>OZ053309.1:11787512-12987512 GCA_964056655.1 Arabis hirsuta | reverse complement strand
AAAAATTGATAAACTTTGTTCATACTTGCTTGTTCTGATTGATTGAGAATTGGTTAAATGAAAAAATGATACTCGCTTGCTTGTTCTGATTGTTAATCGTGTAGATACCGCTTAGTCATGAATGCTTGTTTACTGCTTAGTCATGAATGCTTGTTTACTGCTCAATCGTGTAGATACTGCTTGTAAATGATTGAAACGACCCGACCCAAAATTTAAAAAATTTCCCTCCAGATTATTATCATCACAGATAATAATCCTCAATGGGTTAACAAACAAGCAATGCGGAACAATAAAACATCAACGACACATTCCAATTTAACAAATCCCATACTTTATTAAATATCAATCCAGTTCAACCAATCAACCAATATGAATAAACAATATCCAATGACTAACAACCTAACAATTCCATAGAAATACAAACCAAGTGAGACCCTAAATCATCTCTTCTTCCTCGCCACGATTCCACGATCACAATTTCTCTTTACCTGCAACACATGACAAAAAGAGTTGCGTGAGTATTATTACAAATACTCAGCGACGCGGTCATCCCGTCTACAGGCTATTTAAATACAAGTATAAGCAACCAACACAATACCATGATGATCATGGAACAAGCATACACAACCAAGCAAACAAAACCAGTCCAGAATACGCCGTGTCGATCGACAGGACTCACTGTGTCGATCGACACAACCACTAGGTGTCGATGATCACAGGCCCCGTGTCGATCGACAGGACTTACTGTGTCGATCGACATAACCACTAGGTGTCGAAGAACACAGGCCCCGTGTCGATCGACACACCACCTCGGTGTCGATCGACACGACATCGCAGAACCCAGAATCGAGTCAATCCTCACACGACTCGAATCTGATGCGATCTGTCGAGTCTCCTGCACAAATCCACACACAAAACACACAAAACCACCAAGCAATCGTATTCCATTGGCCCCCTATACTTATACGAGCCTACAGTCACGCACTCACCTTGATTGGGATTGAAAAAGGATGAAGAACGCGAAGAACGAGCGAAGAACACCAAGACAGCCTCTGATTCTGTCCTCACAGACCCGAAATCAGCACAGCAACAACCCCCCTTCTCGTTCTAACACCACTCACGATGAATCCTCTTCCAGGAACTCCCAACAATCACTCAAATTCTCTGATTTCAGAACTTCTCCCCAAAAATCTCTCTGAAAAGTCTGATTCTCCAGAACAAAAACGGCTAGAACTTCAGATTCTGCCTTTTATATCGAACCCTAGGGTTTCCCTAAACCGGCCCAACAAACCGCCCAATTAAATCGAACCTGTCGTTCTGATTTAACCCGTGTCGATCGACACACACCAACCGTATCGATCGACATAACGCCCCAAATCCGACTTCTCCTAAGTTCGAAACACACATGTCGATCGATACAACACATATGTGTCGATCGACACCACCAAAAATCCACTTTTTGGTTCACGGGCGTTACAATTCTCCCCCACTAACACGAATTCGACCTCGAATCCTGCGACACCGTCGCACTATGGTCACAAATACCGGACTCAAACCCGGCCGACCCTTCGAGATCACACTCGAACCACATAACCACGTCTCACTAAAGTTCGCACTTCCGTCTAAAACTCGACCAGATTTCCCCGGAATATCCACGATGCAACGTCCCCTGGTCCCGATCAGGGCTGCCTGATTGACCGCCCAACAATCAAACAAGAACATGCACGACCAACCGTTGACCCCAACTTTGGACCAAATGATCGCACAACAATCAAACAAGAACATGTACGACCAACGGTGCTACATATATTACCAGGGTTGTCCGAACCTGGTTCCAAACGTTAGCAAAATCTTAGATTCGACATCCAATCCACTCTCTTGACCCTCGGTCAACACCACTCGAGATCACGCCTGATCCCCGAGCTCTACCAGGCTCATACTAGCCCCATTGCACCGTCTCACCACGGCTGCAATCCTGACCCCACCCGGTCAGCACCACCTGAGATCCACTCCCGATCCCCGAAGTTCATCCAGTCTCATGCTTACAACCACATTACAGATACTATTGCTCGTACTCATATCTATATACAACACCCCGCTCTCAGGATCGTCTCCCTTTGAGCTCTCGATGCATATCATACCACCCCACCTTCAGGACCGCCGTCCATCCAGCTCTCGGTATGCTCCAGCCCCTCCCACTCTCAGGACACACAGTCCATCAAGCTATCGGCTGCAGAGGAATCACACATCCCCTGGAGAGGCTTCGGCCCCTCAAAGTATATGCAAGGGAACCACTTTCCCCCGGAGAGAACATCACTGCCCACTCAAGTATACCCAGGAGACCCACGATCCCCTGGGGCAATCACTTTGTAACATGCATCTTAGGCACCTGTCGACTGAAATCACCTCTCATGGGCATCCGAAACAACCCAATCACCAGGGTGTTTCACAGACTCCCTGGAAAGACAGTCCTAACTCACATAAGACTTCTATTCCAGACTCCCCCTAGGAAATAGGCAGGTTCTAACTCACATAAACCCCTATTTCCCAGCGCCATCTGGGGAATCACAAGTCCTAACTCACATAGAACCTTATCCCCAGATAATCCTACTAGAACATGGACAGCCCTAACTCACATAGAACTTTCATTTCTAGTCTCCCTAGCCGATAGACAAGCTCTAACTCACATAGAACTCTATCGCTAGCCCTCCACCTGACCTATCAGTCATCACAAATCCATGACATCACCAGTCATACCATAAGAACTCACATCTTATAACACATTTAATAAGGCAAAACTCATCTTATTAAATCTCAAATTGTATAATCGTTACATCCACCACGAAATACAAATATCACAATCATAGCAACATGCTAATACAGACTCTGAAAACCAGAAAAGAGCTCAAGCCACCGCTTGCTTCTCGAACCACTTCGAGAACTTTGTCTTCATCAACGCCTCTGGTTCCTAAGTCTCCTCCTCAATACCGTCACAGTCCCACACGACTCTCACCAACGGTATACTCTTCCGGCGCAACACCTTGATCCTCCTCTCGAGAATCCTTACAGGCCTCGCCGCCAACGTCATGTTGGGCTGAAGATCCTCTGGAATCCTAGCCAACACCTCCTCAGACTCATGTAGACACTTCCGCAGCATCAAAACATTGAAGACCTTGTGAAAAGCCTTCATACTCTGAGGTAACTCCAATCTATAAGCTACCGGTCCAACCCGCTCCACCACTCTGAACGGACCCATAAACCTCAGACTTAGCTTATTCTCTGAAATGGATCTGTTAGGACCCCTCAACATAGCTGCCTTGAGATACACCATATCTCCCAGCTCAAACTCCAGCTCCTTCCGTCTCCTATCGACGTAACTCTTCTGCCGATCCTGAGCCTCTCTCATGTTCAGCCTCAAGACACGGATCTTCTCTGTCGTCTCCTGAACAAAGTCTGCACCAAACATGCTCCTCTCCCCCACTTGAGTCCAGCATAATGGTGTCCTACACGACCTCCCATATAGAGCCTCATATGGAGCCATCCCAATACTCGCCTGATAGCTGTTGTTGTACGCAAGCTCTACCAGGTTCAGATGATCCGCCCAATGACCACCATAATCCAGTACACACATCCTCAACAAATCCTCCAATGTCTGAATCGTCCTCTCAGACTGCCCATCCGTCTGAGGATGATACGCGGTACTCATATGCACCTTAGTGCCCATCTCTGCCTGGAATGTCTTCCAGAACTCTGAAGTGAATCTCGGATCCCTGTCTGACACAATACTTGCTGGCACCCCGTGCAGCCTCACTATCTCACGCACATACTTCCTACCAACACCACCGCTCCGTCGGTTTTCTTGATGGCCAGAAAATGTGCTGACTTCGTCAGACGATCCACAATAACCCATATCGCATCATAGGTCCGCAACACTGGCAATCCCGTCACGAAATCCATCGTAATCATATCCCACTTCCACTCCGGAATAGGTAAACTCTGCAATAACCCGCTCGGGACCTGATGCTCAGCCTTCACCAGCTGACACACGTTGCACGCTGCAACCCAGCTAGCTACATCCCTCTTCATCCCGACCCAGTGATAATACCATTTCAAGCCACGGTACATCTTAGTCGCTCCCGGATGAATTGATAACATGCTCGAATGAGCCTCCCTCAGGATCTCCCGCCGCAGATCCTCATCCTTGGGTACACAAACCCGCCCGTTCACCAGTATCATCCCACTCGCTGAGACCACATACTCTGAACCGGCCGCCTGAGAAGCGTCAATCAAACCCTGATCCTTCTCCTGTGCAACCCGAATCCTGCTCAACAGACCTGCCTGGTTAGCTGCCTCTAACCCCAACGGCTCCTGTGAGATCACACACAGCCTCAACGTGCTGATCTCGCTCACCAGAGCCTCCATATCTCGCTCCTGATCTGAAGCTGTCCTCTTCCGACTCAACGCATCGGCAACCAGATTAGCCTTACCCGGATGATACCCAATCTCCAGGTCATAGTCTGCAACTAACTCCATCCAGCGCCTCTGTCTCTGGTTCAGCTCCGGCTGAGTGAAGAAATACTTCAGACTCTTGTGGTCTGTGAATATCTGCACCTTCCCGCCATACAGATAAGACCTCCAGATCTTAAGTGCAAGGATAACTGCAGCCAACTCCAAGTCATGGGTAGGGTAATTGCACTCGTGCTTCCTCAACTGCCTCAAAACATACGCAATAACCTTCCCTTGCTGCATCAACACACAACCCAGACCAACTCCCGAAGCGTCTGTATACACCACATAAGGCTCACCCGGCTCGGGTAACGCCAGAACAGGTGTACTGGTCAACATCTCCTTCAGCTTCCCAAAACTCTTCTCACAAGCTGAAGACCAAACAAAAGGGACATCCTTCCCTGTTAGCTTCGTCATCGACTGCGCCATACTCGCGAATCCCTTGACGAACCTCCGGTAATAACCTGCCAACCCGAGAAAAACTACTAATCTCGGTGGTACTCCTCGATCTAGGCCAACCTCTGATAGCCTCTATCTTAGCCGGATCCACAGAAATTCCCTCTGCAGACACCACATAGCCAAGAAAACTCATTTCATGCTGCCAGAAACTGCACTTACTCAGCTTCGCGTACAGCTTCTGCTCCCGCAGCTTCTCCAAAACCAACCTCAAATGCACCTCGTGCTCTTCCGGACTCCTCGAGTATACCAAGATATCATCTATGAAGATGATCACGAACACGTCCAGATACTCCTGGAACACCCCGTTCATCAACCGCATGAACGCTGCTGGGGCATTCGTCAACCCAAACGGCATCACTACAAACTCATAGTGTCCGTACCTCGTCCGAAAGGCCGTCTTCCTTACGTCCGCCTCATCGATCGGAATCTGATGGTAACCCGACGCCAAGTCTATCTTGGAGAACCAAGTAGCCCCTCGCAACTGATCCAACAACTCATCAATGCGCGGCAGAGGATACCTGTTCTTCACAGTGACTCGGTTAAGCCCCCGGTAGTCGATACACAACCGGAAACTCCCATCCTTCTTCTTCACAAACAACACCGGTGCTCCCCACGGTGAAACACTAGGCCGGATGAAACCCTTCCCCAACAGATCAACCAGCTGCTTCTTCAGCTCTGCCATCTCTGCTGGAGCCATACGGTAAGGTGCCTTAGATATCGGAGCTGTTCCGGGTTCCAACTCAATCGTAAATGGATCCGACCGCGACGGTGGCAAACCCAACAACGACTGAAACACATCCTGAAAGCCCCGAATAACCTGAATATCCCCAACTGCGACCTCTCCAACAGTCTCTGTCATCACTATCATCGCCAGATACGCCTCACAGCCCTTCTCAATCAACTGCTCGGCATGTATCGCTGAAATCACCAGGCTTCCGGAAGTCGGCCTCACCTCCTGAAACACCAACCTCCCAGCCTCTCGCTCAAACACTACACGTCCTCGATGACAATCCAAATGGACCTTGTACCGAACCAACCAATCCATACCCAGGATGACATCGTACAACTCCACCGGACTAATAACCAGGTCTGCTGGCATCAACTCTCCTACCACCTGAACGTCTACACCTCGAGCCCGCCCGAAAGTAGCTAACGTCCTCCCACCAGCAACCTTAACTAGTCCCGCCTGCTCACCAGAATCGCTCCGGATCCCGCTGCCCTCCGCACACTCCGGAGTAATGAAGCTATTCGTAGCTCCCGAATCGAACAACACGTGGGACTCACATCCGCCCACAACTAAGGTCCCTGCACGATCCCATGTGCTTTAAGACCCGACACTCTAACGCAGACACACAATCCAAACAGACTAAAATAAATTACCACAAGAATTTAAAAGACCAGTCTGAATTAGTACCTGTGATCGGTCTGGCGCTAGAACCGCCCGCCTCAGCCGACGTCAAAACCCGCGGCGTCGCTGCAATCTGGGCCAACGGCTGGACCGCCAACGGCTGCACTGCTGCCACCGCCATCTGCTGCAGCTTCGGGCACTTGGGCTTGATATGCCTTGGCTCCCTGCAGTGGTAGCACACCTGGGATCAACTGCAACAAAACCGCCAGGCGATCATCTCGGTCCTGAGCCACACCTGCGGGAGCACCCCCACCTGGGCCTGCCGCACCAGTAACTACACCGGGACCCACACTAGCCCCATCAGTCCTCACACTGACACTCGTAGAAGCCGGACCCACGGACCCCTCCTGAAAAGCCTGAGAGTCTGCCACCTGCTCCTGCGTGGTCTCCTAGGCCACACTCACGGCATCTGACTCACTCTGAAGTCCTCGCCCACACCCACCATGACCACCACGGCCACCACGGGCCCCACGACCTCTGTCTCTAGCCACTCTAGCCATCACTCTGCTCTAACCAGCAGACTACTAAGTACTAGAAAACAGAAAGTCATAAAACACTTACCGTGGAATCTCATTGAAGGCTCGGAAGAGATGATCTAAGACTCCATACCCACACAACAATTAATCAATTAACTTCGTAGTCAATCAATTGCACCCGCCCTAGAACCGCTAGGGCTCTGATACCAAAACTGAAACGACCCGACCCAAAATTTAAAAAATTTCCCTCCATATTATTATCATCACAGATAATAATCCTCAATGGGTCAACAAACAAGCAATGCGGAACAATAAAACATCAACGACACATTCCAATTTAACAAATCCCATACTTTATTAAATATCAACCCAGTTCAACCAATCAACCAATATGAATAAACAATATCCAATGACTAACAACCTAACAATTCCATAGAAATACAAACCAAGTGAGACCCTAAATCATCTCTTCTTCCTCGCCACGATTCCACGATCACAATTTCTCTTTACCTGCAACACATGGCAAAAAGAGTTGCGTGAGTATTATCACAAATACTCAGCGACGCGGTCATCCCGTCTACAGGCTATTTAAATACAAGTATAAGCAACCAACACAATACCAGGATGATCATCGAACAAGCATACACAACCAAGCAGACAAAACCAGTCTAGAATACGCCGTGTCGATCGACAGGACTCACTGTGTCGATCGACACAACCACTAGGTGTCGATGATCACAGGCCCCGTGTCGATCGACAGGACTTACTGTGTCGATCGACACAACCACTAGGTGTCGAAGAACACATGCCCCATGTCGATCGACACACCACCTCGGTGTCGATCAACACGACATCGCAGAACCCAGAATCGAGTCAATCCTCACACGACTCGAATCTGATGCGATCTGTCGAGTCTCCTGCACAAATCCACACACAAAACACACAAAACCACCAAGCAATCGTATTCCATTGGCCCCCTATACTTATACGAGCCTACAGTCACGCACTCACCTTGATTGGGATTGAAAAAGGATGAAGAACGCGAAGAACGAGCGAAGAACACCAAGACAGCCTCTGATTCTGTCCTCACAGACCCGAAATCAGCACAGCAACAACCCCCCTTCTCGTTCTAACACCACTCACGATGAATCCTCTTCCAGGAACTCCCAACAATCACTCAAATTCTCTGATTTCAGAACTTCTCCCAAAAAATCTCTCTGAAAAGTCTGATTCTCCAGAACAAAAACGGCCAGAACTTCAGATTCTGCCTTTTATATCGAACCCTAGGGTTTCCCTAAACCGGCCCAATAAACCGGCCAATTAAATCGAACCTGTCGGTCTGATTTAACCCGTGTCGATCGACACACACCAACCGTATCGATCGACATAACGCCCCAAACTCGACTTCTCCTAAGTCCAGAACACACATGTCGATCGATACAACACACCTGTGTCGATCGACACCACCAAAAATCCACTTTTTGGTTCACGGGCGTTACAATGGTTATGATAGTTATTGACATTAAGTTGTGATGGATGGCTATGATGGTTATGGACATTAAGTTGTGATGGATGGCTATGATGGCTATGATGGTTATGGACATTAAGTTGTGATGGATGGTTACTGCTTAGTCATGAATGCTTGTTGTTGTGATGAATGCTTATTAGTTGTAGATTTAGGTAAAGAAATTTACTCTTATTGAATGGCTTAACCATAAGAGTACTTGCTGTGTTGTACTTAAATCCGAAAACACTTAAACCAGAACTTGTTTTCTTCTGTACTTAAACCAGAACTTGTTCTTTTTTAAGCAGAACTTGATCTCTTTCTTATTCTCTTCTTTCTTCTTCTGACTTTTATGCTGTAAAATCATTTTTCTTCTCTACTTTAAAATCATTCATTCTTCTCTTCTGACTCCTTTCACAACTAGAAGCTTTAGATTATGGATTTTCAGAATCCATATAATCACTCCTCCAACTTCATAGATCTTTTAAATAGTCAACAAGATAACCCTCAGATTCCCTACCAGAGTTTCTCCCCTAGTATAGCACTAGGATCATCACAAGTCCCTATGTTTAGTACTCAGTGTACTGATGATCCTATCCTAGAGGAAGACACAGCTGGAGACCGTAAAGAAAGAAGGAAATGGACCCCAACAGATGATATAGTGCTAATCAGCGGCTGGTTAAACACCAGCAAAGATGCTGTGACTAGCAATGAGCAAAAATTTGGTACGTTTTGGAAACGTATTGCTCAGTACTTTGCGGATAGCCCTCTGGTAGGTCCTGAAAAGTTAGAGGTAAGTCAGTGTAGGCAAAGGTGGCAGAAGATAAACGAATCAGTTTGCAAGTTTTGTTGATCCTATAAGGCTGCCGAAAGTCAGATTGGTAGTGGAAACAATCATAATGATATTCTGAAATTGGCTCACCAGATCTTCTACAATGATTACGGAAAGAAGTTCAATCTTGAGCATGCATGGGTAGAGCTTAGGGATGACCAGAAATGGTGTGACTTTTCCAGTAGTAAACCTGCTGGAAGTAAAAAGA
Source organism: Arabis hirsuta (assembly GCA_964056655.1). NCBI lineage: Eukaryota > Viridiplantae > Streptophyta > Magnoliopsida > Brassicales > Brassicaceae > Arabis > Arabis hirsuta. The sequence goes on along the minus strand of OZ053309.1, from coordinate 12,978,119 downwards.
GAAAGTGTGAGGATAGTTCTTCTGAGCCTCCAAGCCATGTAGAAGGTTGTCCTGCTGGTAAGATGAAAGTGGATGACAGCAAGAAGATGGAGCGATTTCAGAGTATGTTCTCTTTAAAAGAGAAGGACATGAATATACAAAAAGAGCTGTCTATGATGGGACTACTAGACAATCTCCTTGCAAAGAAAGAACTTTCAGAGAAAGAAGAAGCTGTCAAGGACATGCTTCTTACAAAAATGTTGTCTAAGAGGAAGTGATTTCATTGCATATGTTCCATATTCTGTGTTTGTATCATATTGCAATTTCAATTCGGAATGTTACCAAGTCGGCACAACCAAACAATTTTTTTCACAAGTGGAACCAACTGTTTTTGATTGTAAATTTTTGGTTGTATCTTTAGCTTTCATTTGTAACCAATGAAATCAGTTTGAGTTTTGTATATATGACTTATTTTAGTGTTGTATCTTAAAGCAAAAAGGTTCCCATCATTCTGAAATTCATGTTGCAGTTAAAAGTTCTACTATGTTACTTGTGGAATTCATATATACTTTTGTTTCTTGTTATATAACTAATAGAATTTCTGTTTTAACTTGTACAGAAATTCATGATGTTCCTTCATCAATGGAAACCAAGAGTGGGTTTGTTGTGGAAATTGAATCAAGAAGACAATGGAAATTACTCTTTGATTCCATGAAAGGCTCAAATAAATTGGTATATATTTATAAGAAAACCCACAATGTCTAGTCAATTCAGTTTTTAATCTTGTTTACATGTTACTGAATTGGTTTTTGTTAAAACAATCTGGTGGTTTTGAAGCTAGTGATTGAACCTAGAGTTAAGGAGATAGTTTCAAGGTATCCAGAAGCTGTGTTTGCTACGGTTGATGTGGATAGACTAATGGTATTTATTCTCAATTCTTTTACTTTGAAGTATAATCATTTACGGTTTTATTGCAACATAAACCATGACTTATTTAAGTCACAAGGCTAAGCTATTTAGTATTGTATTGCAGGATGTGGTAGGATGTGGCAGGAGAAGAGATTGATAGGGTTGTTGGAGCTATACCTAATGACCTCGTGAACAACATTGAGAAGCATATAGCCTTCTTTCATCTTACTTTGTTTTGTAAATTTGTGACCACACTTTGTTTTGTAAACATATAGCTCGTGACCACACTTTGTTTTGTAAATTTGTCAACTTACTTTCATCATTTTCTGCACAAGTATCTTTGGTTGTATCTTTCTTTTTTATTTGTAGCCACAAAAGTTTTGGTTGTATCTTTCTTTCATTTGTAGCCAATGAAATCAGTTTGAGTTTTGTATATATGTCTACTTTGAGTTTTGTTATTTAACCGAATCATTCAACAATTTTCTCTTCTGATATTATACAAACATTTCTCTCTTTTGATATTATTCTCCTTCACCTCTTCTCTTTCTTTAAATTAGATATCAATTCTTTTTATATTACAATTCAAATTTCTTTCTACTCCAAATCAAATATCTTTCTCATTCTACTTATTTACAAATCTGTTTCACATATCAAAGGAACTTATTTAACAAAATATTTATCAAATATGGCATCTTCTTCCCGTAATCCTTTCAGAGGCTCAAAAAGTTTACAACAAGAATTCGACAATATGTTCCAAGAAGAATTCGACAGTGAAGAAATAAGCAAGTAAAAAAAACGAAGATGGATCAACAGAGATCGTGAAGAAGGGCACGTGCAGTTATGAAACGATTATTTTAGTGACCAACCAACTTATCCACATCTTTTATTCCACCGCCATTTTAGAATGAATAAGCCCTTGTTCGTGCATATCGTTGACCGACTCTCAAATGAATTTTGATTCTTTCAACAAAAGACATATGCTATTGGAAGGTTTGGTCTCTCTCCATATCAAAAATGTACAGCGGCAATTCGTCTCCTCGCATATGGTGCTGCGGCTGATCAAGTCGACGAATACCTCCGGCTCGGTGCAAGTACTGCTCTTTCATGCTTGAGAAATTTCGTGGACGGAATAATAACATTGTTCGGAGATGAGTACCTAAGAAGACCCACACGAGAGGATCTTCAACGATTACTTTATGTTGGAAAGGAACGGGGATTTCTCGGTATGATAGGAAGCATCGATTGTATGCATTGGGAGTGGAAGAATTGCCCTACCGCTTGGAAAGGACAATACGCACGTGGATCAGGAAAACAACAATCGTGTTAGAGGCTGTAGCTTCATATAATCTTTGGATATGGCACGCTTTTTTTGGCAGTCCAGGTACCTTAAACGATCTCAATATTCTTGACCGTTTGCCAGTTTTTGATGATATCATTGAAGGTAAAGCTCCGCAAGTGCATTTCTCTGTCAATGAAAGGGATTATAATTTGGCTTACTATCTCATAGATGATATTTATCCGAAATGGGCCACTTTTATCCAATCTATTTCACTTCCACAAGGTCCAAAAGCATCTTTATTTGCTCAACGTCAAGAAGCTGTTCGAAAAGATGTCGAGCGTGCTTTTGGCGTCTTGCAAGCTCGGTTTGCCATTATTAAAACCCCTGCTATTTTTTGGGATAAGGAACAAATAAGAAAGATTATGAGAGCGTGTATCATCCTCCATAATATGATAGTCGAAGACGAACGAGCTTCTTACACTCAGTATGATGTATCAGAGTTCCAACAAGGAGAAGGAAGTTCACATGTCGATTTCTCATTTTCTACAGATATGCCGACAAATGTACCTACTATGCTAGGCGTTCGAACTCGACTACGTGATAAAAAGATGCATCAACAATTGAAAAATGATTTGGTTGAGCATGTATGGCAACATTGTCAACGTCAAGATTAGAATTCACCGTTCCTTTTCGTTAATGATTTGAAAATCTATGGTTTAAATGTTTTCATGTAATCTATGTTTCTATCTAAAATAAAATCTATTTCAAAATTTTAAATTTTTAAAATTTTAAATTTTTAAATTTTTAAATTTTTAAATTTTTAAATTTTTAAATTTTTAAATTTTTAAATTTTTAAATTTTTAAATTTTTAAATTTTTAAATTTTTAAATTTTTAAATTTTTAAATTTTTAAATTTTTAAATTTTTAAATTTTTAAATTTTTAAATTTTTAAATTTTTAAATTTTTAAATTTTTAAATTTTTAAATTTTTAAATTTTTAAATTTTTAAATTTTTAATTTTGTTAAGAACACAAAACATGGTTCCACCATTGAAACTTAAGAACACAAAATTGGTTCTTTTTTTTTTGTCACATCACACGATACTCTCTGCTTAGCCAAACACAGACGTATTTGGAAACCAGTGGGGAGTAGACGTGCTAACATAAGAGAAAACTAAATTACGAAGTCAAGCGGTCCGAGCCAGTATGTCTGCCTTTTCATTCCGTTCGCTTGGGCAATACTGTAACGTAAAGTTAGGGAACCACGCTCGCAGTGTTTTACTCCTCCACCTCTGTTCTGAATCGCGACCATTTTTTCGGTGCCAATACCATTGTCGCTAGTTCCTGGGAATCCGTGACGAACAGAGCACAATACCTTCTTTTCCGACGGAGGCTCTGAAGGGCCCATAGTAAACTATGGAGTTCTGTGTGCAGGGGAGAACTCCCCTTGTTCATTCCCCGTATTCCTAGAAGATCAATACCCCCATCTTGCAATTGAAGTGTCCTGCCAATCCCGCTCGTGGAGTCTCTCTCTTTCCAAGATCCATTAATAAAGCATGTGAAGATGGCCAATGGCATCTCCGGAGCAGTAGGTATCTGTGCTTGACTTACTACATCTATCGCCTTCTCATTTGCTGTGAACCAGGCCGCAGCCTCCTTTCGGGCAAGGTCTAGGACATCTGGGGGTGACCGATCCAAACTCCTAAAGACTTTATCGTTGCGCGCTTTCCAGAGATACCAGATTATCCAAGGGAAATATCGTACATAGCAGGAAATCAAAATTGCACCATAGGTTATCGGACGGGACGGTCGAGATGTTATGCGGGATTTGGGACAGTGCCCAGCATTGCCTCACCGGGGAGCACGTAAAAAGGACATGGTTAATAGTTTCCTCTACATCACCACACTTCGGACAAGCACGGTCCTATTGTAGGTGTCGATACGCTACTCGTTCATTAACCGCTACAGCTCCCGAGAGAGCTTGCCATAAAAAGTGTCAGTTTTTGCTCGTAGTTTCCACTTTCTACACCATTGCCCGCAGAGAGTTCAGGGATGGGAGTTGCGTTACGAAATAGACGTCCTCCCCTATGATTTCCCGGGCCACTGCATACCCTGAGCGTACCATGTACGTACTAGAGTTTGTGAAATGTCAACAGTATCCGTCAGGTGTACTTATTCGGGATGGGGTCAGGGACATGATTATCGGGATATCCGATGGAGCAATATGCTGATGCAATGCCTGGACATCCCAACGGTGGGTGTCTTCATCAAGTAAGTCGATAACCATTAAGTACAGATTTGGTAACGTTCTTGGATCCCCCGGGTGAACGCCCCTTGCAGGATGGGGGGCTTCATCAGGAATCCATTTATCGGTCCAAACCCACGTTGAAGCACCGTTACCTATGGTACGTCGCATATAATAGTCGACCAAGGATTTCGCACTCCAAAGCTTCGCCATCCATATGATGGACGAGATGCCTTCTTGGCATGAAAGGGGTGAGAATATCGAAAATATTTCCCCTTGAGGACCCGTGCGACTAGGGAGTCGGGGTATTGGTGGAGTCGCCAGAGTTTTTTGGCCAATAAGGCCTGATTGAACTCTTCGAAAGACTTGAAACCAATACCCCCTTCGTGTTTGGGTAGGCACATTTTCTGTCGAGCGATCCAGTGCATCCCTTTTGAGTTTTGTTTACTGCTCCACCAGAAATCAGCTATTGCACTCACCAGCTTTCGGTGTAAGATTTTGGGAAGTAAGAAGCTGGACATCACATAAGTCGGGAGGGCCTGCGTCACTGACTTAATCATCACCTCCTTGCCTCCTCTAGATAGGAGTTTGGCCGACCATCCATTCGTGCGATGATGAAGTCATTCTTGAACATAAGCAAAAATTTGGGCTTTAGACCCTTGTAATTGTTCTGGGATGCCCAGGTATTTGCTAGTTCCACTCTCTGTGGGGATATTTAGCCGTAATTTTAATTTCGTACGTAGGTCGTTGGGGACATCCTTGCCAAAAGTAACTGCTGACTTGTCGAAGTTGATACACTGCCCTAACGCATTTCCGTATTGATATAATGCGTTTTTGGCGCATTTTAACCCTTGTTTTGTAGGCTTTTATCGAGTCTTTCACTCTCTATCGAGTCATTCTAGGTATAAAAGTGGCTGGAAACAATGACTGGGGCTTGCAATTGGATTTGGCAAGAAAGGAATGAAGTTGGACCCTTTTTGAACATTTTGGAGAAAAGGGAGCACCTAGTATAGAAGAGGGAGCACCAGCCCAGGTGCTCCCAGCGGATTCCAATTAAGGAAAATTTCATTTAACCTATTTTGGAAGCCCTAATTTCTACCAGCCGCCGTGGCCTTTAAATAGGGGACTATCTGCATCTTTTGGACATCATCACGCAGCCACAAAGATCACGACACACATATCACAGAGATCACACAAAAGAGAGAGAGAGAGGTCGCGAGAGAAAGATCGAAGGAGAGAGATCGAGAGGAAAGAAAAAGGTTCGATACCCACCTCTGGAAATTTGGATCACGCCACAACACAGCAGCCACGAGAGGAGAGAGATCAACGAGAGAGAGAGAGAGAGAGAGAGAGAGAGAGAGAGAGAGAGAGAGAGAGAGAGAGAGAGATTCATACTTATTTTTGGAGATTTGTCTTCCACATATTTGTTGAAGTTTTCTTAAACCCTACTCTTTCATATTTCAATTCAATGAAGTTTCTATCATCTCTTGCTGCTGTTGTTTGTTTGATCATGAGCGAGTAATCCACTTATTAGGTTAAGGGTTTTCGATGGGATAGAATTCATGAACTAAGCATAGATAGGTTTTATATATATCATTCGATAGTCTCCATCTATTGTCGATCATATTGCCTAGGTTAGCTTGATCACCTAGACTTTGATTCTAGGTTGAATTTACTTATCAAAAGTTTGTAAATTGCTGGAATTGACATAGATGGGCGATTTGATCCATAGCCAACGAAAGTTGAAGTTAGGGCATCTCGTGAACATATCAACCCAAATCGCTAATGCTTGATAATCCTTTTTAACCTCAACGGTAGTTAGGATGTTAGATTGATTGTTAGAGTTGTAGATGCCATGAAAGTGGATCTCCTTATATTTATGGTTGAGTTCGAGACTTGTTCATAATCGCATGCCTGAATAATTGCTTGGTTCTTGATATTCGAATCCCTGAGAATTATCTCTGACCTAACGCCTTCCTATTATTGTTTACAACCGATTTTACATTTTGTTTTGCTTTAATTATCGTGACATTTAAACCCAACTTGAATCGCTTAGCTGAGATTGTTTTCCATAGAATTAGAGCGTATTGCTGGTTCCTTAACGAACCTGAACTATTCTACATTGATTAGTGAATCTAGGTTTTAATTTTGAAACCGACAAAAGGATATTCATCAAATTGGCGCCGTTGCGACGGGGACCAACTCGATACCTCTAATTTTCGTTTACGATTTTAGACTAAGCACTAATCTCGTTCTTTTGTTTCTCTTACGTGTGTTTCAGGTGTATGAACTCAAGGACAATAAAGAGAAATCTTCAAACTCCCCTCGTCACTTTGAGTAACCCTGAGCTTGCGAGACTAGAACAAGAAAACAGACGACAAAGGCCTAATCCCGCTGATATGGGCGATCAAGGCGACAACGACATGGCAGCTGAGCTGCAAAGGTTGCAAGAGCAGATGGCTCAGATCCAACAGCAGCACGCGCGCGAACAGCAGCAACAACGCGCGCGTGAGCATCAACGAACCATAGGGGATATGGACAATCCTCATGCTTTCTACCGGAACCGAGCTGCTATTGTTCCACCGACTGTTGAAAGGCAAGCTTATGAGATCAAGCCTCAGTTGATATCGGTGGTCAAGCAGCATATGTTCCATGGGTTGCCTGCTAAAATTCCGATGGACCATATAGAAAACTTCGAGGAGATCTGCTCCACGACGAGTTCTAATGGGATGAACCCGGATTTCCTAAAGTGCAAGCTATTCCCCTTCTCACTCGCGGATAAGGCTTCGCGTTGGCTTAAGTCTCTACCTGTTGGCTCCATTACGACTTGGGCACAATGCAGAGCTGCATTTCTGGACCACTTCTATACGAAGACTAAAACCGCGAGTTTGAGGAACAAAATCTCCTCGTTCCAACAACATTCAGGAGAGTCCTTCTGTGAGGCATGGGAACGATTCAAGGAGTATAAAAGGGAGTGCCCACACCATGGTTTCACTGATGAAAATCTGCTCAGTATCTTCTACGATAGTGTTGACTGGGACTATAGGAATGCGCTGAATGCTGCCAGCGATGGCGATTTTATGACCAGAACCAGAGAGGGTGCATATAAGCTGATTGAAAACTTGGCTGCAAGTTCTAGCAATAATTCTAAGGAATACGATCGAACTACGAAATCCAGTGGGATGGACTCCCACAAGATCGATGACCTTACTGCTAAGGTCAACCTGTTGCTCAAGGCTAACCAAAGGATGGTTCATTTTGCAGATGAGAATGGTGAACCATTTTTTGAGGAGATGGGTTAAGAAGGAATCACCCAGACCTATAGGAGTCACCTAAACCAAGGTCAGAATCAGTTTCAAGGGGGAGTTCAACAGAAACCACAATTTTCTAACTTTTAGGCTCCTGCGAGCTCGGGAAGTACTTCTCAGGATGAACTCAAGGTTATGATGCAGCAGCTAATGGTTAATCAACATAAGTCTGCCACTGAAATCAAAATGCAGGTAGACGCCATGTACTCGGATCTCAATGGTAGACTTGAAGCTGTTTGCAACCACGTGAAGAGGCTTGACATTCAGCTAGCTCAGATCTCGGCATCAGCTAAGCGACCACCAGGGACTCTTCTAGGAAAAGTTGAAACAAATCCCAGAGAACATTACAATGTGATATTAGTTCAGAGTGAGGTGGAAACTGTCTCAGCATCGCTTGCACCAGAGACAGCAAAAGAGGTTGTCGAATCATTACCATACATCCCTAGGATCCCATACCCTCAAAGACTGAAATATGAGATTCATGAAAAGAAGCTGGCTGAGTTTAATAAGATGGTGAGTGAGCTTCCTCCTGATATATCTTTTGAAGAGGCATTTAGAGTTGATCCTGCATATCGTGAGTTCTCCAAGGATACCAAGAAGAGTCTCACGGTAGTCAAGGCTCTCTTTGCTGAAGCAAGGAATACATCATCTCCAATGAAGCAGTTGCCAAAGCTAGAAGACCCTGGGATGTTTGTTGTTCCATGCTCCATTGCAGGAGTTGAATTTAAGGAATCTCTCTACGATTCTGGGTCTTCCATCAATCTCATGTCTAAGGTTATTGCAGAACAACTTGGGATTACTACGATGAGAGCTACTAATATATCTATTAAGTTTGCAGACTCTTCCACCAAGGTTCCACAAGGTACTATTTATGATTTACATGTTCAAGTTGGAAATTGTCTTGTTCCTACTGACTTTCAGGTGGTGGAGATGAGCGAAGATCCTGGTATACCTTTGATCCTTGGAAGACCGTTTCTAGCGACAGTGGGTGCAATTGTAGATTTGCCTAATAGAAGAGTCTCGTTCTCTAATATTGACAAGCATGTCTTCTACAAAACTATACCCACTAATGAAGCAGCCAAACTTGCATCTTGTGTTACCGTTATCAATGGAGATAAGCTGCAAATGGTGACAAAGAGAGATTTCAATGATAAGAGTGAGGTCAAGGAAGTCCTAGATGGAGACCCTCTTATCATAACAAAGCAGACCAGGCAAAAGAGCAGGGTAAAGGAGAAGGATATGAGCCAAAGAATCAAGGGTGATTCTCATATAGTTTTAGAACCTCAGAGACGTGTTGGTGACACGATTGAGTACAAGGTAAAGTCCAAAGGTATTTCGAAACCTTTCTCCAAAGTTAGAGCTATTCTCACATCTGAGCTGAAAGAGAAAGGTGAAGAAGCTGTGAAAGCTATGTTGAGCAAGGTTCTGAAGCTGAAGATTACTGATTGGAGAGCTTGTTTTGGAGAAAGTTCTCACGCCCCTCATCCTGACTGACTTATGAGATCCAAGTCAAGCTAAAGACTTTAACCAAGCGCTTGGTGGGAGGCAACCCACCGGTACGTTTTCTAACCTTTTCAATTTGATTTCTTTTATTACTAACTTTGGATTTCAGTTTGAGTTTTCAGGTTTTTGAAAAAAAAAAAAAAAAAATTTGTGTTGTAGAATACGCAAGGAGGATCGATCGATCCCCTTAGCTAGATCGATCGATTCGGAGTGAGAAGTTCAACATGCAGTCCATCGGTCAATCTCAGGATCGACATACACAATCGATCCATTGCCTAGAACAAATTGAAAAGGGAGCACCTGCTCTCCGATATGGAGCACTTGCTCCCCATGAGAGCACCCAAGGCAGATCGATCGATCTCTTCTGATAGATCGATCGATCCATGATGATGAGATCAAAAGCCATTTCAGCGGTCAACCTCAGGATCGATCTGCACATATTTCCAATTCCCAGAGGAGCACCTGCTCCCCAACACAGAGCACCTGCTCCCCAGAAAGAGCACCTGCTCTCCAGGGTAAAAATTTGAAATTAAAAATTCAGATTTAGGCCCACCAAGAGGTAAGTATTTCCATAAACATTTTTACTTTCTGATTTTCATTCTTATTTTTCTTTTCACTCTTTCTTTTCTTATTCTCACACCGAGACGGTGTGAAGTAAGTCTGGGGGGAGTTGCTACTAATCTCGTTTATTTTGGATGTTTTGCTTATGTTTCTTATGTCCTATTTTGAGTCTTTCTTTTCGTTTGTTTTATCGAGTCAAGACTTTGTAGGGAATTAGAACTTTATCTTATGATGATCTTTGAACTATCTATGTTTAACTTTCTCTCTAGTGACCATTTTTTCAGAGAGTGGATACAAGGAACAGCTGGAACACTTTGACACACCATCTTCCAGGTTTCATATTGACCAAAATTTCTCTCGCTATTGGCACTAGATTAGGGAAACGAACCATATTCAGGACTCCTTATTCTTTTTATCACTCTTGTTGTTCCTGAATAGCTAGCTCATTTTTAGTTAGTACCCTCCTTAACCCTAACCTCTTTTCAAGCCCCTTGCATTCTTGTTACTTCATTGTCATATGTGCAGCATATGCGCAAAAGGGTTGGAGAGAATTGGGTCAACACTGCATCTAAATCACTCTTTCTGAAGAACGAGAGCACCTGAAGCCCATAAAGGAGCACCTGCTCTCCGTACTGAGAGCACCCATACCACCTGCTCCTATTTTCAGAAGATGGTTTATATGAGTGGAACAATAGTCCACGAGGAGGAATGACGATGATGAGCTCCACTTGGGTATGTACAACAAATCTGATATTTTCGCGTTTTGAGAGGCACACACATTGGTAATCGAAAACCCTCTTCATCATCATTAAAAACTTATGTACCCAAAAAAAAAAAAAAACAGTAAACCGATGATGATGAGTGGTGAATTTGTAAGTTAGAATGTGTCTCTTTGCACGGCAAGTATACCCAAGGTGGACGATGGCAACATGATTCGGTTGGAAGATTTGGAGAAGAAAGAGTGGTTTAGAGAATGTGGATATCAACGTACCCGTTCTCTCTTGCAATTTTGTGCAATATCCTGCATCCTCTACGAAACATCGGGTAACCCTTAAACACTTTAAACACTTATGAACTCCACCTCTAAATGGCCAAACACCCTTAGCGTCGTCTACCCTAAATGGTGCCTTTAGCGAGATCCTCACGCAACTTTAATGCGTTGAGTTTCTGTTTGGGAAATGGAACTTGGTTGAGAAATGTGATTGAGGATGTTTTGGTAAAGCTTTGTTATTCGTAATTTGGATTATGTGGTCTGCAGATTGAGGGTTTTAAACTCGGTTCACTGAGGATAAAAGAGTTCCCGCGTTTTCAAACCTTTCTCCTTTACTTGGTCTTGAATTTGTTTGAGGACAAACAAAGATCTAAGTCTGGGGGAATTGATATAATGCGTTTTGACGCGTTTTAACCCTTGTTTTGTAGGCTTTTATCGAGTCTTTCACTCTCTATCGAGTCATTCTAGGTACAAAAGTGGCTGGAAACAATGACTGGGGCTTGCAATTGGATTTGGCAAGAAAGGAATGAAGTTGGACCCTTTTTGAACATTTTGGAGAAAAGGGAGCACCTAGTACAGAAGAGGGAGCACCAGCCCAGGTGCTCCCAGTGGATTCCAATTAAGGAAAATTTCATTTAACCTATTTTGGAAGCCCTAATTTCTACCAGCCGCCGTGGCCTTTAAATAGGGGACTATCTGCATCTTTTGGACATCATCACGCAGCCACAAAGATCACGACACACATATCACAGAGATCACACAAAAGAGAGAGAGAGAGAGGTCGCGAGAGAAAGATCGAAGGAGAGAGATCGAGAGGAAAGAAAAAGGTTCGATACCCACCTCTGGAAATTTGGATCACGCCACAACACAGCAGCCACGAGAGGAGAGAGATCAACGAGAGAGAGAGAGAGAGAGAGAGAGAGAGAGAGAGAGATTCATACTTATTTTTGGAGATTTGTCTTCCACATATTTGTTGAAGTTTTCTTAAACCCTACTCTTTCATATTTCAATTCAATGAAGTTTCTATCATCTCTTGCTGCTGTTGTTTGTTTGATCATGAGCGAGTAATCCACTTATTAGGTTAAGGGTTTTCGATGGGATAGAATTCATGAACTAAGCATAGATAGGTTTTATATATATCATTCGATAGTCTCCATCTATTGTCGATCATATTGCCTAGGTTAGCTTGATCACCTAGCCTTTGATTCTAGGTTGAATTTACTTATCAAAAGTTTGTAAATTGCTGGAATTGACATAGATGGGCGATTTGATCCATAGCCAACGAAAGTTGAAGTTAGGGCATCTCGTGAACATATCAACCCAAATCGCTAATGCTTGATAATCCTTTTTAACCTCAATGACAGTTAGGATGTTAGATTGATTGTTAGAGTTGTAGATGCCACGAAAGTGGATCTCCTTATATTTATGGTTGAGTTCGAGACTTGTTCATAATCGCATGCCTGAATAATTGCTTGGTTCTTGATATTCGAATCCCTGAGAATTATCTCTGACCTAACGCCTTCCTATTATTGTTTACAACCGATTTTACATTTTGTTTTGCTTTAATTATCGTGACATTTAAACCCAACTTGAATCGCTTAGCTGAGATTGTTTTCCATAGAATTAGAGCGTATTGCTGGTTCCTTAACGAACCTGAACTATTCTACATTGATTAGTGAATCTAGGTTTTAATTTTGAAACCGACAAAAGGATATTCATCACGTATACTCGAAGGACGTCCAGAATACTATCAGATTGCTGTGTCGTAGCTTTGCAAAAAAAATAGGCTATCATTAGCAAATAGGAGATGGGATAATGTAGGGGAAGTCAGGGCCACCCTAAAACCAGAGATACACCCCAAGGTTTCAGCCCTCTGTAGGTTAGCAATCAGCCCTTCTGTGCATAGTATGAAAAGATAAGGTGAGAGCGGGTCCCCTTGACGTAGCCCCCTGGTCGGAGTTATCCCTCCTTTAGGCTCACCATTCAACAGAACACGGTATGATACCGAGTTTATGCAGGTCATGATCCAGGATATCCATTTATCATTAAAACCCATTTTCTGAATAAGAGCTTCCAGGAACCGCCACTCCACCCGGTCATATGCTTTGCTCATATCCGTTTTAATCGCCAGACACTCCCTTTTGCCAATATTATTAGTCTGTAAGGCATGAAAAACTTCCTGGGCCACAAGGATATTTTCCGTAATCTGTCTCCCTGCAACAAATGCAGACTGGGTCTCTGAGATCAACTTAGGTAGAAACTTCTTAATCTGCTGGCAGAGCACCTTCGAGATTATCTTATAACTAATGTTACACAGACTAATCGGGCGGAACTCCTTCATCATTCGTGGTCTCTCAGATTTAAGGATTAAGCATATATTGACCTCATTACATCTAGGATTAAGAGTGCTAGAATAAAAAAAACCTTGTACCATGGCAACCACCTGAGGTCCAATAATATGTCAAAACTTTTGATAAAACAGAGCGTCATCCCGTCCGGGCCTGGAGCCTTTTTGGGATGTATCGCAAAGATCGCCGCCTTAACCTCTGGTCCTGAAACCGCACGGGTCAGATGGGCATTCATCTCAGTCGTAACAGAGCCTCTTAGATGGGCCAGGGATGTCTCAAGGTCAGAAATAAGAGAGGATGAGAAGATAGTGTGGAAATAGTCAACCGCCGTGGCCTCTATCTCCTCCTCTTTTTCAGTCCATTCTCCATTAACTTGCATAATATCCGTAATCTTATTGCATGCTCTCTGTTGTTTTGTGGATGCCTGGAAGTATTTGGTATTTTGGTCCCCGACCTGGTACCAAAGTTCGTGACTCTTCTGTTGCCAGAAGATTTCCTCCTCCAACAACGCCGATCGCAGTTAGTCTTGAAGGGAACGAATCTCCTCTGTGGAGGAGGAGTCCCTACTCTGTGCTTCTTCCAGCTCATTTTCAACTCTTCAATCACTTTAGTTGAGGGACAATGATCCTGTTTCCTCCAGCGTGATATCGCCTTACAGCAATTGGCGATGCGTTCTCCTACTCCTGGCGGGTTTCCGTGCCGACTCATAGACCAACCCTCTTGGACTATTCGTTCAAAATTTGGTTTAGAAATCCAACGCTTGTCAAAACGAAACTTTTTAGTTCCCACAATATGCCTGGAATTGAAATGTGTGAGCACTGGGCGGTGGTCCGACCCCCAAAACCTAAGATACTCTATTTGGGTATGAATGAAAAGCTCATACCAATCCTCGTTCCCCATAGAGCGGTCGAGGCAACAATGAATAAAATTTTTGCCTCGACGTCCTACCCAAGAGAGGCAGTTCCCCAAGTATGGGAAACTGATCATACCACAGCTTTGGCGCATTAGGTTACAATCCAAGAAAGAGTTTTCTAACCTCCTGCGTCCACCTATTTTCTCGTGATGGCCCGTAATTTCGTTGAAATCCCCTGTCATAAACCATGGGCCCGTGCGTGTAGTACTAATACGAGTCAACCGTTCCCAAACGTTCGCACGATTAGAGATAACAGGTTTCCCATAAACAAAAGAGAGAAATACTTTATTACCATGAATGGTGGCCATTACATCGATAATATTCTTATGAGAAAAGTACTCAAATAGCATAGAAAAGTTGTTATATTACTAGAATAATATACATCTTTTGGAAATTACTCAAAAAATTTTAAAGCCTAGTAAATTACAACAAACACCCTTGGTTATTTTTTTTTAATTGAGGTTATTTCTAATTAAAAATGATTAACTAATCCACGTCACTAATCACTGTTCCACGTCACGAATAAGATTAACCGTGTTAAAACTTTGTGTGTTGTCGTCGAAACTTCTACTGTTTTTTCTCTAGTTGATTTCTGAGAAACATTCACCGCCGTTGTCGTCGAAACGTCTGCTCTGCATTTTCACAGTCGGATTTTAGTCGAAGGTGAGTATAAACAGAGGAGTGGGGATTCTTCATCTTCCTTCGTTTTATTTTGAGTATAATCTGAGGAATCGAAAGTGTGTCGCTTGTTAACGGTATTGTGGCTGATTTATTATTCTGTGGCGGCTTGTTTATCGTTGCTAGTGGTTGTTTAAGTTATTTATTGCGGCTGATTTATTGTTATGTTGTGGCTGATTTGTGTTGTGTTGCGGCTGATTTACATGTGCAATGCTATTGTGGCTGAGTTTGTGTTATGTTTGATTTATGTGCCGTTGTGGCTGAGTTTGTGTTTGGTTGCGGCTGGTTTATTTGTTTGTTGTGGCTGAGTTTGAATTTTGTTGCGGCTGATTTATCATTAATATGTGATATATCATGGTTTTTACCCGTTTTCGACCATGATATAAGTCCTTTTCATAGAGTCTTTTTGGTATTTTTCGAGTGTTTTAGAGTCTTTGCAGGTTAAAGGACGATTGGAGCTTTATGGAAGCTTTTGGAGCATCGAGGGAATACGAGCTGAAGTGATCAAGTTGGAATCGAGTTTTCGAGTTTGTGTCGATCGATACGGTCCTGTGTGTCGATCGACACAAGCTCGTCTGACGTGAAGATTGATGAGTTTCCTTTTCGGCCCACAAAGCCCAGAAGTTTCCTGAAAAGCCCAGTCCGAATTTTAAACCTTATATATAGTTTTTATTTAGGATTTTAGGGATATATCTTGTTTTCTATTGAGACTTGGAGAAGGAGAGATTTGGGGGAGACTTCAGACTTTCAGAGATTTCGAAACCATTTTGTATCTCTAACTCTATCTTTAATGCAATTTATTTCATTCATTATGATTTCATCATTTATGTCTGAGTAGTTTGCTTGTTAGGTTTTGAGAAGTTTTAGGGTTTGATGAGAAATTGATAGGATTGAAACCCTGTTAGGATTTATCTTTATGTTCTTCATCTAGATTGGTATAACTCTGATTTTAGGATTGATCAACTAAAATTAGATATCATAGGTTGTTTAATAGATGCGAAAGTATTATTGATAACCTGAAATAATCTTAGATGAGCAAAATTACTTATTCGCAAAGAAATTTGGTTTAGGAATTTTGTGAGCAATTAAACTTGAACTATAAAGCTTGATTTAATTCTCTAGGTTCGCAAAGAAATTTGGGATTTAGGAATCTAATCATAGATAGTCTCTGCAACGAGAGTTGATTGATTTTACATTCGTGTTTATGTTCTAGAACTGCACTTAACTAATCCTAACGTTTTTATCCCTGTGTCGATCGACACAGACATCTGTGTCGATCGACACGATCGATTTTGATTCATTCCTGCGAACAACCCATTGCCTAACTCCTTGTCCAATTGATTAGTTGAAACTTTATCATCTCTCATTTGTTTACTTTTTGTTTTCTACTTCATTCATACACTTTTACTTAGCATAATTTGAATTCACGAATTGGTTGTGTTATTCGATTCCCTGTGGATTCGATCCTTAAGTACTACATCGATCTCTTAATTTGAGAGAGTAGCTCAGGGTAAATTTGAGCATATCAAATTTTGCATATGTTATGTCTTGTATGTTCAGATGACTATTTCTGAATATCAAGCAAGGGATTACCCTACAAGACTATGCGCTGAAGGGTCTTCTAATCTGGAAAATAAAAAAATTAATCACAATGTCCATTTGGAAGACTTCCCTCAAGTCAGAGACGCAATAGGACAGGATGTGTGGGAACACATGAAGTAGTTTCCTCTTGGAGTAGTTGCTAAGCTAGATGATAGCCAATTGGTGTGGTCTGGGAAGACTGTACACTATCTATTATCTAGACAGCTGCGAGTACATGACAAGGAGATTTGGTCTCTCGTTGTTGATCAACCTATCAGGTTTAACTTAATCAAATTTGGTGCGCTCACGGGTCTAAACACAGGTCCACTGCCAACAGAAAGTTTTGAACCTGAGCAATACAAAATGTTCTGGGAGGAGTTGAAGGTGCGGCTTGGGGAAGGACCCAAGTTAGATGAACTAAGGCCAGCATTAGAGGTCTGTCGAGGCTGGAGTTTTGAAAAGAGGAAATGGTTAGGGCTGTTGCTTCTTCAAGCCATGGAACTTTATGGCTTGCATCATAATTCTAGAATACCTTTTGAAAGTGCAAAAAGAGTATTCGACGATGAAGCCTTGAGGACTTATCCATGGGGTCGGACTGCATTCGAAGTTCTAGTTGGTTCAATTAAGATGTTCACAGGGAAAGTCGTACACCATTAGCAGCATGAAGGACGTGTTGCTGGTTTGGGCGTATGAATCTGTGACTTGCTTCGGAGAGCGTTTTGGAAGAGTAGTCAATGAGAACAAAATTCTTCTTTTGCGATGGGGTGGAACCCGTACACGTAAAAGTCTTACTACAGCCTTATCTGAGGAGATCAGAGATCATGAAGAGGTAAGAAGGTTGACTTGGCTGAGTTATGAATCATTTGATGTCTCACTTATGTGTTACTTGATGGCTGAGTTATGAATCATTTTATGTCTGACTTAATGAGTTACTTGATGGCTGAGTTATGAATCATTTGATGTCTGACTTATGAACTACTTGATGGCTGAGTTGTGAATCATTTATTTGATGTCTGACTTATGAGTTACTTGATGGCTGATTTACTTTGTAGGTGCGTGTGAAGAGAATGGTTATGAAAGAGGCTGTAGAAGAGCTGTTTCCGCAGTGGGCGAGTGAAGAAAATGACCCAGAAATTGTAAATCTGGTAACAGACATACATGCGGATAGGTTTGTTAGAGGTTTTTGGGATGTGAAGAGCAATGAGAAGAAGAAAAAAATGAAGGCTGCAGTTTCGTTAGATTCCGATCAACCCCCCGCAAAAAAGCAGAAGAAAGCTAAGAAAAACCAGGAAGTAAGCAACAGTGAGATTGTGTTGCAGCATAGTAGTTACGAGGATATGGGGAAAGAGACGGATTTGACGACCGTAGTCAATGTCCTGGAAAACCTTGTCAGAAGATTTGACAAGTTTGACAACTTTGGTAGTAGAATAGAGAGTGTTGAGTCGCAGTTAAACGCCTATAACACAAAATTTGTAGAGTTGTCAGATTTGAAGAAGATGATTGGTGATACAGTCCGAGCTGTTGTGGAAGAAAGAGTTGCATCTATTGAGAATGATCGGATGCAAATGAGAGAGCGTCTGAATGCTCTCGAGGCACGGAACAGTACTAAAAAGGATGATAACCTATCAAAAGTCAACAACATCCCGCAGAAATCCGTTAATAGTCCAAAGGTACGTTAAAGTTGAGTTATGTTTATTTTTGACGACTGAGTTATGGTTACATCACGACTGAGTTATCCTTATTAGTCTCGGCTGAGTTGTGTTTATATGTTAATACAGCCGAAGAAGGACGAGTTTAAAAGTCCTGAACCAGTCAACAGCCCCCTGCATAATGTACGTTACAGTTGATTTATGTTTATTTTTGACGGCTGAGTTATGGTTACTTTTGACGGCTGAGTTATTACCTATTTGACGACTGATTTATTACCTATTTGACGGCTGAGTTATAGTTACATAACGACAGATTTATTATTTTTATTCTGGCTGAGTTATGTTTATATGTTAATACATCTTAAAAGTACTGAACCAGTTCATAAGACCAAAGTGAAATTGGCTGAGGAGTTTGGTAATGACGAAAAAGAAACAATTGATTTCGTTACTGTTTCTCCTGCTAAGAAATTGGTTGAGGCAAAAAAGCAGGAGGCTGAGGTTAAAAAGCAGAAGGAGACCGATGCTTTAAAGAAGAAGGAGGCCGCTGCTTTAAAGAAGGAGGCCGCTGCTTTAAAGAAAAAAGAGGCCGATGCTTTAAAGAAAGAGGCCGCTGCTTTAAAGAAAAAGGAAGCTGATGCTTTAAAGAAGGAGGCCGCTGCTTTAAAAATGAGGGGCAAGTAAGAAGGAGGATAACGAGGAATCGTAAAGGCAACGACGATCTGAAACCTACGAAAGTGACTATCCCAGCAAAGAAGAAACATATTTTAAACGACAGTGAGATTGAGGATGTCACCGACAAAATTGTCGCAGAATATAACAAACTGTTGCCGGAGTCTGATGAGAAAGAAGAGGAAAGGATTAGGTATGACAGAATTAAGGCTTATCGGGAGTCAAGTATGAAATTATCTCCTGATGGGTCTTCAGCGAGGCTAGAAAATGATCCTCCTCAAGCACGAGTTTTTCCTTATATTGGAGACAATGGAATGACGTGCATGAGGAAAAATTATGAACCTTCACGGGCAATCTATGATCCTCTCTCACCTGCTGATCCGGTTAAAGTGGATAAACTTTTGGATCACCTAAAGCCATTTAAGTATGACCCTTTAGAGCATGTGTTAATACAGCTATTAGCAATATTTGCCTAAACTAACTTGTGTTTAATTGTTTTAGGGACGTTCCACTTACAGGGGCTGCTGAGGAGATTGAGTTCTACAGAATTCTCATGACTGAGAGAAAGTATTGGCCAACTACAGGTTATGGATGGCTGTATGATAATGTAAGTATACTGTTGGGGCTGAGTTAAATATACTTAATGTTTGAGTTATTTATTATATGTCTGATTTATGTATTATATGTAGGCTTAAGTATGCTTTATGTCTGAGTTATATATTATATGGGGCTGAGTTAAATATACTTAATGTCTGAGTTATTTATTATATGTCTGAGTTATGTAGGCTTAAATATGCTTTATGTCTGAGTTATATATTATATGGGGCTGAGTTAAATATACTTAATGTCTGAGTTATTTATTATATGTTTGAGTTATGTAGGCTTAAGTATGCTTTATGTCTGAGTTATATATTATATGGGGCTGAGTTAAGTTTAATTTTGGGCTGACTTGATCCTCTTTGTACAGCATTCTACTCCAAGTGAATTGGATTTTTGGACTCTTGGTTTACTTAAGGATGGTGTATGGATTAGCAACAGTTCAAGATCAAACCAAAGATGTTTAAGTTCAAAGGTGCTAGGTATGAGGATTTAGTAAACGGCAAAATTCCCTCAGACCTGCAAACAAACAAGAAGTGGTTAGAAGATGTCGATCACTTGTACGAAGTTCTACATACTGGAGGAGATCATTGGGTGGCATTTCACGTGGACCTTCTTAAGGAGAAGATCGAAGCTTACGATCCCATCATTGGACAGGTAACACCCGAAAGTGAACAGAAAATCCTAGATGAATTTAGGCCGTTTACACAAATGATCCCTGCAATGATGAACGAATTAGTTCCTGCCAATCTCCGAATACCTAGATTCAAGCAGTTTGCGTTCCGAAGGAGGAGAGGCAAATACATCCCACAAAACGTCCAAGTTGGCGACTGTGGGGTGTATGCATTGAAGTTTGTCGAGTGTCTAGCGCTTGGCACTACTTTCGATGGGATAAATGATGCGAATATTCAGGGTATACGGGTAAAGATGGCATCAGATATCCTCCATGAAGGAAGTTATAATATGTTGGGGCAGTTCGAAATAACATGAACCCGTTTATTGTATTGTACTTATTTGACTTATGCATGATAAGCTTTCATTAAAAGTGTAAATTAAATAGAGTCCCAATTGCGACTATTTAAATCAGTCCTAACTAAATAGAGTCCCAATTAAAAGTGTATACAATATGAATGGTATCTAATTGGTGAGATAAATATATTTTAGTCAGCCTTTACTCTCATTAATAGCGACTGACTGATTGTGCAAAGAAGCGGCTGACCAAAATATTAGAGTTCCTAAAAGTTCAATCATAACTCCTAGTTCCCAAAAGATTAATAATTACACCTAATATAGGAAGCGTCTCGAGAGTATTAATTTCAATATGATTACGTATTCAGACGCAATAATAAATAATATATTCTCTATTATTAAAATTTAAAATCACATAACTGATCCAAAAGCAGCGGTCACACAAATTGTTCTCCTTACTGCCTTCAATTAGTGTGAGACTTTCCCCAACCCCAGTCTAGAGATCTAACAATCTTTTCTATCCTCTGAACAGATTCCCTTGTGAAAAGAGATAAATACTCCTCAGTATTCCAAAATACATTGCGTGTCATTGCATATGTGTACTAAACCCTAAACCCTAAACCTTAAACCTTAAACCTTAATTCCTAGAGGTATAGCAAAAGATACACATTGTTCTCACAAAACCTCAAACCCTAAACCCTAATTCCTAAAGGTCTAGCAAAATATACACATTGTTCTAACAAAACTCTAAACGAAACCATAAACCATAATTCCTAGAAGTATAGCAAAAGATACACATTGTTCTCACAAAACTCTAAACGAAACCCTAACCATAATTTCTAAAAGTATAGCAAAAGATACACATTGTTCTAATAAAACCTTAAACCCTAAACCATAAACCCATAAACCCTAAACCTTAATTCCTAGAGATATAGCAAAAGATACACATTGTTCTCACAAAACCCTAAACCCTAAACCCTAATTCTTAAAGGTCTAGCAAAAGATACACATTGTTCTCACAAAACTCTAAACGAAACCCTAAACCATAATTCCTAGAAGTATAGCAAAAGATATACATTGTTCTCACAAAACCTTAAACCCTAAACCCTAAACCATAAACCCATAAACCCTAAACCATAAACCTTAATTCCTAGAGGTATAGCAAAAGATTCACATTGTTCTCACAAAACCTTAAACCCTAAACCCTAAACCCTAAACCTTAATTCATAGAGGTATAGCAAAACATACACATTGTTCTCACAAAACCTTAAACCCTAAACCCTAAACTCTTATTCCTAAAGGTCTAACAAAACATACACATTGTTCTCACATAAATAATAAATAAATAATCATATAAATAATAAATCATATATTCTCTATTATATAAATATGGCGTGTGAATATATGTACGTAATCATAATACGCACGCGTTTGGTACTCTCGAACCGCTAATCATATTAACCTTTTCTATGCTATTTGAGTAATTTTATCTATTTTTATAGTAGTTTTGGCAACTACGCAGTAACCGAACAGTTTCAGTAACCCAACAGTTTTTGTTTTTTTCTATAAATACCAAGTGAACACTCAGTAACCGAACATTCGTTTTTATTAACTTTGAACTTGTTTTATCCTTTTGCAATCTCAAATACAAGTTAGTTTTTCTGAAACGACCCGACCCAAAAATTTTAAAAAATTTCTAATTAAAAACCCGGATTATCATTATCCCAAACGATAATCCTCAACGGTCCAATCAAACATGCGGAATACATAACAATTAAATCAACTCAACAACACAACAATTTTAACGAATCCCATACTTGATTAAATTACTAACCAATTCAATCCAACAACCAATATCCAATAACTAACAACCTAACAATTCCATAAACGACAAACACAGCGAGACCCTAAATCATCTCTTCTTCCTCGCCATGATTCCACGATCACATTTTCTCTTTACCTGCAACACATGACAAAAAGAGTTGCGTGAGTATTATCACAAATACTCAGCGATGCGGTCATCCCGTCTACAGGCTAGTTAAGCACAAGTATAAACAAAGGATACAATACCAGGATGATCACAGAACAAGCATACACGGAACAAACATTACGAACCCACACAGAAGCACTGTGTCGATTGACACAACCTCTAGGTGTTGATCGACATGATGCCTCATGTCAATCGACACACCACCCTGGTGTCGATCGACACGATGTCGCAGAACCCAGAAACGAGTCTGTCCTCACACGACTCGAATCTGTCGCGAGCCATCGAGTTTCCTGCACAATTCCATTCAAAAAGCACACAAAAACCACCACGCAATTGCATTATATCAATTCCCTATACTTATACAAGCCCACGATCACGCACTCACCTTGATTTGGATTGAAAAGGATAAAGAACGCGAAGAACACGATGAAGAACGCGAAGAACGAACTAAACCAGCCTCTGATTCGTCCTTCCTAGACCCGAATCAACCCAGCAATGAATCCTTCCTCGTTCCCAAAAGCCTCACGCGCAATTCTCCTCAAGAAATCTCCCAACAATCACTCAAACCCTAAGATTTCTTATTCTCTCTTCTCTCTCTCTGTTTTTCTTTCTGAAAAACGGCCTGAACGGTTTCTGCCCTTTTCTATCGAACCCTAGGATTTCTTAAACCGACCCACCAAACCGGCCAATTAAACCAAATCTGCCGGTCTAATTTAACCCCATGTCGATCGACATACACCACCTGTGTCGATCGACATAACGCCCAAGACCCGACTTCTCCTAAGTCCACAACACACATGTCGATCGACACACCACCTTGTGTCGATCAACACCACCAAAAATCTACTTTTTGGCTCACGGGCGTTACAATTCTCCCCCACTACCACGGATTTGACCTCGAATCACGCGATTCCGTCTAACTAAGGCTAACACTTTCGTCTAAAACCCGACCAGATTCTCCTGGGAACATCCACGATGCAACGCTCCCTGATCCGGATTAGGGCTGCCCAATTGATCGTCCAACGATCAAATAAGAACATGAATGGTTAACCGTTGACCCCAATTGGACCAAATGATCGCACAACAATCAAACAAGAACATGCACGACCAATTGCGCTACATATGTTACCAGGGTTGTCCGAACCGAAGTTCTAAACGCAAGTACAAACCCTAGACTCGACATCCACATCCACTCTCCTGACCCTCGGTCAGCACCACTCGAGATCCACTAAGTTCATCCAGTCTCATGCTTACAACAACATTACGGATACTATTGCTTATACTCATATCCATATACAACACTCTGCTCTCAGGATCGTCACCCTTTGAGCTCTCGAAGTATATCATACTCCTCCACCTTCAGGACCGCCGCCCATCCGGTTCTCGGTATGCTCCAGCCCCTCTCACTCTCAGGACACACAGTCCGTCAAGCTCGGCTGCAGAGGAATCACACATCCCCTGGAGAGGCTTCGGCCCCTCAAAGTATATGCAAGGGAACCATTTCCCCCGGAGAGAACATCACTGTCCCCTCAAGTATACCCAGGAGACCCACGATCCCCTGGGGCAATCACTCTGTAACATGCATCTTAGGCACTTGTCGACTGAAATCACCCCTCGTGGTATCCGAAACAACCCAATCACCAGGGTGTCTCACAGAGTCCCTGGAAAAGACAGTCCTAACTCACATAAGACTTCTATTCCAGACTCTTCCTAGGAAATAAACAGATTCTAACGCGCATAGAGCTTCCATTTCCAGCCACTCCTGGAACATGTACTATCTCATTTCTAGCCACTCCTAGAATATGAGCAACCTCATTTCCAGCCACTCTTGGAACATGAACAACCTCATTTCCAGCCACTCCTGGAACATGAACAACCTCATTTCCAACCACTCCTAGAACATGAACAAGCTCAAGCCGCATAGAACTTCTATTCCTAGCCATCCTAGCCGATAGGCAAGCTCTAACTCACATAGAACTTCTACCGCTAGACCTCCACATGACCTACCAGTCATAACAAACCATGACATCCCCAGTCATCTCATAAGAACACACGTCTTACACACATTTAATAAGGCAAACCCCATCTTATTAAATCTCCAAAAATGTATACTCATTACAACAACAACAAAATACGTAACAACAACATAGCAACATGCTAAAACAGACTCTGAAAACCAGAAAAAGACTCAAGCCACCGCTTGCTTCTCGAACCACTTCGAGAACTTCTTCTTCATCGCTGCTTCTGGTTCCCAAGTCTCCTCCTCAATACCGTCACAGTCCCACTTGACTCTCACCAACGGTATACTCTTCCGGCGCAGAACCTTGACCCTCCTTTCGAGAATCCTCACAGGCCTCGCCGCCAGTGTTATGTTAGGCTGAAGATCCTCCGGAATCCTAGCCAACACCTCCTCAGACTCATGCAGACACTTCCGCAGCATCGAAACATGGAAGACTTTGTGAAATGCCTTCATACTCTAAGGTAACTCCAATTGGTAAGCTACAGGTCTGACCCGTTCCATCACCTTGAATGGACCCATAAACCTCGGACTTAGCTTATTCTCCGAAATGGATCTGTTAGGACCCCTCAACATCGCTGCTTTAAGATACACTCAAACTCCAGCTCTTTCCGTCTCCTGTCAGCATAGCTCTTCTGCCGATCCTGAGCCTCTCTCATGTTCAGTCTCAAGACACGGATCTTCTCCGTCGTCTCCAGAACAAAGTTTGCACCAAACATGCTCCTCTCCCCCACTTGAGTCCAGCATAATGGTGTCCTACACGGCCTCCCATACAGAGCCTCATATGGAGCCATCCCAATACTCGCCTGATAGCTGTTGTTATAAGCAAACTCTACCAGGTTCAGATGATCCGCCCAATGACCACCATAATCCAGCACACACATCCTCAACATATCCTCCAAAGTCTGAATCGTCCTCTCCGACAGCCCATCCGTCTGAGGATGATACGCTGTGCTCATATGCACCTTAGTGCCCATCTCAGCCTGAAACGCCCTCCAGAACTCTGAGGTAAATCTAGGATCCCTGTCTGACACAATACTCGCTGGCACCCCGTGCAGCCTCACTATCTCCCGCACATACTTCCTAGCCAAAACTGCCGCTCCATCAGTCTTCTTGATGGCCAGAAAATGTGCCGACTTGGTCAGACGATCTACAATCACCCAAATAGCATCAAAAGTCCGTGACACTGGCAATCCCGTCACGAAGTCCATGGTAATCATATCCCACTTCCACTCCGGAATAGGCAAACTCTGCAATATACCACTCGGGACCTAATGCTCAGCCTTCACCAGCTGACACACATTGCACGCTGCAACCCAACTAGCTACATCCCTCTTTATCCCGACCCAGTGATAATACCGCTTCAGATCACGGTACATCTTGGTCGCTCCCGGATGAATCGATAACATGCTCGAATGAGCCTCCCTCAGGATCTCATGCCTCAGATCCTCATCCTTTGGTACACAAACCCGCCCGTTCACCAGTATCATCCCACTCGCTGAAACAGCGTACTCTGAACCGGCCACCTTAGAAGCATCAACCAAACCCTGATCCTTCTCCTGAGCAACTCGAATCCTGCTCAACAAGTCTGCGTGGTTAGCTGCCTCTAACCCCAACGGCTCCTGTGAGATCACACATAGCCTCAACGTACTGATCTCGCTCACTAGAGCCTCCATATCTCGCTCCTGGTCTGAAGATACCCTCTTCCGACTCAACGCATCTGCAACAAGTTTAGCCTTACCCGGATGGTACCCAATCTCCAGGTCATAGTCTGCAACTAACTCCATCCAGCGCCTCTGTCTCTGGTTCAGCTCCGGCTGAGTGAAGAAATACTTCAGACTCTTGTGGTCTGTGAATACCTGCACCTTTCCGCCATACAGATAAGACCTCCAAATCTTAAGTGCAAAGATAACTGCAGCCAACTCCAAATCGTGGGTAGGGTAATTGCACTCGTGCTTCCTCAACTGCCTCGAAGCATACGCAATAACCTTCCCCTGCTGCATCAATACACATCCCTGACCAACTCCTGAAGCATCTGTATACACCACATACGGCTCACCCGGCTCGGGTAACGCCAAAACCGGTGTACTAGTCAGCATCTCCTTCAGCTTCCCGAAGCTTTCCTCGCAAACTGAAGACCACACAAACGGAATGTCCTTCCCTATCAGCTTCGTCATCGAGTGCGCCATACTCGCAAACCCCTTGACGAAACTCCGATAATACCCTGCCAACCCAAGAAAACTCCTGATCTCGGTGGCACTCCTCGGTCTAGGCCACCTTATGATAGCCTCAATCTTAGACGGATCCACAGACACCCCCTCTGCAGACACAACGTGGCTAAGAAAGCTCATCTCTCGCTACCAGAAACTGCACTTACTCAACTTCGCATACAGCTTCTGCTTCTGCAGCTTCTCCAGAACCAACCTCAGGTGCACCCCATGCTCCTCTAGACTCCTCGAATATACCAGGATATCATCAATGAAGATGATCACGAACACATCCAGATACTCCTGGAATACCCCGTTCATCAACCGCATGAATGCTGCTGGTGCATTCGTCAAACCAAACGGCATCACCACAAACTCATAATGACCGTACCTCGTTCGAAAGGCCGTCTTCCTGACATCCGCCTCATCAATCGGAATCTGATGGTAACCCGACGCCAAATCTATCTTGGAGAACCAAGTAGCCCCTCGCAACTGGTCAAACAACTCATCAATGCGCGGCAGAGGATACCTGTTCTTCACAGTGACTCGGTTAAGCCCCCGGTAATCGATGCACAACCGGAAACTCCCATCCTTCTTCTTCACAAACAGCACCGATGCTCCCCACGGTGAAACACTAGGCTGGATGAAACCCTTCCCCAACAGATCATCCAGCTGCTTCTTCAGCTTTGCCATATCTGCTGGAGCCATACGGTAAGGCGCCTTAGATATAGGAGTCGTTCTAGGCTCCAACTCAATCGTAAATGGATCCGACCGCGACGGTGGCAATCCCAACAACGACTGAAACACATCCTGGAAATCCCGAACAACCCGAATATCTCCAACTGCAACCTCTCCAACAGTTTCTGGCATCACTATCGTCGCCAGATACACCTCACAGCCATTCTCAATCAACTGCTCGGCCTATATCACGGAAATCACAAGGCTCCCGGAAGTCAGCCTCACACCCTGAAATACCAACCTCCCAGCCTCCCGCTCAAACACTACACGTCCTCGATGACAATCCATATGGACCCTGTACCGATACACCCAATCCATCCCGAGATGACATCATACAGCTCCACCGGACTAATAACCAAATCTGCTGGCATCGACTCACCTGCCACCAGAATATCCACCCCTCGAGCCCGCCCGAATGTAGCCAACGTCCGGCCTCCAGCAACCTTAACTACTCCTGGCTGCTCTCCGGAATCACTCCGGATCCCACTGCCCTCTGCACATTCAGGGTAATGAAGCTATTCGTAGCTCCCGAGTCAAACAACACGTGGGACTCACATCCGCCCACAACTAAGGTCCCTACACAAATCCGATGTGCATTAAGACCCGACACTCTAGCGCAGACACACATTTATCTAACAGACTACTTCAATCACCACAAGAATTGGCCCAAAACAAATTTACAAGGCAAGTCTGAAATTATACCTGTGATCGGTCTGGTGCTAGAGCCGCCCGCCTCTGCCGACGTGAAAACCCGCGGCGCCGCTGCAATCTGAGCCAAAGGCTGAACTGCCAATGGCTGCACTGCCGCTACTGCCATCTGCTGTAGCTTCGGACACTTGGGCTTAATGTGCCCCGGCTCCCTGCAGTGGTAGCACACCTGAGCCGTCCGCTCAGCTCTCCTCTTCAGACAATCTGCCACTTTGTGGCCCGTGCTACCGCACCCGTAGCATCCCGAACCACTCTGTCTACCCTGACTGGCCCCGAAAGTGCTCTCCCACTTCCTCTTCTGACCCTGCGCAAGCTTGCCGCCCCTTCTCGATCTCGTCTGCTGCTGAGATCTCCTCGGCTGCTATTGCTGCACCGGTGGACTATCCACCACAACCTGCTCCCTGAGGTCCTCCTCAATCGCCGCAGCAGTCTCAACCAGCTCCGTCTTCGTGGCGAACTTACTCGCCCTGCAGCGAGTCCTCAACTCCTCTCGAAGTCCTCCAAGAAACCTCCTCACCTGGGCCTGCTCGCCCTCCATGCCTCTACCAGCATGTACCAGGAGTCTACTGAACTCCAAATCGAACTCCCTCACGGTCCGATCCCCCTGAGTCAAGTTCAGGAACCTCGACTCCATCCTGTCCATTGCCTCCTGCGGGAAATACTTGGCATTGAACTCAGCCAAGAAATCCTCCCAAGCCATCTCGGCCTGCACACTCCTGGCCTCGACGCCTCTCCACTAGAGATGCGCGTCACCATCCAAATAATTGACCGCTAGGTCCACCCTGTATCCCTCTGGACACCTGATCGAGCGAAAGTTCCGCTCCAATCTCCGCCGCCTCTCAACGGCCTCCTCCGGCTTAGCACCACCCGAGAAAAACCCGGTGCCAATCCGCTGCATCTGCTCCATTATCCTCAGGTAGGATAGGAGCTCCTCCGCAACCGCCACAACCGGCTGCACCTCAGCCACACCCGGCTGAACACCTGCCACTACTGGCTGAACACCAGCCATCCCCGGCTGAACTCCTGGAACCTGACCCGGAGCCGGTACCCCCACTCGGTAACCGCTCCAGAATAAACTGTAGTAGATCCGCCAGACGATCATCTCGATCCTGAGCCACACCCGCAACAGCACCCCCACCCGGGCCCACCGTACCACCAGCTACCTCGGGACCCTCACTGGCCCCACCAGCCCTCACACTGGTACCCGTAGCAGCCACGCTAACAGACCCCTCCTGAAACGCCTACGAATCCGCCACCTGCTCCTGCGTGGTATCTTGGGCCACACTCGCGGCATCAGACTCAACCTGCAGTCCTCGCCTGCGCCCACCACATCCAGCACGACCTCCACGGCCCCCATGACCTCTGCCTCTAGCTACTCTAGCCATAGCTCTGCACTCACAGCAGATTACTAAGTACTACAACAAAAACAGAAATCATACAACACTTATCGTGGAATCTCATTGAAGGCTCGGAAGAGATGATCTCAGACTCCATACCCACACAACAATCAATCAATTAACTTCCTAATCAATCAATTGAACCCACCCTAGAACCGCTAGGGCTCTGATACCAAACTGAAACGACCCGACCCAAAAATTTAAAAAAATTTCTAATTAAAAACCCGGATTATCATTATCCCAAACGATAATCCTCAACGGTCCAATCAAACATGCGGAATACATAACAATTAAATCAACTCAACAACACAACAATTTTAACGAATCCCATACTTCATTAAATTACTAACCAATTCAATCCAACAACCAATATCCAATAACTAACAATCTAACAATTCCATAAACGACAAACACAGCGAGACCCTAAATCATCTCTTCTTCCTCGCCACGATTCCACGATCACATTTTCTCTTTACCTGCAACACATGGCAAAAAGAGTTGTGTGAGTATTATCACAAATACTCAGCGACGCGATCATCCCGTCTACAGGCTAGTTAAGCACAAGTATAAACAAAGGATACAATACCAGGATGATCACAGAACAAGCATACACGGAACAAACATTACGAACCCACACAGAAGCACTGTGTCGATCGACACAACCTCTAGGTGTCGATCGACATGATGCCTCGTGTCGATTGACACACCACCCTGGCTCGTTAGATTCTATGGTCAAAGGTCATTCTGAGCAGGACGTTGAGATTGTTGATGATGCAGAGGAGATCGCGTCTTAGTTTTTTTTGGCGATTTATCGCACTTTTGATTTTGGATTTAGTATTTGATTCAGCTTGGATAGTGTTTATCCTTTTGTTTTGATTTACGTCCTTTTAGAGATGAAATTTATGGAAGCAGCTTTTATGATTCTTGTTCTTGTCTTTTGGATGAATTTTTTCGTTGCTAAGTCTTTAGCTCTTGACATCGTTGTGTTGATTTTTACCGTCTTTGATGCAAGTATGGTTTATCGGCGGGCTGTTGTTGATTCATCCGCTCCTAAAGATTGATTATAAAAATGTTGCGACCAGTGATAAGTTAACTAGGTTTTCTGATGATCACCTTGGGTTACGGGTGAGTCTTTACTGAAACGCCCGCTCCAAAAATGAACATATTATCGCATGATGACCAACGATAGAGTTGTTGGGTTTTTAGTGATCATTTCGGTTTACGGTCGTATTCTTCATTAACATAGCCGTTCCTATAATGAAAACTTTGCGATGATACCAGCAATTTGTTTGCTGGGTTTAGTGATGGACATTCCGGTTTACAGAGTTGTTCCCGTGAACAGTTCCGCTCCGGTAATGAACATAATCATTTGTAGAGCGCGCTTTAAACCCGCAGAGGGTGTGGTAGTCAGATCTGAAGTAAGTGTTAGAGTTCGTTACTGTGGCCAACAACAATGAAAGAAGAAATTCGATGTCTGTTTTGTTAGTACTTAGTCTGTGAAAGACGTATGCTAGACTTTGTAAAAACAAACTTGTGAGCTTTTATTCATCATAGAATTTCTTACAAGATTGTGGGAGTATACGAGTATATGCACTCACTCCCCCCCCCCCTTTTTAGGAGGGGGGACAGCTGAACCCATCCGAAGACTAGCTGCCTACGTATCCTTTGCAGAGATCAAGCCGCCACGTAGTTCAGGTAGTATGTCTCAGTGGTAGTATTTTTTCAAGTGTCTAGCATTCCATGAGCGTGGTATCGGAATGTCTGCCATGTTGGCTAGTTTGTAGACTCCTGGTCTGACCACCTTATTGACTTTGTAAGGGCCTTCCCAGTTAGCGCCGAGCTTGCCTGCGTTCCGCTCAGCTGTGTTCTGAAAAACTTCGCGCAGTACTAAGTCTCCTTCCTGGAACCGTCGTTCCTTGACGTGAGAGTTGTAGTACCTTGCAGCAGCTTGCTGATAGTTTGTTATCCGGATTAACGCCTTGTCTCGGGTTTCATCAGCTGTGCCTTGTCGTTCGAGTAGTATGACGTTGTTGAGTGCTTCGTGATCCGGCAAGAGCTGGCGTCGGATGGTGGGGAACTGGACTTTGGTTGGGATAACGCATTCTGTACCGTAAATGAGGGCGAAGGGTATCTCGCCGGTTGCTCATCTCGGAGTTGTTCTATGCGACCATAACACGCCTTCTAGTTCGTCAGCCCAGCGGCCTTTCTTCTTATCTAGGCGCTTCCTGAGGCCAAGGATAATTGACTTGTTGATTGATTCGGCCTGGCCGTTTCCTTGCGGACATTGTGGAGTAGACTTGTTGAGCCAGATTTTCCACTTCGCGCAAATGGCTTCAAATTTTGCAGAGATAAATTGAGAACCGTTGTCCGTGATAATCTGGTATGGGATACCATGTCTGCATATGATATTTTTTCCACACAAAATTTTCAACCTGGGTGTCTCGAATGTAAGCATAGGCTTCTGTTTCTACCCATTTGGTGAAGTAGTCGGTCAAGACTAGCAAGAAACGCTTCTGTCGTGAAGGGTGAAGGGGACCAACGATGTCCATAGACCACCTCATGAACGGGTATGGCGAGGTTACCGAGGAGAGCATTTTAGTAGGTTGGTGAATTTTTGGGGCGTGGCGCTGACATTTCTCACACTTAGCCGAAAACTTCTCGCAATCGCTAATCATCGTCGGCCAGTAGTAGCCATGTAGCTTGATCTTGATAGCTAATGCTCGTCCGCCAGAATGATTCCCGCAGGAACCACCATGTATCTCCTCCATAATTTTTTGAGCAGTTTGACCTTCAACACAGAGCAGCAGTGGACCCGAAAAATGCCACTTGTAGACTTCTCCGCGTAGTAGAGTGTAGCGAGCGGCTTGGGCCTTAAGTTTGCGAGCAGTCCACTTGTCAGGAGGGACTTCGCCTTTGTCAATGTAGTCTCGAATGGCACCAAGCCAACTTGTATCACACCCATATTCTGCGACGTGAGAGTCCACCTCTATGGGAGTAGCTTCGGCCGCTGGTGTGGGCTTGTCGTTGATTACTATCGAGTCGTGGGCTGGTGCAAAATTTTTGTCAATGTTTTTCTTGGCAGGAATAGAAGGAACGTCGAGGCTCTCTATCGGGTCAGTATCCATTGCTGTAAACTTATACTGCTTGGCAGGGTCTGTTGCCACCTCGGCTGTAGTGGCTGTCTTATCAGACTTAAGTGAATCTGTGGGAGGGGTGGCTTTGGCTGTTTGATTCGCCTCGGCTGGCGGGAGATCGGGGTCGATGTCGAGAGGTGTTGGTGCTTGTTGCATGGTTAGCTCCTTCCCATGTGGGGCCGCGTCGTCGTCGTCAAAAGAATAAACTAAGTTATGCGGTTGTTTCCTCCACCGAACTGGCGATGGTGCGATGACTGGCTCTTCTATCTTGATGTTTTCTCCATTCGCGACTCTCTCTGCTAACTCCTTCGCTTTTTTGGCTGCTTGGGACCGGGTAAGGATGTTAACTAGTTGCGGCAGAGTGATGCTCGGGTGCTCGATGAATTCCACCAGAATGATTCACTTCAAGCTTTTGTCAGACGTTGACGCGAGGGCTGCCAATGCGTCGGCGTTAGTATTCTCCCCCCTGAGAATTCGAGTCAGTGAAAAATGTGTGAATTGCGAAGCCAATTCTTTAACGACCTTTAAGTAAGCTTCCATACGGTCGTCTTTTGTTGCGTATTCCCCATTGAACTAGTTGACGACTAACTGTGAATCGCAGAATGTGTCTACTCGTTCAATTCGAAGTCCTTGGACGAGTTTTAGGCCAACAATGAGGGCCTCATACTCGACTTCATTGTTGGATGCGGGAAAGTTTAGCCGAAGCGACTACTCAAGTATCTCGCCGGATGGTGATGTCAGACGAATGCCTACCCCGGAGCCACTCTTGGAGGATGAGCCATCAACGTGGAGTCTCCAAGGTGAGTCTTGGTTATCGATGTGACTGCGTTCCTCTGGAAGTTCAATTAAAAAAATCAGCTAATACTTGAGACTTTGCACAGGATCGGCCTCGATACTCTATGTCGTACTCACTTAAGTCGACATCCCACTTGGCAAGCCTGTCGGACTGACTTGGAATATGAAGGACGGATCGCAGCGGGAGTGTACTTAGAACAATAATTAAATGGGACTGAAAGTACGGTCGCAGCTTTCGAGCAGACATGAGGACAGACAGTGTTAGTTTCTCCATTTGTGGGTACCGTGCTTCTGCATCAGTAAGGGTTTTACTGACATAAAAAATCGGTCTTTGCTCGCCGCGTTCTTTTCGAACTAATACGCCACTTATCGCTGTAGGGGAGACCGCCGTGTACAGAAACAATGGCTCTCCTTCGACTGGTTTTGCAAGAACAGGAGGTGTGGCTAGGTACTTCTTCAGTTGTTGGAATGCTTCTTCACACTTCTCGGTCCACTCGAAATATTTTATTCCGCGTAGAGCGTCGTAAAATGGTAGACACCTGTCAGTAGAGCAGGAAATGAATCGGTTGAGGGCAGCTACCCTTCCTACCAGTCGTTCTACCTCTCGTTTATTCTTTGGTGAAGCCATCTCGATGAGGGCATCAATCTGCTTCGGGTTTGCCTCGATACCGCGGTTGGTGACTAAGTAGCCAAGGAACTCTCCAGATGTAACCGCGAATCGGCACTTGGTAGGATTTAGTTTCATATTGTGCAGGTTTAGCCGTTCGAAGCATTCCGCCAAGTCTGAGATGTGGTCTTTTTCCTCCAGGGATTTCACCAACATGTCGTCTATGTAAACTTCCATTGTTTTGCCGAGTTGGGCTATGAACATCTTGTTTACCAGACGTTGGTATGTTGCTCCAGCGTTCTTGAGGCCAAAAGGCATCACCTTGTAGCAGTAAACACCGCAATCCGTGATGAAGGCGGTCTTATCGCAGTCGTCTGGGTTCATCATAATTTGGTTGTACCCCGAGAAAGCGTCCATGAATGATAAAAGCTTGTTCCCTGCTGTTGCTTCGACCAGTCGGTCAATGTGCGGAAGTGGGAAGCTATCTTTCGGGCATGCTTTGTTAAGATCGGTAAAGTCAACACAAACTCGCCACTTTCCATTTTTCTTTTTGACGACGACTGGATTGGCGAGCCTATCTGGATACTTGACTTCCTGTGATAGAACCAACTTTTAAGAGTCGTTCCACCTCATCGTTGACGGCATTTGCCCGTTCAAATCCTAGTTTTCGGCGCTTTTGCTTCATCGGTTTAAAAGTCGGATCGATGTTCAGCTCGTGACTTGTTATCTTGATGTCGATTCCAGGCATGTCGTCAGCCGACCAAGCAAAAGTGTTGACATTTTTCTTCAAGAAAGAGACGAGTTCTTCCTTGATAGCAGGATCAAGTCCCGCCCCGATTTTGACACACCGCTCGGGTTTAACATCGTCAATGCAGATTGATGACGGGATCGCATATCGGTCGAACTTGCTCCTTGCTGTCCTCGTTAATCTGTAATTGCTATAAGAGTTGAGAGAGCTCCTTCACCGGTTCTCGATCCATCTTTATTTTTTTACGTTTTTCTTTTGAAGTTGTTTCAGTGACAGGGTGTCGGTGCTTGTGTTCCACCATGATGCACACGCGAGACTCCTTTTGACTGCCTAAGATTGTCTTTATTCCTCGCGGGGTAGGGAACTTCAGACAGAGGTGGTAGGTTGATGCCACAGCGCGCATGGAGTTCAGCCACGGCGTTTCCATGATCACGTTGTAAATCGCTGGTTGGTCGGCTACCAAAAAATCGACAATTTTTATGACTTCGCCGGCCTGGATAGGTAACTTGATTGTGCCCATCTTCATCGTTGTATCTCCAGAAAAACCTGTTAGAGGCTTAGGAAACGGCTCGATTCGGGATAGGTCAATCTTCATCCTGTTAAGAGTATCTCGGAAGATTACGTCTACTGTACTGCCAGTGTCCACCAAGACCCGTGCGACATCGCGATTATCAATGATGAGCTCGATAACAAGTGGGTCGTCATGTGGTCTATCTATACCCGTTTCCTTTTCTTCGAACGCGATAACATCGTTTGGGAAGGAAGAAGGCGCCGAGAAGTTGACGCTAACATCTGCACGTCTTTGGAATGCCTTGATAGCCGAGACCATGTCTGAACAGTAGCGAGATCCACCCATTATCATGTTGATCCGCTGCCTTGGCTCGTGCGGCGGCTGCTCGTCATCTCTTCTTCCTCGCTTCGGGTTATCTCCATTTGTGCGATCAAGGTTGTCAGTGTTGACATCCATCCCGAAGTCTTTGATGCTGATATTGTCGCCGAGCTTTCTTTCTACCAGTTTTGCTGCGAGTTTTAGACCCATGACACGATAATTCGCAGTGGAGTGTCCGACGAAGTTGTGGAATTCGCAGTATGACGTTTTGTCATAGGAGTTTTGACCTCTCACTCAGGTGTTGCTCCTTCCTCGGCCACGGTCTTGGCCTCGGCCTCGGCCACGGTCTTGGCCTCGGCCTCGGCCACGGTCTTGGCCTCGGCCTCGACCATATCTAGACGACTCTATCTGGTAGTTGTGTGCTCCTTTAAAGCCTCTTTCGTGTTGCACGAAGCCAGGTGTTTGATTTGCCTTCTTGTTACCGGGCTGATGTTGTGGCTGCGTCAGGCCGGGTTGGCTGGCTTGTTTTGATTTTCCATGTTTGGCTACCAAAATTTTCACGTCTTCTTCGTTTGCTGCGAATTCTGTGGTGCGGTGCATGGCGTCTTGGATAGTTGAGGGGGCGTTCAATGCCAACTCCTTGCGAAAGTCCGAGTCGTACCACAATGACTTTTTCAAGGCTTGGATGGCCGCCGAGTCGCTTAGCCCTCTGACCTTTGACAGGACTGCTTTGAAACGGTCAATAAAATTCTGCAACGTTTCATTTTGTCTTTGGTTCATGGTCCATAGATCAGCGTCCTCAGTCTGGCGTTCCATGAATATGGAGTACTACTTCATGAATGCCTCTGTTAATTACTTGAAGTTGTCTATGGAATTCCGCTCTAGCCGGGAGAACCATTGTAGAGCTGGTCCCTTCAGGTGTTCGACGAATAGAAGACATCTTCCTGCGTCCTTCTCGTCTGCCTTAAAATTAGCTCGACCCATTGCGATTATGAAGGCTGTAATGTGTTCTGTTGGGTCAGTTTTGCCTTCGTATGTTGGTAGCCTTATCTTTCCTGGATCAGACACGTGAGCCCTGGTGATTGTGGTAGTGAACGGGGTGTTCAGCGCCTCTTCCAACACCAGGTCTAGCTGTGGAGCCTTACTAATAGCTTTATGCATCTGGGACTGAACCGCCTTCATGTGCTCGGCTGCTTGTTCCATCCTTCTGCGCATCTTGGCTATCTCAGCCTTTTGGGCGATCAGCGCCTCGTCACGTCGGTCATCCAGCTGCTGAATCCAGACGAGATCTTCGTCACTGATGTTGTCGTGCCTGGTCTCCTCGTTATCGTGGGTCGTCCTGACTCGGTGTGCCTCAGTGCGTCCAGTATCTGCACGTCTTGCTGTGTTGACCTCAGTTGGCACGTCCTCGTCGGGGTTGACGACCTGTGGTGCACCGTATGTTGTCTGCGCGTCTGCTGCGTCGTTCTCCAGAGGTTTGGTGGTCCGCCTTGCTTGGCTTCCTTCGCCCGTTTCTGAGGTGGTATGTAGTGGCTGGAAGGTTCACGATCTAGGCGCGCTGTCTAGCGTAGAGAAAAAAAAACAGTCGGTGTGATTCGCCCTCCTGGTCGCCTGAGTAGGCCTTGGTCTCGGCCTCGGCTTGCCGTGGTGAGGATGTCGAGTCTCTTGGTCACTGCGGAGTTCACCTTGTCTTGATTCTCCTGCTTCTTGAGCATCGCGTCCATCGCTGTCTTGATCTGGTTCAATACTTCCAGTGCAGGCGTCGCATCCATCGCAGCTCGGTTGATGTTCTGCGTAGTGTTCGCAGTAAGATTAGTTTTGACCTCTTTGTCACCGTGATTGTCACCGGTGTCGTCGACGCGGTTGTCGTTATCGTTCATGATGCGTCTGCTGTCGGTGTTGTCGATGCGTTTGTCAGTCATCTTCGGTGTCGCTTATGCGGTGATTCCTTTGAGTAAGAAGATTTGTCGTGTCCCCTTAGACGACGCCAAACTGTGGATGGCGGATCCTACACAGTTGAATTTGTCAAGGGTTGAAAGGAGAAACGAGTCTTCTGAGTATGAATCACAAAGCAAAAGTCGAAGATATGTGTTATTGCTGTTTCTGTTAAGCTCTGGTTACAAAATGAATCGATCCCCTTTTTGGGTGAGTATAATGAACTATCTATAGTACTTCTAAGTAAAATGGGCCAGCTAATAAATGGGTCTGGCCCATTAAGCAATATACTAACATTAGACCCATTAATCTATTAAACCCATCTTGTTAATGGGTTTAATGTCATTTTGGGCCTAGATTTAGACTAGGCCCTTGCAGCCTTGATCCGATTTCGTCAGGACGCTGCAAAGTTGATCTCGTTGTTATATCGATCTCATATGGGAGAAATCCGACCCCACAATACTCTATAAGTATTAGGAAGATTATGAACAACACTCATAAACTTAGGGTTTTTCTTATCTTTGAAGCTCCTTTTCCAACTTCGACAATGGCGGATCAAGTATGTAAATCTCCTACAAACCCACATTTCTTTCAATCTCTTCTACCCGGCTTCCACTCCCACCTCATAAGTAATCTCCCTTCTTCCCACCCTCTCAATGTCTTTCTTCTTCTTTACGGTTTGTGTTTGTTGCAGAGCATTCTGGTGAAGTTCTTCTCAAATACATAGAAGGAAGAAACAAAAGAAATATGATGGAGCTTAAGTCGGACACGTCTGAGAAAACATGGAAAGTTAAGATGGAAGGTCGGACACTCACCTTTGGATGGAAAGAGTTCGCAGTTGCTCATGATTTCCGAGTCGGAGACTTCGTCATTTTCAGACACGAAAGAGATTTTTTGTTCCACGTCACTGGTCTTGGACCTAGTTGCTGTGAGATTCAATATGGACAGTCTAGCAAAAACGATGATGTTGATGATGATGTGGAGGGGGAGGAGGAGGAGGAGGAGGACAAAGAGAAGAAGAGAGAAACCAGTGAGTGTAGTCAAAGTGAAAATCGATTTGTAACACTAACCGTCACACCAGCTAGTCTAAAAGATTCTAGACTTGTAAGTTTAAGCAAACTTTCTTGAAGGAGTTTTGTTCCCATATTTTTTTCGTTATTGATGCTTTGTCAAGGTCTTATTGTCTCTTTCTTATGCAGCATATTCCACTGAGCTTCACTAGGGCTCACTAGATGGAAAAAGCAGGAGGGAAGGAGATTACTCTTTTGGACCAGCATGGAGTAGAGTGGCCAGTGTATCTATGCGTGCCAGACATACATATGAGGTTGCGCTTTGGTTCAGGGGTTAGAGAATTCTTCAAGGCTATTGACATTAAGGCGTACGAATCTTTTATGCTGAAGTTGGTTTGGGAAGACAAAGCATCTCCTCCTATGCTCAAGTTCTGCTCCAAGATCGAGGCATGATGCCTCTAGTTTCCTTCCACCAAGTTCTTCCCTCCCTCTGTTTTTTTTGTTTTGATGAAACTTTGGCTTGTTTTTTTTTTTTTTTTTGGATGAAACAATATTGCTTATTTTTTTCTTTCTTTTGGATGAAACTATTGCTTATTAACTTATAACCTTATAGATTATGTACAACAATTTGCCAAATTTAAATATCAACAGTGCCACAGACTACTCGAGAAGTCTACATAACTCAGTCGTATTATAATTCATTTGACGGCTGATTTATCGATGTAACAAAAACAAAAATCAGCCCTTACTAAGACATACCGCAGCCCTGTCGTGTATATAACTCAGCCAAACCTCAAACATACCCTAAAATCGAGATAAATAATGTTGAGGTATAGGTTCTCTTTCAACATATAAGTTAGCCGAAACGTGCCATAAGTCAGCCATTACGTGCATATAAGTCAGTCGAAAC
Source organism: Arabis hirsuta (assembly GCA_964056655.1). NCBI lineage: Eukaryota > Viridiplantae > Streptophyta > Magnoliopsida > Brassicales > Brassicaceae > Arabis > Arabis hirsuta. The sequence continues at coordinate 12,938,917 of OZ053309.1, read as the reverse complement.
GTGTAATTTATCTCTCGACATTTCGTATTTTGGACAGGAAAAAAAACTCAATTTATTCAATTTTATCTCGCGACGTTAAGTGCATATAAGTCAGCCGCAACGTGAAATTTATCTCGCGACGTTTCGTATTTTCGGCGGAAAAAAAAACATTATTTATTCAATTTTATCATGTTTCGTACTCTCGAGACGCTATACTAATAGTTATATGGCTCCCTATAGTAGGAGTAATGATTAATCTTTTGGGAACTCTAATCTTTTTTAAATATTATTTGTTTTAAAATATTATGATTTGTTTTAAAATATTATGATTTGTTTTTAAAATATTACGCGGTTGGACGAGTTACCATCTTCATCTTCTTCCTCATCTAACCCAATCTCATCGTCGTTTATTGAAAATCAGCCGTGTTGTAATCATAACTCAGTCGTTTATTGACAATCAGCTGTATTGTAATCATAAGTCAGTCGTTTATTGACAATAATTCAATCTTTACGGCTGATTTATCGCATTAACAAAAACACAAATCCATACATATCCAAACAACACTTTTAAATCGGATAAGTTTTTGCATTATGCCCAGACTGTTTACAACGGGAACATGCGTGTCATTTCCTAGGACGTTTGTTGTCAAAGGCAACTTCTAAAGCAGATTTCATCCTACTTTTCTTAGGCCTTCGTGGTTGTTGACGAACAAGCGGGGGCAAGCACGGTTGGTTAGCAACGTTATTTGGAACTTGGAGCACTGAATCTATCGGCATGATCGACTCAGCATATGCGTTTACCAAATAAATGTTGTTGTAGTAAGGATTGCACAAGGATATACGACAAATTTTCCTGTCCTCGGCAGCTGCGATTGCATGTGCGCATGGTAATTTCTCGTGTTCAAAACGCCGATATGTGCATTTTCTCGTTTCCAAATTCACAATATGCAAAGACGATCCATATTTAACTTCCGTGTGATAAGGATCAATCCTTTGTATCGTCATAAGTCTGGCGGCAATGACACGGCCCTATTTATTCATAAAAAATTATTAAACATTACGGCTGGCTTATCATAAAGGCTGGGTTATGGAACAATAACGACTGACTTATGAACTGCAATGGCTAACTTACATGTAGTAGTTTCTCGACACCACGCGAAAGCGTGGTTAGATGCGATTTCGCTTCTTCTCTCCGTTCTTCAAACCATCTGGTCATCATAACCCGTATCGATTCTAATAGTTGACCAATGTGAAGACTTCTAGCATTTGACAGTGCTCTGTTCATTGATTCCGCTATGTTCGTAGTCATCAAATTGTACATTTAGCCCGGGAAATGAACACGCGCCCACAGTCGGACATCAGCTCTTTGGAGGTAGTCATGAAGTTTAGGATTAATTGCTTCAATCTCATCGAATATCGTATTAAAGTCAGAAACCCTAAAACATTTTGCTGCTTTCTTCACCAGACGAAAGACATCTTTTCCTTTGTACCGTTGCAAAATGTTCTTATATAAATGGTAAGTGCAAATTCCACGAGAAGCCAACGGAAACACATTTCCAATTGCTTTTCCTATCGAATTATGCCTGTCCGAGATAATCGCAAGAACCTCATCGTCAGGAATCAAAATTTTTAGTTGCGTAAAAAACCATTGCCATGAATCATCATTTTCAGTGTCAACCACACCGAAGGCTATTGGGAAAATCTTAAAGTTACCATCCTGAACTAGTGATGTGAGAAGTGTCCCTTTGTATTTACCGTTAAGAAACGTACCGTCGACAATGACAACTTTGCCCATAGCCATGAAAGGAAACCCATTTATGCTCGCACCAAACGCAAGGAACACATACATGAATCTTCCAAACTCATCAATTTGAAGACGCGTAACCGTACCCGGATTTGCCCTTCTTATCATATATAGGTAAGGAAGCAAGTCTTCAAACCCACTCTCTGGAGTTCCCATATCGATTTCCCTTGCAAATTTTAGCGTCCTATGTGATTTCCAATAATCCATCTGTCCACATGGAAAACATAAAGTACAAGTAAAGCAGCTGTAATAAACAAATAAGTCAGCTGCAACGTACCAATAAATCAGCTGAAATAGAAGTCAGCTGCAACGTACCAATAAATCAGATGAAATATAAAAATAAGTCAGCCAAAACGTACTAAAAATCAGCTGAAATAGAAGTCAGCCGTAACGTACCAATAAATCAGCTGAAATATCAAAATAAGTTAGCCAAAACGTACTAAAAATCAGCTGAAATAGAAGTCAGTCGCAACGTACGAATAAATAAGCTGTAATATACAAATAAGTCAGCCTAAACGTACTAAAAATCAGCTGTACTATACAAATAAGTCAGCTGCAACGTACTAATAATTACCTTTACACCAAAATGCTTATTGATAGTTATTCCGACACTCTTAGGTCAAACTGACGGACCAACATCACCGAGATAATCCCTGTACAACTGGGCTAAAATATCTGATGTTACTTGTCGAGATCGATTAGAACGCTAAGTTACAGAACATGTATGCTCTGAATCGTAAATACGAACATAAAATGCCGGTAATTCCCCTTGTGTAGAAGCACGAACTCTCCAGAGACATCCATCAACCCAAAACTTAACAATGAGTGTGTCCGAATTGGATACGTCTACATCAAAATCAAATTGATCTCTCACCGTAATAAGTTTCAGTCGTTTCTCCAAATCGGTTTTACTCTCGTATCGTTGCCCTACCACGAGGTTTAGCGAAGAAATCTCCAACCTTAGAACCTCTGGATTCTTTTCCGATCCGCTCACCGATATGTTGTGAGCTCTCTTCTTAGGCGGTAGCATCGGTGAATCTTTGTCTGTGTTGGAGACTCACCGTATGAACTGAAGTTATCATCTTCAGATGAAGCACCATCCGAGTCGTCGAGCATATCAAATCGGCTTTCAAATTCATCATCTTCTTTGTCTTGTTCGCCTACTTCGGATTTTCCACCTACTTCGTATTCTTCACCTTCCATTTTACTTGCGCAATCCATGTCTTCATCGTCGCGTTTATCTTCGTATTTTGTTTTAACACCAGGACAATTATCATTACTTAAACCACCGTAATCTTTGTATGTAGATTCTACTTTTAAGCCATAACTGAATAACCTTTTCTTCTTCTCTCTCACTTCGTCATTCCGACTAATTTCGCTCTCTTTTTTCTCCGTAATCTCTACACAGAGACGTATCTGTTCGAATTTCCTTAGGCTTAGAAAACCTATCAACTGTCGAGTATTGGAGACGTAAACTGGTGGAGTATCGTGCGCCATTGTTTTCAAATTTTTATTCGAGAACATGTAGCTCAGCTGAATCTGATGGCTCGACTTGTTCAATCCGTAATCATCGAGTACAGACTTCACAAGTTCGTCGTGTGTTGTTTCATCATTTAAATACAAAACTCTACACCCTCTACCGTCGGCGTTGAATACGTATCTGTTTTTCTTGACCCAGTTACCGGAAACAATAATTACAGGATCCATAAGATCTCAAACAAAGATCAATGAAAAAAAAATAATGAGGAAGGAAAATAGATGAAGAGGGTGACGATTAAGTTTCTGGGTATCATATGATAAAAAAGATAAATAGATGAAGAAGAAGAAGAAGACACAGCGTCACAACATAAAACTCTAACGATGACATGGAAAATAGGAGCTGATGACATGGAAAATCGGATTTGATGTTATTAATTTTTTGCTTGTATGGCAAGTGAGCCACAAAACGAAAACGTAAATCAGCCTAACTAAATCAGTCATCAAATGCATATGTAAGTCAGTTGCAACATGAATAATATTTCAGTAATAAAAACAACAAAAATCGGGTTCGAAAAGAGGCCATAAAAGGGCGTAGATCAGCTGGAAAATATTATGTCAGCTGTATCGTCCAATAAATCAGCCGTCAAATGAATGATATTGTAGTAATTAATCTTTCGCTAATAAATCAGACGTAATAAGGCCGAGTTTACTATTAATCAAGCTAAACACGGCTGATTTACGCTAATTATACTTAAATCAGCCGTAACAATCTTTCATAGGTAAGCCGTCCGTTTAGTAACACAGCCAGTCGATGATCATTCCATCATCGTGAGAAACATATCTCAACCAGCCGATGTACAAATCAACCATCATATATGTACGTAAGTCAGACATTAGCTCATAAATCAGACAGATTTTTGTAAACTCAGCCGTCTCATAAATATTAAGTCAGCCAGAAGATCTTAAATCAGCCACGTTTTATAACTCAGCCATATCGTTTGGCTTATTTGTATATGTAAATCAGCCAATTTTTTTAAGTCAGCCACATCGTATATATAACTCAGCCGTCAATACCGCCGTAATGCTTTACGGCTAAGTTCATGAATTTCCTATGTGGCGCCGGATTTTATCTGACGTGACACTTAAAAGTAATGGCATTCTTGTAATTAGGCTTTTTGTCATAACGTAATTACAAAGACACGTTGGACATTTAAAATAAATCAGTAATAAAAAAAGTTTTATATACTTCTTGTAATATTACCTAATTTATGTGTCGTTTCAGTTAAGTTCCCTATTCTTATTGGAAAATAGAACTTGAATTTGAAACTCAGACTTAGCCAAAAGAGCTAAGCCGCTACTAAGACCACTCGGGTCAACAGTGAAAAGAAAATCATAGTCGAATTGTGTCTGCAAATCCTGAAGAAAAAGGTGATTGCGTTTAGTTTCCATAAAAAAGAGAATCCCCGGAAAAATCTTCTTACGGAACTCCCGCAATCGGCGAACTGCCAAAAAGCTACCAGCCCCTTGGCAGTTCCAACTTAGGATCATCTATGCGTTTGCCGGTGGTTTCCCTTTAACCACCGGATCTTTAAGGTTCCTCGAAATTTGCCCACCGTTCGGGCCCGTCTTCGCAGAGGACGGGAATGAATCACTGTTTAAAGTGGGGTCTCCCCTATCCGAGTCCTTCTTTGCTAAAGACGCGTGCTTGTGGATGCGACAGCCTCGAAACGGGCTATGCTCAATCTTCTTTTTAACCTCCAGAACTTTACAAATCCTTTGTTCAATTTTTCTGGACTTCTTTTCCAAAAATCTAGGCCCACCCCGTGGCCCATGTTTTTTAGTCTAGTGGACCTCCCTCACAATTTTTTAAGTGGGGAAATCACTTATGTGGCATCTATCTAGGTTTTAAGGCCCAAATCGAAAACTGTCTGGGCTTTTGGCCCAACGAACCCAACATCCGAAGTCCCTACACCCTAAAATTGGTTTTTAACCCATCATAATCCTAAAATAATAATAAAATATGTCTTAAGAACATAAAACATGTATTTAGCATTGCACATGCTTTAATTTCTCTATCTCTCTCAGGCACGAGTCCCAAAGCATTGACTGCTTTGACCCAAGGCAGATCTGATGGCCCTGTCTCTTCACCGAATGCATCACTGGTTGATATCTTTTTTTTTTGAATGAATTTTTAAAAAAGTAAACTTACCTTTACCCCCCTTTACCATGGCGATGTCGATGGTTTAATCCCCAGTGGCCAACGGGAATCGAACTACGGATACCATATTGGATTACCCTTTTTGTCCCGTTGGTTCACTAGTTGATATCGAGGCTCACTAAAGACCTTTCTGCCACAAATATATCTGCCGACGAGAACCTTTGCAACTTTCTCCAAGATGTTTTGTGACTGATTCGGCTATGTCTTTGATGAAGAAAGCTCTCCCTTTGGTGGACTCCTTACCGAAGAAGCCGGCGATTTCCTCTTGGTTTCTCCCGGCTCGATTTGCTCTGATATAGCCGATGAAGATGATTTTGAAACCTCTGAATCCGTCGGACCCTCTCGATCCCTGCACCTCTTCGTCTCCCGTTCGACCTCCAGCATCTGGCCTTCGTCCACTCGATTTAAGCATCCTCACCTCAGCCACGGTTTCTATCTTAGATTTCCGTTGGTTTTCCCGTTTGTTCCACTTGCGAGATGTTAGAGGATTACCTCCTCCCTCCCTGTCGTGGCTTAAGTCTATCTTGCTTACCCGGAAAGTTTCTCCGGCGACTATTATTTCCTCCGGTTCACCGCGGCCTCCCTCTCCAATGTCTTGCTCGCCTCGTCTCTTTCCCTTGCTCTTAGGCATGCTCTGGACAGGTATGGTCCTTGAGACCCCATTGATTGTCTCGAATTTGGTTGTATTCTACCTTAGATTACGTTTCAATTACCTTAGCTAAAGGATTCAATTACCTCAGTATGAGGTTTGTGGGCTATCTTTGAACATTTATTTATCTTTTTGTGAGATGGTTAAGTTTTTGTTTAGTCTTTTTTTTTACCTCAGATTGTGGCTCTTTTACCTCATTATGAGGTCCCTTTACCCCAGTATGAGGATGTTACTCGAAATCTCTTATCTTGCTATGTGCCATCTATTGTTCAGCTGGTTTTCTTATATGATGAATCCGGTTTAAACTTCGGAAAAATAAGAGATGGATTCACCAAAACCAATCTTGGAACTTTAGTTTTAGAATAGGTTGTTAGGCAGTGGAGGTTTTAATTTTACAGACCTCCTTGTGGCTGATTTTTCTCCACGGTCCTCAGGCTCATCAAGATGGTGCTTAGTCATCTTTGTAGCCAAACATATTGTTGCTTCTTATGCGCTAGTTGATGCAACTTCTCCAAGCAGTAGATCACCAACGGTTCTTTGGGCCAGATACTGTCTTCTCCTCTTTTATGGAGTTTTTTTCTTCCCAAATTCTTCACTTGTGACTAGTGATATAGGGAGCATTGTGTCGAAGGCAAATCTGCTTGAAGCGGAAACGAAGACCCTGATCGTGTCTCGTTCAACAATACATGGTGTTGACCTCAACGATCATGGAGGTAATGATCCCCTCTCTTAGTGGTTTCGATCATGAACTTGTGTGTCCTTTTTCGATTATTACTTTGCTTGAACTTATGAGTTCATTTTTATCTCCAAGGCTCTATTTGAGTTTAGTTATTTTAACTTTGCCATTTGCTTGATCAATATGTTAGATTGAGACTTTGGCTTGTTTAGCTTTTTGTGGCTCTATGTATCTTTCCTTAATGGAGGTTAAACTCTTTTATTTCAATGAAATTTTGATTTGACCAACAAAAAAAAACAGACAATGAATATCCGGATAATCTTCCATATATTAATTGAGGAGACACTAAATGAAAATTTTTATATGTCACTTAATGAAGATTTTTAAAGGACACATAAATCAAATTAATCAATTATAACATTCCAATTAATTTTAGGGGCAATTACAAAAATGTCATTTTTTGTATGCACATTTGCAAAAATGCCACTTAGGGGTATTCATTTGCAAAAATGCCACTAATTATAGATTTATAAAGCTATATCTTAAAATTCTAAACTCTAAAAAATGTTTTGACCCCTAAACCCTCAAAACTAAACCCTAATAGAATATAGTTAACCCAAACATAAATAATATAATGAAAAAATAATTTTCAAAAAGTGGCATTTTTGCAAAAATTTCAAAAGTGTGGTATTTTTGTAAAGTGACATTTGAAAGGGACAATTACAAAAATGCCACTTTTTGTATGCACATTTGCAATAATGCCACTTAGGGGTGTTCATTTACAAAAATGCCACTAATTATAGATTTATAAAGTTTATATCTTAAAATTATAAACCCTAAAAACTATTTTGACCCCTAAACCCTCAAAATTAAACCCTAATAGAACATAGTTAACCCTAACATAAATAATATAAAGAAAAAATAATTTTCAAAAAGTGGTATTTTTGCAAAGATTTCAAAAGTGTGGCATTTTTGTAAAGTGGCATTTTTTAAAATTTCTCCATTTGAAAAGTGGCATTTTTAAAAAAATTTCTTAATTTTATATGTCATGGTTGAAATCTCTACATATTTTAAAATTTTAGCATGGTTTCACAAATACATGTTACAAATTTAAATCCAACTAAAACGTAATATTTTAATATTTTAAATTTAATATAACATAATGTTTTAACGATAAATCATTTACCAATACCAGTTAGTTTAAAAAAATTGTATTAATGTCCATTTGGATATCATATCTGAAAATATAAATTTATTCTTCAATTATTCTATTTAATATAAATTAATTGTATTTGTATCCATATTATTTTAACTAGAATTGAGTTTCTTTTTATTATAAACGTACAACTTCACAAATAAATTATTTTACAATTTTTATAGAAACATTATAGGTTTACTGATATTGGTGAAATCTAAACAGTTTATACAAAAAAATATGAAAACAAAAAAATTAAGAGAAATTTTAAGAAATACCATTTTTCAAGTGTTATTTTACAGAAATGCCAATTTTTCAAAATATTTGTAAAAATGCCACTTTTTCAAAATATTTACAAAAATGCCAATTTTTCAAAATTAGTTTATTATTATATCATTTATGTTTGATTTAACTATGTTGTATTATGCTTTAGTTTTTAGGGTTTAATGAGTTTTAAGGGTCAAAACATTTTTAAGGTTTATAATTTTAATATATAGGCTTTAAAAATCCATAATTAGTGGTATTTTTATAAATAGACACTCCTAAATGGTATTCTTGCAAATGTACACCTCAAAAGTGGCATTTTTGCAATTGCTCCAAAAAGTAATGTTTGAATTTTAAAAAATCATCAGTATCACTTTTTATTATTTCTTTGGTTTTTTTATTTTAAAATATTTTTACATAATAACCCGATATTTTTTTGGGTTATTGCAAAAATGCCACATTCAAAAACTATTTAATCAAGCATGCCACTCCCGTGGGCTCAATTGCATTTATGCCACTTTTTAATAACAAAAAGACAAAACTGTCCTTTTTTTTCTTTTTCTCTGCAAAAAACGAAAACATATATTTTTATGGACAATTCTTGGTTCACCCTTAGGGGTGAACCTCTATTATTCATCTTTTCTAAGTTAACCAATCAAAATTTGCCATGTAATCTAATTAAAAAATTAATATTATATAAATAAAAAATTATATTAAATCATTAGCCAATTATTAAATTAAAATTTGTATTTAATATAAATTACGAATAGTTGTATATATGTCTACTTTTTACATTTTAATCAAAATAAAGAGGGGACAATCGCAAAAATGCCATTTTTGGTGTGCACATTTGCAAAATACCACTTTGGATTGTCTATTTGCAAAAATGCTACTAATTATGAATTTTAAAAACGTAAATCTTACAATTCTAAACCCTAAAAAATGTTTTGACCCATAAAATCTTTGAATCCTCAAAACTAAACCCTAATACAACATAGTTAACCCAAACACAAATAATATAATAAATAAAATAGTTTTGAAAAAGTGGCATGTTGGCAAAGATTTTGGAAATGTGGTATTTTTGAAAAGTGGTACTTGAAAAGTGGTATTTCTTAAAATTTCTCAATAAAAAGTGGGTTTATAAAACATTTTAACATGTTTGTTTCATAATTAGTTTCTTTTAAAACTTAGGAGTATTAAACACTAATATGTCAGCATAAACCCTCACAAACGAACGCAAAATATTATATGATTTCAAACACTCGATTGGACTAAACTTATAGATTTGAAGGGATACTAAACCCTAGTATGTGAGCTTAAACTCTCACAAACAAACGTACAATATTGTATGGTTTAAAACACTATATTTGACTAATTTAGTGGATTTTAAGGAATAATAAACCCTAAGATGTCAGCCTAAATTTTCACAGACGAAAATAAAATATTGAATGATTTAAAACACTTGATTTGAATAATTTAGTAGATTTGAATGGGGTAATAAACCCTAATATGGAAACATAAAAAGTAGACATATATACAACCATTAGTAATTTATGTAAAATACATATTTTAATTTAATTATTTTTTAATGGTTTAATATAATTATTTTATTTAGATAATATTAATTGTTTAATTAGATTATATGGCAAATTTCAATTGGTTAATTAATAGGAGGTGAATAAGAGAGGGACCTAGGAGTGAAGGCAATAATTTTTCTATTTTTATTTTTCTCTTTCTTTCTTTGCAAAAACCAGAAAATCTTTCTGTCTCTCTCTCTCAAGCTTTCCTCTGGTGGTGATGATGTTGAAGAAAAAAAAACATATCTAGATTTGAATCTCTCTCTCTTTCTCTAAAGCTTTTCTCTGGTGGTGATGACGTTCAATAAGAAAAAAAAGCAGATTTAGATCTGAATCTCTCTCTCATATAGATCCATATATAGATGCGGATTTCATCATTTTTTGTGGCAAATATGGTTTTATTTGATTTGTGTTGACGATATGAGTTTTTTATTCGATTTTGGTTACAAATCTTAGGTTTTTTTATTCGATTTGACTTACAGATCTAAATTTTTGATTTTTTATTCGATTTTGGTTACAAACCCTTAGGCTTTTGATGTTGTTCTTACTGATTTAGGGTTTTGACCTTTTTTATAAAGTTTTAAACAATATATAAGGTTTTTAAAATGTTTATAAAGTTTTTAAAAGGTTTTGTAAGATTGTTTAACATATTAAGATAAGGTTTATAAATATTTTTAACAAGTTTTTAAAGACAGTTTACAATATTTATAAGATTTTTAAAATCTTTATAACAGGTTTTGTAAGACAGTGTTAAAAGTTTTAAAACCACTACAAGAAAACACAGTTTTAGCGTCGGCAAAATTCGATGCTAATTCGACGCTAACACGTCTTAGCGTCGCTTTAGCGTCGAATTACATTTCGACGCTATTTTAGCATCGAATTACATTTCGACGCTAATACGACGCTAAATTAGTATCGAATAAAATTCGACGCTAAAACATTTTTGACGCTAATACGACACTAATTTAGCGTCGTATTAGCGCCTTAACATTTCCGATGCGACTATTCGACGCTAAATTGACGCCATATTAGCGTCATATTAGCGTCTACATATTTTCGATGCAACAATTCGACGCTAATATAGCGTCAATTTAGCGTCGAAGTGCATCGTGTGTCGACGCTAAATGTCAGCAGTATTGCATCGATTTAGATTGAATTTTTAAAAAATATATATATAAATATTCTAAAATAAAAATATTCTAAAAATAAAAATATTCTAAAAGAAATACAAACGCAAATTTAAATTATCCGATACAAATGAAATAAAAACGCTAATCTACTGATGTTGGGTCCTTAGGTTCATGGTATCTTCTCGAATCATATCTTCGGATTCTTCCTCAAACTGCGTTGGACCAGTAGGTGGAGGACGCGACATGTTTTGCAAGGCAGTTGCTAATGTCAGGTTATCCACTGCAATGATGTCAAAAAGACCGGTCAATGTCGAGAGTTGGGACACAACGTAGGTGTTGGTGCTCTTCAGATCCGCTTGTTCCGTCTTTTGCTGCGCAATCGGAGCATTAGCAGTGTCCAACTGAGCGGTCAAATGCGGCTCAAAGAACTCGGAGTGTAAGAACACCGAGCAGACGAAGAAGCTGATGGGTCATCCCTGATAACATCCATCGTTCGTCCTTTCTTTTTCGGTGTAACCTATAAAATAAAAATGTTGTACAATAAAATTATTAAAATTATAATAAAAAATAAGTTATAATATAATATAGGAAGCTAAAAAATTACCTCATCCTAAAGTCTATCCAAATCTTCGAGACCCAACGTAGACTGGACAGACTAATCTAGCTCTGCCAGTCGTGCATTGTAGTCGTTGAACGTTTGTTTTGCTTGAGCGGTAACAAACGTCCCATCTTTGCGCCGATGAGTTTTCTCCATCACTTTAATCATCGGAGAAAGATCAGCGCCATCAGCTTGTTAAACAAAAATAAACATAGATAAAAATGAAATATAGAGTAAATAAATATATAAAATACAAATAATCAAATAAATTAATTTAAATAAAATAATACCATATCCAATCGTATTGTGGCGTATGATGATTGACCCACACAATGCTTAGAAGGCCCATCTCCTTCGGCCACCAGCGTGAGACGGGATGAAGAACACTTCTTCGATTTAACCACCGAACGGGGATCCTCCCAAAACCGCACTAGACCCGACCAAACATCAGGATCCATCCCTATCGGCTTCGTCTCATCGCCTTTCGCGCGCCAAGCTTTCTTCATATTACCGACGACACCGTTGAGACGCTTTGTGGCCTTCTTCTCGAACGCCGCTCGCACTTCGTATGTACGAAAATCATCCTAGTGCCACCTTTGCTACAAAAAATATGAATAATGTTATTAATATAATTAAAATCAAATAATTTAATAAATAAAAATAAAAAATGTAAAATGACTTACCGCCCATGACTTGAACTAAATATCCTGAACAGACTGTGGCGTCTCGCTCCAATTAGCATGCGGCATAGTAAAATGGGCCATGATGGCTTTGGTGATCGAACGCAAAAAACAGTTATCGCTAAACCTATAAAACAAAATATTAAAATGTTAATAATTTAATTATAACTTGTAATAAAAAAATTAATTACCCAAAAATAAAAAAAAATTAGTAATATTGCAAAAAAATTAATCATACCAAAAAGTACCGCGAGGCTTAAATGGATAGAGGACCCTAACCCGTGTCTCAGTCCAGGTTGGCGGAGAAGCTCACTAATCCGCATCATAAGAGGCGGGTTTGGCGGTGGAGGGGCCTCATTGTGATCATCAGTATGATCTGCTTCGTCTTCGTCTGGCTTTAAAACCCGACCCTGATTCTGATTCTGATCCGCGACGACCATCGAATCCGGGAATCGTAACATCTTCGCCAAATAACTTTTTGTATGAAGGTGGTCGATCCGTCTATAAAATAAAACAAATTTATTAAATTAAAATATTTAAAATATAAATTCATTTTTATTTTCCATAAATAAATAAATAAATTAATTAAAAACTTGTAAAATAATTTGATGGAGCGATTCATAAATTCCTAAATTTTATATATAAAATATGAATACAAACACATAAATCCATAAATTTAACTTCAAAAATAATTTTATATTTTTCATAAATAACTTGTAAATTCGTTTTTTATTTTAAATAATTTTTTATTTTAAATTCTAAAAGTCCATAAATTCGTTTTTATTTTCCATAAATTTATAAATTTTATATATAACTTATCAATACAAACACATAAATCTATAAATTTAACTTCAAAAATAGTTTTATATTTTCCATAAATAACATATAAAAAATAAATTCAATAAAGCGTCGGTTTTGCGTCAAATTGCAAAAAATCCGATGTGTTTTTTATTCTTTACCCTAAACCCCAAACATTAAATTTGTTTCGGTTAGTGTCGCAATAGCGTCTAAATAAATGGTATCCGACGCTAATTCGTTGCTAATAGCGTCGAATTAGCGTCGATTTCATGTGTGTTCGATGCTTATTTGTCGCTATGGCGACGCTAAACCTCCAATCTTTTTTTGGGATATAGGATAAAAAAACCCCAACCGATACAAAAAAAATCTTTGTTATAACCGAATAATTTTAAAATTTTAAATTTTTTGTACATATATATTTTGTTCATATAAGGTTAATGATGATATATGTAAAACTATATAGTTTTTTGAAATCTATATTCATTACATGCATTTGTTTTAAATTGTAAATACATACTTATTCATTTGCAATTAAGATACAATATAGATAACATTTATGCTTCACTCTGAATCATCATTTGAGTTATCGTCATCCTCATCCGTACTTTCTCCACTCTCGTTTGTAAACTCGTCTTCGGGGTTTTCTGCATCGATAGCATCCGGAAGTATTTCAGCTTCTCGATTTTGCGGATCTATAAGAATGATGTTGTCTATATCTTGTTCTGGAGTTGTTAAATCCACGGAAGTTTCTTATTGCATAGGAGCGTCGTCGAATTCAACTATCATTCCTCTCGAAGCTATTTTAAGCACAGAAATCCCTGTTTTTCTAACCCGTGGATATGGAATGAAACAAATTTGATCCGCTTGTAATGCAAGGAAAAATGGATCATACTTTGCATAATTATGTGATCCATTAACATCGATGACACCAAACTTTCCTACTCGAACCCCTCGCCCGACAACTGGATCAAACCACTCGCATTTGAAAAGTGTGCACTTTAAGTTTACCAAACCAGGATTGAAACAACCCAACCCGTAAATTTTTAAAAAAATTTCCTTCGGATTATTAATATCATAAATATTATTAATCCTCAACGGGTCAACACAAACAATGCGAAAGACAATTCAACAGTTAAATCAATACAACATTTAGCAAATCCCATACTTTACTAAAACTCTAACCAATTCCAATAACAATAACCAATAAACTCCAAATTAACCGACATCAATAACAAGTTCCAGAATTACTAACACCCTAGCAATTCTAACACAATGGCCACGCAACCGAGACACTAGATCATCTCGTCTTCCCGGCCATGATTCCACGATCACACTTTATCTTTACCTACATCACATGGCAAAAAGAGATGCGTGAGTATTATCATAAATACCCAGTGAGACGGTCATCCCGTCTACATGTTACACACACAGGCATAAGAATCAATAAAAATACCAGGGTGAACACACAACACGCAACGCACGAACAAAACACACAACTCTGCTTCAAATAGACATGCGTCGATCGACACAACCACCATGTGTCGATCGATGCATCACCCAGTGTGTCGATCGACACACAACCCCGGTGTCGATCGATGCACTATCTCGTGTGTCGATCGACGCAGAGCAACTGTGTCGATCGATGTAACATCATCGATGCCAGGATCGAACCTATCCTCACATGGATCGATCCTGTATCCAATTGCATCAATCCCTGCACGCAATCAACACGAAATCCACACAGAATAACACATAATTCGCATCCTACCGATCCTTTACCCAGATAAACCTACGGTCACGCACTCACCTCGATTCTAGAATGAAAAGGATGAGGAAATCACGAAGAACGTGAAGAACACGAAGAACACCGTCTCCAAATCTAGAAATCCTCACTCCTAAAACGCAGAACACAACCCTCACACCTCCTGGATCCTCACAATCATGAATCCCAGCCTCCAAAGGATCAAAAACCAACATAAATCTCCCAAACACCCAAAAATCTCTCTCATTTCTGCTGATTCTACCTTTTATATTCAACCCTAGGGTTCCCTAAACCGACTCGTCAAACCGGACAATTGAAATCGAACCGGTCTGGTTCAATTTACCTTGCGTCGATCGACGCACACTACCTGCGTCGATCAACACACGACCAAAATCCACATAAATTGATTCGCGGTCGTTACAATTCTCTCCCACTAACACGAATTCGACCTCGAATCACGTGACACCGTCTCCCTAAGATTGACACTTCCGTCCAAAACCCGACCAGATTCTCCCAGAAACATCAACAATGTAACGCTCCCTGATCCAGATTAGGACTGCCAGATTGATCGCGCAACAATCAAACAAGAACATGCACGACCAACGCTACTACATATGTTTACTAGGGTCGTCTGACCCGAGGTTCCGAACGCAAGTAAAAACCCTAGACTAGACGTCCACTTGCACATCCTTATCACCACTCCTGGCCACCCGGCCAGAACCCCTCAAGATCACACCCGATCCCCGAGCTCCACTAGTCCCATTACTAGCCACATTGCACCATCTCGCCACGGCTGCAATCCTCACCAAACCCGGTAAGCACCACCTGAGATCCACTCCCGATCTCTGAAGCTCATCCAGTCTCATACTTACAATTACACTACAGACACTATTGCTCATACTCATATCTATATACACCACTCACACTCTTAGGGTCGTCATCTTCGAGCTCTCGATGTATATCATACCCCTCCCACCTTCAGGACCACCGTCCATCTAGCTCTCGGTATACTTTAGCCCCTCCCACTCTCGGGACACACAGTCCATCAAGCTATCGGCTGCAGAGGAATCACACATCCTCTAGAGAGATCCATGTCCCTCAAAGTATATGTAGAGAACCCACTATCCCTTGGAGAGAACCTCACTATCCCCTCAAGTATATCGAGTAGACCCACTATCCCCTGGAGCAATCACTCTGTAACGTGATTCATAAGCACCTGTCCACCAAAATCACTTCTCGTGGTTCCATCCTGACATCCCCTATCCCGGAATGTCACCTCATGGCCAATCACCAGGCCATCCGGAACAATCCAATCACCAGGGTGTCCCCATCAGAGTCCCTAGAAAAGACAGTCCTAACTCATATAAGACTTCCATTTCCAGACTCCCCCTAGGAAATAGACAGGTTCTAACGCACGTAAAACCTCTATTTCCCAGCGCCATCTAGGAATAACCAAGTCCCAACTCACATAGAAGCTCCATCCCCAGATACTCCTCCTAGGACATTGACAGCTCTAACTCACATAGAACTTCCATTCCTAGCCTCACTAGAAAATAGACAGTTCTACTCACTTAGAACTTTTATTTCTAGCTCCCTAGCCGATAGACAAGCTCTAAGTCCTATAGAACTTCTATCGCTAAACCTCCACATGACCCCACCGGCCATCGAAACACCTGACCTACCAGTCATCACAACCCATGACTCCCCTAGTCATCACAACACATGACCTACCAGTCATCACAACCCATGACTCCACAAGTCATACCATAAGAATCACCTCTGATATATCATGGTTTTTACCCGTTTTTGACCATGATATAAGTCCTTTTCATAGAGTCTTTTTGGTATTTTTTCAAGTCTTTTTGAGTCTTTGTAGATTATTGGACGATTGGAGCTTTATTGGAAGCTTTTGGAGCATTTTGGAGCATCGAGGAAAGAAGGGCCGAAGTGATCAAGTCGGAGTCGAGTTTTCAAGTCTGTGTCGATCGACATGCCCGTCTGACACGTGAAGTTCAAGTTTTGAAAAAATTCCAGTTTTGCCCTAAAAACCCATAAGTTGTACAAGAAGCCCAATCCGAATTTTAGACCTTATATATAGATTTTCCTTAGTTTTTTTGGATTATCTAGTTTTAATTGGAGATTTTTGAGAGAGGAGATTAAGAGAGCTTAGGAGATTACAGACTTCCAGACTCCGTCGATTTATCATCTCTGTATCTTTTACCTTATCTCTTTTATGCAAGTTATTTATTCATTGACAATGTTTACATCATCTATGTCTGAGTAGTTTGCTTGTTAGGCTTAGGGTAGTTCTAGGGTTTGATGGGAAATCGATAGGATTGAAATTGTGTTAGGATTCATCTTTATGTTCTTCATCTAGATTGAATTAACTCTGATTTTAGGATTGATCAACTGAAATCGGATATCCTAGGTTGCCTTAATAGATGCGAAAGTGTTATTAACAACCTGAAATAATCTTAGATGAGCAAAATTATCTATTCACAAAGAAATTTGGCTTAGGAATTTTGTGAACAATTAAACCTGAATTTAAAGCTTGATTTTATTCTATAAGTTTGCAAAGAAATTTGGAATTTAGGAATTTAGTCATAGATAGTCTCTGCAACGAAAGTTGATTGATTTTACATTCGTGTTTGATTTCTAGAACTGTTCTTAATAAAATCCTAACCGTTGAATATCCTGTGTCGATCGACATATACCCTTGTGTCGATCGACACGATCATATTTCTAATCATTCATGCGAATTACCCAATGCCTAACTCCTTGTCCAATTGATTACTAGAACCGAAATCTCAATCTGTCTGCTTCATTTAGTTATTTTCATCATATTCATACATTTATACTTAGCAAAATTTGAATTCACCAATTGATTGTGTTATTCGATTCCCTGTGGATTCGATCCCTAAGTACTACTACGATCTCTTAATTTGAGGGAGTAGCTCAGGGTAAATTTGAGCATATTAAATTTTGGCGCCGTTGCCGGGGAACTCGATTTCACCAATCGATTTTTGATAGTAGAATTTTGTCTAAGTTTTTAATTTTCGTTTTATTTACTTACTAGTTATTTTCTCTTTGTTTTGTGTGTTTCAGGTTTATGCATCATCGCGTTACCAGAAGCAACCGGAACGAAGAGCTAGTTGATCTCAACCTTGAGATTGGGAAATTAGAACGAGCCAACCGAGCAGCAAGAAAAACAGCCAATATGAATCCGTTGATTCTTATCAGAGGCGAAGATGGGTTTTTTCAGGACACTGTGGGTCGCAGACGCAATGCTCAGGGTCAGAGGATTGATGAGAATGGGGTTGTGATTTTTGGGGAGCCAGCTGGGCGTGGGCGTACTCTAGGAGAGTACAACAGGCCCGATGAGTTCTATGCCAACAGGGCAGCAATCCGACCTCCAGCATTTTCGAGGAACGATTTCGAGCTGAAGCCGGCTTACTTCTCACTAGTGGCTCAGCACCCATTCCATGGCTTATCTTCTGAACACCCCATGGATCACTTTGAGAGGTTTGAGGATTTGGCGTCTAGCATTAAGGCCAATGGAGTATCCAGTGATTACCTCTACTGCAAACTTTTCCCTTACTCTCTTAGTGGAGAAGCTGCTTACTGGCTGAAGCAGCTAGAGCCAGGCTCGCTGACTACTTGGGAGGACACCAAGAATGCTTTCCTCAACAATTTCTTTGATGAGGCGAGATCCGAGGACCTGAGGACTAAGATCTCTACCTTCAAGCAAGGTCCGACAGAAGCATTTAAGGCTTCCTGGGGGAGATTCAAGTCCTACCAGAGGGATTGTCCTCACCACGGGTTTAGTGATGTCCAGCTGCTGGGCATTTTCTTCAGGGGTATTGATTGGAGGTATCAGATGGCCCTAGACTCTGCTAGCAATGGGAACTTCAACACTAGATATCCGGAAGACGCACTAATTCTCATCGACAATTTAGATTCCAACAACAGTACCAAAAATGCAGATTTTGAGAGGAAGAAGCTTGGTGGAAACATGAATGGAAGCCAGATCGCTGAGGTTAAGGCTAAGCTTGATTCGGTACACAACATTCTAGTGGGGAAGAAGACTGTTCAGTTTGCTCAAGAGGACGAGACTTTCTCTCGAGAGGAAAAGCAGGATGAAGAAGATGTCAACTACATCAGTGGGTCCGGGTTTCAGAGTCAGAGGTTTGGTAACCAGCAGGGTAATAGGAACTTTAATGGGAACAACCAAAGGACCACATTTACTGGGAATCCAAGCTCACCTACCTATTCTCCTAGGCCACAGTTTCAGAAGACCGAGTTTCAGAAGCCTTTCCAGAGCAATTACACCAGGAACTATGGTTCATCTTCCTATCAGACACCTCCTCCTCAGTCATCAGAGAGCAGCGAGATGAAATCTATGCCGGGCTAAGGTATGCTTTTCTTGGTCCCAATTCAACATACCCAGTCATTGTTAATGCTTCATTGAACAATGCAGAGCCCACTCTATTGCTAAGCAAGCTGCGCAAGTTTCGCAAAGCTCTTGGCTATTCTCTTGATGATATTTCAGGAATCTCTCCAGACTTGTGCATGCATAGGATTCACCTTGAGGATGAGACTAAGTCATCAATTGAGCATCAGAGGCGGCTAAATCCAAATTTGCAAGAGGTTGTCAAGAAGGAGATTCTGAAACTTCTAGAGGCTGGGATCATCTATCCCATTTCAGACAGTGTTTGGATTAGCCCGGTTCACGTAGTGCCAAAGAAAAGAGGAGTCACAGTGGTCAAGAATGAGAAGAATGAGAAGAACGAGCTGATTCCTACAAGGACAGTGACTGGGCACAGGATGTGTATTGACTACCGGAAGCTCAACGCAGCCACCAGGAAAGACCATTTTCCCCTGCCTTTCATTGATCAGATGTTGGAGCGTCTAGCGAATCATCCCTACTACTGCTTTCTCGATGGGTATTCCGGTTTCTTCCAAATCTCTATCCATCCAGAGGACCAGAAGAAGACCACATTCACTTGTCCCTATGGCACTTTTGCATACCGCAGAATGCCATTTGGACTATGTAATGCCCCTGCGACTTTCCAGCACTGTATGATGTCGATCTTCATGGACATGATTGAGGATTACATGGAAGTCTTCATGGATGACTTCTCGATCTACGGTTCGTCTTTCAAAGATTGTCTGGACAACTTGGAGAAAGTGCTTGCCAGATGTGTGGAGAAACACTTGTTCTGAACTGGGAGAAATGCCACTTTATGGTGAAAGATGGCATTGTAATTGGTCATAGAGTTTCAGCTGATGGGATTGAGGTGGATCATGCTAAGATCGAGGTCATGACAAGTCTGCAACCACCTACTTTAGTCAAGGAGATCCAAAGTTTCTTGGGACATGCTGGGTTCTATCGGAGATTCATCAAGGACTTCTCCAAAATCGCCCGCCCACTCACCACTTTGCTCTGTAAGGATGTCAAATTTCTTTTTGATACCAACTGTTTAGCTGCTTTTGAACAGATCAAACAGGCTTTGGTAAGTGCTCTAATAGTGCAACCTCCGGACTGGGATTTGCCTTTCGAGGTGATGTGTGATGCCAGTGATTATACAGTTGGAGCTGTTTTGGGTCAGAAGAAAGACAAGAAACTGCACGCCATTTATTATGCTAGTAGGACAATAGACGAGGCTCAAAGGAATTATGCAACTACGGAAAAAGAGTTGCTAGCAGTGGTTTTTGCTTTTGAGAAGTTTCGTCCCTACCTGATTGGAGCTAAGGTGATTGTGCACACTGATCATTCAGCACTCAAATACTTGATGCAGAAGAAGGATGCTAAGCCTAGATTGTTGAGATGGATTCTACTTCTCCAGGAGTTTGACATAGAAGTGAAAGACAAGAAAGGAGTTGAGAATGGTGTCGTGGATCATCTTTTGCGAATTCGGATAGACGACCACGTCCCCATCGATGACTACTTCCCAGAGGAGAGTCTGCTCTACATTGAGACTGGATTGCAAGCGAGCAAGGTGCTAGATCAACACGTTTCCGGATCATCAGATGTCATATCGATCGACCTGAAGGATCCATGCCGATCGACACGAGATTTCATCGTCACATCTCAGACCCCAAAAACAGATATGTCGATCGATATACTTCACGATGTCGATCGACATGACTTCGTATGTTCTATTTCCGGATCAAACCGACCGTGGTACGCTGACATTGCAAATTTCCTAGCTGCAGAATACGTGCCTACTGATCTTAAGGGATACGAGAGGAAGAAGTTCATGAGAGAGCTAAGGAGGTATTATTGGAATGAGCCTTATCTCTACAAGCATTGTTCAGACGGAATCTACAGAAGATGTATTACAGAGAGTGAGGTACGAGATGTGCTTTATCACTGCCACAGTTCTGAGTATGTTGGGCATTTCGCCACATTCAAGACGGTCTCAAAGGTTCTACAAGCTGGTTTTTGGTGGCCTACTATGTTCAAAGATGCGCATATCTTCATTGCGCAGTGTGATACTTGTCAGAGGCGAGGTAAGATTAGCAAGAGGAATGAGATGCCACAAAACTTCATCCTTTAGGTTAAGGTTTTTGATTGCTAGGGCATTGACTTCATGGGCCCGTTCCCGTCGTCTTATGGGAACAAGTACATCCTCGTCGCTGTGGACTATGTCTCCAAATGGGTGGAGGCGATTGCTAATCCTAGGAATGACGCTGCGGTGGTGGTTAAGCTGTTTAAGACCATCATTTTCCCTCGATTTGGAGTTCCCAGAGTTGTCATTAGTGATGGTGGAACACATTTTATTAACAGAGTTTTTGCTAAGCTTTTGCAGAAATACGGAGTTCACCATCGCGTGGCCAGTCCTTATCATCCTCATACGAGTGGACAAGTCGAGGTATCCAACAAAAAAATCAAGGAAATCCTTGAGAAGACGCTAAATTCCACAAGAAAGGATTGGTCAGCCAAACTTGATGATGCACTTTGGACTTACAGGACTGCCTACAAGACACCTCTGAGGACTACTCCATTTCATCTGCTTTATGGGAAATCGTGTCATCTTCCGGTTGAGTTGGAACACAGAGCAACATGGGCAGTTAAGCATTTCAACTTCGACATCAAGCCTGCTGCAGAGAGGCGTCAGATACAGCTGAATGAACTGGATGAAATCAGACATCATGCTTATGAAAGCTCTAAGTTATACAAGGAGCGGACTAAAGCATATCATGACAAGCGGATCATCTTCAGGACATTCAAACCAAATGACCAGGTACTGCTTTACAACTCTCGTTTACAGCTTTTTCCTGATAAACTTCGTTCTCGTTGGTCAGGTCCTTTTACCATCAAGGAAGTATGACCACATGAGTTGTTGTCCTGATCAGCAAGGATGGGAAAGAGTTCACCGTGAACGGGCAAAGGGTGAAACACTATTGGGCAGAAGCCGAGATTCCGGAAGGACACATTGTGCCTCTGGATGATGCACCCACTGCCTGAACTCTGATACAGTCAAGCTAATGACTGAAAACAAGCACTTAGTGGGAGGCAACCCACTGGTACATGTAAATTAATTTGATTTTTCATTTTGTTTCCTCATCTTTTAATTTTTAGTGTAGATGTTTTAGATTTCCGAAACAGAATGATCCGTGTCGATCGACACGGTCCTGTGTGTCAATCGACACGGACCACGGATGACACGGCCACGACAGAAGGTAAGTGTTTTAAAAACCAGATCTATCGTATTTCTTCACTTCTGTTCTTTTCCGAAAATCGAATCGCTCGACAAACATTCGTAACTTTTTCATTCTTTCATCGATTTGAGCAATTTTCTACCCTAATCCGATCGGATTTTCGTCCTCTTTCCATTTTATTCACCATTTACTCAATCTACAAAGGTATGTCTCCTTTTTCTACTTTTTCAGTTTGACATTCATAAGGAAAAAAGATGATTTCGGGTTGATTTTGGTCCAATTTGGATACTTAAATTGCTTAGGATGCATTTTTCGAGTGAAATTGAACCTAATTCATGCGCTATTTATGTTGATTTTGGTGGTTTAGATTCGAATTTGAGAATGTATGAAGTTTAGGGGTTTTTAAGTGGTGAAACCGAAATTGGTGTGATATCGTGGTCGATATTGTGGCATGGACTCATGAGCTTGCTCGAGATTGTTTAGAGAGTATTGTGGTTGATTGTTGCGTTTGGATTGTCTTGATTTGGAGATTTTTGGAATTGTTGTACACAATGTCGATCGACACGACCTTGCCTGTGTCGATCGACATAGACGAACAGAATGACAAACGCTTACTGATTTCGAATTTTCGTGTTAGTTTTGGTTTGATTTTGACTTGCAGATGGCTCCAAAGTGTCAACGAACAGACAAAGAAGCTGCATCCAGCTCTCAACCAACGGTTCAGACTGTCGCATCTCGTCATCCATGGCCACGACTCGAGGGAAGGAAAATCCTCATCGCAAGGCAGTTTGATGACGTTCCTGCAAAGATCCTACTTCGCAGCGATGTTATTGACAGGGCGATCACGGAGGAGTGGGATGACTATGATTCGCTTCTGTACAACGAATGGATGAAAGTGAAGCTCGCTCCGACCAGATATGCTAACTCAAGGATAATGAGTGCTTTGGGACTCAGGACTGAGGTGTTACGATTGCTGAAGAACGCAGGGTTAGGAACCATTGCCACACACCTCTACCCTATGTACCCTGACTTAGTACGTCAGTTTTTTGCCTCGGTGCGATTTGGTTGTGTAGAAGGGAATGCAGAGCACACTGATGCTGGAGGACAGTGGAGATTGAGTTTCAAGATCAGAGGAGTCTGCCACATGGTCACTCTCCGGGATCTTTGCAGAGTGTATGGTTTCGATGAGGATCGAGATTATCAGGTACTTTCGGAGGCCATCCCGGATATACAGGCCTTCTGGGGACGTTTTGGGACCGGGATGTATGCTCCAGCTGCCTCCACACACACCGATGTGAGGCATCCAGTCCTCCGCTACTTGCTCCGCCTGTTCGCCACTACTATCTTGTACAAGGTGGAGCCCGGGAAAATGAGGCTTCAGGAGCTGATACTATTGTCATATGCTTTGCGCCAGGATATCTCAGACACGGCTTGGGAAGAATCTCAACCCTCGACTTGGATTGAGCCTCACCCTAACATGGGGGTTGTCCTCGCGCGCCACTTGCTGTCTTTGAAGAACACACCACTTACTCTGAAGAAGAGCAGCAAGCCTTTCGCAGTTGGTAGCCTCCTCACTCCCATTTTCATATTTTGCGGTATAGATCCATCTGATTGCACTAGGGAGAGAGCAGATTGCTCTATGGACATGGACTACCTGATGAGAGCCACCTGGCTCAAGGGAGACCAGCATTGGGTTTTCCGCCCAGTTCCTGGCGACCAGCGGATGGTAAAGCTGCCCATTCCTGAGCTGATGAGGATCTCTGCGGACCCTACTGTGATGGCTTTCAAGCCTGACGAGAGACTTCTGTGCCCAGTTGGAGCTGTGCGCAAGCAGATTACTCGGGACACTGCTGCAGCTGGTACCTCAGATACGGGCACTTCCAGTGCTCCACGTCATATTTCTCCACTACCACCAGTGCCTGATCGCCCTATGGAGCAGCACGAGTTTCAGAGTTGGGTTGTTCAGAGTTTCCAGACGATGTGGACCGCCATGTCTACTTGGCCTCGATGTGGCTGTATTCGTCCTTGCCAACCTACTCCACGACCTTCATCATCATCTGAGGAGGATGATTAGATCACTTATCATTTTTCCTGTTTCTTTTTATTTTCTTTTATTATCTAACTTTGAGTCTATTTTTCTGTTTTTCTTTGAGTCAGTTTGTTTTATGATTCTCTAGGATTTCCGAACTGGTGAACTAATGCGATTTGCCTATGTTTTCCTTTTAATCACGTTTCTTGAGTTGTGTTTTGCAGAATGATTAGCTTTGAATTTAATTCAACGATGGAAAATGATGAACCAACTCGCAGAACTGGTCCAGGCACACCATGTCGATCGACACGACTTTATATATCGATCAACACAGTTCAACATTTTGTCTCCAACTCCGCACAATTCATGATCCGGTTCAGAAAACCTGTGTCGATCGACACGGACCTGAGTGTCGATCGACATAGGCAAACATTTGGTAAAATTTTGTTCGTCCTTCCCAAGTTCGTTATACTTTTGATTCTTTTTGCCAAACTCAGCTTGATAACACTGAGGACAGTGTTGTTTAAGTCTGGGGGAGGTAGTTGTTAACTTTGTGTTCGTTTTTGAGAGTCAGTCCAAAACGTCTGTATTGAGTCAAAATAGTCAGTTGTAAACAATGACCCTTCTTTTGGTTTAAGTGGATCGTCTCTTTTAGTCGTGTGACCATTCTTCCAGGATCGATTTCAGAGTCAGACTAATGAAAAATTATACGGCTGACCAGTTAACTAGAGACGTTTGTTACTTCCATCATAATCCGCCAGGTTAGAGCTAATTATACGGTCTCCTCGGTGATTGATTTTCATAAAGCTTGATTCCTCATTCATACCTAAATAGTGCAAATTCCTGTTGAAAGTAATGGTACCCCTCTCCCTAATTTATAAAAAAAAATGATGAAGAATGGGGTGATATGATAGTTCTTGAGTATCAGATGAGGAAATACAATTCCAGTGAATTAGTACTCAAGAGGTGATCACCCAGAGCTCAAAAGCAGCAGTCTGAGTCCCTTAGAATGGATGTAGAGGACGAGCAATCTCACGACCCTGTCTCCTCACAAGGAACAACAGTAGTGAAAGCACTGCTTTTGAGTTTCAACATTTCATTGAAAAAAAAAGCAAAAAAAAAAAAAAAATTCGAATTAAATAAGTCTGGGGGAAAAAGGGTACCGAAAATTATATGGATTCACTAGTCATGGTATAGTATGGGAATGAGTTTATAAGGCTTTTGGCGTCAAGATCTGGGACGAGACCTTGCAATGATAACTAACGGGTTATGTTGAGTAGTCGTGAATGAATTTGGAAGGCTGCAAATGTCTATGGAGAATTACATAGTGGTCTGATTTTGAGTCGGTTATGCATTATGTGGATTACTAGCTGAAAAGGGTTGGTTAAGTACTCCAAGGGAAGGTAAGTTTCTGCGTTTTCAAACCTCTTTCACATTCTTAGTGTATGTTTTGCTTGAGGACAAGCAAATGCTAAGTCTGGGGGAGTTGATATATCATGGTTTTTACCCGTTTTTGACCATGATATAAGTCTTTTTCATAGAGTCTTTTTGGTATTTTTTTGAGTCTTTGTAGATTATTGGACGATTGGAGCTTTATTGGAAGCTTTTGGAGCATCAAGGAAAGAAGGACCGAAGTGATCAAGTCGGAGTCGAGTTTTCAAGTCTGTGTCGATCGACATGGACTTGTGTGTCAATCGACATGCCCGTCTGACACGTGAAGACTTCAAGTTTTGAAGAAATTTGAGTTTTGCCCAAAAAGCCCAGAAGTTGTACAAGAAGCCCAATCCGAATTTTAGACCTTATATATAGATTTTCCTTAGTTTTTTTGGATTATCTAGTTTTAATTGGAGATTTTTGAGAGAGGAGATTAAGAGAGCTTAGGAGATTACAGACTTCCAGACTCCGTCGATTTATCCTCTCTGTATCTTTTACCTTATCTCTTTTATGCAAGTTATTTATTCATTGACAATGTTTACATCATCTATATCTGAGTAGTTTGCTTGTTAGGCTTAGGGTAGTTCTAGGGTTTGATGGGAAATCAATAGGATTGAAATTGTGTTAGGATTCATCTTTATGTTCTTCATCTAGATTGAATTAACTGTGATTTTAGGATTGATCAACTGAAATCGGATATCCTAGGTTGCCTTAATAGTTGTGAAAGTGCTATTAACAACCTGAAATAATCTTAGATGAGCAAAATTTTCTATTCGCAAAGAAATTTGGCTTATGAATTTTGTGAACAATTAAACCTGAATTTAAAGCTTGATTTTATTCTCTAAGTTTGCAAAGAAATTTGGAATTAAGGAATTTAGTCATAGATAGTCTATGCAACGAAAGTTGATTGATTTTACATTCGTGTTTGAGTTCTAGAACTGTTCTTAATAAAATCCTAACCGTTGAATATCCTGTGTCGATCGACATATACCCTTGTGTCGATCGACACGATCGTATTTCTAATCATTCTGCGAATTACCCAATGCCTAACTCCTTGTCCAATTGATTACTAGAACCGAAATCTCAATCTGTCTGCTTCATTTAGTTATTTTCATCATATTCATACATTTATACTTAGCAAAATTTGAATTCACCAATTGATTGTGTTATTCGATTCCCTGTGGATTCGATCCCTAAGTACTACTACGATCTCTTAATTTGAGGGAGTAGCACATGGTAAATTTGAGCATATCAACCTCTTATAAATACATTAAATAAGAAAAACTCATTTTATTAAATCTCAATAATGTATAATCGTTACAACACAAAACAAAAAATACATCAAACTCATAGCAACATGCTATACAGACTCTGAAAACCTGAAAAAGACACTCAAGCCACCGCTTGCTTCTCGAACCAATTTGAGTGCATTGCCTTCATTCTCGCTTCTGGTTCCCAAGTCTCCTCTTCAATACCGTCACAATCCCACATGACTCTCACCAAAGGTATCCTCTTCCGGCGCAGCACCTTGACTCTCCTCTCGAGAATCCTCACAGGCCTCGCCGCCAACGTCATGTTGGGCTAAAGATCCTCCGGAATCCTAGCCAACACCTCCTCAGACTCATGTAGATACTTCCATAGCATCGAAACATTGAAGACCTTATGAAAAGCCTTCATACTCTGAGGCAACTCCAACCGATAAGCTACTGGCCTGACATGCTCCACAACCTTGAACGGACCCATAAATCTCGGACTTAACTTATTCTCTGAAATGGATCTGTTAGGACCCCTCAACATCGCTACCTTGAGATACACCAAATCTCCCAGCTCAAACTCCAGCTCTTTCCGTCTCTTATCGGCATAACTTTTCTACCGATCCTGAGCCTCTCTCATGTTCAGCCTCAAGACACGGATCTTCTCCGTCGTCTCCTGAACAAAATCCGCACCAAACATGCTCCTCTCCTCCACTTGGACCCAGCATAATGGTGTACGGCATAACCTTCCATACAGAGCCTCATATGGAGCCATCCCAATACTCGCCTAGTACTTATTATTGTACGCAAACTCCACCATGTTCAGATGATCCGCCCAATGACCACAATAATCCAGCACTCACATCCTCAGCAGATCCTCCACTGTCTGAATCGTCCTCTCAGACTGCCCATCCGTCTGAGGATGATAAACTGTGCTCATATGCACCTTAGGGCACATCTCAGCCTGGAACGCCCTCCAGAACTCAGAAGTAAACCTCGGATCCGTGTCTGACACAATACTTGATAGCACCCCACCATAAAGATAAGACCTCCAAATCTTTAGAGCAACAATCACCGCATCCAACTCCAAATCATTAGTAGTGTAATTGCACTCATGCTTCCTCAATTGCCTCGAAGCATATGCAATAACCTTCATCTACTGCATCAGCACAAAACCCACACCAACTTTCGAAGCGTCTGTATACACCACGTAAGGCTCACCTGGCTCGGGTAACACCAACACAGGTGTACTCGTCAACATCTCCTTCAGCTTCCCGAAACTCTCCTCGCAAGCTGAAGACCAAACAAAAGGGACATCTTTCCCCGTCAACTTCGTCATCGACTGCGCCATACTCGCAAACCCCTTGACGAACCTCTGATAATTACCCGCCAACCCAAGAAAACTCCAGATCTCGGTGGTATTCCTCAGTCTAGGCCATGCTCTGATAGGCTCTATCTTAGCCGGATCCACAAAAACTCCCTCTGCAGACACCACATGGCCAAGAAAAATCATCTTTCATTGCCAAAAACTGTACTTACTCAACTTCGCGTACAGCTTCTGCTCCCGCAGCTTCTCCAGTTGCACTCTTAAGTGTACCTCGTTTTCTTTAGGACTCCTCGAATACACCAGAATATCATCAATGAAGATGATTACAAATACATCCAGATACTCTTGGAACACCCCATTCATCAACCTCATGAACGCTGCTGGCGCATTCGTCAACCCGAAAGGCATCACCACGAACTCGTAATGCCCATACCTCGTCCTGAAAGCAGTCTTCCGAACATCTGCCTCATCAATCAGGATCTCATGGTAACCCGAAGGCAAGTCAATCTTGGAGAACCAAGTAGCCCCTCGCAACTATTCCAACAACTCATCAATCCGCAGTAGAGGATACCTGTTCTTCACAGAGACTCGGTTAATTCCCCGGTAATCGATGCACAACCGGAAACTCCCATCCTTCTTCTTCACAAAAAACACCGGCGTTCCCCACGGTGAAACACTAAGCCGGATAATCCCTTCCCCAACAGATCATCCAGCTGCTTCTTCAGCTCTTCCATCTCTGTTGGAGCCATACGGTAAGGTGCCTTGGATATGGGAGTCATCTCAGGCTCCAACTCAATCGTAAACGGATCCGGCCACGACGGCGGTAATCCCTCCAACGACTGGAAAACATCCTGGAAATCCTGAACAACCCGAATATCCCCAACTGCAACCTCTCCAACAGTCTCTGGCATCATTATCGTCGCCAAATATGCCTCGCAGCCCTTCTCAATCAGCTGCTCGGCCTTAATAGCCAAAAACACGAGACTTCTGGAAGTCGGTCTCACACCCTGATAAACCAACCTCCTCGCCTCTCGCTCGAACACAACGCATCCTCGATGATAATCCAGATGAACCATGTACCGATCTAGCCAATCTATCCCGAGAATGACATCGTACAACTCCACCGGACTAATGATCAGATTTGCTGGCATCAACTCTCCCGCCACCAAAACATCCACACCATGAGCCCGCCTGAAAGTAGCCAAGGACTTGCCATCCACAACCTTAACTACTCCCGGCTGCTCACCGGAATCGCTCTGGATAACGCTGCCCTCCGCACACTCCGGAGTAATGAAGCTATTCGTAGCTCCAGAATCAAATAACATTTGGGACTCACATCCGCCCACAACTAAGGTCCCTGCACAAATCTCATGTGCTTAAGAACCCTAATACTCTCGCACATATAGTAAAACCTCTATAAATTAATACTCTATAAATTAATAAATTTCTCCGGTCCCAAGTCGGGCCAATGTAAAAATTTACAAAATTCGATATGATGATAAGATAATAATTTTTTGAAACTCTTATGTAAAAATATGGTCCCATTAATATCATAAATTAATAATTATAAATCTTATGCATACATATTTAAGATAATTTAGTAAAATATGACTCCAATGTTGTTTGCTTTTTCTTAAAGTTGGAATCACGTTGAAGCTCATCTCTAATTTTCCTTATTGCATCAACAACTCCTGGTGTTGTCCTCTCGACCTACATCCAAAAATTGTGAAGAGTTCTAGAAGCGATAATTGTTTCCTTACGCGTAATAAGTTCCAATGGTAATGCAATCTCCTCTTCAACTTCATCATCAACATTAAAGATAGTAGCTGCAATTTCTTCTAAAGTCTGAACTTTTGAGCAAGCATTGTTTTCACCCGGATAGTCGAGTAAGCTATTGATATCCATTCTATTCCGATTATCACAACTCCAAGTTCTTGAGTAACGTTTGATTCATCTTCTAAATTCCTTGATACATCATCTCCTGAACGAATTTTGCAGTGTCGGAAATAATTAGCTATTGTCTCTTGATGAACATTAATTGTCCAAGCCGAGACTGCAAAATTGATAGCATCCAAAACGTTGATCTTACTTGGATCAGATTGTCCCAACTCATAGCCTTCTAAAATCTCACTGTAAAATCTCCTACGATAATGTATCTTAAAAGCTCTTATTATTCTAGCATCACAAAGTTGAATTTTTTATGTCATGTTTGGTGGCAAGAAGTACAACTCAACATTTTGTTGTCCTTCAATATTCTTTGGATGAGCTGGACATTTATCGACCACAAACAAAACTTTTCTTCCATGCATTCTCGTATCAAACCAACGGATATATTCTTCAAAAATCACACTTGTCATCCAAGCTCTTTTATTGGCACGATAGTGACAATTCAAGCTACTCATGTTGACGTTCTTGAAACAACGTGGCTTTGCATACTTTCCAATAATCCATAGAGAAAAAATTTCAGATCCATCCTCATTATAGCAAATAACAATGGTTAGTCTTTCTTTGTCTTGCTTTTTTCCTTCAAGTTGTTTCGTAGCAAGAGAATGGTCAGCTTGCAACCTGTAAAACAAACCCGTTTCATCCATACTAAAAACATTTTTTATAGGAAATTTATTTTATTTTTCCCCTTGTAGCTTCGAATTTTGTTTCCATGTCTTGTAAATCAACCGAACTACTCTCTCCAAAACGACGGTATGATTTGATGCCATATCGTAACTTGAATTTTTCGAACCATCCTAGAGAAAATTGGTCCTCCGAATCTTGTTGAGGGTACACAATTTTCATTGTTTCTTTTGCCTTTGTCAAAATTAGCTCTCCACTCATATTCACACGATCTTGGTATTGGAGAAACTGAAATGACCCGACCCAAAAATTTTCCCTTCAGATTAT
Organism: Arabis hirsuta; assembly: GCA_964056655.1. NCBI lineage: Eukaryota > Viridiplantae > Streptophyta > Magnoliopsida > Brassicales > Brassicaceae > Arabis > Arabis hirsuta. The sequence continues at coordinate 12,907,505 of OZ053309.1, read as the reverse complement.
TATCATCACAGATAATAATCCTCAATTGGGTCAACACAACATGCGGAAACATAAAACGATTAAACCAATTCAATCAATTCAATATTCTCATACTTATTAAATCTAGCCGGTTCAATTCAACAATCCAATAACCAATAAACTACAACTCATAATTCACTAGCAACCTAGCAATTCTACAACAGTACACAGCCATACGAAACCCTAGATCATCTCTCCTTCCTGGCCATGATTCCACAATCACATTTTCTCTTTACCTGCAACACATGGCAAAAATAGTTGCGTGACTATTATCACAAATACTCAGCGACGCGGTCATCCCGTCTACGGGTTATTTAAGTATAGATATAACAATCAATAAAACACCAGGATGAGCACACAAACAAACAACAAGAACAACCAACAAAAACAAGTACAGAGACTCTGTGTCGATCGACACCACCACTAGGTGTCGATCGACATGACTCCGTCCTGTGTCGATCGACACACCACCCTAGTGTCGATCGACACGACAACCCAGAAACGAGCATATCCTCTCGTGGCTCGAATCTGTCGCGATTCATCGAGTCCTTCACAATTCCAACCACAAAAACACAAAAAACACCAAGCAATTGCATTCCATCAATCCCTATGCCCACACAAACCCACGATCACACACTCACCTCGAAGAATCGAAATGAGAATGGGACCAACAGTTACAAAAAGACTCTTACACGACGAACCACTGGTCCAAAACCAAAACAGACGACTGTTCTGGAAACTAGACAGACACAACTACGCGTCGGTATGCGTATCGCCTCCAGAGTCTTTCTGGTTCGATCGGAAATCGACCCCGAAGCCGACTGATCGTAGACAACTAATCTGCACAGACCCAACGAGTTCAAACGGCCATAACTCGATGAATAATCAACGAAATAACGAACCGTTTTTGCCTATATCAAGAGCAGAGATCGGAGAACTTACCCACCAATTTTCACCCCAATCCGTCTTGAATAACCCAGCCGTTTGCCCTCTCAAACTTCCAAACATAAGTTGTTCTCACTCACAAACCTCTCAAGAACAAAGCCTCTCTCTCTCAAACCTCTTCCAAATCCCTAAACTTCTGATTTCTGATCAACAAAAACGGCCAGAACACTGTTTCTGCCTTTTATATCGAAACCTAGGGTTTTCCTTAACTGGCCCACTAAACCGGACAATTAAACCGAACCTGCCGGTCTAATTTAACCCCGTGTCGATCGATATACACCACCCGTGTCGATCGACATAACGCCCAAAACCCAACTTCTCCTAAGTCCAAAACACACGTATCGATCGACACACCACCCTGTATCGATCGATACCCACCAAAAATCCAATTTTAGGTTCACGGGCGTTACAATTCTCCCCCACTAACACGGATTTGACCTCGAATCACGCGATACCGCCACACTACGGTCCCAACCACTTGACCCGCACCCGGCCAGTATCCTTCGAGATCACACTTGAATCCCATAACCCGTCCTGCTAAGGCTAACACTCTCGCCTAAAATTCGACCAGATTCACCCGGAACAGCAACGATGTATGCCCCATGGTCCGGATTAGGGCTGCCCGATTGACTGTCCAACAATCAAACAAGAACATGTCCGACCAACCGTTGACCCCGCATTGGACCAAATGATAGTACAACAATCAAACCAGAACATGTACGACCATCGGCGTAACATATGCTACCAGGATTGTCCGAACCGAACCAGACTCCAGTAATAACCCCAGACTCGACGTCCACAACACACCTGGCCCTCAGCCAGCACCACTCGTGATCACACCTGATCCCCGAGCTCTACTAGGCTCACACTAGCCACATTGCACCGTCTCACCACGGCTGCAATCTTGACCCCACCCGGTCAGCACCACCTGAGATCCACTCCCGATCCCCGAAGCTCATCCAGTCTCATACTCACGACCACGCTCAGACGCTACTGCTCCTAACTCATACTCATAACTCATAAACATATACACCACACATATGCTCGCAGGATCGTCATCCCTTGAGCGACAGTGTGCAGGAGACCCACCCGTCCCCTGGAGAGACCCACTATCCCTCAACGTATATGTAGGGAACCCACCCGTCCCCCAGAGAGAACCACTAACTCTCGAGTATATGCAGAGAACCCACCCGTCCTCTGGAGAGATCCACTATCCCTCAGTATACAGGAACCCACCCGTTCCCTGGAGCAATACTCTGAAACGTGCATCATATGCACCTGTCGACCAGCATCACCTCTCGAGGTCAGCCGAAACAACCCAATCACCAGGGTGTCTCACAGAGTCCCTGGAAAAGACGATTCTAACTCACATAAAACCTTTTTTCCAGACTCTCCCTAGGAAATAGACAAGTTCTAACGCGCGTAGAGCTTACATTTCCAGCCACTCCTGGAACATGTACAGTCTCATTTCCAGCCACTCCTTGAACATGAACGATCTCTAAGCCGCGTAAAACTTCTATTCCTAGCCATCCTAGCCGATAGGCAAGCTCTAACTCACATAGAACTTCTACCGTTAGACCTCCTCATGACCTACCAGTCACCACAAACCATGACATCACTAGTCATCTCATAAGAACACACGTCTTAACACACATTTAATAAGGCTACTCGTCTTATTAAATCTCCAAAATGTATACTCGTTAAATCCACAAACGAAATACAATATCACAACATAGCAACATGCTAAAACAGACTCTGGAAACCAGAACAGAAACTCAAGCCACCGCTTGCTTCTCGAACCACTTCGAGAACTTCCTCTTCATCGACGCTTCTGGTTCCAAAGTCTTTTCCTCAATACCATCACAGTCCCACATGACTCTCACCAACGGTATACTCTTTCGGCGCAGGACCTTGACCCTCCTCTCGAGAATCCTCACAGGTCTCGCCGCCAACGTCATGTTGGGCTGAAGATCCTCCGGGATCCTAGCCAACACCTCCTCAGACTCATGCAGACACTTACACAGCATCGAAACATGGAAGACTTTGTGAAAAGCCTTCATACTCTGAGGTAACTCCAACCGATAAGCCACCGGTCTGACCCGCTCCACAACCTTGAACGGACCCATAAACCTCGGACTCAGCTTATTCTCTGAAATGGATCTGTTCGGACCCCTCAACATAGCTGCCTCGAGATACACCATATCTCACAGCTCAAACTCCAGCTCTTTCCGTCTCCTATCGGCGTAACTCTTCTGCTGATCCTGAGCCTCTCTCATGTTCAGCCTCAAGACACGGATCTTCTCCGTCGTCTCCTGAACAAAATCTGCACCAAACATGCTCCTCTCCCCCACTTGAGTCCAGCATAGTGGTGTCCTACATGGCCTCCCATACAGAGCCTCATACGGAGCCATCCCAATACTCGCCTGGTAACTGTTGTTATACGCAAACTCAACCAGGTTCAGATGATCCACCCAATGACCACCATAATCAAGCACACACATCCTCAACAGATCTTCCAATGTCTTAATCATTCTCTCTAACTGCCCAACTGTCTGAGGATGGTACGCTGTACTCATATGCACCTTAGTGCCCATCTCTACCTGAAATGCCCTCCATAACTCTGAAGTAAATCTCGGATCTCGGTCTGACACAATACTAGCTGGCACACCGTGCAGCCTCACAATCTCTCGCACATACTTCCTAGCCAAAACTGCCGCTCCATCAGTCTTCTTTATGGCTAGAAAATGTGTTGACTTGGTCAGACGATCCACAACAACCCAAATAGCATCAAAAGTCCGTGACACCGGCAACCCCATCACGAAATCCATGGTAAACATATCCCACTTCCACTCCGGAATGGGCAAACTCTGTAACATACCACTCGAAACCTGATGCTCAGCCTTCACCAGCTGACACACGTTGCACGCTGCAACCCAGATAGCTACATCCCTCTTCATCCCGACCCAGTGATAATACCGCTTCAAGTCACGATACATCTTGGTCGCTCCCGGATGAATCGACAACATGCTCGAATGAGCCTCCCTCAGGATCTCTTGCCTCAAATCCTCGTCTTTGGGTACACAAACCCGCCCGTTCACCAGTATCATCCCACTCGCTGAGACCACATACTCTGAACCGGCCGCCTGAGAAGCATCAATCAAACTCTGATCCTTCTCCTGAGCAACCCAAATCCTGCTCAACAGATCTGCCTGGTTAGCTGCCTCTAACCCCAACGGCTCCTGTGAGATCACACACAACCTCAATGTGCCGATCTCGCTCACCAGAGCCTCCATCTCTCGCTCCTGATCTGAAGCCGCTCTCTTCCGACTCAACGCATTTGCAACCAGGTTAACCTTACCCGGATCTCTAGGTCATAGTCTGCGACTAACTCCATCCAGTGCCTCTGTCTCTGGTTCAGCTCTGGCTGAGTGAAGAAATACTTCAGACTCTTGTGGTCTGTGAATACCTGCACCTTCCCGCCATACAGATAATACCTCCAAATCTTAAGTGCAAAAATCACCGCAGCCAAGCATACGCAATAACCTTCCCCTGCTGCATCAACACACATCCCAGACCAACTCCTGAATCATCTGTATACACCACATACGGCTCACCCGGCTCGGGTAACGCCAAAACCGGTGTACTAGTCAGCATCTCCTTCAGCTTCCCGAAACTCTCCTTGCAAGCTGAAGACCACACAAACGGAACATCTTTCCCTGTCAGCTTCGTCATCGACTGCACCATACTCGCAAACCCCTTGACGAACCTCCGGTAATAACCCGCCAACCCGAGAAAACTCCTGATCTCGGTGGCACTCCTCGGTCTAGGCCAACCTCTTATAACCTCAATCTTAGCCGGATCCACAGAGACTCCCTCTGCTGACACAACGTGGCCAAGAAAGCTCATCTCTCGCTGCTAGAAACTGCACTTACTCAACTTCGCATACAGCTTCTGCTCCCGCAGCTTCTCCAAAACCAACCTCAAATGCACCTCGTGCTCTTCCGGACTCCTCGAGTATACTAGGATATCATCTATGAAGATGATCACGAACACATCCAGATACTCCTGGAACACCCCGTTCATCAACCGCATAAACGCTGCTGGGGCATTCGTCCACCCAAACGGCATCACCCCAAACTCATAATGCCCGTACCTCGTCCTGAATGTCGTCTTCCGAACATCCGCCTCATCGATTAAAATCTGATGGTAACCCAATGCCAAGTCAATCTTGGAAAATCAAGTAGCCCCTAGCAACTGATCCAACAATTCATCAATGCGCGGTAGAGGATACCTGTTCTTCACAGTGACTCGGTTAAGTCCCCGGTAATCGATACACAACCGGAAACTCCCATCCTTCTTCTTCACGAATAACACCGGCGCTCCCCACGGTGAAACACAAAGCCGAATGAAACCCTTCCCCAACAGATCATCCAGCTGCTTCTTCAGCTCTGTCATCTCTGCTGGAGCCATACGGTAATGCGCCTTAGATATAGGAGTCGTTCCAGGCTCCAACTCAATCGTAAATGGATCCGACCACAACGGTGGCAGTCCCAACAACGACTGAAACACATCCTAGAAATCCCGAACAACCCGAATATCTCCAACTGCAACCTCTCCAACAGTTTTCGGCATCATTATCGTCGCCAGATACGCCTCACAGCCCTTCTCAATCAACTGCTCAGCATGTATCGCTGAAATCACGAGACTCCCAGAAGTCGGTTTCACCCCCTGATACACCAACCTTCCCGTCTCTCGCTCGAACACAACACGTCCCCGACGGCAATCCAGATGGACCCTGTACCGATCTAACCAATCCATACCCAAGATAACATCGTATAGTTCCACCGGACAAATGACCAGGTCTGTTGGCATCGACTCTCCCGCCACCAGAACATCTACACCACGAGCCTGCCCGAAAGTAGCAAACGTCCTACCACCAGCAACCTTGACTACTCCCGGCTGCTCCCTGGAATCGCTCTGGATCCCGCTACCCTCCACACACTCTGGAGTAATGAAGCTATTCGTAGCTCCCGAATCGAACAACACGTGGGACTCACACTGCTCACTAATAAGATTCCAGCACAAATTCTCATGTGCCAAAGAACCTTAACACTTATCATAGGAGACACAATTTCCAAAACAGACAGGATTCAACACCCGAATCCCGCGACTCGTCCCTCCTAGGACACCTGATCGAGCGAAAATTACGCTCCAATCTCCGCCGCCACTCATCGGCCTCCTCAGGTTTGGCACCACCCGAGAAAAACCCGGTGCCAATCCTCTGCATCTGCTCCATCATCCTCAGATACGATGGAAACTCCTCCGCAACCGCCACATTCGGCTGCACACCAGCCACTACCGGCTGAACCCCAGCCACTACTGGCTACACACCAGCCACTCCTGGCCATACACCAGCCCCACCTGGTTGAGCTCCCGGAGCCTGACCCGGAGCCGGTACCACACCTGGTAACCGCTCCAGAATCAACTGTAGCAAACCCGCCAGACGATCATCTCGGTCTTGGGCCACACCTACGGGAGCACCCCCACCCGCCCCCCCCCCCCCCCGCACCACCAGCTACCTCGGGACCCACACTGGCCCCACCAGCCCTCACGCTGTCACCCGTAGCAGTCACAACCACAGACCCCTCCTGAAACGCCTGCGAGTCCGCCACCTGCTCCTGCGTGGTCTCCTGGGCCACATTCACGGCATCTGACTCACTCTGAAGTCCTCGCCCACGCCCACCACGACCATCACGACCACCACGGCCCCTACGACCTCTGTCTCTAGCCACTCTAGCCATCACTCTGCCCTAACCAGCAGACTACTAATAACTAGAAAAACAAAAATTCATAAAAACACATACCGTGGAATCTCATTGAAGGCTCAGAAGAGATGATCTAGGACTCCATACCCACACAACAATCAATTGACTAAATCACATAATCAATTAATATTCTAGCCCTAGAACCGCTAGGGCTCTGATACCAAACTGAAACGACCCGACCCAAAAATTTAAAATTTTTCCCTTCAGATTATTATCATAACAGATAATAATCCTCAATTGGGTCAACACAACAAGCAGAAACATAAAACAATTAAACCAATTCAATCAATTCAATATTCCCATACTTATTAAATCTAGCCGGTTCAATTCAACAATCCAATAACCAATAAACTACAACTCAGAATTCACTAGCAACCTAGCAATTCTACAACAGTACACAGCCATACGAGACCCTAGATCATCTCTCCTTCCTGGCCATGATTCTACGATCACATTTTCTCTTTACCTGCAACACATGGCAAAAATAGTTGCGTGAGTATTATCACAAATACTCAGCGACGCGGTCATCCCGTCTACGGGTTATTTAAGTATAGACATAACAATCAATAAAACACAAGGATGAGCACACAAACAAACAACAAGAACAACCACTAGGAACAAGTACAGAGACTCTGTGTCGATCGACACCACCACTAGGTGTCGATCGACATGACTCCGTCCTGTGTCGATCGACACACCACCCTGTGGCTATCCTCTCGTGGCTCGAATCTGTCGCGATTCGTCGAGTCCTGCACAATTCCAACCACAAAAACACACAAAACACCAAGCAACTGCATTCCATCAATCCCTATGCCCACACAAACCCACGATCACGCACTCACCTCGAAAAATCGAAATGAGAATGGGACTAACGGTTACAAAAAGACTCGTACACGACGAACCACTGGTCCAAAACCAAAACGGATGACTGTTCTGGAAACTAGACAGACACAGCTACGCGTCGGTATGCGTATCGCCTCCAGAATCCTTCTGGTTCGATCGGAAATCGACCCCGAAGCCGACTGATCGCAGACAACTAATCTGCACAGACCCAACGAGTTCAAAGGCCATAACTCGATGAATAATCATCGAAATGACGAACCGTTTTCGCCTATATCAAGAGCAGAGATCGAAGAACTTACCCACCAAGTTTCACCCCAATCCGTCTCGAATAACCCAGCCGTTTGCCCTCTCAAACTTCTAAACAGAAGCTATTCTCACTCACAAACCTCTCAAGAACAAAGCCTCTCTCTCTCAAACCTCTTCCAAATCCCTAAACTTCTGATTTCTGATCAACAAAAACGGCCAGAACACTGTTTCTGCCTTTTATATCGAAACCTAGGGTTTTCCTTAACCGGCCCACTAAACCGGACAATTAAACCGAACCTGCCGGTCTAATTTAACCCCGTGTCGATCGACATACACCACCCGTGTCGATCGACATAACGCCCAAAACCCGACTTCTCCTAAGTCCAAAACACACGTGTCGATCGACACACCACCCTGTGTCGATCGATACCCACCAAAAATCCACTTTTAGGTTCACGGGCGTTACAAAAACCACTCATAAACAACTTTCTCCATGTCTGGAAATTTTGCTGGTTTGCGTCTCTTGATATCTCCTCTTGTTTCCAGATTGGTAGAAAGATAATCAGCTGATCGTTTGAGTGTGTTTGAGATTGTAGCTTGACTAATTTTGAGATGAAACTTTTCTTCAAGCCATGTTTGCAAATCTTTCTGTGTGCATGACGTATGATCTCTTTAATACTCACATAACTCTTAGCATATTTGATCTGTCATTGTTGATTTTGAAACACCTTTTAGATGGCAAGCCATTGTTAAATTTGGTATTAGAAATAATGACGAAGAAGAATGATTAGTCAAAAATCTAAAAAGAAGATTGAAACAAATACATAAAGTGGTCGTACATATAGAAGAAAAATACAAGGAAAGCTGAAAGAAATAGAAAATTGATAAGATATGAAATATGTAAAAAGCAAAGCATTTTAGAAATTTAAATCGAAAATCATTTTAGCAGAATATGAACTTTAAAGAAAAATTCTAGTTTTAAATAAAGAAAATTTTAGTAGATTAGGGATTGAACAAAATATCTCTAGAAATTAATAATTATTAATTTATCGATTAATTAATATCTCTCTAAATTAATAAATTTTCCAAGTCCCAATATTATTAATTGATAGAGGTTTTACTGTACTCATAATTTCCAAAAAAGACCAAAATTCAAACACCACAAAAATTTAAAAAGTTAAATCCGGAATTACCTGTGATCGGTCAGGCGCTAGAACCATCCGCCTCTGTCGAAGTCAAAACACGCGGTGCCGCCGCAATCTGAACTAACGGCTGCACTACCGCTACTGCCATCTGCTGCAACCTCGGACACTTGGGCTTGATATGCCCCGGCTCTCTGCAGTGAAAGCATAACCGCATATCCCGGGCCTCGACCTGCGTATCCCGAACCCCAGTCCTCTTTGGACAGCTCACCACCCAATGATCCGTGCTCCCACACCCGAACCAACCCGAACCACCCTGACTGGCCCCTGAAGTGCTCTCCCACTTCCTCTTCTGTCCCTGCTCAGGCTTGCCGCCCCTACTCGGACCCACCTGCTGATGCGGCCTCCTCTGCTGCTGAACCGGTGGACTAACCACCACAGCCTGCTCCCTGAGGTCCTCCTCGTGGCGAACCTGCTCGCTCTACAGCGAGTCCTCAAATCGGATCGAAGTCTCCTCAGGAACCTCTTCACCTGGGCCTGCTTGCCCTCTATGCCTCTACCAGCATTCACCAGAAGTCTACTGAACTACGCGTCAAACTCCTCACTGATCGGTCTCCCTGAGCCAACTCCAGACACCTTAACTCCAACCGATCCACCGCCTCCTACAGGAAATACTTGGCATTAAACTCAGCCAAAAAATCCTCCTAGGCCATCTCGGCCTCCGCCCTCCTGGCCTCCACACCTCTCCACCAGAGATGTGCATCACCCTCCAGGTAATGCACCGCCAGATAAACCCGATATCCCTCTGGACACCTGATAGAGCGAAAGTTATGCTCCAGCCTCAGTTGCCACTTATCGCCCTCCTCAGGCTTGACACCCTCTGAGAAAAACCCGGTGCCAATCCTCTGCATATGCTCCATCATCCTAAGGTAGGATGGGAGCTCCTCCGTAACCGCAACAGCCGACTGCACCCTAGCCACTCCCGGCTGAACCTCAGCCGCTCCCAGCTGACCACCAGCCACACCTGGCTGAACAGCAGCCACTCCCGGCTGCACTTTCGGAGCCTGACCCGGAGCCGGCACCCCACCTTGTAATCGCTCTAGAATCATTTGCAGCAAACCCACCAAGCGATCATCTCGATCCTGGGAAACACCTGCGGCAGCACCCCCACCTGGGCGTACCGCACCACCAGCTACACCGAGACCCACACCAGCCCCTCCAGACCTCACGCTGGTACCCGTAGCGACCACACCCACGGACCCCTCCTGAAACGCCTACGAGTCAGCCATCTGCTCCTGCGTGGTCTCCTGGGCCACACTCGCGGCATCAGACTCCTCTCCGAGTACTCGCCCGCACCCACCACGACCACATCGGCCTCCCCGGCCCCCACGACCTCTGCCTCTAGCCACTCTAGCCATCACTCTGCACTATCCAGCAGAACAGTAAGTACTAGAAAAAAGAAAGTCAAATAACACATACCGTGGAATCTCATTGAAGACTCGGAAGATATGATCTAGGACTCCAAATCCACACAACAATCAATTGACTAAATCACAAAACCAATCAGTTGCACCCGTCCTAGAACCATAAGGCATCTGATACCAAAATGAAACAACCCAACCCGTAAATTTTAAAAAAAATTTCCTTCGGATTATTTTTATCACAAATATTAATCTTCAACGGGTCAACACAAACAATGCGAAAGACAATTCAACAGTTAAATCAATACAACATTTAGCAAATCCCATACTTCACTAAAACTCTAACCAATTCCAATAACAATAACCAATAAACTCCAAATCAACCAACATCAATAACAATTTCCAGAATTACTAACACCCTAGCAATTCTAACACAATGGCCACGAAACCGAGACACTAGATCATCTTCTCTTCCCGGCAATGATTCCACGATCACATTTTATCTTTACATGTATCACATGGCAAAAAGAGATGCGTGAGTATTATCATAAATACCCAGTGAGACGGTCATCTCGTCTACAGGTTATACACACAGGCATAAGAATCAATAAAAATACCAGGGTGAACACACAACACGCAACGCACGAACAAAACACACAAGTCTACCTCGAACAGACATGCGTCGATTGACACAACCACCATGTGTCGATCGATGCTTTGACCTGCGTTGATCGACACAACATTTAGGTGTCGATCGATGCATCAGCCAGTGTGTCGATCGACACGCAACCCCTGTGTTAATCGATGCAGTGTCTCATGTGTCGATCGACGCAACATCAGAGATGCCAGGATCGAACCTATCCTCTTATGGATCGATCCTAGATCGAATTGTATTAATCCCTGCACGCAATCAACACGAAATCCACACAGAACAACACACAATTTGCATCCTACCAATTCTTTACCAAGATAAACCTACGGTCACGCACTCATTTCGATTCTGGAATGAAAAGAATGAGAAAAGCACGAATAACATGAAGAACATGAAGAACACCGTCTCCAAATCCAGAAATCCTCACTCCCAAAATGCTGAACACAGCCCTCACACCTCCTGGATCCTCAAAATCACGAATCCCGGCCTCCAAAGGATCAAGAACCAACATAAATCTCCCAAACACCCAAAAACCTCTCTGATTTCTTTGATTTCTGCTGAAAAACGCAGCCAACCCGTCTGATTCTGCCTTTTATATTCAACCCTAGGGTTCCCTAAACCGACTCGCCAAACCGGACAATTGAAATCGAACTGGTCTGGTTCAATTTACCTTGCGTCGATCGATGCACACTCGACGCACGACCAAAATCCACAGAAATTGATTCGCGGTCATTACAAGGATATTTCACTTCAACAATGTCTTGTATAATGCCATAAAAATCGGTGTCCCCGGCTCGAACGACCACACCATAGTTCGCAGTTGCTCTATTTTTGTCACGTTCGAACATATGTAATACATAACCTCGTGCAAAATACATTGGAGATGATGTAACTTTCTCCAACGGATCTTGGATCAACTCTCTAAACCATACAGGGTATGACGTGTCTCCATAATCATCCTGGCAAATATAGTATACACATCGTAAATATAGTATACACAAATTGTATATATAGGTTTTTATGGAAACTATATATATATATATATATAAATTTTATTTTAACTTACCTGAGTCCTCAACCATTTAGCAAAGTGTAGGTCTTTACGTTTTTCAATCTCACCCGCTGATGCATTTGGGAAAGCCTCGTTAACTTGGCGAATGAATTCACTAATAGAAAATATAATTATAACAAATGTTTTCAAAGCATATGTATGGTAAAAATAACGCTTTTGACCTCAATCCATAGTTGGTAATAATATGTACTTCAGAAATGGGCTAAATTCGTCGCATTGTAAGAGAATATATGTGTGTGCACAATTGTAGTCTTCGTACGAGGACCAGTCTTCTTCTATTATGATTCTGACATGCCTACCAACTGCACAGAATATATCTGGGACATCAGAAACTGGATACGTTTGTGCGATGCCACCATCATCGTACCTACGTGGAGCTCTTTTTCGTGTCCGGACAGTTGGAGGGAAGTAATATGAGCTGAAATGAGAGGTTTTTTGGGTTAAACTTCTCGCAACAATTGATCCCTCAACCCTAGCCAGGTTTTGTCTTTCTTTTTAAGTGTTTTATGAATCTCTCGAAAGGATACATCCAACGAAATTGAACGAGCCCTCCTAAATCGGCTTCGTAAGGGAGATAGACAGGAAGATGCTCCATCACATCAAAGAAAGATGGAGGGAATATCTTCTCTAAGTTGCACAACAATATTGCGATATTATTATTTAGTTGTTGAATTCCATCCTGAGTCAGATTCGCACACACATATCTCGAAAAAATGCTCCAACACCTAAAACCAAAGTCCAATATCGATAAAAAAAGAAATGTAATTTTGCACACATCAATGTATATATCGTCATAGAAAATATACGTGCAAGTGATTCATGCACGTTCGTTGGCAAAATCTCTGCAAAGGCGAAAGGCAATAATCTCTGCATAAACACATGACAATCATGACTCTTCATACTAGAAAATTTTTTCCCTTGCTCCACAGACTTAGAGAGTTTTGACACGTATCCATCAGGGAACTTTACTTCGGTGGAAACCCAGTTGAAGAATGTTGATTTGCCTTCGCTTGACAATCTAAAGATAAGCACTGGAGCTCTCCCATCTCCCGTGAGATGTAACTCAACTCTAGAGTATATAAGAGGCAAATCCAGTCTAGACTTCAAGTTGTCTTTAGATCTGCCTGGAACGTTTAAGATGGTGTGCATGATGTTATCAAAAAAGTTTTTCTAAATGTGCATGACATCAAGATTGTGGCGCAATAGATGATCCTTCCAGTTTGGTAGATCCCAGAAAATGCTCTTCTTATGTCAATTATGTTATTCAAGGTATCCATCTGGGAGATTGGTCAGAATATTAAGCCAGTTACCACCACGTTTTGCTGTGTCCTAAGCTCCATAATATTCAAGTTGACCTTCAATTTGCTCTCCTAAAATATATGGAGGTGGGGGGATACGTACACGTTTGTCCTTTGTGAACAACCTCCTGTTCCCCCAGTATGGATGGTTCATAGGGAGAAACCTCCGGTGACAATCAAACCAACAAGATTTTTTTCTACCATTTTTTAGTTTGAAGGCATCTGTTTCATTTTGGCAATACGGACATGATAACCTACCATGTGTTGTCCAACCAGATAACATTCCGTAGGCTGGAAAATCGCTTATCGTCCACATAAGCACAGTTCGCATGGTAAAATTCTTTTTCCTAGAGTAATCAAAAGTACGAACCCCATGAGACTACAACATGTTTAACTCGTGAATCAGCGGCTGTAAAAACCCATCAATAGATCTTCTTGGATGCTTCGGACTAGGGACTAAAATACTCAAAAACAAAATTTCCTCTGCATGCACATATCAGGTGGAAGGTTATAAGGTGTCAATATAACCGGCCACAAATAATATTGCCTGCCAGATATACCGAACGGACTAAAACCATTTGTACATAGGCCAAGATAAACATTGCGCTTCTCTTTAGCAAAATTAGAGTGTACCGATTTGAAGTGTTTCCAAGCTTTTGCATCAGAAGGATGATGAACTTTCTTTCAATAGTTGAATGTTCTACATGCCACCTCATTGATGCAGCTGTTCGTTCAGATTGGTATAACCTTTGTAGCCTATCTGTTATGGGCAGGTACCACATTCTCTGGTACGGCACTTTATTTCTACCAGCTCCTTGGGGCTTAAATCTGGTTTGTGGCAAAATCGACATTCCTGCAGATCTTCATCATCTTTCCAAAATATCATGCAATTATCAATGCAAACATCTATCATCTGCGAGGGCAAACCTAAACTAGAGACTAGTTTATGTATGTCGTAATATGACTCAGCAGCTTGATTATCCTCTTGCAAATATTCTTTTAAAAGAGCTGCCCAATCATCCATGCAACTCTCAGATTGATTATGATCAGACTTTATTGTCATCATCCTAGATGTCAATGATAATTTAGACAGACCTTCCCTACAACCATCATAGATTGGTTGTTTTGCAGAATCAAGCATATCATAAAAATTTGTAGCATCTACATTGGGCTCCTCAGCAACATCATTAGGAGTAGACATAACTCCAGGAAATGCATCGGTTACCATTTCTTCGAACCTATTATGCTCTAACCCGACATCATGATCATTTTCTATAACAAATTGATGTTGATCATATTGCTCATTCGAAGAACCCAGATCCATAGGTTGGTAACTAGTACTACCCGAAGTTTCATCTTCATATCCCTCTCCATGATAAAACCAAACATAATACTCATGTGTGAACCCTCTATTAAATAAATGCGTGCCAACTGCATCAATTGTCTGCGGCTTCGAATATTTGCACTTCCGACACGGGCACACCATCACTCCGGTCCGTTAAATTGTAGGTACACTACTCGCTTGAGCCATAAAAATTTCAAGCCCGTTGAGGAACTCTTGTGAATGCGTGCCAACTGCATCAATTGTCTGCGGCTTCGAATATTTGCACTTCCGACACGGGCACACCATCACTCCGGTCCGTTAAATTGTAGGTACACTACTCGCTTGAGCCATAAAAATTTCAAGTCCGTTGAGGAACTCTTGTGAAAGCCGTCCATTTTCATCTCTACGTCGATACATCCAGCTTCTTAATTCGTATATATCGCTCATCTTATTGATAAAATATAACTAAAAAAATTTGGTAAAACATTTTTTTTTTAAATTTTTTTTTAAAAGGATTTTTTTTTAACTGAAGGATTTTTGGCTTGGGCTGCGGAGGTATTTATAGGATTATTTAACAGCGATTTTGCATCAAAATTTTGAATCGAATTAGCATCGCATTAGCATCGAAAACATTTGCGTTAATTTTGCTTTGAATTCGCGTCGTTTTTGCGTCGTTTACAAACGCCGCTAAAGAACTAGGTGAACCCATTAAAAATGTGTCACCTACCTACCAACTTCGATGCAGTATCCGACGCTATTTGTTCGATGCTAAATCGATGCAATTATAGCATCGATTTAGCATCGACTTGAGTATCCCGAGGGAATTCGACGCTAAATTGACGCTATAGTTGCATCGATTTAGCGTCAAAATATTTTGACCCTAAGTAGCGTTGATTTAGCGTCGGAGATTGTTAGCGACACAAAGACAATGCAAATTCGACGCTATATTTGCGTCGGCCAAAATTCGGCCCTATATTTCGACGCTAAAACTGTGTTTTCTTGTAGTAAACGTAAAAGAAAACTCTAAACCCTACTCCCAAAAACTATAACCTAAATGTATAATAGTTAACCCAAACCCTAAAATCTAAAAGCGTTTGTATATTTTATCAAAAGCGTTTTGATTCTTCTTCTTTTGTGTTTGCATTTGCGTTTTGTCTGAGAATATTCTTCTTCTTTTTCCCAAGTCCATTAGATCTAATCTCATATCTACGTTCTTCTTCAACAACAATTATTTCTTGAATCTTGAGAGCGATAGATATGAGAATTTGATTTATAGAAAGAGAGAGAAAGAGAGAGATGAGGTTTGGTTTAGTGAGAGGGAGAAAGATGAGATCTGCTTCATAAAGAGAGAGAGATGAGATCTGAGATGGAAGACAAAAATATTTGAGATTAGAAAGATAATCTAAAAAAATTAAATCTGAAAAAGTTAAGTTAAATGAGGGAAAAGATAATTTGGGAATATTGAAAAAATAAAATGGCACCCTTGCAAAAAAAAATTAAATGTTGTATTTTTGAAAAGTTACATGTGAAAAATGGCAGATCTCAAAATTTCTCATTTTTTTGGGTTTAGTGAACTCAAATAAGTTTGAGTAAACTCATAATTTTAAACGTATTCGATTTACACAGAATATTTACATGCAAAAAATGATGCAAATTAAAGTTTGTATGATAAAATATATTTATCAATATGGAAAATGTACCATTTAATATTTGTTGTTTCTAATTTTTTTAATAAATTAAAAAATTCATGATTTTTTTTCTCAAATATTTTAATCCCTCATATTACACGGAACAAAAAAATTTAGTTGCATAGTAAATACGAATGGAAAAAATATCGATGCAAACAAAGCTAAATCACAAATACTATTAAAATATAAAATCTTTGTTTCACGCTCATCCGTAGTCGACAACGATAACTAATCTTATCAAATTGAGAACCGATTTTGAAAAAGAAAAACAACGGATTTAAAAATATGTTAGTAAATAAGACTTTGTATCGAATAGCATTATTTGAATCCACTTTTCCATCGGTCACTTATGTTTTTGTTGATATGTAACTAAATTTGCATATTTTTGTTGTACTTTGGATGTAGCAACTTTTTTTCTATTCAATATCAAATTAGTGAATGAATCAGATCTTAAAAACAAAATATTATTAATAAAAGGTAACTGAGAGTGGGAATAATTGGTTGTATGTCATGGTTTTCTAGGAAAAGTTTAATTTGACATTCGAGAACTATAATTATTCTTATTATTATGTTTTTAAAGTAAACAAATCATGGAAAAAATGATACCATTACAATTGTTGCGAAAAAAACACTCAAGTTTGTCATATGAGGAGCAAATTTTACATAAACAATACTGTTGTCAAGAATAAGATCAAAAACATAAGGGAAAAATAAGGTCCACATGCATGTGTGTTCTGTTAGTTTTTGAGAGTTTGGTAAATGGTAGAAAAGAGAGGGAGAAAAAAGAGTAATTGAGTTTTGTGTAAAAGTGAATGGAATCGGACTATCTCGAAACTAGAGAAATTACGAGTTTTAATAGAAAATATAAGGTTCATACTCGTATTAACAAGTCGTGCGTCGGATAGTATAATCAATAAGGGGTTTGTATTCAACAGGATTTGAAATGATTTCATTTGTATTGAGTTTTTAGATGATTTTAGATGATTTGACTAAAACATTTTAAAATTTCATCTAAAACTATGAGATTTGTTTCTTTGTATTTTTAACTAAGAAATATTACTAGAACACCTTAAAATCTCAACAAATTTCATATTCAAAATATTTCCAATAATAGAAGATTTTGAAAGAGATTTTAAAATCACAAGTTCAATAATACTGAACTGTAAAAAAAAATTTAAAAATTTATATTTAAATAACATAGAATTTATCATTTTAATACAAATCATTTTAAATCCTAGATTGAATACACTTCTGATCCGCATGTAACATATAGTTGTCAGTAGACTTGGTTTTGATTTGTCCTAAATAATCGATTTTTGTCTAGTCCTGATTAAACAAAACATCATTTTATTCATTTAGATATAACGTCATGAAATTTCAATATTTTTTCTCTCTCTTGCAAAACTAAACAAGTTTAAACATGGGCATGCATGCATACATGATGATACCCATTATCCTTTTTTTGGTTTTAGCTAAGTTAATCAGTCTTTTATAGTAATATAACCGATAAATACTAATTTATTCAACTTGTAAGGTGTTAGCTTAGCTTTACATACATAGGCTACATCATAGGGTGTGATTCCCATTAACGCTTTTAATTAATTTAATTTAAAACCTTAAATTTGTTGCTACAATAATATAACACTTTTAAGGGGGAGGGAATAATTCCAAAAAGCTAATGCTAAAAGAAAATCGCACCACATAATGTACGATATCGACACCTGTTTTGGGAAACTTAATTAGATAAAATAAAAGGGCATGATAAAGAATGATTCACTAATACACATATATTTTCAAATAATTAAAACCCTAAGCAAGAACATGTAAGTAAAAGGCACACACCTAACTTTGCTTACACACACAAATAGTCTTTTATGCAAATGTGAATTTGATTTGATATTGTGGATAGTTCCATTATTGTTACTACATATGAGCATGTGTATTTGTTTTAGAGTACGGCATATGTTTATACTAGTATTATCGTTATGATACTTTATTCGAATTTAAATTTCTTATACGATTTTTACCATAAACAAAAACAAAATTGGTATACGACATGATGATAAAAATAACAAAAAAAATAATTTGATGTAACCAACAGAAAATAAATACTTGAATGATTAATGGATTAGTTAGGAAAAAGATGTAGTATTGAGTAAATGAGGTAGGTTAGTAGTAACAAGACAAAAGTTAATCCCCTCAACGGCTACCTGTTAACATACTTATTTGTCTATAATATTATGGACAAAAAACCTTATAGTTCAGACTTTGGAAGTTGCACTAAATTTATCATCATCACCATATGTACTCAACATGATTAAACTAATAATGAATTTGTTGTTCACTTCGGTATATTGGAGCTAGATCCTAGAATTTTCTGAATGTAGTTTGATTTATAAGTTGTAGCTAGATAGGAGATACAAATGTCATGCTCTATAGGTTCAGTTTACATTTTGCATATATTTTGTAGCTAGACTATTAGATTGCTAGCTGTTTCTAGATCTATAAGATATATTCTATGGTTGTAAATTCAAGTAAAGTTATACTATATCGAAGTAGAAACAAATAGCAAATAGATGACGCGACGTATAGTTATCAAACGTGTTGAGCCCTAACTTGGAGTAACAGCACTATAATCATTTCATAAGAACAAGAAAGATTACAAGAAATTAATTTATATCCATTGAAAAATCAGTTACTTTACAATAATAATGATAAAAACATAATTTTATTTCCAAGATCAATCATTCTTAAGACTTTTGGTGAGAAGAAAATTGGGTTCCGGACATGAAATCAGTAAAAGGACTAGTAATCATCAAGGGACATGAAGAACTTGAAGGAGGAAGTAACTCTTGATGATGATTATTATTCTTATGATGATGATCTACCATCATTTTGTCAAGGCCTTGATCGTGAAGAATCCCTTTGAAAACGTGTCCTCCGATTTTTACCGTCGTCTGATAAGCGTATTGTTCTATTCCGTCGTCCATGGAGCTCACTTTTACGCATCGGAAATCCGCCGGAAAACTCAACTCCGCCGGAAAATGTCCTGTTATAGTGTGGATTCTTACACCTAGTTAATGACGGAAAGATGTTTCAATATAATAAGTTTTATGATCGATCGAGAATTGTTTAATAATTTTATTTGCATCAATTATTTGAGTAAATTTTTCTTAAAGAAAGATAAGCAATCAAAAGTAGCAAACACAAGATTACATTTTTAGATCTTGTCAAAGAGACTATTGAGGTAGTTTGTGTTTACCAATATACACTAATTACTTATCAATCTATATTAGTCTTTAAAGCTATACAGATTTTTTTTTAAACGATGAAAAAAATAAAATCAAGAATCACTAGCAAACAACTCGTTGTCATTTCAAATCAAATAGAACCTTTGAGAATTGAGAAGAAGAAAAAATCTAATTCATCATCAATAAGCATCATCACATTGATATAGATACTTTATGTAGAAGAACCCCAAAAACTCAGATATTATATGGTGGGAGATCTCATTAGATTTATATATAAACACACACTTATACATATATATAAATATATGCACTTATACATGAGCCATATATAATTGAAAGATATAAGCTGATAAGAACCTGATGATGAAGGGGAAGAAGATGTGTGTTGCTCTCTTAGACGCTTAGGGTTAAGAGTAGTAGTATTAGTAGTAGAGAGCGGTTGCTGCGTTTGCGTTTGTGGCTGCGTCTGCGATTGATGTCTGTGGGATCTTCTATAGGCAGGAACCCAAGTGCTCTTGATGTGAGTTTGGCAATGAAAGCCTTTGGTTTTGCAACAAGTTCTGCATCTCATGTACACACACTCTTTCTTGGCTTGGTTCCCACAGTCTTCACACCTTCTCCCCATTATCATCATCAGATCATTACATCTTTTAGCTACTTCTCATCATATTCATATTTATATATGTATGTACAGGTAATTATTAGAAGAGGCCGACCATTTTTGCTCTCTTTGTTTGCTTCCTCTTTATGTACAAAAAGAGAAAGAGAAGGATTCTTTTTTGGTTTTTTTATTGTATAATTTGGAAATTATCGATTTTTAAATTGATTTACTGGGTGGGTGACCACAGGTTTGGCCGTCTACTAAAATGTGTTTTATTTTGTGTGTGTGTTTGCAAACCATAACAAATATAAAGATACCAAATGATGATGGTACATTGAGAGATACCGGTTCAATTACAACTTTTAATTCGTAATATTTTAGTATTTGGAATAGTATATCAATACTTACAAAAATATTTAAAATTTTTGGATGAATTATAGTTAGCTAGTTATCTCTTTATAAAATATATAGCATACTGGTTTATACTAATTGTTGTCGCTCTATCATCATTTTGATTTAAGCCTGAATAACGAATACTGATAACAAAAGAAGCAAACATTATTTCCAAACTAAAATTTTATTACTTTTAAATAATATATATTTGTTAGCGTTGGATTTCAGATTCTCTGAATTAATCATCTTGCAGTTTTCTGCGTCGACTATGAGGTCCATGACCACCAGCGAAAATAGCAAACGAACACATGGTATAAATGTAGGAAAGCAAGTAAACAAG
This sequence comes from Arabis hirsuta, assembly GCA_964056655.1. Lineage (NCBI taxonomy): Eukaryota > Viridiplantae > Streptophyta > Magnoliopsida > Brassicales > Brassicaceae > Arabis > Arabis hirsuta. Next base: position 12,886,446 of record OZ053309.1, on the reverse strand, counting down.
AACCATGAGGAAAACAATACCACCTTAAGAAATGCATGTAAGCAAGTATTCGTTTGTATATTAAAATTTATTTAGTGATATATAAAAAATATTAAAAAGATATAATTATAGAAAATAAATTTTTAACCTATCGTTCAAATCATAGACACCCAAAAATATTAGATAAGTGGTTGTTATATTTGACTTATGTAATTCTAAACTAGTATAAATAAATTTGATACTGCGAGTTATGTCTAATGCTAAAAAGAAACTCAATAGTTATATACAATTAACTTAAAAATATTTACATGTACTTTAAAAAAAGGAATAAATAATCAATATGTATTTTAAATTTATTGATTGTCGATAATTGATTGATCCGATTTGCAATAATCAAATTAATATTTTAAATTTAAGGTGTGATTGAGTCAGTTTTTTTTTTAATATACCCTATCGGCTAATCCGGTAGCCCTTATGGAAACGTACAGAGTGGACTTCTCTCCGAAGGCCCACCACACTGCTTGACTCGAGTTTAGAATGCTTTCTACCATCTGTTACCATACTACCATGTAAACTGCCTGAACCGAAGCGCAAACCCAGACTTCCATGGAATTTTTGTTTCTAGTGAGACTCGAACTTTGGGGGACTATTTTAGCACATTCTCAAATCTCATCTACCACTAGAGTACAACCATGTGGGCGTGATTGAGTCAGATTACTTCTTATTTTCTTTATGACGATTGAGAAAAATTTATTTGTTAGGTTTTATATATTTTTAATATGTTACGTTAGTTTTTTAAATAGATTATTGAGATATTCCTGAATTTATTCTTTGATTGACACATCAGTTTTTTCTGCGAATGTCTTCTCAATTAATAATATATAGGATATTATATTACATTTTAAAATATTAAAATATTACAATTTAGTTGGTTTTAAATTTGTGATACATGTAATTATGAGTTTTTGTTAAAAATAAATAAAATATATATAGATTTTATCATTTTACCATGCATATAATTAATTAAAATATTTTGATTGGTTGATTAAATTGATGTGTCTCTTAAATTGCTCATTGATTGATACAAAAGATTTTTTACCTTAGTGTTTCTTCAATTAATATATATATATAATATATAATAAACATAAGAATGCTTTAAAATACACAAAAATGAAAGTTTATTTTCTAAATTGGAGTATTTTTAGAATGTCTATATTATTTATGTTCTAAAACAATTATGGTATGTGCTCACCCCTATAGAAAGCATCACTTTGGTATCATTATATGCTATGATTTGTTTTATGGTAGAAACGTGTGTGGGATTCTTTTTCTTTTCGGCGAAGCTTGTGGATTTTTTCTCTACCTTTACAAATACAACAATGGAATAAACATAAATAATTCGACATGTATGGTCAAATAAATAAACATTATACTCATGTATCTATGCTAAATCGTTTAATAATACTGAGTGGGGCACTGATGATATGTTTTCGTTTTTATGATGAATTATTTATGATCGATGCTTCGTACTATTGTCGGCCGTCATTTTATTCATATTCTTTGTGAATTGCAAAGTATCATTAAGATTTCTTATCTCAAATTTGTGTAATCGATTGCAAAATAATTTTAGCACAATTGCAAAAATGTTATTTTTATTATGCCATTTTTTAAAAATATCACAATAGATTATTCATTTACAAACATATCATTAATTATGGAATTTTAAAGTATAAATCTTAAAATTCTAAACATTAAAAAAAAATTTTGACCCCTAACAAATCCTAAATCCTCAAAACTAAACCTTAATACAATATATTGAATCTAAATATAAATAATAATAAATAAATAATTTTGAAAAAATAGCATTTTTACAAAAATTTTGAAAATGTAGCATTTTTGAAAAGTAACATTTTAAAAATGACATTTCTCAAAATTCTCAATAATTTATGTGCATGTAGAATCATGTTTTGAATCAATGCATGGATAATAGGGCGGTTTCAAACTTTATAGACATCCTCTTCAAATATCAAAATTAAATTCCTAATATTTTTTTTGTAAAGTTAATTACAATAATATGTATTTTAATTGTAACTTATTGTAAATAATAGTTTATAACTATAAAAACTCTTATTTATTATTTTTTTTTAAATAAAACTTAAATTTTATTGAACTCAAAATTATTTCATTTATACGATTACAATAAATAACTTTTCTTTAAACAAACCCATTCTTCTATTTTTTCGAAGCAAATCTTCAACTAAATCAACTAATAAAAATAAAAACTCTTTTTTTTGCTCAACATCAATATTCATTTATCCATCTTAAATGTTTTACACTCACATTTCTTGTTCAACTACATTTTGCACCCAGAATGGCGGTAAAGTAAATAGGAGCTTTTTTTTTGGCGAAAAATATGTTTGATTCTCTCAATATAAATACCACTAATTAATAAAAATATCTAAATGTAATCAAGTAAAAACTTTCACCTAATCAATGTTCCGACGTCATTTTCCTAAATTAGGTATATATATCAAAGCTAATTAATTCTTAGTTTAGCTCTTTCTGATTTGATTGTCTAACCAAAAATTTTTTTTTTTTTTTGGTAATCTTCACTAGTTCACTTGTTAATAAACACAAAATTTTAATGATATATATATATATATACTAGGATTTAACCCGTGGTACACCACGGGTCTATGTTTTTTTGGAAATTTTTATATCTATTTTATTTTAACGTTTGTATTGTTAGAATATCACAGTGTTTAACTTTATTTTAACATTTGTATTATTTGTATTTTATCTTTGTTTTAATTGGTTTGAATCTCTGACTTTAGTATAGATTACGATTCATTTTTGTATACATCAGTTTCTTATATGAGAATATAAATGTTATGATGTAGTTCTACATAATAGCGGATTATTCAGAATAACGAATATATAAAAGATAATGGAATAATTCTTGTTTGATAAGTTAAACGCACATCATAGTAATACAAATATACCACGTCCAAACAAAATACCAACAACGGATAACTTAACAGACTTAAAAAAAAGACATTAAACCACATAACAAACTTCATAAACATCAAAATCCTTTCCCATTTTCGATCACCTAATAGGTAATAAGCTTTTAAGACCCGTGATTTAGGAATTTATTGTCGATTTAATTTGTTTCCATAGAGAGAATTTTCGATTTAGAAAAAGAGAAAAAGCTTTTAAGACTCGTGATTTAGGAGTTTATTGTCGATTTAATTTGTTTCCATAGAGGGATTTTTCGATTTAGGAAGAGAGAAAAAGTTTTTAAGACCCATGATTTAGGAAAAAGGATGAATATTTTTGATCATTTAATAGATAATAATCTTTTAAGACTCGTGTATCATAAATTATTGTCGATTTTATTTATTTCCATAGAGTGATTTTTCGATTTTTGATTGGGAAATATCCTAGATTAGGAGTGTTTAGAATTTGATTGGCAATATCCTAGATTAGGAGTGTTTGGAAACAAACTTAAAAGGCTGCAAAAATAATAATATAGACCCGTGATTTAGGAGTTTATTGTCGATTTAATTTGTTTCCATAGAAGGACTTTTCGATTTAGGAAGAGAGAAGAAACTTTTAAGACCCGTGATTTAGGAGTTTATTGTCGATTTAATTTGTTTCCATAGAGGGACTTTTCGATTTAGGAAGAGAGAAAAAGCTTTTAAATCCATGATTTAGGAAGAAAGATGAACATTTTCGATCATCTAATAGGTAATAAGCTTTTAAGACCCGTGATTTAGAAGGAATGAAAAATATTTTAGATTTAGAATATAGAAGAAGTTTGTTTCCACATAACAAACTTCATAAACATCAAAATCCTTTCCCATTTTCGATCATCTAATAGGTAATAAGCTTTTAAGACCCGTGGTTTAGGAGTTTATTGTCGATTTAATTTGTTTCCATAGAGGGACTTTTCGATTTAAGAAGAGAGAAGAAGCTTTTAAGACCCATGATTTAGGAAGAAGGATGAATATTTTCGATCATCTAATAGGTAATCAGATTTTAAGACCCGTGATTTAGGAGGAAGGAAGAATATTTTAGATTTATGATATGGAAGAAGCTTTTAAGACTCGTGTATCATACATTATTGTCGATTTAATTTGTTTCCATAAATTGACTTTTCGATTTTTGATTGGCAAATATCCTAAATTAGGAGTGTTTGGAAACAACCTTAAAAAGCTAGATTAGAAGTGTTTGGAAACAAACTTAAAATGTTGTAAAAATAATATATAGATATAAACTATGGACTTTTGTAAATTATGGATCATGTTCTACCGTGCCACTTGCTCGTGTAAAAAAAGGCCATATGTGCAAGTACCACTATCATTTTGCATAATAACCCGGATTCATCAAATATACATAATACATAGTGTTAAAAAAATGGTTTTTTTCTTTAAAAGCATCAAACTCTATATCAGTTCGTGAAGAAACCCATTCACTTTGAGATATGTATACATCGACGACAACAAAAGTTGTAGAGCAACCATCAAGGTTTAGTTTAACATGGGGTCTTATGATAAAGCATCTAACTTTAGCATCTACATTTCATTCCATTTCCAAAATTGGTTTTTACATCTAGATATTGTATGTATATACATAAAATGCTCCAATTTGTCACCTGTCATCTACCACATTTGAAAACAAAGGAATAACATGCTCCACAACAATCAAGTCATCTCTCCTATGATCAATTTCAAGAACTTGGCCGGAAAATAAAGAATACTATCAACTCTCGAAGATATAGAAAACATTGGAGCAATCTAATGCCTCTTTGGCTTAGGTAACAACAACCATAACACACTCAAATCTACCCAAAATTATTGTAATCAAGTTTTTAACTTTTTCTTTGCCTTGGTTGCTCTAGCTTAAGGTATTACTCTCTTGTAAAACCCAAACCATTCATTTCTATATGATGTATAATGTTTACCAAAAAAAAAACTTATACTAAAATGACTACAAAGTATGTCATTGTAGTAAGTTTTAATGATCAAATTAATTTATTTGTTTGATAAATCTAAGATTTCAAATTGACTTTCAAAAATACAATATACTTTTTTTTGGCATCCTAACACACCATCCGAGCTCAAATACCAAATGTGTCAAACGAAAACTCGGGTGCATTTACATTCAGATTATTAGCTACTAATTCGAATTAGTCCTATTAATCAACTCTCGCAACGATAATGACTAATTCCTAATGCAATTGCAAACTGGTTCAATTGTTCATTCAATCCTAAAGGTTTAACTCTCGCAATCCTAAATAATTAAACTTATCAAACATCTTTTTTAGACAAGTAATGGAACGGTTAGAACTCTATACTTTATCTATGATCAGTTTCAAGATGATCAATCCTTAAAGCATGTAATAAAGCACATATCAAGATGAAGGAATAATCTAACAAAAGCGCCACCCTAGTTCATAAATCCTATCTAACGAACCATGAAAACCCTTCGAATGGGTTCCCTAGAACCCAACAAGAGAACTACTTAGACATAGCAAAGCAATTCGTAGACATACTTGTATTCATTAAGAACAATAGAAAGAGGGTTCGAAAAACTTCTCTAACGTTTACAAAGAGGGTGAGAATCCTTCTCCCAAAATCCAAACAAGTAAAGTAACAAGTAGAAAGAGATGAATGCCTTTAGAACTTGTGAAGAACTAAAAGCTTTTGAAGTGATGATGGTGGTGAGCGTGATGTAGGTGGTCGTGGCTGATCCTATCTTTATATAGGTAAGAGGTCGGCTTTAGGGTATATCCCTTGAGGAGTTGGAGATAATGTCGAAAAAGGAAAATTCCCAATTTTCTCGGATGAGGTGATCACCGTGTAAATGCGTCTGTCCATCAAAAACATTGAGTTTGCATTCGATCAATCGTCTCTGGCATTCGGTCGATCACGGATAGATATTATGAACCGCCTTTAGCTTGATCCTTACTCGAACAGATTTCAGTAAATTGATGATATCTCAAGATCTAACTGTCGGATTGTAGCGATCAAACATTCATTTTGAAGCTAAAATCCTCCTCTATCTCGTGGTATCTGACGGTGGGAACTCCTTCATCTGGAGAGAAACATCTGACGGTCAGGATTTGTCCTTGAAAATGCTTGATTTCATTTCTTTTAGTCCCAAAATGTTTTTAAAAACCTATATTGACTTCAAAACCCATAAAAATGCCAAAACAAGCATGTTAAGTCCAAAAACCATTCATTTCTTTATTAAAAACATATTAAAATAATATAAAAATAGGTAAAATAACGTATATATCACAACTTCATGAAACCCTTTTTATTGTAGGTAAGCAATCATAGCTTGACCACATAGCTGTGAGTTCTTTATCATGCTCATGACATGATCATATCTCTTTCGTAGAAGTGAAAGCTTGAAAATGTACTCAATAGCATTAATGGTGATAGCCCTGTTTTTCCCATCCCGGTCCAAGCAAAAGATTGTATTTCGAGAAACCTTGGTGATGTAGATAGGGACATCAAGGTTCAGATGATTCCACTATCATCATTAGGATGACAGTACTTGACATGATTAAGAGTAGTGTAAATGAAGATTGTCGTCCCAAACTCCACTTTTCACACGTATTGTCTCATGAAGCGTGCACTGAAAGACAAGTTTTTTGCTCGCAATAATGATAGTATGTTTGCTGAGCAAAGCAACACTCTCCATATCATTAAACCAAACAACATACCTAACAAACGGTGTCTGAAGTTCACAAAGAACAAGCCTTTGTTGAAGGTCAAATATTACCACTTTATCATCAGACCTACAAAGCAAATTTCCAGTCCCAGCGTAGAAGATAACATCTGTGGGAATAGGCAGAGAACTCTTTTTAACCACTTCATTCTTTAGATTCTTGACTAGTACCTGGCTGGTGCTTTTCTCAAGACCAGCAAACTGGTTACGGGGAATGAATACTGCAGAGCCACATGTCCCTCTCTTTGCATCTTGCACAACATCACTCCTGCCAACGCTATCTTTCGGTATGATGTACAACTCGTACAAACCACCATCCAGATCTTAGATGATCAAAACTGCATTTTCCGTCGGACTATATGATAAAGTCCGAGGACTTTGATTCAAGCTTGGTGTACCAGGACACCGTGTAGGAATAACTTGAGAATCTCTTTGAGTTGAATATTCGTAGTACCGCAAAAATCTATCTTTGGCATTGAACAAAGAATCACCATTCAAAGCAAATGCAGGACGTTCTCTCTCAAGTTTGAACACGATCACACCGTTGTCATGTCCTGCTGCTAGTAAATTAATAACAGGGTGAACTGCAAGAATCCAAAATCGATCATGTTCACGACGAAAAGTTTGGATTCCAGTTCTCTTGGTAGCATCCCAGACACAAATGTTTGTATCCTCAGAGTTGGATACAATGATGTCATGTTTTGCATGGAACACTACAGATGAAACATTATTCATGTGGCCTCGTAATGTGTCCACCTCCCAAGCTTTAGTTTCTGCAACAAAATTGAAAACATCTCATTTATTAGATGAGCTACATTATTACAAAATTGCAATTCAGTGTATCAAAGATGGTTGATAAGTTTTTCATTATGAGAAAAAGGACAGAATTCTGGAAAAAATACCATTTATACGCCACTACTTTACTTTGCGGTCATCTCCACCAGAGACGATGAGAGGAAGGGTTGGATGAAAAGTTTACTCCTCTATCATGACCTTCGAGGACGTACTTAACTATAGCGTCTACCCCACCGAAAATATGAGAATTCATCTGACTAAATCGCATGAGGTCATCAGTAGGAGATACTGTCTTCTTCTTCAGATAACCAATATCCCAAAAGACTGATCCAAGGATTCTAATACAACAAGGTCTTCTTTTGGATGAAAAGAAGCACACATAAAATAATGATTGTGACCAGTCAACACAGAAATACAAGTCCGTGACTGCCAGTTCCAAATGAGGATAGTCTGATCCATGGGTTTCGTGGTGAAATTGGACAGTGCGGATATAGTCGAGATGCCCGAGAAGTGTGAAAAGGCACCTGTGTGTTTTGTAGTTCCAAACTTTAGTCTTGTAAACATCCCATGCAACACACAACACAACCATCAACTAGATGTGGGTAGTGTTCTGGAAGACCACAAGGAGAACTGTAATGAAGAAAAATCCAAGCCATTTGCATTTACAGGTTTTCAGTTCTTGCTTATGTCAAAACACACACTAGTATAGACACTTAACATTTCAACGGACTGGGTCCATTTATCCATTCACTTAGGATCTGAATCCCTCCTCCTCTCAGTTATATCCCTTCGTCTAATAGATCTCAATCCCTCCTCTCTGTTAGTTATATTATCTCTTCAATTCTCGTCGCGTCTTGGTAATTAATTAAATGAAATTATCATTTACTTATTTTTAATTTTATATTAGTGTAATTTGACTATTTCAATGTTTTTTCAGTCATCAAGTTCAATCAAATGCATAAATCAAAATATTGGATTTATCAAATAGATATCTTTATAATATTAAAAGAGAAGTACATTTAAGAGAATGTCCAAAATTGATTCTAATATTACTTAAATTGTCATTGCCTTATAACTAAATTGATTAAATTGAAAAGGGTAATTCTGAACTAATGCAATGGCAATTTCAATAATTTTGAGTACAATTTCAGACATTTTTCGGACTGGATCCGATTGGGGGGCACGAATCCTCTTTTTACCCGGTCGGATCCAATTTCATTAATGGCATTTTCGTAAAACTTACCTGGGTGGTGGATCGATTGATCTGCTGGAAGGATCGATCGATCAGCTGGAAGGATCGATCGATCCGGTGGGGCAGAGTGGACAGATCAATCCTGAGATGATCCGATAAATTGGTTTTTGATTCAGCGTTATGGATCGATCGATCTGGTAAGAGGATCGATCCGATGCAGCAGAGTGAACAGAACGATGCAGCCAAGTTTTATTTGGAAATACAATCTAAATCAAATCATTTAGTTATTGTTTTTAAAATACTAAATCTTTTAAACAAAAGGAAATGTTGTATTAAAAATCATTAAACCTTAATGAATCTTAACTTATTTATTAGTTGTTATGATATTTTCTAAATCTTTTCTTTACCAAGATTTACTCTTGCCAATTATTCTAGAATACATGTGACAAAATATTCTCCAATAACCCTAAATCGATTTTCTGTTCAACGTATATCACTATAATATTAAAACAGAAGTACATTTAGAAAAATATCCAAAATTGATTTAAATATTACTGAAATTGTCATTACCTTATAACTAAATAGATTCAATTGAAAAGGGTAATTTTGGACACATGTAATGGCAATTTCCGTAATTATTAGATCAATTTCGATCATTTTTGGAACTGGATCCGATTGGGGAGGCGCGGATCTGCGCGACCCGGTTCGTCCGACCCAGTTTGTCCGACCTATTTTTATTAATGGTATTTCTGTAATTATTCAAAACTTTGATGGATCAGAAAAATGTCAAAATTTATTGGGTCTCAAAATTATGAAGCCCAAACGAATTTGTCACAACTTAATGAATCTTACCTTATTTATTTGTTGTTATTGGGTCTCAAATTTTTTATTCGTTTTTTGTATAACTAATTTATTTGACAGAATATTTACCATGTTCCATTTAAACAGTATTTAAATTCAAAGTCGAAACATATATCAAAGTCCAACTATAATTATGCCAAAGAATCTTCCCATAAATATATTAAAGATTTACTCAATCTTTGAAAATCTTCCAATTTTTGAACAAATAACCTAAAACTCTAACAATTAAATGAATTTTCCTTAATTATTCAATACATACCTTAAATCCAACAACAACAATAAACGTGAATATAAAATATGGGAAGATATTCCCTAAAAAAGATTTTTTTGAAAGAAAGATGTTCACATTCACAATTAGAAGGCACGAATGCGAGTTACGCACACATTTCCTTTCCTAAATGAGTACAAACATGAGTCAAAAATATTTTCTCTATTCGACATTATGTCAAACATTTTCTTTCCTATTATTTAATTCTCAATTTACTTATAATATAATATTTAGAGATATGATCAATACATTAATTTCCAAAAAATTTGTGTAAAAATTAGATATCTTAATGATCAAATTCGATGATACATAATAATACCGATTAAATCAATTTTTTAAATCTAATTAGCACATATGTACATTAAATATCTTGATATTTCAAGTAATATGTTAAAATTTGTTTCCTATTATTGTGGAGAAAGCTTCTCAAATAATTAATTTTATCAAAAATATTATTTCTACAAACCCTAAATCGACACCTTCCTAGCCACTATATAAGATCATATAATTCCGCTCAACAAATTCGTCATTTTTTCACATTCTTCGAGTTTATGCATATTAAACATTCATTGTTGCATTTTTATTAGAGGAAATAATTATGTTTTACATATAGTAGAAGAAATTGCTTCTTTTTTTTATGCATAATACTTTGTTAATGATCAATTCTGACTTTTAGGTTTTGTTTTATAGGTGTTTTCAAAACAGGTTTTTGGTTTACGGGATGCGTGCGGTTTGGTTCTTGACAAGGTATATTTGCTAATCGACGTATTTTCTTTCCTATGTTTCCTCTATTTTTTTGTCTAGAAATTATTTTTGTTTGTCACACCATCATCAACTTCAGCATTTGTCTCTTCAAAACACCATAACAAATCCTCTGAATATAGCAAATGCAAAATCATGTAAATGTCTATCTCATTTCAATGCTGTAAATTTTTAATTTTTCCCCCATTTTAATTGTTCTTCTTTATTTTTAGTATTTTAATGGTTTTAACAAAAACCGTAATAAATCATAGTTGCCAAAGAGATTATAGTTTTATATGAATCATGACAAAGCCTTTTCTATTTTCAAAAACAATTTATACCATGAGAAATTAGTCAAACCGTAATTTTGTTATTTCGTTTAATATATTTGTATAGTATCCTTTTCTTTAGAGTTCCTATTTTGAAACATCCTCTTAATTATATAAATCATGTAATTTGTTAACCGAATCCATTTTGAAAAAAATAGAATATGTTTTTGTATTTACGTTTATTTTGAAAAAAATATCTTATTTTGATTTTTGATTTTGGTTTAGATGCATAGGCCTGAAACAACCCAACCCGTAATTTAAAAAAAAAAATTCTTTTCGGATTATTATCACAAATAATAATCTTCAACGGGTCACAACACAGCTGCGGAACAATACAATCAATAACCAATAATAACATTCAATAAATCTCATACTTTATTGAAACCACTAGTCAAAATCAATTCATAACAACAATCCATTAACATCACAAATCAATAACCAATCCAACAAGTTCCAGAATTACTTAACACCCTAGCAATTCTAACAAAATGATCACTCAAACGAATCCCTAGACCATCTCCTCTTCCTTGCCTCGATCCCACGATCACACCTTGTCTTTACCTGCATCACATGGTTATACGAGATGCGTGAGTATTATCACAAATACTCAGTGAGACGGTCATCCTATCTAATAGGCTATACACACAGGCATAAGAGAAATGATACAATATCAGGGTGAACAATCAACAATGCATCACACATTAACCAACAAGAAAACAGCACGTTCAGTATGTCAAGCTGACGGTATCGATCGACCCAAGCCACTGGTGTCGATCGACACACTACTTTTGTGTCGATCGACACACTATCGACAGAAACTTGCCAAATCGATTTCCTGCACAAAATCCACCAAAAACAACACGAAATTCGACCCAAACAACACACAATCGCATCCTATCATCCCCTATACCCAGATAAGCCATGGTCACGCACTCACCTTGGATCTGAAGGGATAAAGGAGGAAAAATGGATGAAAACTGCAAGGAACTACTCCTAAACACCGAGATCTACACTCCACACACGAGAAATCACTTTAAGAACGATCTCCCAAGCCTCCCAACGAATCTCCTTTCACAAATCTCTCTGGAAACTCTCTGGAACTCTTTTGGAAACTTTCTGGAACACTGAAAATCCCAAAAATGCGGTCAACCCTCTATTTATAGGAAAACCCTAGGGTTTCACCCTAAACCGGGTGGCAAACCGCCACTTAAATCGAACCGATCCGGTTCAATTTTAGCATGTGTCGATCGACACACACAACTTGTGTCGATCGACACAACGTCCAAAACATGACTTCTCAGAAGTCCAAAACATGTGTGTCGATCGACACACTCACCCTGTGTCGATCGACGCAGCAACCAAAAATTTACTTTTTGGTTCACGGGCGTTATAACTTTCCCCCACTCACACGGATTCGACCTCGAATCCCATGACACCGTCACACTACGGTCTCAACTACTTGACCAGAACCCGGCCAGCACCATTCGAGATCACACTCGAATCACAAAACCCGTTCTACTAAGGCTAACACTTCCGTCTGAAACTCGACCAGCTTCGCCCGGTAACACCCAAAATGCAATGTTTTCTGATCCGGACTAAGTCTGCCCGATTGGTCGCACAACAATCAAACAAGAACATGTCCGACCAACCATAGACCCAGACTTAGACCAATTGATCACGCAACAATCAAACAAGAACATGCACGACCCAAGACGCTACATATGTTTACCAGGATCGTCTGAACCGAGGTTCCATACACAAGTAAAAACCCTAGACTCGACGTCCACATACACACTCCGGACCCACCTGGTCAGCACCACCTAAGATCACTCCGATCTTGGAAGCTCATCCAGTCTCATACTTACAACTATGCTCAGACGCTACTGCTCATAACTTACACCCATAACTCATATACATATACACCACACGTATTCGCAGGATCGTCACCCCTTGAGCTACGGTATGCAGGGAACCCACTATCCCCTAAAGAGACTCACTATCCCTCAATGTACATGTAGGGAACCCACCGTCCCCCAGAGAGACCCACTATCACTCGAGTATATGCAGGGAACCTACTATCCCCTGGAGAGACCCATTATCCCTCAAGTATGTAGGAAACCCACCGTCCCCTGGAGCAATACTCTGAAACATGCACCATAAGCACCTGTCGACCGGAATCGCCTCTGTGGCCCCATCATGACATCCCCTAACCCAGAATATCATCACATCCGTGACCAATCACTAGGTCATCCGAAACAACCTAACCACCATAGGTGTTTCCACAGAGTCCCTGGAAAAGACAGTCCGAACTCACATAAGACTTCTGTTTCCAGACTTCCCCTAGGAAATAGACAGGTTCTAACTCACAAAAAAAAAACCTCTATTTCCCAGCACTATGGCCAAGCACTAGGCCAACAGGAACAACCCAATCACCAGGGTGTTCCATAGAGTCCCTGGAAAAGACAGTCCTAACTCATATAAGACTTCTATTTCCAGACTCCCCTAGGAAATAGACAGGTTCTAACTCACATAAAACCTCTAATTCCCAGCGTCATCTAGGGAATAGACAAGTCCTAACTCACATAGAACCTCCATCCCCAGATACCCCTCCTAGGACATGGACAAGCTCTAACTTACATAGAACTTCCATTCCTAGCCTCACTAGCAAATAGACAGTCCTACACACTTAAAACTTCTATTTCTAGCTCCCTAGCCGATAGACAAGCTCTAACTCGCATAGAACTTCTATCACTAGACCTCCACATGACCCCACCAGTCATCAAACACATGACCTACCAGTCATCATAGCACATGACCCCACCGGTCATAACAACACATGACCCCACCAGTCATCATAACACATGACCCCACCAGTCATAGCATAAGAACACACGTCTTATAAACACATTTACTAAGAAAACCCATCTTATTAAATCTCAATAATGTATAATCGTTACAACGCAAACGAAAAATACATCCAAACTCATAGCAACACGGTATCACAGACTGTGAACACCAGAAAAAGGCAACTTAAGCCTCCACTTGCTTCTCGAACCACTTCGAGAACTTTGCCTTCATCCTTTCTTCTGGTTCCCAAGTCTCCTCTTTAATACCGTCACAGTCCCACACGACTCTCACCAACGGTATCCTCTTCCAGCGCAGAACCTTGACTCTCTTTCTCGAAAATCCTTATAGTCCTCGCCGCTAACGTCATGTTGGGCTGAAGATCCTCTGGAATCCTAGCCAACACCTACTCAGACTCATGTAGACACTTCCGTAGCATCGAGACATGGAAGAGTTGTGAAAAGCCTTCATAATATGAGGTAACTCCAACCGATAAGCTAATGGCCCGACCCGTTTCACAACCTTGAACGGTCCCATAAACCTTGGACTTAGATTATTCTCTGAGATGGATATGTTAGGACCCCTTAACATCGCTGCCTTGAGATACACCATATCTCCCAGCTCAAACTCCAGCTCCTTCTTTCTCTTATCAGCATAACTCTTCTGCCGATCCTGAGCCTCCTTCATGTTCAGCCTCAAAACACGGATCTTTTTCGTCTTCTCCTGAACAAAATCTGCACCAAACATGCTCCTCTCCCTCACCTGAGTCCAGCATAATGGTGTCCGACATGGCCTCCCATACAGAGCCTCATATGGAGTCATCCCGATACTCGCCTAGTAGCAATTGTTGTACGCAAACTCCACCAGGTTCAGATGATCCGTCCAATGACCACCATAATCCAGCACACACATCCTCAACAAATCCTCTAATGTCTGAATCGTCCTCTCAAACTGCCCATCCGTCTGAGGATGATACGCTGTGCTCATATGCACCTTAGTGCCCATCTCAGCCTGAAATGCTCTCCAGAACTCTGAAGTAAACCTCGGATCCCTATCTGAAACGATACTCGCTGGCACCTCATGCAGCCTCACTATCTCGGGCACATACTTCTTAGCCAACACCGCCGCTCCGTCGGTTTTCCTGATGGCAAGAAAATATGCGAACTTGGTGAGACGATCCACAATCACCCAAATAGCATCATAGGCCCGCGACACTGGCAACCCCGTCACAAAATCCATGGTAATCATGTCCTATTTCCACTCCGGAATGGGCAGACTCTGCAACAACCCGCTCGGAACCTAATGCTCAGCCTTTACTAACTAGCACACGTTGCACGTTACAACCCAGTTAGTGACATCCCTCTTCATCCCGACCCAATGATAATACCGCTTCAGATCACGATACATCTTGGTCGCTCCCGGATGAATCGATAACACGCATGAGCCTTTCTCAGGATCTCTTGCCTCAGATCCTCATCCTTGGGTACAAAAACTTGCCCCCTCACAAGTATCATCCCATTCGCAGAGACCACATACTCTGAACCTGCAACCTCAGAAACATCAACCAAATCCTAATCCTTCTCCTGGCCTACTCGAATTCTGCTCAGTAAATCAGCCTGGTTAGCTGCCTCTAACTCCGATGGCTCCTGTGAGATAACGCGCAACCTCAAAGTGCCAATCTCACTCGCTGACGCATCCTTATCCCGCTCCTGCGCCAAAGCAACCCTCTTCTTACTCAACGAATTTACAACCAAGTTAGCCTTACCCGGATGGTACCCAATCTCCAGATTGTAATCTGCTACTAACTCCATACAGCGCCTCTATCTCTGGTTCAGCTTTGGCTGAGTAAAAAAGTACTTCAGACTCTTGTGGTCTGTAAACACCTGCACCTTTCCGCCATAAAGATAAGACCTCCAAATCTTCAAGGCAAAAATCACCGCAGCCAACTCCAAATCATGGGTAGGATAGTTGCACTCGTGCTTCCTCAACTGCCTCGAAGCATATGCAATAACCTTCCCCTGCTGCATCAGTTCACAACCGAGACCAACTCCTGAAGCATCCGTATACACCACGTAAGGCTCACCCGGCTCGGATAACGCCAACACTGGTGTACTCACCAACATCTCCTTCAGCTTCCCAAAACTCTCCTCGCAAGCTGAAGACCATACAAAAGGGACATCCTTCCCCGTCAGCTTCGTCATCGACTGCGCCATACTTGCGAAACCCTTGATGAACCTCTGATAATAACCTGCTAACCCGAGAAAACTCTGGATCTTGGTGGTATTCCTCGGTCTAGGCCACCCTTTGATAACCTCAATCTTAGCCGGATCTACAGAAACTCCCTCTGCGCACACCACATGGCCAAGAAAACTCATCCTCGCTGCCAGAAACTGCACTTGCTCAACTTCGCGTACAGCTTCTGCTCCCGCAGCTTCTCCAGAACCACCCTCAAGTGAAACTCATGCTCCTCATGACTCCTCGAATACACCAGGATATCATCAATAAAGGTGATCACAAACACATCCAGATACTCCTGGAACACCCTGTTCATCAACCTCATGAACACTGCTGGCGCATTCGTCAACCCAAAAAGCATCGCCATAAACCCATAGTGCTCAAGCCTCGTCCCTGATGACAATCCAGATAGACCCTGTACCGATCTAGCCAATCCATACCCAGGATGACATCATACAGCTCCACCGGACCGATAATAAAATTTGCTAGCATCGAATCTCCCGCTACCAGAATATCCACACCTCGTGCCCACCCAAAAGTAGCTAAAGAATTGCCACCCGTAACCTTAACTACTCTCGGCTGCTCACCGGAACCGCTCTGGATTCCGCTGCTCTCTGCACACTCCGGAGTAATAAAGCTATTCATAGCTCCCGAATCATCAAACGTGGAACTCACATCCGCCCACTACTAAGGCATCCGTGCACCCCCATATGCCTAAGAACCCTAACATTCTAGCAAAGACTCACAATTTCCAGAACAAACTAAATTCGTCAACGACAGAATTTAACGAGTCATGTTCTGAAATTACATATGATCGGTCTGGCGTTAAAACCACCCAGCTCCCACGGTGCCGCTGTAATCTGAGCTACAGGCTGCAGAGCCGCCACTACCATCTGCTGCAGCTTCGGGCACCTGGGCTTGATATTCCCCGGCTTCCTGCAGTGAAAGCACACATGTGCCGCCCGAGCCTCTCTCTTCTTCGGACAGTCTGCCACCTTGTGATCCATGCTACCACACCTGTAGCATCCCGCACCACCCTGGCCATCCTGACTGGCTCCTGAAGTGCTCTCCCACTTCCTCTTCTGTCCCTGCGGAGGCTTGCCGCTCCTGCTCGGACCCGCCTGCTGCTGCGACCTCCTCTGCTGCTGTACCGGTGGACTAACCACCACAGCCTGCTCTCTAAGATCCTCCTCGATCTGCTTCATCATCCTCAGGTAGGATGGGAGCTCCTCCACAACCGCCACACCCAGCTGCACCCCAATCATACCCGGCTGCACACCAGCCACACCCAACTGCACCCCAGCCATACTCGGTTGAACACCAGCCACATCCGGCTGCACACCAGCCAAACCCGGCTGCATCCCAACCACACCTGGCTGCATACTAGCCATACCCGATTACACACCAGCCAAACCCAGCTGCATCCCAGCCACATCTGGCTGCACTCCTAGAGCCTGACCCGTAGTCGGCACCCCACCTCGTTACCGCTCCAGGATCAACTGTAGCAGACCCACCAGACGATCATCTCGGTCATGGGCAAAACCCGCGGTAGCACCCCAACTTGGGCCCACCGTAACACCGGCCACACCGTGACCCACACTAGCCCCACCAGCCCTCACGCTGGTACTCACGGCCACACCCACGGACCCCTCCTGATACGCCTGCGAATCAGCCACTGCTCCTGCGTGGTCTTCATGGCCATACTCGCGGCAGCAAACTCACTCTCAAGTCCCCAACCGCGCCCATGCCCACCACAACCACCTCGGCCTCCACGGCCCCCACGACCTGTGCCTCTAGTACCTCTAGCCATCTCACTCTGCCCTATCCAGCAGAACAATAAGACAACTAGAAAACAGAAAGTCACAAAACACAAACCGTGGGATCTCTTTGAAGGCTCGGAGAAGATGATCTAGGACTCCAAACTCACACAACAATCAATCGACTAATGCACATAATCAATCAATCATTCACCCGCCCTAGAACCATAAGGGCTCTGATACCAAACTGAAACAACCCAACCCGTAATTTAAAAAAAATTTTCTTTCGGATTATTATTATCACAAATAATAATCCTCAACGGGTCACAACACAGCTGCGGAACAATACAATCAATAACCAATAATAACATTCAATAAATCTCATACTAATCAATTCATAACAACAATCCATTAACATCACAAATCAACAACCAATCCAACAAGTTTCAGAATTACTTAACACCCTAGCAATTCTAACAAAATGATCACTCAAACGAATCCCTAGACCATCTCCTCTTCCTCGCCTCGATCCCACGATCACACCTTGTCTTTACCTGCATCACATGGTTATAGGATATGCGTGAGTATTATCACAAATATTCAGTGAGACGGTCATCCCATCTACAAGGCTATACACACAGGCATAAAAGAAATGATACAATACCAGGGTGAACAATCAACAATTCATCACACATTAACCAACAAGAAAACAGCATGTTCAGTATGTCAAATTGACAGTATCGATCAACACAAGCCACTAGTGTCGATCGACACACCCTGCCGACACTCGTGTCAATCGACACACTATCGACAGAAACTTGCCAAATCGATTTCCTGCACAAAATCCACCAAAAACAACACGAAATTCGACCCAAACAACACACAATCGCATCCTATCATCCCCTATACCCAGATAAGCCATGGTCACGCACTCACCTTGGATCTGAAGGGAGAAAGGAGGAAAAAATGGATGAAAACTGCAAGGAAATACTCCTCAACACCGAGATCTACACTCCACACACGAGAAATCACTTTAAGAACGATCTCCCAAGCCTCCCAACGAATCTTCTCTCACAAATCTCTCTGGAAACTCTCTGGAACTCTTTTGGAAACTTTCTAGAACTCTGAAAGTCCCAAAAATGCGGCCAACCCTCTATTTATAAGGAAACCCTAGGGTTTCACCCTAAACTGGGTGGCAAACCGCCACTTAAATCGAACCGATATGGTTCGATTTTAGCTTGTGTCGATCGACACACACAACTTGTGTCGATCGACACAACGTCCAGAACACAACTTCTCACAAGTCCAAAACGCGTGTGTCGATCGACACACTCATCTTGTGTCGATCAACGCACCAACCAAAAATTTACTTTTTGGTTCACGGGCGTTACAAGGCCAATTTTCTCTTCTCTGTAAAAGCCGGTGATCTGGAGAATGGTTATCCTTGATATTATTTTTCCTACCATAATTGTTCTTCCTTCTTTCCAATATTTTTATTGTTTTAACAAAAATGGTAATAAACCATTGTTGCCAAAAAAAATTAGAGTTTTTCTATGAATTATGACAATGTCTTTTCAATTTTTAAAAACAATTGAGGATGCAATGAAAATCAATTAGTTAATAGTGCGTAGTTAAATTTTTATTTTTGATTTTTATAATAAATTTTTTTTTTGTCCTTTTATAATATATTTTTATTTTTTACAATATATTTGTTTAAAAGAATAATTTTCTTTAGAGTTCCTAAATTGACGCATCTTGTTAAATACATTAATCGTGTAATTTGTTAAAAGAATCCATTATGTTTTTGGTTAAAATTTTATATGAAGGTATATGTTGGTTTCTTTATGATTTTGATTAAGATGCACATGCCCCTCTTCTCTTCTCCGTGAAGTCGATGATTTTGTCCCTCTGTTTCTATGAAACTAATGAAAAGAATTGAGGTATACTATTATTTTTAACATTATGACAGCTTGCAGTCATTAAGCCTCTTGAAAAGAATTTCGTGTTCTCATCTAAGGTATACTCGCAAATAGTAAGTGTTTGTACTTCTTACAGAATTTATCTCGAAGAAAAATGTCATTTGACTCATTTTTGAAGGTATACAATTACGAAGACAGATAAATTACTCTTATATTTCAGTTTGTTATATATATATATTAATCCGAATATCCTATAAAAATCAGGAAAACACGAATACAAAGAGATCGTAGACCGATAGAGTTCAAAGAAATGCGAGATACGAATGGGTGATCGAGTTATCAAATGGGGTAGAGTTCGAGGAGTCAAAAAGCAATGAAAATCACAAAAAAAAACTCATCAACCGATTGCAGGAAGATTACGTCAAACAAACAAAGAGGCTTTGATCTCTGATATTGTAACTTGTGGGCAAGAGGTGCTTGATGGACAAAAAAATTCATTTGAGTCCTTGGACAACATTGGTTCGATAGATTTGAGTAACATATTTGATTTATTCTATTATTATAAAAAAAATATATTCATGATTTGAACACAATACAAGTGCGTTACATGTTGAAAAACACACCTTATTTTATTGTTCATAAAAAAATATCTGATTTATTATCAACATTAGTTTTTTGAAAATTTTCTTTTTCTTTTTCTTCGTATGTTTGTATTTTATTTAATTCAATAACATTAAGAGTGATTTTCTAATTAATTTTAGCAATAAATTGAAATAAAAAAGGGATATCTCTATAATATTAAAACATAATTATATTTAGGAGAATTTCCAAAATTAATCCGAATATTACTGAATTTGTCATTGCCTTATCACTAAATAGATTCAATTGACAAAAAGTAATTTCGGACATATGCAATGGCAATTTTATCATCTACTCCAAAATAATTCAACTAATTAAAAAAGAATTAGTATAATTTAAATAGTCAAAAACAACAAACAGACAATTAGTTTTACATAGAAAATTGAAAACATCATATAATATGAAATAGAAAAAATTCTCTAAAACATCTATTAAGATACGGAAAGAGTACTATACAAGAGTCAAAGAAAGCAACGAGTCATGAAACTAATTAAACAAAATAAGCATAATTTAAACAGTCAAAAACAACAAAAACACAATTAGTTTTACATAGAAAATAAAAATATCATCTAATATGAAGAAAAAAATATCTAAAACATCTATTAAGATACGGAAAAAGTACTATACAAGGGTTAAAGAAAACAACTAGTCATTGAAAAATCTTTTAGAGAAGTATATATACTTTCAAAGTCTTTGACTAAGAGAAAATAAAAGAAAAAGAATCTTTGACGGGTTAACCCATACGTATCATTTAGAGAATTATATACACTTTCAAAGTATTTGAAGGGTTAACCCATACATATCTTAACTATGTTAGAAGGAAAATCAAATTGCATAATTTGTTTTACTTACAAAATTTATTTTTTTGTACTAAGAAGTTACTAGCAGTTAGCCGCAAACAAATACCACCATTTTTCAAATGTTCCACAAATACTACAAAACTAAAGTTAAGTTTCAACATTCAAAACTAAAACCCCTTAAATAGACCCTAATTTATTAATTTACTAATCGGGCTGTAAAATGAAAAACAATAAACTTATTTATAACTACTCGATTTTTGTTTATACATTTTAATATAACATAGTCAACTATTTATATTTCCACTTATGACTATTCAATATAAAATACAATACTTTAAACTACTCGACTTCTACCAACAAGTTAAAAACAAAAATCATTATATTATTTCAAACTAATTGATCCTACCTACAAGTTAAAAACATAGAATATCTAAACTTAGAACATATTTTATATGATAAACTACGAAAACCAAGTATAGTTTACAACATATACAACGAATGTTTTCGCACACATAGTTCGGACATAGTTCGGGTGAGAATCTAGGACATACATAAAATTGGAAATATGTATACATATTCCCGAAATTAACCCTGAAGTAATTTCATAATTTCATTTGCCCTCGACTCGATCCCTTTGAGATACTCGATCAAGATTCTCTGCTGGTATGAACCTCCTTCCTGGTACAATCAAAACCAATGGTTAAGAGAGGAATTTTGGAAAACTGGATCGATAACCGTCTAGTTAAAACACAATTCAAACTCGGTTAGCCTTCCATTTCACTCTGTTATGTTGTTTCTTTGTTATGTTGGTTTGTGTAAGCTGTAGGAGGAACAAGTTTCTTTTGTTACTTACAGTTCGAATCAGAGTGCGCTCGATTCGTTTCTTGATAGCAGCGGATAGCTCGTCAGGTGTGACTTGTCCTTTCCCGCTTGTTAACCCGTCTAAGAAAAGCTTGTTCCATCGTTCCTCAGGAGCTGAAAACACACAAACACATGAAGCCATTGTGAAGTCTTTGGGTCTACTACATGGAAAAGAGGTTGCAGAAGAGACCTTTGATGAGAGTTTCGAGAAAATGCTCGGACTTTACAACTTCGTTCCCTGTGATAGCAACAATCACAAGCTCTACTCAATTGGTGGCATTTGTATGAGTTTAGAGATGCAAACATGACGACATTCTGCAGTATTTTTTCCTTTGTAGAAAAAATGAAAGCCTGCTAAGTACCTTTTTTTGCGTAGCTACGCTTGGAGAGAATCGTAGCAGCGTAGAGTTGAAGAACCTTTTGCAGCATAGCCGCAAGCCCTGGTTTGTCTTTATCTTCTTTTGCCTGAAAACAACCTTCAGCCTCAAACTATCAAACTAAACACTGTAAAAAGAAAGACCTTTTTTTCTTCACAACATCCGTCAGTTCAGAACCCCGAACTCCGTTTTGAATAGAAGTCAATTTTTTGTTTGCTAAATTGCTACCATTTTACAAGTGAAACAAAACAAAAAGCATTGCACTTACCTGCCGTAGCTGAGCACTAACTTCTGAAAGAAATCCTTCATCTAATTGCCCTTCTTTTTCCCGTTGTATTATTTCCTGTGAATACATAGACTATATATATCACATCAAGAAATCCAAAACTAGATAACCCTTCTGGATATCTGAGGCAGAAGAGATTGTATACGAAACAAAAGCTTAGATGTAAAACATGTCTTGGTCAAAGGAAAGTGAAGAATAACAACTATACCACTTCCATTTGATTGATGGCTTCAGGATCTCTTGGAGGCCATGAAATTTCTCCCACTCCTTCCACAACGGGTCTTAAAATCCCTTTCAGAACATCAGTAGACGATTCAATCTTTTCCTACAAGGATATAATGAACTCTCGGTTATTTTGTAAGGGAGACACTGAAGAAGAAAAGACGTGGAAAAGCAATCGGAAACAAAAGAAGAGAAGAAAGACAAACCCGAGTCTTATTCACAACGCAGTCAACTATAGTCATCACGGTTGCAGCTAACTCCTCATAGTCCTTCTGCAAAAGGACAAACCGCCCCCCAAAGCATTAGCGGAAAAAGAGAGCTCGAAAATCCGCTCAATCATCGCCATAAACAATAGAAACGCGTGCCTTATCATCATCTGATTTGTAAGTATCTGACCGAGCCGCGAGTCTTATCCAGAAACCCTCATCAAAAGCAAGGATATTTTCAACAACAAGCTTCTCAAGCTGTTCCAAAAGAAATGGCAGCAACAAAACTGAAATACTTAATCAAACACACAACATTTCCCCTTTTGTATCTTAATGACTAGAGCAAAAGAAATTGCAAACTTACTTCTCTTGGGTTTGCATCTTTAAGAGCATCGATCATCCGATCGATTTCCACAGTCTTCTTAAACGCTCCTTCTGCATCTCCCTTGACTGCACAGATCAAAGTTCCCCTGTTTTATTATACCCAAAAGATACAATCATTATCAATCACATATCTAAGTGCATTACACACAAGGGCTAAATCTTTACTTGAGAATTTGTTTTCTGATTTAAACAATCGGAAACTAAAAACATAACCACCTTCGCTTGAAATCCACTCCAGAAAACTGAGAAAATTGCCACAGACTCGGAGACTTCAAAACCCTAGAACCCAATCTCCAAAGCGACCCACTCTGCTTGAGAAAAAAACGTAGGAAGAAAGTGAATTTCTCGAATCATAATAAGATAGTTCTCGTTATTCCTGAACAAATAAGAACAGATAGATCGGAAATGGCACCAGTTCGGATCGATGATGATGAGAATTGCAAGAGAATAAGCATTGAACAGAGGATATTGCCGCCATTATAGTGAAGAAAGGCACACAGAGAGAGAGAGACTACAAGCTCCGAAATTTCTGACGACCGTTCAAACTCTCCGTAACCAAATCCTCGTCGGCTATAAAACATTTCTTTTTTGGGCTCACGTGCTCTGTTCCATGTGGCCCACTAAATCAGTTATTGGGCCGTATTAATTATTCTTTGGTCTATTTAGTGTTTTATTTGATTTTATTTTGTCAACACATAAATATACTCAAGTTCCAAGTACTTTTTGGCCACCATCCCCAAAAAATTGACGCCTCTTCCAAATTTGATTCGAACTAAGGGACGTAGGTAACATCATCATTTGAAAAGATCTCCGAAGTGTCACAATTTTTTTAATAATTTGATCGGATTGACCAAAAAATTTAACTACTAAGTGAATTTTGAGGTGGCTTAGTAGATCGTACTTCTTGGAACTTCTCTAGACTTTAACCTCAAGTGTGCCAATTCCTTCTCAAGTTTGCTAAATCCAACTCGAACTTTCAGGTTTGTAAGTTCTTCGTATCTCTCTTTATCACCCTCCTCACGTAAATGTCTAATCCCACACCAACAAGTGCCAAATCAATTACTTTCTCTATAACCTTTTTCTTCAACAAGGTTCCCATTTTGGACATTTCGGACTTTCCCAATGTCTTAGTTTTTTTGTAAAGCTTCAAACTTTAATTCCAAAACCTTAAACGTTTTTCCTAAGACCTCCCGAAATGTTCTGAAAGAACCATCATTCATCACATCAGAACCATCAAATCAGATCTATAAAAAGAATCCGGTGACGATTACGGAGGCTAATCGGATTCCGAATAGCTCCGGTTGTCTTCGTGAGTTTACGATTGAGCGTTTGGAGAGGGTTTTGATCTCGATCCAGAACGGATTCGCGAATGCAGGGACGGCTAGGGTTCCTCCGCTGTGGTTTATGGCGGTGGATCCAACTACGGCACCGGAGAATAGCTTCCCTCTGCTTATGCTTGCGCAAATCGCTTCTTTCATGGTTAGATTTGGGTACGGAGAAGCCGGCGGAGTTAGGGTTTGTTGAGGATTGCTCTGTTTTTTCATCTCTTGTCATTTCTTGTTGAATTCGACTAATCCTCTTGTTCTTCCAGCTGATCCATCGAGTTATCTGATGAGGTCGAGTGCGAATTCGGTCTGATTCTCGTTTTCCGGTATCGGATTACCGATTCCGGCGAAAAAACTCGGCAGACTCGCCGGAGATCCACTGAAAACGGTGTGGCCACGAGACAAGAAGATAAGACGGTTAAGCAATCCGAGAACATTATTACGATATTGCCACTCTCTGTGATTCTCTTCAACACTTTAGCCACCATGAATGCACTTGTGGAATACAAACCAGAAGTCGGTTCGTCGAGGAATAGAACAATCGGATCAGGAAACGGGGACGAAAAACTGCAATATTAAAATTTATTAGATACGGGGATGGTGTAGATACGGCAACAACAACAAAAAAATATATATATACATATATTAGTTTTGTTTTTTAGTCACGAGATATATATAGCTTAACTTTGAAATGATAGAGATAATGAAATCGAAAGGATAGAGATAATGAAATCGTTATAAACATTTTAAACTAAAACAAAACAATTAGCTTAATACTAATTATTAGCCTGCAAAATCTCTTTTTTGTTATAAAAAGAATGGTATAATTTATCATTTCGATAAATATTAATAAGAACAAAATATTATACCCGGTAAAGAATGAGATATTGATGAAAATAAGATTGAGAGAGAATGAATGATTTGCTATTTCTTCTTGTTGAAGTTATAAATTGTGTGTACTTACAAATGAAGGAAATGCATCATTTATATAGAAGATGAAAAGCATAAGTTAGTGTTTGGGAGTAGGTAAATGGGCTCCATATAGTGGAATGCATATAGTGAAATGCATTATTATAACACTCCCCCTTGGAGACCAGTTTTACTATGTTTCTTGACTCGTGTCTTTTGTTGCCTCGTTAAAAACCTTTCTAGGAAAAACCCATTGGGAAAAACCTTAGAAGGGCAAAAAAAGTGCAACTAGCATGCTCCCCCTCGAGTGATCAAGTTTATAGATTTCGCTGATGGCGCATTCCAATGTCATATATATGCTTCTTGAACACCGAGGTAGGTAGTGATTTCGTGAAGAGATCTGCAGCATTGTCGCATGATCGGACATATCTTACTTCAATGTCTTTATTCTTCTCAAGCTCTTGGGTGTATGAGAAGAACTTTGGAGGGATATGTTTGGTTCTATCACTTTTAATATATCCTTCCTTTGTTTGGGCGACGCATGCGGCATTATCTTCATATAATATTGTCGGCTCCATATTTACAAGTAATCCACTGCATGATCGAATGTGTTGATATATTGACCTTAGCCATACACATTCTCTACTTGCTTCATGGAGTGCGATAAGCTCAGCATGATTTGAGGAAGTAGCTACAAGCGTTTGCTTCTGGGAACGCCAGGATATAGCGGTGCCTCCGACCGTGAAAACGTATCCTGTTTGTGATCTCGCTTTGTGCGGATCTGACAAATATCCTGCATCTGCAAAACCAACCATTTGGCTATTTGGATTTTTAGGGTAAAACAATCCTAAATCAATCGTCCCTTGAAGATATCGGAAAATATGTTTAATCCCATTCCAATGTCTTCGTGTAGGGGACGAGCTAAATCTTGCCAAAAGATTAACAGCAAATGATATATCAGGCCGAGTACAATTCGCAAGATACATGAGGGCTCCGATTGCACTTAGGTACGGTACTTCAGGACCAAGTATCTCTTCATTTTCTTCATGTGGTCGAAATGGATCATTTTCGACATTTAGTGATCTAACGACCATGGGGGTACTCAATGGATTTGCCTTATCCATATTAAATCGTTTTAGCACTCTTTTGGTATATGTAGATTGATGTACAAATATACCCTTTTGAGAATGCTCAATTTGTAAACCAAGGCAGTACTTTGTCTGTCCGAGATCTTTCATTTCAAATTCCCCTTTTAAATATTCTGAGGCTTTCTGTATTTCTTCCTGAGTTCCAATTATATTTAGATCATCAACATAGACCGCAATAATCACAAATCCTGATGTTGTTTTCTTGATGAAAACACATGGGCATATTGGATTGTTCACGTATCCTTCTTTTGTTAAATGCTCACTGAGACGATTATACCACATACGTCCAGATTGCTTTAGTCCATATAATGATCTTTGCAATTTGATTGCACATAATTCTTTGGGTTTGGAACTTAATGCTTCTGGCATTTTAAACCCATCAGGGATTCTCATATAGATATCCGTATCTAATGATCCATACAGATAAGCAGTAACAACATCCATGAGACGCATCTCTAGATTTTCGCAAGCGGCTAGACTCATCAGGAATCTAAACGTTATTGCATCCATGACAGGAGAATAGGTTTCCTCATAATCTATCCCAGGTCTTTGAGAAAAACCTTGAGCCACAAGACGAGCTTTATATCTCGTAATCTCATTATCCTCGTTTCGTTTCCGAACGAAAACCCATTTATGTCCAACCGGTCTTACATCTACAGGTGTAAGTACAATCAGCCCGAATACACTTCGTTTGTTTAACGAATCAAGTTCGGTTTGAATGGCTTCTTTCCATTTTCTCCAGTCATCCCTTTTTTTACATTCATATACGGACTGAGGTTCTGGATCTTCGTTTTCTTCATTTATCTCTTTTGACACAAGATATGAGAAAACGTCATCCACAATAACCATCTCATTTCGATTCCAAACTTTTCCATTATGAATATAGTTGATAGAGGTCTCATGGTTTTCTTTATGTTCATGATTTTCCACATCTTCATTCGTTTCTTGATGTGATTCTTCCAAAGTATTTTCAGCTACTCTGGGAACATCAACCTTTTCAATTTCCCTTTTCTTCCTAGGGTTTTTATCTTTAGAACCAACAGGTCTTCCACGCTTCAGGCGTGTCCTAGATTCTCGTGTATCATCTGCTCTTCCAGATTCTGTAGGAATCTCAATTCGAGCAGGAACATTTGCAGCTGGAATGTGTGACTTAGTTACTGTCTTAGTATCTGCAAAAGCATCTGGTAACTGATTCGCTATACTCTGCAAATGCATAATTCGTCGAACTTCCAGTTCAGACTGTTTCGTAGGAGGATCGAGATGTAATAAAGATGGCACACTCCACCTTATATCTTTTCCTACTTGTTTGTTTCCTCCCCCTAGAACTGGGAATTCTTTTTCATCAAAATGGCAGTCGGCAAACCGTGCCGTAAAGACATCACCAGTTTGAGGTTCTAAGTATCTTATAATAGATGGTGAATCATAGCCAACATATATCCCTAACCTTCTTTGTGGTCCCATCTTTGTACGTTGTGGGGGTGCTACAGGCACATACACCGCACAACCAAAAACCCTTAGATGAGAAATATTTGGTTCATGACCAAATACTAGTTGTAATGGGGAATACTTATGATATGCACTTGGTCTTACTCGGATAAGTGCTGCAGCATGTAAAATTGCATGCCCCCATACACTAGGTGGGAGTTTTGATCTCATGATCAACGGTCTTGCAATTAATTGCAGACGTTTAATTAATGATTCAGCCAAACCATTTTGTGTATGAACATGGGCTACAGGATGTTCAACTTCTATTCCCGTTACCATACAATAATCATTGAAGGCTTAGGATGTGAATTCACCAGCGTTGTCTAGTCTAACTCTTTTAATTGGATAATCAGAAAACTGAGCCTTTAGTTTGATTATCTGAGTTAGAAATCTCGCAAATGCCATATTTCGAGATGATAATAGACAAACATGTGACCATCTGCTGGATGCATCAATTAACACCATAAAATAGTGGAATGGTCCACATGATGGATGTATTGGTCCACATATATCGCCTTGAATCCGTTCAAGAAATTTTGGTGATTCTTTATCAACCTTTGTTGGAGATGGCCTTATGATCAATTTTCCAAGAGAACATGCAACACATGTCTTTCCATTCCCCTGATATACCTCCTGGGTTTTCAGTGGGTGACCATGTGAATTCTCTATGATCTTTCGCATCATTGAAATGCCTGGATGACCAAGGCGATCATGCCATAATGTGAAATCTTCTGGATTTCTTTTAACCACTAGATGTGATTCGATTGCATTTATATGAGTATAATGCAGTCCTGAAAGAAGTTTTGGAAATTTTTCCAATATAAGCCTTTTTCCAGATTTATCGGAAGTTACATACATATACTTTTTTCCATTTTCAGTCGCAGACTGAGTATCATATCCTTGAAGGTATATGTCTTTGAAACTCAACAAATTCCTTTTAGAATTCGGAGAAAATAAGGCATTTCTTATGGAAAACTTTGTTCCATTTGGCAACATAAGGTTGGCTTTACCAGTTCCTTCAATCAAGTCTGCAGGACCTGATATTGTATTCACAACGATTTTCGTTGGTTTTAAATCAGTGAAATATTTTCTATGTCTCAGAATAGTGTGCGTTGTTCCACTATCTGGTATACATATTTCTCTAATATTTCCTTTAGATATCATTCCGTTTGTTTTGCTTTCCATTTCCTGTGATCAAGATAGACACCAATAAAAGAAGAATAAATTTTATTCATTAAAAGAAAAATACACAATGATTATATATTAAATTGTTGTTAAAAAAAAACAACATTATTTTTTCAAACAACGGAAAAGCATAATATTATACATGGCATAAACAGAGACTATACAGTAGTCTCATTACAAGCATCTTGATTATCCGCAAGGTCTGTCATTTCGGCATCATCATCAAAGTCCGAAGCGTTAAGGTATGTATCACCTTCAGGGTGTTCCATAAGATTAACTTCCTTTCCTTTGCCTTTAACTGACTCTTGGTACAATTTGCAAAGGTGCAAAGGAGTACGACACACTTTGGACCAATGGCCTTTACATCCGCATCTGTAACAAACACCTTCACGCTTCTGGGTGAAATTGTCTTTCTTTTCTTTCCCTTTGAGATTTTGTTCATACCGGACCCATTTAAATGACCGTCCTTTTGGATTATAATTTCTCCCACGGCCACGATTAAATCGACCACCACGACCCCGGTTGGTTTGATTTCCTCTCCCCGGATACCTCACATCCGTTTGTCCACGATTTTTTCCATCCATTGCGTTCACTTCAGGGACAGCAATTGTTCCTACAGGTCGAGCGTTATGGTTTTTGATGAGAAGCTCATTATTCTTCTCAGCCAACATTAGAGCCACAATCAACTCAGAAAACCTCTTGTATTTACAGTTCCTGTATTGTTCAGCAAGAACAAAATGTTCCTTATGGAATGTTAGGTAAGTTTTCTCGAGCATTTCCTCTTCGCTCACATTCTTACCACAATATTCCAATCGGGACACAATTCTTAACATGGCGGAATTATAATTATCCACCTTGTCAAAATCAAGGAACCTTAAATTTGCCCACTCATCAAGAGCATGTGGGAGAGTTATTGCCCTTTGGTTGTCAAACCTTTCTTTAAGAGCTTTCCACAGCTCTACAGGGTCTTTTGTATTCGCATAATCATGCGTTAGATTTTCATCTAGATGTTTTCTCAGAAAAATTACCGCCCTTGCCTTTGCAGGGGCAGTCGATTCTTTTTCTTCTTTAATAGTATCTAATAGAGACTGAGAATCCAGATAAAGTTCAGCATCAGTGGACCATGCTATGTAATTTTCACCAGTGACTCTGAGAGCTGGGATCTTAAGCTTTTCGATGTTTGCCATTTGTTTCTAAAAAAATAAAATCGAAAATATTATTATTAGAAATATAACATGATTTTAGAAACCATATACATTAATTAAAATCGCAATTACAAAGAACATTAAAGCATAAACAAGTAAACCGATATTCATGATAAACTCTTCGCGAGTAAATTCTCCGGCGAAGAGACCATAAATCACGGTAAGAAATACACCGATAATAAAAATCAAAAACAAACGAAACATTTTTCTTACAAAATGAGAACTAAAAATATTTTTTGTGAAATTGTTTGGAAGAAGATGAAATGTTTGAGTGATTTTGAAAGAGTGAAATATGAGTGTATTTATAGATGAAAAATACTATTCATAGCCGTTATATAGCCGTTTTAAAGTGAAAAAATTTTAAAAATTATTTTGAAATATTTTCTTTGTGACCGTTAAAATCGGATGAGAAAGAAAAATTATTCTGAAAATATTTGATAATCAATCAGATAAATTTACCAGTTCAAATATTAATTTTAGAAAAAAACTGGTTGAATATTATATATACTAGACATAAAATTAACATAGAAGTAATAACAAGGTTATGGTGAAAAAGTCATCCAAGAGAGAATACTAAATAAATAATTAAAGCAATAGATAAATTTTCAGGGTGGTTGAACCGATCATAAATAATTAAAACAGTAAATAAATAAATTATGGTGTGTAAAACAACCATAAGAATAAATAAATAATCAGGCGGTAAACCGACCATAAATAATTAAAGCAGTAAATAAATAAATTATGGTGTGTAGAACAACCATAATAATAAATAAATAATCAGGCGGTAAACCGACCATAAATAATTAAAGCAGTAAATAAATAAATTATGGTGTGTAGAACAACCATAATAATAAATAAATAATCAGGCGGTAAACCGACCATAAATAATTAAAGCAATAAATAAATAAATTATGGTGTGTGAAACAACCACATGGAATTATTATGGAGGCGGTAGTCCGCACACCAAATGGTACAATAAGTATGCGTATGAAAATTGATCTTTTTAGAGTGATCGTGCTGATAACGTGTTATAAAAAGAATGGTATAATTTATCATTTCGATAAATATTAATAAGAACAAAATATTATACCCGGTAAAGAATGAGATATTGATGAAAATAAGATTGAGAGAGAATGAATGATTTGCTATTTCTTCTTGTTGAAGTTATAAATTGTGTGTACTTACAAATGAAGGAAATGCATCATTTATATAGAAGATGAAAAGCATAAGTTAGTGTTTGGGAGTAGGTAAATGGGCTCCATATAGTGGAATGCATATAGTGAAATGCATTATTATAACATTTTTAACGTTTTTGTTATGAAAAAACACTTGTTTTCAACTTTTTGTTAAATAAAAATATTAAAATTGTTGGAAGAAAATGATTAAAAGCCCACGTCATCATCTTCAACGTTTTAGAACAAAGGGTTTATGTTCGGCCACCTAAAAATATTGGGATATTTTCATAACAGAGTTTAGCACTTAAACAGTGAGAGACACCAGTTATAAAGCTCAGACGTCCCTAGTTTTAACCTATCCGTCCCCATGAACCAACTACCGTACCCACTATTTTCAAAACATCTCGAGGACGTTTCCGAGCCATCCCTAAACTGTCCTCGTCTTCGAAACGTTTTTGGTACG
The DNA here is from genome assembly GCA_964056655.1 of Arabis hirsuta. Taxonomy (NCBI): domain Eukaryota; kingdom Viridiplantae; phylum Streptophyta; class Magnoliopsida; order Brassicales; family Brassicaceae; genus Arabis; species Arabis hirsuta. The sequence goes on along the minus strand of OZ053309.1, from coordinate 12,854,115 downwards.
GGAGACGGCTACAAAGTGACGTCCCCGAGCAACATTGGTGACAACATTGGGATCACCTACTTTAGTGCGAACACCGTCTTCCATTCTCGAATGAAACACTAAGCTTAGGATTAACACTTCATTCGCAATTTATCCAATCAGTGGCTCTCCGCGCGTCTCATGTTTCTGCAAAGATCAACTCGTGCATGTTTCTGCAAAGATCAACTACTTCTTCGAGCCCCCTTCCTACGCGTGTTCCAAGATTGGAGTAACGCAAGTCCTCAATCTTAAAGTGACGTGTTAAAGATATATTAAATATGTATTAAGGGTTTTTATGTAATTATATAATACATAGTTTCTACAATGTATCCCTATAAATAGTTGCACATGTACTGTCCAATTGGTAATTTAAAACGGTATAAATTTTTCACCGGTAAGTTAGAGCTGTAAACTGTTAATAAAAATTTTGGTATTGTTTTTGTGATTGTTACAATATAAAATGTTACAAATTATAAAGTGGCGGTATGTTTGTTAAGTGCGCTACAAATCTGAGAGTATTTTCACATTCATATTCTATACTTTTGCACATAATTTGAAACGCGTTTAGATCATGCAATAAACAAGATCTAGATAATAGAAATGTTTTGATTAGCTTTAAAAGAGTTTCTCTTGAATATAGAAAGATTATACCGACCGTTAAAGTTGTTAATCATGAGCGATATATGTTTTTCTCAGCCAATGGAGATCGATCTTCTGTGTCACCAAATTGTGGAATCGAAGAACAAGCCACACAATAGTTAGAGCTTAGACTACACATAATAAAACTTTGCATTTGGAAATTTGGATTGAAAAAGATTTGTATGAAAGATCCATGGATATCATCTTTTCTTTATAATTTCGATGGAGAAGAAATGAGCATACTAATTCATTTTTAATATCTTTTTCCCCCTATAAGAAGAGGTTTCGGTAAACAATAAAAATCTGTACATATACTCGTTTTAATATGAGCAGACGCATATGTTATATTTTCTCTATTTTGCCCCCATTTTCAATAGAACGATATAAGACACTACATACAAAAAAACTCAAAGGTGCTACGAAAATTCGAGCCTGCCATTTTGGAAAATATTAGCAAACTAACAGGCTTTTGACCCATATAGTTCTTCACACCTGCAAAATCATATAGAATCGTATTTCAAATCTTGTTTTTTTGTTGTTAACATTTCGTATTTAAAAGCATAGTTATGTTAGACAAAAAAATGCTATATTTCGAAATTATATCTCCACTAATTCTTTCTTTTTTAAGTTATTTGAAACACATCGTCCCTTTTTTTTGGTAAAATAAGCGAGTTAATCTTGTTGAACTAAAGCATTTTGAATTATACTATAGATAAATTTGCGATGGTGGAACACTTATGAAATTACCTTAAATCGTGTGCAAGCGAGTGGCTAGACTTGTCGGGTATTAGGACGGGAAGGCGAACAAGCGATCAGAGATCTTGGTACGGCAGATTGGGCATTCGGAGCAGGCAAGTGAACAAGATTTACAAACTGTGAAAAAAAGAGAGATTTTGTGATCTTTAAGGTGTACTAGTAGTTGATGAAGAAAGGATCTCCAGGGGAGTAAAAGTGTGAGACTTACGACAGAAATGACGGCAAGGGAGAAGAATTGTGGCGGTTGGCGATTCAAAACAGACTTTACAGATATGTGAGTTTGCATCTGCGTTGGCTGCTGCAGCCGCCTGCAATTTCCTCTCTTTCTCCTTCATCTCTTGCATTCTTGCCTGTGATGTAAAAAGTATCAAATGCACGTTAAAAAAACAAAAACAGTTTGATTCTTTTTTGAAGCTTATATTGCTATGGATGTATTTGAATGTGTGATGAAGCAGGATTTTTTATTAACCGTATAAAGTTTGAAGATTTTTACACACAGTTACCAAAGTTCCCATAAACCTTATATATCCAGAACAATATCTTTTGTTTTGATATTTAGGACATGATATTTAAAAAATTTGGTCTGATTGGTATTGGAGTATTTTGGATCAGGTAAAGCCATATTAATATATAGAAACCATATATTTTTGAGTATGAGGGTTTCTTTCGTAACCCAATCCAAAGGTTATAGCATAACGGATTAACGGGTATGGAACAGGTAACGGGTATATATAAATATATGTGCCTCCCGTAGACTGTTTAGTAGGCTTGCTTATAGAAAACTAATAATGCTTAAAGAAAATAAAAGGCAAATTTGCAAAGGTACCTTAAGTCGAGCAACGAGGGGTTCCTCTTTTAGTGTCTCCTCAATCTTAGCTACTATTACTTCTTCAGGTGCATTTAAGACTTGTCTCTCTTTCAAGATCGCATTTTGTTGACTCTTATTCTCTAATCCTTTTGCTTCACCTTCCATTGGAGGCTCAGTGACAAGAGGTTCATCACTCTTTGATACGGACAAGACCCCACCGGCTTTCTTTAATTTGGCAACAAGTACCCACATGTTGGCTAAATCGTTTTCCAGGGCTTCTTCTCTTCTCTTTGCTTCTTCCACTTTTCTCTTATACTCTTCTTCTATGTACTTTTTCTCAGCTAATGTAGCCTCGAGTACTGCTTCTCGTTGTTTCCTCGCCTGCAACTCCATTTTAAGATCTTCTTGGTTTAGATTCCATGAGTCTGAGATCCTTGCCTTTCTTCCTGGCCTTGTCCCATTGCGATTTGGCACATTGTTCATGGAGTTATTGTTACGTGTCTGAGCTGCCGCTAAGTCTCTCGCAGCTACTAATTCTTTTTCTAGCTTTGCGTTTTGAAGCGAAAGCTTTGTTACTTCATCAGCTAGATTTTTCAGCTCAATAGCAGCTGCAGAGGCCAATTCCTTAGCGTACGAAGCTTCTTCAGCTAGTTTTTGATTTTTCACTCGTAATCCACTCTTCTCCTCCATACTCTGCACATGCTCTAACTTCAACTTTTCATTCTCAATCTCCTGAAGTATACAAAAAGCAACGCTCACATAAATATAACCAGAGGTACGGAAAACATACAGTATATGATATTTTGTGCGTTTTCACAATCTCTTCACTGCTGGTTTACATATTTATCAGGCATTTACTTGTGAGAATGTGCAATAGCAAATTTGACGAAAAGGTTGAGATTTTGATAAATTACCTGAGACTGTACTTTCTTTTTCAGCTCGTCTACATACTCTTCGCTTACAGCATTACCAGAACAAGACGGTGAAGACTTCTGACTCGATTGCTGTTGCTCTAGAATGCGCACCTTTTCGTGTAATTCATTGTTCTCAGTACACTGCAATTGTTAGAACATGTGTGAAGAAACGAGGATGACTGAGATAAAAAGCCAGAAGAAAGTGCTAAAAAGAATGTGAAAGAAAAGAGAAGGACGTGTCAGAAGTAACCTTTTTCTCTAGTTGTTCTTGGAGAATGCGATTATCTGCTGATATGATCTGATCCACAGGTAGAACACAATTAAATATACATAGACTTTGAGCAATCTTCATTTTCGCTATAAAGCAAGACGTAGACAAATATTTTACCTCCAGCTCAAAGCTCTTCTCATTGCACTGTGTCATCAAGCTCATAACTTTCTGAAAAGAAAAAATATGTGTGATACCTTTAGCTGATTCACATTAGAACCTGAGCTTAACAGGGTAAAGGATCCTGATGATAGTGATGTGCAGATTAAATTACCTGTTGCATCTCAACCGATGATGCATTAGCGATTGAAGCTTCACCACTCTCAGTTATTCGTTGTTCCAAAGACCTCATTTGTCTTTGCTTTTCTTGAATCTCTCTTTCTAGATTATGGATCTACAAGCGAATCTTATTAAGTTCCATAATTGCACTTGTAAATTTTCTATAAAGTTCACAAAAGCGTATGGGCATGCATTCTTCTGATTTCCAGGGTCAAAATTAGGAAAGCATAGTCCTATGGTATATTGAATTCTAGAAATATAGAGAAGAACTTTACTTGGGGTTTTGAGTTCTCAGGATCATTTACGGACTGATCCACCAAACGCTTTAATGTGCTTTTGCTGAAAGCTATCTCACCAGCAAGCATCTTGACCTGTTCAACGAGGAGATCCATTTCATCCGGACACATAACGCCCTACAATAGTGACAACTATCAGATGTCATTTTCTGACAAGAACACTGAAAAATCATGCTCATGGGTTAAAAGAAAGGCTAAATCGGTGCATGCATCCCTGAATCATCGAACATCCTTTACTAGTATACCAATTGGGTTTGAAAAGAAGGATACAGAAAACTTCGAATAAACAAAATTCGATGTAAAATATATACGCTAAGAGTCCCAAACTCACTTGAGTTAATTCTGCACCAGAACCACCTGGAGAGTTTTCATCCTTTAATTTGCTGGAAGACCGCCGGTGCTTAAGACCAAAAGAAGCATCTGATGCAAGAGACAAAGTCGAAGAAGGGGATGCCAGATTATCACTATCCACGAGCAGAGAGTCCAACTTCTGAAGAGCAAAAAGAAAACAGAATGAGTCATTCTGGTATGAAACATCTTGTGCAGTGAGGTAGCAACATGCAAGAGTAGGACACAAACATAGTGATAATCTGATTTGAATAGCAAACTTACATCATCTTTACCAGCAGAAATGCTGCGCTGGTGAGTTGGTACATCACCTAAATATCCAGGAATAGAATTCTTGGTCGATACAAGTATGAGCTTTGTAAGCTTTTGGATTCTACTCATTAGAGCTGCTTTAGCTTCTTCTTCTTCCTCCAATCTTGATTGCATCTTCACTTGACCTTCTTGTAGCTGTTTAATAAATTGGTAGTTCTATTCATTCACCAAATAGGAATAAACTCAAATATTCATGCAATAACAAGGTCTCGGGGAGGTCAGAACCTGTTGCTTTAGGCTCAATAACTCTTCGTGACTAACACCAACAAGCACACCCCTTTTTAGCTGATCAAGTTCTACTTTGAGGGTCGAGATTTCTTTCTGGTATTTTTTAATCAATGACTTCTCATCTATAATCTGTTTCAAGATAAAAAAAATAATAATAATAACTTAGCCAAGGTTGAGGCTATACCCTAGAGGAGAAGCAACGTACTTCATGACCAAATGGCTAAGAACTCACCTTATTGCGCGAGGCATTAATTTCTATTCTCTTTGCCCTGCTGGCAAACTTCAGTGTATTATGAGTTTCCTCGGTACTGCTTGATGCAGGAGTAACTGTACATATGAGCTATAAAAATTGAGGGAAGTTAGCTTCTGCTCATTACTATCCTGAATTAACATCAGCTTGCAGCTTATAACAGAGAGCCAATATACACAAACCAACATTCCCTTAAATATGCTGCTGGAGATATCACAAATACACAATCTGAAAATCAAGAGTGGGAAAACCACCACAGTGAAATGAGAAATATTCACCAGAAACATAAGAGTCGTACCGATACATGCCCATGTCCACTCAAGGAAGATTGCAGAAGACGAGTCAGCTTCGAGTCCCGAAAGGGGACATGAGTTGTCTTGCCCTCAGTCAATTTTCCAATCACCTACATATTGAAAACATAGAGATATTTAGAACAAAGACATCCTTAAAATTTATCTCAATGGTTAGGTGAATAAAGATGTTATCCTCGACATAAAAACACTAAAAAGAGAACAGCCTTTTCAGAAATAGAACATTGATAATCAACATACACTAGCACGACTACATCATGCACCGAAGATTAAATTTAACAAGAACTTCTACATCCAAAGCAACTGGAAATCCCTTTCTGAGCCTCTAGTGCTACAAATCAAATGTGGTAGCAAACCGAGTTGTTCTTCTAAGGCAGTTTTGCAATATACAATTACAGAAATTATGATTTACATTTTATCATTACTGAAAATGAAACATCTGACAAATTAAAAGAAAGATTGAACATGGAGAGAGGCACCTACAGTTCCAAGAGTCAGAAGACTCTTGTTGATGAATGAACCCTCTTTCCTCCTAAGTCCAGTTGTGTCGGTTTTGGAACTCTCAGATCCAGCTAAGTCAATCAAATTCTAAGCGAGAAAGAGACACTGTGAGAGAGCTGTCTGTAAGACAAGAGCGATCATATGCAATGAAAGAAGAAAGAAGCCCTTACTAGCTGGGAAAAAATAACTCCATCATATTGATCTCCATGAGCACTACTTTCTATCATCTGCAAACAAACAGTAGTTGAAACTAATAATGCATAGCAAGGAAATTTATAAGAGCAAAAGTATCTTAAAAAACGTTTAGAGGATCGGGAAGAAAACATGCGATGTTCAGAAGATCGAAGATGTACCAGTGTAAATTTTTTTTTTGGCAACGTACCAGTGTAAATATTGTGTGACTTCTGCTGCTCATTAAATTGAAATTATTTGAACCAACATGACGATGTTCTGCAGTTGAAGATCAAAACAGTAATAAGGAAAGGCAAAAAAAGAGTATATAGTAAAATAAAAACATGTTCGGAAGTAATTCTTCTAATTACCTTCCCCAGCTGCAATGAAGGATAGTGCATGACCTGGAGACAAAACAACTTCTTCCTTGATACCCTCAACATAAGTGCCCTAGAAACAATATTCACTCTAGATCAAACAAAGGTCATCCAAAAAAATACTTCCATCGCTCTCGTACTTGTCAGAAAGAAAATAATGAAATCAGACACACAGGCAGATGCTCTTGTTTTGTACACATTTGTATTTGTGTGTATGTGTGTGTGTGTGTGTGTGTGTGTGAGAGAGAGAGAGAGAGAGAGAGAGACAGCAATGTCGAAACCTGAGAATCCTCTCTAATACGTAAATTTTGTCCTGTTGGATCCAGTAAATCATTTATCACCTGATACAAGAACAAAAGAAAGATAAGTTACAGACAGATACCTTATAAGCACGTTTGTCTAAAACCAAAGACATGATGAGTTATCACACACGTTACTATTTCTGATTACAGTGTCAGTAAATGGTATTATATCATGGATGAAAATATTACGCATACCTCATTGTATATTTCAAGATATGAAACACGGAGCAGGTATTCTCTTCCGTTAGTCTGAATTAAGAATGATATAAGAAAGTCATTGTATGGAAAAGGTGCATAGAGAACTGTAAATCAGTAAAGGACCATATAGGTTATAAGTAGAACAAGATCACTTACTTCCTGGATGATGCTGAACACGTCTTTAATTGCTAATGGTATGATTCCGGGAAAATCTTGATCACCCTGTGCATATTGCAGATGAAGCAATGGTCATATTATGAACCTTTTTGGTATGTATGACCGTCTGATTGCGTGGCGGAAATCCATATAATCAAGTGATAATCTTGGTCAATCTTAATCAAGATTTTCACTTTCGAACCAAAAAAAAATCAAGATATTCTCTAGTTCTTATTGACACAAGCATGGCAATTAAACATCTATCAGCAACTATAATCTAACTCACTCGATCTTTGTATGATATCTTTTGCAAAACAGTAAACGTTGTATTGAACCAGAACAACCAAGTCTTTCCCAAAGAAGTGCCGCTTTAGAGCACATATATTTCAAGAAAAATCATATAGAACACAAGCCACGCCAAGAAACTTACATGCATTGTATGTGTCTTTCCACTGCTTGTAACACCATAAGCAAAAACGGTTCCTGTCAAATTGCCAACACAATGTCAGAAACTTCCCTGTAGCAATGCTACTAAAATTGAATTGGGCTAAAGGTATTTCGATGACAAACACAAGCCTGGTTTAATTTTATAACGCAGCTATACTCCTTACCATTAACACCTTCCATTGCTGCCTTGACTACAGGTTTTGCAGCTACGTCATAGACCTCTATAGTTGTTGCTTGTGGTCCAAAAACTTTATCTGGCATCAACATATTTGAATTATCGAACCAACGGAGGCAACCAGAATTGTAATCAATGAACAGTAAATTGAACTATCTCCGCAATAAATTCATGTCATACCGAAGGCGTAAGCTGTTAGGGGATTGTATTCATTCCTGACCATCTTGTCTGCGTCAGGATACCAAGCAATTTCATCTCCTCTTTGATACTCCCTCTCACTGAAATCAAACAGAAATAATGGCGGAGATTCTTAAAATCCTACTGAAAATTGACCGAGTTGCAATTCACATTCCATCAATCCCAAACTTGTAAAGCAGAACAATGGTGAAATTGTATCCAATAGATCTGCTATTACACGCCCAGATCTACCGTACCTCATCGGACGAAACCGAACGGTGACGGAGATGCTATCTCGCTCAGTCGGCACAGACTCGTCAATCAACCCCTCCGATGGGTAAGGGACAGGCAATTGCGCTCCATAAATCCCGGAGCCGCCGATTGGGCCGGGATTGGAAATGGTCGTCATAGATCGAGAGCCGCCGGAGTTGTAAATCGTAGAAGCAGATGTGGAACAAGAGCGAGGTAATAGACGGTTGTTGATATGAGACGAACAAGTCGAAGAAGCCGAAGAGTAAGGGCTCGGAGGTCTCCGGTGCGAGAATGGAGATCGGCTCCTAGTTCGAGATGACGATGAAGCCATCCACTCCGTCGATACTCCGGGGATGGATTAAACCGTTTAAACTCGGTGACTCGGTTTCCGAATCGGTGAGAATCTGAAGAAGGAGAAGAAAGAATCAAGCAATTAACTTCCAAATGTGAAGATGCAGAGAATGTGTCAGTGGGAAGCTCACATGGCTGGGGACAGAAAAAGCATTATGCTCTTCGTCTCTTCTCTCTCTTCTTCTCTCTCCGGCCTACTTTGCCATGGTTAAGCTACGCGATGATGAGAAAAAGATAGTGAGACCACAAGGAGAGAGCGATTGTTTCGTCTTCTTCACGCGACGGTGGTGAAGAGAGAGGGATCGTCTCAAGATATTTCTTTTTTTGGGTGAGGGTTCGTTTGTTTTTCAGATTTTGAATTGGGAAATTAATAATTAGACAATAAAAAATTATAGCTATGATATTCTTTGTAATATATGTATTAATTACAAAAATTGCCCCTTATGACAATCCATGGGAAAAAAAAGAGAAAGATAATGTGATTTCTCTGTTTCATCGTGGTGTTGCCCACCACTTCGTGTTCTCCGGTGGATTCACCACCGTCTCCGTCGTACTTAGCCCATTCCGATATACCATCAAACCATTTCCACCGCTTTCATCACTTCCCTTCAAAAGATTGCCGTCATCTCCTTCTTCTCGTCGATTTGATCTTGTCCTTGATTACGGCTTCTAATATATCGCTTATCACTCATCGTTTTTCATGGGGCATTCTCCACTAAATCCGATCTCCACACCGGAAACACTGTTCATTCCTCTTACTTACTCACCTCCACTGATTGGCGGTACTCGGCGGCTCTCGCCGCTGGAAAACTCAATCCACCGCTACAGCCTCCATCCCAATCAGTGATCACAGTTCTTGTCACTCCTACCTCTTTTTCTGTGGACTTGGCCTAAAGCCAGTGATTGCAAATTATGTCGACGGCGTTTTGCGTGAACAAGAACGAAGGACAAAACTGTAAACTTTCTAGATCAATTAGTTAGTTGATTTATATCCACTTTTCATGGCTATTTTCTCTATTACTGTGGTCAATATGGCTATTTAACAAAATTCACCCTTTTGAATTTCTAATTGATAAAAAAAAAAAAAAATACTTTGTGCTGCTGACGTGGCTCGATGAAAGAACATTTTGAGGTTTGAAACGTGGTTGAGATTATAAAATAACCGCGAACCGGAGAAAATAGTTTTTGAAAAAACATTGAAGGAACCGAGCGATCGGGAACAAAGAGTGGTCAGTAAAAAATAGTGATTTGTCCTTATTGCCCTTTAACTCGTTAAATTATTTTGTCCGGTTAAACCAACAAATCGATAACCGGCAAATCTATGAAAGAAATGTATGCAACATCGAATAAAAAAAATGAACAAACAGATTTAAAATTAAGTTTCTTTACGGTCACTCAAATTTGTTGAAATTACAAGCAAGTTATTTACATCTTTATTCTAGTCCTACTCATTTCCAACAGTGGAACATTATTTGCGACACTAAATTGGATTCTACTAACAGAGAGGAAACATTTCCCTCAAATAGATTATGTACATGACTATTAAATCCTGCAAAAGACAAAAATTGGAGTATTATGTACTGTTTGAAATAAATTTAATCCAACAATATGGAGTTATTACGAGCACGTATATCCTATTTATTTATTTAAAACAGCTTTCCATATATGCTTATGTTACACATTTATTGAATATGGTGGGTCCTTAATTACGTATCGCGAGAGTGTTTACTCTGAGCTCCACCGCACATCTGGCTCACACGTGCATGTTTTTCCTCCCTCACGTGTCATGTGATGTTTTTTTAATCTTTGGCTTAGTCCTGTGATGTGATCTATTGGAATTTATGAAAATTTAAAAACTATTTATGGAAAATGGTCATCTAAATTTTGAATTTCAGATCTATGTAAATAGTGTTAGGAATCTAACTCTAAATTAATACGGATATTACAGATGTAAAATTTAAATAAAGTTATTACACATGTGGTGATCATTAGACCTGGGCCGAAGCTAAAGTGGACCTACCATATGCCAAACGAAACCGCACGCATAGTCCTGAGCCGCTCAATGACTGCTAGGGTCTCCTTGGTTGAAATTATGAGTGGAAGGAGTTTAATCAAATTGCTGAGATAAACAAAAAAACAAAACTGTGTAAGGGTAAAATGGTAACATCACCTAACAAGAGGAGAAAAACCATCGTTACAAAAATCCAGCAATCCAACGGTCACAAGTTTCCGGTGTTTTGGTTTGTTGATTATCGCAAGCAAGCTCCTTTGTCCTTATCCATTGGAGTTTGAAGAAGAAAGCAGCCTCAGAAACCAGAGGGAGAGATGCTGATTCTTCGTCAATTTCAGATTTCTTCGTTTCAATTTCCGAAACAATCAGGTAAACAGTCCCGCGAAGAATATGTTTTCTTAGTGATTGATTTCTTGAATTGGTTTTGATGGATTTTCGGAGGAATCTGTAAGTATCTAAGAGATGAATCATGATAATGTTAATCTCAGGTTGTTCTAGTTCGAAAAAAGGTCTCCCTCTACCCAGAAATAGGTTTTACTGTAATCTGGGCAGAGTTATGGCTGCTGATATGAGTGGCAATGGAGGAATGAACTTAGAAAAGCTTTACCTGGGCATGGATTTTGGTACTTCGGGAGCTCGATTTACTGTTATCGATGATCAAGGAGACATTAGAGCACAAGGAAAAAGAGAATATCCTCGTTTCATGGTAAACAAGCAAATCGCATTATACTCAGATTTTTTCCTCTATGAAAATTAAAGCTATATGCAAGAGTAATTGATTCGCTTGATTGGTGGTTTGTGTCATGATTTTTTTTTTTTTTTTTCTCTGGTGGTGAATGTGTTTGGGGCTTGATTTCTGGTCTTGCTTATATCGAACGAGCATTTATTCTACACATTTCATCTATACATTATGAGCTACTTTGTGAAAAGATTTAAGAAAAAGCTATGGTCCTTGAATATATATGGACTGAGATGTTCTTTTTGTCATCTAGATAGAGAGAAGAAAGCATGGATTGGGCAAGCTCATGGAAAGCAACTCTTTTTTCGTTGCTAGAGGACATTCCCATTACCGTTCGCTCCCTCGTCTCATCCATTTCGCTTGATGGAACTTCTGCAACAACTCTCATCTTAGACAGGCATGTGATTGATTCATTGGGTCCCTTTAGAGGGTTTGATTTCCAGTCTCTCCCTAAATTTTCTGGTCATAGGAATATGAAATTTTGAAAAAGCTGTTTAATCCCCTTTGCTTATTTAATTTATATCTATCAGTGAGAGTGGAGAAGTTCTATGTCAGCCTTTTCTCTACAACCAGAGCTGCCCTGATGCTCTGCCAGAGATCAAGTCTATAGCACCAGCGAACCACACAGTCTGCTCTGGTTCCTCTACCTTGTGCAAACTCGTCTCATGGTGGAATCGTAAGATTCCGAACAGAGAATCAGCGGTATTGCTGCATCAGGCAGATTGGTTGTTGTGGTTGCTTCATGGCAGACTCGGAGTGTCAGATTACAATAATGCCTTGAAGGTAACACCGTCATGTATATTATTTGCATGTAGGTAGAAGGTGCAGATTAATTGTCTACTAAACACAAAAAACATATCAAATTTTAACAAGTGCTTTTTTGTTTTGCATTTGAGTGCAGGTGGGCTATGATCCTGAGAGTGAATCATATCCATCATGGTTGCTTAGTCAACCTTATTCTCAGTTATTACCTGTGGTACAAGCTCCTGGAACGTCAATAGGCAATCTGAAAAAAAGCATTAGAAGGCAATTCGGTAAATTTTCTTGCATCTAACAAAAAAAAAATCAGTACATATATTTCTTGCATAAAGTTTCAGTTTTCCTTTTGGCTTGACCAGGATTTCCAGATGATTGCAAAGTCTGCACCGGTACCACTGATAGTATAGCTGCGTTTCTTGCAGCCCGTGCGACTGAACCTGGGAAAGCAGTGAGAACTCTGAAATACTTTCTGAATGCTATTTGTCTCTCAGCTACACTCTTAACCCTTCTTATGAGAATTGTGTGATACATTTTGATGTTTGTATCATATCAAGTCAGTACAAATGTCTCTAATATGTTCATACTTCCCACATTAAACAGACAGTTATATATAGTTCTTTTCCAAAGGTAACTTCATTGGGTTCGACCTTAGCCATCAAACTTCTCAGCACCAGAAGGGTCGATGATGCAAGGTATGGAGTCTACAGTCACCGCCTAGATGACAAATGGTTGGTTGGAGGAGCTTCCAACACTGGTGGAGCCATTCTCAGACAGCTCTTTAGTGACGAACAGTTAGAGAGACTGAGCCAAGGAATCAATCCTATGGTCGCATCTCCTCTAGATTACTATCCTTTGCAAAGCAGCGGTGAAAGATTTCCAGTAGCTGATCCCAACTTGGCTCCCAGGTTTGTCTGCCTTTCTCATTTTCTCACATCTCTCTCTGTAAATTTAACCTGAAATCAAACTTCCCTCAGAACGTGTAAAGCCCCTCTATGTAGATTCACTTAAAAAGAACATGTTAACATATTGCAGATTACTTCCACGCCCAGCAAGCGACGCTGAATACTTGCATGGTATCTTGGAGTCAATCGCACGTATTGAGGTACGAACAATCATTTCAAACGGTTGCTACCGAGTTTCACATGACTCATGGCAATAGTCAGAATAAAATGATTACGAAACTACTCCACATCAGTACAGAATCTGAGCAAGCCTCTTACATTGGTTCATAGCAACCAAGTTAGTTCGATTTACACATGAGAAGTAACTGGTAATGACTCATCATGGTGTTGGATGCAACGCTTACAGGGGAAAGGCTACAAGTTGTTGAAAGAGATGGGAGCAACGGAGGCCGAGGAAGTGTTGACAGCAGGAGGCGGGGCCAAGAACGACAAGTGGATAAAGATAAGGCAGCGAGTTCTGGGTTTGCCTGTGAAAAAAGCCGTCCATACGGAAGCTTCCTATGGAGCTTCTCTTCTTGCGTTGAAGGGCGCAAAACAAAACAAATGCTTGTGAAACAGAGCACATATTCGAGATCAGAGGACCTTTTCTGCTCTTGCCTAGACAAATGCTTGTGAAAAGAAAACATTTTTATGAAGAGAGGATGCTAATGCCCTTGCGCATTGTTGCATGTACAGTACTGAAGCTGCTTTGTTACCGAACAAACTTTTCATGCAATTGTGCTGTTGTGTGTCCATGTAAACGTTACAAAAAGAAGGAATAAACGGCGTTTGTGAAAACAATGCAGCAAAATGAGGTTAACGGCCAGAATCATACCTCTAGACCAAACACCCTTTTTGATTCGTTCATCGAAAGTGAAGACATATTATTTATCAAAATGGTATAATAAACCTCATAAATCCCAGGGAGCGGAGGAAGAAGAGACCGGAGATATGGCTGCAATGTCGACCACCGTTACATCGCCGACTTTGACTTACTTGATCCACCAGTTTGTCTGTTCCTTAGGCCCTTTTCCGTCTCTGTATTAACCAGTAAATCCAATCACCATGACGAGCGTCGCTTCCCTTCCTCCTTCTTCCCGTCGACCTCCTCTTCTTTACCTTTTATCAAAATCTTTCTCTTCCGCTGGCGAATCAGAAAGATCCCAAGAGATGATGATTGAGAGCTCGGCATTGAAGCTGTCGGTGAAGGAGAAGAGAAAGCTTGCTTCTTGGGTGACAAACTGAAATGTCAACTAGTTGGCAAGTCAGGCGTCACGGATTCAGTCGTCTTCTCCTTCTTAGAGACGCTGAAGAGCTCGTAAAGGTACCACCAACTTTACGAGAAATCTCTCTGTTACGATATGTATGAAACAATCTCTGCAAGATTGGTATTGGGTAGTGAAATTGTGGTTTCTATTGGAAGAGTTGCTGTTTTACTCAATGAAGTGGATTGAAGCTGTGAAAACACTTGAACGCTGAGCCTGACTTGGCTTTAAGCTTGATTGATTTCCACATACAGGTGAAAATACACAAGACATGCCCTGGAGAGCTAGAGGAGTTATTCTGCATTTGGAGGACGCCACTGGTTCAGTAGTAGTCGGGCAAATCGCGCGGACTGTGATATTGTATCGTCCTAGTCCCACCAAATTGAAAGCTGAGGAGAAAACAAAGGAAACACAGATGATGTAGGAGAGTTGCAATGACATGATCCTATCATCTATTATACAATTTCAGGACTCGAACCAGAGCCTTTTCTATACCAAGACTTTTTTCATTTCAGTCGGAATACATTTTTCCTGTTTTTCGAGAATACAATCTCAAAGAGAGTTTCTTTTGATCTACAACTGAATGGGCTGTTCTCTCTGTTCCTTGTAATTTCCTTATGAGGTATATGGTGACTTTCTGAGCTAAGCAGCTTTGACTTTCTCGGCTGCATAGCGGCTTGTATCTTCCGAGTAAAGTACACCGTCCTGCGAAAGAAGGCGTACAAGGGAAAGCGAAAACCGAGCCTGAAATAATTCATGTTAGATTAGAAGAGCAAAAGATGTGTCAAGTTAGAGTTGTTTGGCTGAGTCTTTGCATAGCATTTTTTACCCATTGGAATCCCACGAGAGCATACCAGCAGCCTCTCAAGCCAAATCCTCCATTACTCAAAAGCTTTTGGTCAATTGTAAACATTGCAAAAAGAGGAGAGAGAGTTACAGAAACCGATTTCGGAATTCAGGAGAGTGATGGAAATTGAGATCAAGAGGAGTGAGTACCATAAGTAGAACCCCAGCAACAGCGAGGCATCCAGTCATTGACAAGCTGATATATCTAAGATCTCTTCCAGCCTTCATTTTACAGACAACAGTTTTAGTTCTTTTGGATCATGTGATCGGACCTTTACAAGGAAATTCTGAATACACCCAGAAATGTACTGAGACACAAAAGTTTAAGTTACCAGTAAGGTGCCTTCAAGACTGTGAGTAATCGGAGTGATAAATAAAGCAAGGAAATATGGTATTATGACCTTGTGCATCTGTCACAATATGGAACGAAAAACTGTTTAGAAACTCGTCATTCTTGAAGATGTGCTGCCGGGAACAGATGAGAAAAATTCTAAAGAAGAAGGTAACAGAAATACCTCGGATGTGACAACCTTGTCGTGTGTAAAGATGCCAGGGAACAGCCATGGAACTGCTGTGCCAATGGTTCCCACTACTATTCCTAGCGTAGCACCAATGATAACAAGTGACTTCAGAAGCATTCTAGCCTACAGACAGTAGTAAAAACAGAGTTGCTTTAGGCAACACTAAAAAGTTACTGCTGTGCCAATGGTTTCAGCTGAGGATTTTTCACAGACAGCCTTACCTTAGGCAAATTGCGATTGATTCCGAATAACAACTCAGGCATAAAGGACTGTGCAGTTTGAGAGAGAGGCTCTCCCCAAACCGTACTCATAGTATATGTCTGAAGCATAACCTAGAGACCAAAGGACCAAAAGATCAAAAGACGTTATTGAGCGAACTCAAATCAGGAGAGATGGTTGGTGGTGCGATACAAATGGACATCACCTGATGAGCAGCTATGATGCTTGTACCCATTGATGTAGCAAAGTACACCAGGAGCGTATAGAACAAAACCTAAGGGGATAAAACACAAATATCAGATACGAAAGAGACATCCTGTTGTGTAACTAACTGTCTGACGTAGTAACCTTTGACATCATAGTTATAAAGACTGGGGCAGCGAGCCCAAAGATAGTCAAAAGTTCACTTGGAGAAGGAACACAGAGTGAGAACGCGCTGTATCCTTTCTTGTTCAATGCGTCCATCATCATATAAGCTGCAACAACCTAAAACATCTTAAATTAAGACCACAGATAGACAGATAAGCCATATTGATAACTAGCTGATATGGTATTGACCCAGACAAGAAGAATTTAGTCTCAAAACCAGGACTTTGATCAGAATCCTATAGATTTCAGCTTACCTGTGAAACCATAGTTGCCCAAGCTGCACCTGCTATACCGTATCCTAGAAAGGTGCATAAGACCACATCACCAACACCGTTTATGACACTGGCAACTGCCAATGCCTTTAAAGGTCCCCATGAGTCTTTCATACCAAGACTGAGACAAAAAAAAAAAAGAGAGAGAATGCTTCACCAGAATAACAGTGAAATAAAAATTATCACAGTAGTATTAAGATCCCGTGGTCAGAATTGTGCTACGAAGCTGAAACTTTGGAAGTGCAAGAATGCAAGGAAAATGGGGAATAAAGGGACCTTGCACTTTGAGCAACCCATCCAATGAGAACAGCTGGCCATGCGAGACCACGGATCTGAGAAAGGAAAAAATATCATCAAAGCAAAGAAAGAAAGAAGAAAGTGACTCAAACCAAAGTTTTCGCTAAGAATGAACAATACTCAAGGGTATTAGCATGGATCAAACTTAGTATAAGTTGTACATTTTCAGACAGGTTCACATGGAACAAACATACTATATGTCTATATGCATAGAGCCAGCCAACACTGACCAAAGCCCACAAAACATTAATCTACAAATTTAAGTTACAAAAGGATTCACCGAGATAGAGTATGAACCTGAACATATGTATTAGCCGCCGGGACAATGTCAGCATTCTTTGCCCCTGTAAAAGCTGAAAGACGACTAAACAGTCAACAGTCTGTTGTTTTACCTACTTGTCACAAACTTGTTACTGGTCAGCTACAAACATCCCTTTTTACCTATTAGTGCCCAGGAACCAAACAGTCTTGTAAACACCATCATCATGACTCCACAAGCCAGTCCGATGAAAAGCAAGATCGATATCTGATGTTGTACTTCATCTTTATCCTGCATAAGCACTATTCTATTACGAGGTTCTAATGACATACATAAAGAAAATTCTTGAAATTACTAAATGAGTAATGACTAAAAGGTATTATACATCAAATTCCTAGTTCAAGAATAAGAATCTCCTGACGATTTTAATAAACTGACCCGCCGAGCAAGAGAGGTGGCAACAAGATTTGAAGTCGCAACTGAGAGGAACATGAACGTATAACACAAATAATCACAGATGACGGTTGCAGGACCTGTTTCATCCATAATGAAATTTAGATTACTGTTACTTAAATCAGTAACCCACACGTCGAACATAAACAAAAAGAAGAACGCACTCCGATACTCCCCGCTCGTGTCACACATTCAAGACATACATACGACATTGAAATCAAATGTTTAGAAGCCCTGAGTAATCAAAAGACATGACTGAAACTTATCTTCATATTTGTTTACAATTAGACAATTAAACAAAAGAGCTACTGTGCTTTATGGAACCTAAAGATCCCATTTCTCCCTCAGTATTTTCACACTATCCATACAAAATCAAGAAAGTTAAAGCAGCAACTTTTTAATAAGTTCAACACACACAAAAATCAAGCAACACTAAATCCGTCATCAAAGAAAGGTTAGTGCTTTTCCAGCACAACACCAGAGATGAACACACATACGGGTCCACTCTTGATTCAAAGTAACACAGAATATTAAAAGAGAGAAAAGCTCTTCATTGTCCATTCTAAACAGAGACAAGCAAAAGTTATTTATTGTGTCCATACCAGAAAATAGAATAAAGAGCAAAAGAGACCCAAATCAAAATTCACCACTTTGTCCAGATTAAGTTGAAGAATCAAAAGCCCAGAAAACCCAGTCAAGCAAACTCAGATTCAATGGTATATGTGTATATATAGACATACCTAAAGCAGCGAGTTCAAGTGAGCTTCCTTGACCAATCACCGCCGTGTCAATGAGACTCATCAACGGCCCACACAGCCATAGTCCAGCCGCAGGTCCCGTAAACATGACGATCTCTTTCATCTGCCCCCAAATACTCTGATTAGCCAACTCATCTTTCTTCACTTGTTCTGTTTCCACTTCAACCGGAGAAATCATCGAACCGTCGCTTACATCTCCACCTTCAAACTCAAGCACTTCCTCCCCATTTCCTCTTCCTCCTTCAACAACAAGCTCCTGATTCGGACTTGCGCAGCTTCTTACAAACATGTTCAAATCTCCGGAAACAGAGCTCCTGAAACTCGGGAATGGAGGCTTCTTCCATGCCCGTAAAGTGATTGATGATCGGAATGGTTGCTTGGGGTTAGAAGAAATCGAAGAGACTGTAAATGTTAGGGCTTTGCATTGAATCTGCATAGTTTCCCTTCGTCCTCCTCTTTGGTTATCAAAAATCAAACATTCAGAAACAAAATAAAAAGGAGCGTCTTGAAAGCTTAACTGATGCACCACCAACTCCCATTTTCCAAATTTACTCGCTGCTCATCATTTTCGGTCTAACGGTTGGTACAGTGAACCGGTTAACAAAATTATTATTTTGTTTCTAATTCTACGGCTCTAAAGCAAAAAGGAACAAATTCGATAAGGCAGTGTGTGACTGTAAACAAGTCCAAGTGTTGTTGTTTTTGGTGTCGGAGATACAAGACAAGAAAAATCATCTTAATTTGCATCGAGTCACTCATGACTCATGACCCTACTTTGTAAGTTGAGTGTAAGTTTATGCGACTTAAATTTCTAAAACTGTAAGCAATTTGCAAACAAGTAGTGTGTATTTCATTTTCACATTTCATATAAGAAGAATCCACAAGAAATCGACTTTGGGCTTTTTATTGAGCCCATATCAGTTACTGCCTGGTCTAGGCCCAAGGGTTACGAGTCCACAAGTGAATTGCTCCCAATCATCGCCACGTGGAAGTTGACATGGCAGACTATGGACCGTTGATGAGACTTCACTTTATCTGATGAAAATCTCCAAACATAAACCTCAGCCTTAAAAACCACTCACAACTCATCACCACCTCACAAACTCTTATTTGAATGTAATTTTTATTTATTTATACTTCATTCATCATTGTGTGAATTTTGCTGGGAATTTGTATATTTCTAAGTGAACATGTGGATCCCAAGTCTCAGTTATATGCTAAGAAACATATATAAGATTTCTGAAATATAATTTAAACGGTTTCACAAAAATATATCAGAATGAAAGAATAATTTATGTTTTTTTTTATTTGAGAAAAAATAATAATTTATGTTGCCGGAAACATAATTTTTTATTTTGATGTATACAATTTAGCCATTTAAAAAAAAGATGCTATTCACGCACAAAATTCACAACATAGCAAGATAAATAAATAAACCAATTTAATGATTTATAAGCGAGTAATACTTACTACAAAAAATATCGTGAAAATTATTTTTGATATATGAGCGACTAATACTTGAATACGAAAACTATCATGAAAATTATTTTTTAACGTAATATATATGTTTATGTAATATTTGTAGTAAGTCCTAAATTAAAAGGTTAATTTATCCAATAACCAAAAAAACCATAATTAAAAATTTAATCAAAAACTCCAATTTAGAGTTTTTGGTTATTTTCTTAATTATGTTTTTTTTCTTGGTGGTTATTGGATAAATTAGCGGAAATTTTAATGTAAGTAAATCTTAAAATATAAACGAAATGATCCTCGATAACATTTGCAAACATTCGAAATATTATCGTCCACGTGGCAAATCATGATGAGCCGGCTCACGAGAACCTCAATTTCCCCATCTTTGTGTTCTCTCTGTCTCTCTATATATCAAACCACCGAAACGCACTATTGGCGTCTTAGTAGCGTGGTTAGAGCGTTTCAAGCTCTCTATCGAGTAAACGAAGAAGATAGCAACAATGGCGTCAAGCTCTGCTGCTCTGCTCAAGTCCTCACCGGTGAAATCTGACTGGGTTAAGGGACAGTCTCTCTTCGTCCGTCAACCTTCCTCCGTCGTAGCTAATCGCAGCCACGTGTCACCTTCCGCTCTCACCGTTCGTGCCGCCTCTGCTTACGCCGATGAGCTCGTCAAAACAGCTGTAATTATATCAAAATATTCGCTAGAGTTTTAAAACATTTTACTTTCGATTCAATAAGCTAAATAAATGATTGTGTTGGCAGAAAACAATCGCGTCTCCGGGACGCGGGATTTTGGCGATGGACGAGTCAAACGCGACTTGTGGGAAGCGTTTGGCGTCAATTGGGCTAGAGAACACGGAGGTTAACCGTCAGGCTTACCGGACGCTGCTTGTGTCGGCTCCAGGATTGGGACAATACATCTCCGGGGCAATCCTGTTCGAGGAAACTCTCTACCAATTAACCGTCGACGGCAAGAAAATGGTCGATGTTCTCGTCGAGCAGAACATCGTCCCTGGAATCAAAGTCGACAAGGTATCTTTAAAAGAGTTCTAGGTTTACGCATTTGGTTTGGTTCCTTCATTGTGTGGAATAATCCAAAGTCGATTTTTTTTCTCTTTCTTTTGTGCATAATCCAAAGTAGTACACAACCGAGCTGGAATCCCATTTGTTTCGGTTTGGTTTGTTCGTTTGGATCGTTTTACGAACAAAATTCGGTTTAGTTTTTTTATTTAAGTTTGATTTAATTACGGTTCGATTTAATCTGTCATGTAAAACGATTGTGTGTGATGATAACTTGGGAAATGGTTTTGAATATAAACAGGGTTTGGTGCCACTAGCTGGATCTAACGACGAGTCATGGTGCCAAGGACTTGACGGTTTAGCCTCTCGTACTGCGGCTTACTACCAACAAGGCGCTCGTTTCGCCAAATGGTACGATAGTATTCTGATTGTTGCAGAATCAATATATTGAATTGGTTATAATCGAAATATACATATATAAATTCTGTCAAATGAATGGTGTTTTGATTGAACTCCATGTAATTTTAGGCGTACTGTTGTGAGCATTCCAAATGGACCCTCTGCATTGGCTGTTAAAGAAGCTGCTTGGGGACTTGCCCGCTACGCCGCTATTTCTCAGGTACAGTATATTTCTTGGGAAATCAAGGAAACGGGCACAAACCTACACAGCTGTTTCTCATTCTACATATTTTACGTTCTGCAGGACAGCGGTCTGGTACCGATTGTGGAGCCAGAGATTCTGTTGGACGGAGAACACGGCATTGACAGGACATACGAAGTTGCAGAGAAGGTCTGGTCTGAGGTCTTCTTCTACCTCGCCCAGAACAACGTCATGTTCGAAGGTATTCTTAATGATTACAATGCTTACTTAGACTTTGATTATTTCAATTTACATTTTTGAAGAAACTTACAACTTTGCGGATTTCATTTGGTGTGACAGGTATTCTCCTGAAGCCAAGTATGGTTACTCCCGGAGCTGAGTCCAAAGACAGAGCTACTCCCGAGCAAGTTGCTTCCTACACTCTCAAGCTCCTTCGCAACAGAGTCCCTCCCGCTGTCCCCGGAATCATGGCAAGTTTTTATCTTTTACTGTTCTTTTTTTTTTTTTTAATTTTGGCAACTGAAGAAACTCTGACAATATTTGGATCAATGATTTGATCTATGTATGTATGCAGTTCCTGTCTGGTGGACAGTCCGAGCTGGAAGCAACCTTGAACCTGAACGCAATGAACCAGGGACCGAACCCATGGCACGTGTCCTTCTCCTATGCACGTGCCTTGCAGAACACTTGCCTGAAGACATGGGGAGGCAGAGAAGAGAACGTGAAGGCGGCTCAAGACACACTCCTGACCAGAGCCAAAGCCAATTCGCTGGCTCAGCTCGGGAAATACACAGGAGAAGGCGAGTCCGAGGAGGCTAAGGAGGGTATGTTTGTAAAAGGCTACACCTATTAAGCTATTTGTATTAATGGTTCCATAGATCAAAACTCAAAAACTTGAGCTTGATTCTGGTCTTTGAGTTATTATACTCCTGTTTCTTATAAGGGATATAAAAGTGAATTGGTGGTGTTTTGTCATGTGACTAGTTTTGTGTCATCGTGGTTAATGGGGTCGTTTTGTTACTACATCTTTGTACCTCTACTCCTTACTACTAATAATTGAGTTATTACGTCTGTTTTAATCATTGTTATAACACGCGTTATCAAACTCTTGCTTTACTAGTTACGAGACTACAATAATGATAATAACGTTTCTCTTCGTCATACAAGATAAAATTAGAAAAGACCAAGTATTACTGTATTAAGTACATGAAGCAAAGACTCTAGTTTTGTATCCAAGAAAAGATTTAGCAAGAAACAACAAAATAGCATATGGTGGGAATTCTTTGAATTGAGTAATGGAAGATCATAGTCCAAGGTCACATGAATCGCAAACATCTTATCCCGAGTGAGCTCAGAGTTAATGTATAGGCAGAGAAGAAGACTTTAATATCAAGATTCTTTGTTAGAGAAGGAGAAGAAGCCCATAAACTACTATCAAGATTCTTATCGTTTCCTCACTGAGCCATTTAAGCTAGTTTTTGGTTTGTAACTAAAAGAGAATGCACAAGAAATGTAGCCTGTAAAGATAGTGTTCTTACATGCCTACAAGGTTCTTACTTGATCTAGTGTATCTGTGATCACTTTTCAGACTCTCTTTTAAACTGTCCAACGGGTACAACACCTGCAGGCTCGTGGTTGTTTGATCTATTTACATCGATACCCTGCTCCTTGTAAACCAAAAGAAAAAAAGTTTAGACATACCGAAGAAAAATCGAGCCAAGATATTGTTCATTTAGTAACACATACTTGGTGATTTGATCCATGCTCATGTACTCTTTGAGGGTTGGAGTTAAGATCAATCATATTATGATCACAATTCCCATTTGATTCTTCAACGTTAGCCGAAGAAACCTTTTGACGGTTTGCCTCCTTACACCGTAATCCCAATTCATCAGCGTGGTTAGGCTTATCGCCTGGAAACTACAAGACAGAGATCACAAATCAAGAATGCTACAAGATCCTTAATTTGAGAAGAGATTTTCGATGCTACAAACCTCAATTCTCTGTCTGAGCAGTAGAAACCGCTTGTGTGTTCTCTTGCCACCAACATGTACTACCATGTCACATTGTAGACAAAGAGAACTACCATCTATCTCACAGTAAAAGAAGGCTGCTCACCAATGAAAACAACATTTCAGACAAAAAAAAAAAAACCGAAATTTTCTTTTACTATACACTGAAAACAAAGAGAGAATTTTCATCATACCCGGCGCATTTTCGCAGATGTCACAGCTTGGTGCATTGCTTGGATCAGCCAAGCCTACACGTACATGTCTACTAGCCAGCTTGTTGCACATATGAACCTGAAGACAAACAAACAAAAACCTGATTGATATCTTATTGACCACAATCAAACCCATTTCAGATCAAAACCTATGAAATTCTAACATCTCTTATAGCTCTGTAATTGAGTGTCACTAGAGATAACGCGGTGCAAATTTCTGAAGAAATACATTACAGGACAAAGTCACTCGAATCTAGTGTTGTCGCAACTAGAGAACATCAATTATTTGTTGATTCAGTTCAGAACCCGGTTTGGTTGGAAGAATACAATTATGAAAACCTGAGAAAATCTTAAACATGATGTTTTGAGAGAAAGTTAAGCTGGTTACTTTTTCGTCGCAGGAGCAGCAGAGTGCAGCTTCGTCGGCGGCGCAGAAGACGATAGCGGCGGAGCTCTCACACGCATCGCACAAAATCCTCATGGTTTTCTTTTCTTGGCTTATCTTTGAAAGATTATGACAAATCCCACTTTCAAAGTTCGCATCTTTCGCCAAACCCAGAACAGAATTTGATCGAGTAAAAAGAACGACTGAGATTAAGATGAAGATTACGGAGATTTTTTTATGAATCTATCTCTTATGGCAACAATGTGATGTTGAGAATTTGGAGGAGAGAGCAGCAGAGACATATGATGATGATGGAGAGTGATAAATAAATTTCCAGATGGTGAGAGTAAGTTTGTTTATGTACTCGCTCTCTCTCCCGTTTACTTTCATTTCTCTTTTCTCCTTCAAATGTGATGGCCCCAAAACAAAAAAACAAACATAAATGAGATTTTTTGTTTTTTTATCTCTTAACGACCTGATGATGATACAAATATTGTATATGTTTTCAAAACATATTCACCCATACATTTTTATAGTATGTTTTTCATTTTTATGTTGATTTTTATTCAAATTGCTATGGTAAGACTTCATTTATTGAAACTTATTTAACCAAGTTAAGTCATATTCGGGAAAGGGTAAATTTTTTTAACATGAATTTGATTTTGTTTTTTAACATTTTTATTTCTATTTGGCTAGTCGAAATATTGTCACATTTTACATTCATTAAAAAATTGGAATGTTCTATTCGACGACTAAACTCATTCTAAAGAATTAGTCGGATGATAAAAACTTGAATCACTCCATTGATTAAAAATTAAAAATCTTGTAGAATGATCTAAACACACATCTATCGTGTCAAGAATAACAATTAGTTTTCAAATGCACATGAAAATGTTTGTTTCATGAATAATTAAAATCTAAGGACAAAAAGAAAATGAGGCAGTAAAATCTAACTTAGTCTAGGGACCCAAAATGATAAACTTCAGTAGACAAAAAACTTCAGTAGTGATGTTTCCTTCGTTTTGTTAAGTTTCTATAGAATGTTCGAGTTCATGTCTTCTCGTCCATGGAAGTAAGTGTATATTTGGTGATTTGTGATCAATTCCAAGTTGTTATTTATAAAAACAATAGGAAAAATGAAGGCCACACGAGAATTGAAAACAGAGAAAGGTAGGGTCAAATGTATCAACAGCCACTGAAATTGGTGGTGAAGATGTAAGTGTCGTTTCATAGTAGGTTTGTTTTTTTCCATTTTCTCCCAAATATTCGATTTTGACTAAAATCTAAAACACCCAATCTACTGAAATGATTTTTGCGTCGGTCCAATCAATGATCTAGAGATATTTCTGGAGTTCGATAGATTTTTAGACCTTGATTGATCCTTTGCATTTATTAGCTTAAAAAAAAAAACTTTTTATCATATGATATATATTACAAAATATGATTTGCAAATACATTAAACTGATAAATGAAAAGATATTTTTGAAAACAAAACCGATAAAAAATAGAAATCTCTGAAATCAAAGTCCTTAAGTCATGAAAATTAAAATGGCTGAAAAAATAAATTCTCGACACTAAAATTGAATCACATCATTCTCACAAATTTTTCAAAAAACTTGAAGGCATAATAATTGTGTCAAGCTCCGAACAGACTTAACAATCAAAGACACTTCCAAAAAACTGAAATCTGATGCGGTATCAAGTCGAGTTCAATCAATAACAACACCAACATAAATGCAATAAGACTAAAAAAAACATAAAAAAGAAACCACACCACACGATTTTTTTCTAAAAAAACAGAGAGCGCGAGTCGAACTAGACTCAAGGTAAAAAAAAACTTATCTATAATAGTGTGTGTGGAAATTGTTTTTCTTTTTCTAGTAGTGTTTGTTAAAAAAATAACCTGAAGCCTATGAAGTTAATAGAATATGTTGGATTATTGGCTTTAAGATTAAGTCCATGAATTCAATTTTTTAAAATTAATCAAAAAAATTTGGGATGGTCAATATAATATGTTGGCTATAAGATTAAGTCCATGAAGTTAACTCATTGAACCTAATACAAGTGAAGCTCATGTGGTTGTTAACTCATGAAGATTTGATCACGATAAGAGAGGAGATAACAAAGTCTTGGTGCAAACCATAACGAAATGAATTTTGGAATTCATCGCGGTGAACATCAATGATGGAAGTTAAAACGATGGTTTCAAAAGGGCCATTGAGTAATGTACATTTCTCTCCGTGAACATAGCAAGGCTTAATGTGTGGGCTGACTTTTTTGCCAAAAAGAATTCGAACACCAAGTTATATTTTTTTCTATATATAAGACATTTTTAAATAAGGTTTATTTGTTAGGGTAATCAACCAACTTTTTTTTTGGTTGAAAATTTTATTGCATTAATAGAAATATTTTTAAACTTTTTGGTTTATTATAAAAAATAATATTCGATCAAATCCAGAAATTCAGATGGGATCTGGTTTGGATCCCCTACCTTAAAGCTATTGGGCCTAATTCATCACTTACAGTCGACTCATTATCCACAACTGGGCCAATACTCACAATAGGACCAATACCCACAACCGGCCCAATATTAAACTGGCCCAACCCATAGCCAGTCCACTACTAAATTGGTCTATAACCCTAAATCTAATGCTAAGGCAAACCCTAGACGGTACAGGCCCACCGCCAAGCGACACCACTGCCGTTAAAACCGATGGCACAAAGCTGCCGCCAAGCGACACCACTGCCGTTAAAACCGATGGCACAAAGCTGCCACCAACAGAGGAGAAGAGATTTCAAAAGGATCGAGTAGTCTAACTTCATAAACTTTAGTTACACTGATTTAATATATATTAATTGTTGAAAACAAAAACAAAAAATTGGTAAAGAGTTTTCAAAGAAAAAATCCAAAAGACATATCATAGTAAAGTAACCATTCATAAAACAAAACACAAATATCAATAAAAATTTTATTACTAGGAAAAAAGGTAATCTGCAATATACAATATAGAAAAATGATAATAAACAAAATTAGATGTGAATATTTATTATTTTAGTGTATATATATTACTCAAACAAATCAATTTTTTTTAAGAAAATCAAAATCAAAATTTTCAACGTATTTACAATTTATATATATATTAAAAAAAAATGAAAAACAACCACTACAGTTAATTTTTTTTTTTTTGCTAAATAATTTTTAATTTATTTTTTTTGTTTTTTTTTGTTTTTAAAACTATGAGAGTTCCGAACTTTTGACTCATAATCTCTGACGAATCCAACCCGCTAAAAGCCCAAGTCAAAACTTCTCATTTATTTTATTTTCACCCGATTAAATGGATTTGCGACCCAGTTTCAGGAAAAAGACAGAATTCGGTCAAAAAGCCCACGCCAGCTCTGCGAGCGCTGGGTCAACAGGCGCAGAGCTGACGAGTTAGGAACGAGTCAACAGAGCGGGTAGCACAGTCGTAGGAGCGAGATTTGCGGAGAATATGCCAAGATCGTGCCCGAGATACGCGGAACCGCCCTGGAAACGTGGAGCTAGATTGATATAAGATTGGAATCCACCAAACTTATGTTTATGAGATAATCAAGAGTTTACAAGTTTTCTTGCGGAAATGGGGGTGATGTTGAGATGGAAGGTGGTGATTTGATTGACTCTCTCAATCAATGGGGTGATTGACACTCTCAATCTGTAAACGAACAAGTTATTTTAATCACACAAACAACTATATTCGTGGCTTCTAAAGAATAGAAGTGAATCTCACACTTGTATTCAAAAGAAAGAACAATTCTTTAAAGAAACCCACTTTGAAAGAAAACAAAAATACTTTGATTAGTTTGATTGAAAGGTGGTCACAATGAGACAAAGGACTGAGCTTATATAGGCTCATTTAGGACTCTACTAACGGCTATAAATTACAAATTAGAAAGAAAATCAAGTGAAATAAATGGCAAGACAAAGAAATGAGGCTCTTCTTGGATTTGTAGCCGTTGAAGGTTTTATGGTGGCTTGAACATGATAAGGCAACTTATATCTTGAGATTAGGATTATAAATCCATGTGATAACAGTCTTTGGTTGATATAAAGGCTGGAAATACTCGCATTCTTCAGTGGCTCAAAGGGAAAGAGCTGTTGGGCATTAATTGGTCATTGTGACGCCAAATATGGCAAGTAAGTATATAATTGAATCCTCTTGATCCAATGGCTGGGAATGAATCTTGAGGTACTCTTAGGAGCCTCTAGTTGTAGTAAATACTCTCCTGGACGTGTATGATTCTTCGGTTTAGAAAATTAATATCTCCCAACCAAAAATCAGTATTGACTTGATTCAAAATCCTCATGAGCCTCTGATGGATCAAAAATATGGAACAAGTCGGTTTGTACCTTAAATCTTCTTGGTTTGGTCGGAAATCTCTAATTAATTTGTATATGTCCAAACCGGGCAAGTCTAGAAACATTCGACTTGCAAATTGAATATCTCCTTCATCGAAACTCCGATTAGGTTGATTCAAGTTCTTGCCGTGCTGTAGTTGAGTTGAGAACGTTTTTCAAGTGGTTTCATGCTCTGAATCTTCGTGGTTAATTTGATATGCTCCAGGAAAGGCACATGTGTCTTTGTCGACTCCTATGCGGCTTGTGTGGCACGTTTCATGGAGCTCCAATTCAGCTACTGGTCTGATGACCTCATTATAGATCGAATAGCTGAATTGAGCTATAAATACACAAAGTCCGAGCAGATTTTGCCAACTTTTGACTTACGCGAGAGCTAAACACTACATTTTCAGCTTGTAACACATCTCACTCGAGATCTCATTGTATATTCGATTCATATCAATATAAATCCAGCTCCGCTCTACTCTTCTTTTAATCGTTGAATTTATAGTTATTTCTTACGACCAAAGTTTATTCTCCGAATTCATATATAAATATTCAGTGTGGAATTCAGCTTCCACAGTACCCGAAAACAGTATTTGGATATTCCAATTTAAAGAATAATTTTTCGTACTAAACGGAGTTTGAATCCGAAGCACAAAAAAACCAACCCCTTTGTGTTACCACTAAATTATCACACCTTTAGTATATTTTTTTCTTTTGTTACCGTTGCGGAATAACGATGGTTCTTTCTTTCCCTATTCTCTCAACGTTCAGTCACGCATATATCAATGTCCATTGTTCTGGTCTTTTGCCGAATTCCAGCATCCCACTAATAGTGCACTGTTTGTTTACGCCCACAAAAGAATTAAGCCTCATGTACAATTCATCTCTTACTAAAATAAAATATATATTAAGGGGAAAAAACGTTATGAGAAAACAAAATTAACTTTAACAAAAAAACATTTGACCAATCATAGAATTGTTTGCATGTATAAATGTCATGTAACTGTTACCAAATCATAGTTTGGGGGCATCAATGATGAATTTTATGAAGTTATATTATCGAATTAAACACTGATTTTAGAGTTTAACATTTCAAAATAGTGCTCTCAATACGTAAGTTATGGTTGAAAATAAATGTTTAATCAGTTATATTACTGGTTGAACACATCGATCAACGATCATTAGTCTAAGTTTGAGTTTTACCGGAAACAGTTTACCTAATAGTCCGGTAACAGGTGATCCGACTACCTTTTGATATTAGTTAGAAAGCATTCCAAACTCAGGTCAGATAGTGTGATGGTCATTCGGAGAGAAGTGCACTCTGTAACGCTTCGGTGCATTTTTACCGAGGCTGACCGGATCAACAGATAATATATATAAAAAAAATAAAAAATAAAAAATAGAGGTTATGGTTTATGGATTTTGACTTTATAAAAAAAATTGATTATTTTATTATGCTGCAAAATTCTTTCTATGGAAAATGGACCGACAAAACTAGAAAAGTGATCCGTGATTTTCGCTTTGTTCGGTAAATTGGGATGTCAGTATAAAAACGTTTATAAAATAATAATAATAAAAAATGCATTAATGAGAGAACCCTCTTACTCTGGGAGAGGGTCTCGAAACCCTTGGGCCCTGGGCCTTTCAACGGATATAATAAAGCAGCGATCCTCTTGGCACGTGTCGAAGTAGTTACTGAGAAGAATCGAAATAAATTTAAGAAAGAAAAAAACAGCCAATGCTTTTAATGCACGTGGCAGCTTTCTCAGATTCCCGACAACGTATAGAGGGGTAAAATAGGAATTTGCAACGGTATCTTCCTTCCACCGCACTCTCTTGTTTAGCCGAATAGAAAAGAGAGTGAGAACGAGAGAGAGAGAAAGGAGCGTCTTCCCTACGAGATTTGCGGGACCAAATCAATGCTCCTACTGGTCCCTCCTTGAGAGAGAGAGAAGAGCTAATGGAGAATTTTTAGAGAGAGGAAGAGGAAGAAGAAGAAGAAGAAGACAACGAAGGAGCAGGATATGGTGTAGAAGACGAAGAAGAAGAAGGGTACTGTGTTTCCCTCTCTCTCAATGTATCTCTTTCTCGCTAGTGTTAGAGATTCTGGGTTCGCCATTGAGTTTCCGAGTCCACTGTTTCATAGATCGATACCTAGATTTCTCTAATTTCTCCTTCTACGTATTTCTAAGTTTATTTTGGGGGAAAAAGTTCCGTTTCCTTCAAGAGTTAGGAATTTTCTTTCAGCTTCAAGAGTTAGGAATTTGTCATCTCCGTTTTTAATTACTTTTCCCCTATTTTTTTTGAGATCGAGATTGCTATTTTTGGTAATGTTTGTGGACATTACTTCGGCATATTTATCTGGGTTTGCTTGATAGATTCAGAAACTATATCTGTAGGGTTATTAAACTTCCGATTCTACTCTCAAAATCAGTTCCTTTGTGTTTATTGATGGTGAAATCTATGGTGGTTTGTTTCAGATTAGAGCTTCTGTAGAGTCGATATCACTTTTGGGGAAGAATACAACTGACAACAAGGTAAAGCCCTCTCTGTATTCGACATCCAGACACAAAATATATACTTGTTTATACACAAATATGAACAAGATAAGATTTAGGGTTTAGTTTCAAGATGGAGACGCCTTTATTATAGATATTTTACATTCGAGTCAAATCAATAGTATTTTAAGCTATCAAGATTTTTATAATGTTAACTGATTTGTTTTCCTTTGTTACATTTTGGATTGTTAAAAGAGAGAAACTCAAATGCACTAGTGAGGAAGACTTGTGAATACACCAATTAAAATATGCATTCTTTCTTTTTTATGGTCTGCTTTTGCGTGTGTAAGATTACAATCAAAGTACTTGGAATATTATGATAACTTTTCCTTTTTGTGTTCTTTCTTTTCCACTAAAATATATGCATTTCAAAGAGAGAAGGGTGGTTTGTGGGGCCATTTATTACTTCTTTTTCCATTAAACAAACTTTGAATTGATGATGCATGACTTCGTTTTCAAGCATAGTGGGTGACCACTACAGAAAAAAAAGTCGGTAATCTTTTTTGTTTGTTCATCAGTTAAAGGTTGATCACCTTCTAAGTAAACTCTGTTTTGTTATTCTAATAACAACATTCATATTAATAAGTAATAAGTCATCTCTCTTTCGGTTTCTTTTTCTTTCTGTTTAAGTAGTGTGCTGAATAAATCTGGAACTCTGGTGTGTAATTGCAGTGTAATCGACATTCTCTGATATTATGAGTTTGCTCTTTTGAACTGTTTGGTGTTTCTCTTTTTTGGGGGAACACTCAGGGGTTTTCTATGCATGCTTCTTCTTTTAACCTCTTGTTTTTGATTTGGTAAGATGAGATGTCTGAGCTTTATCATTTGTTTATGGTTGTGTTAGTTGGAAAATAAGGACTCTTTTTGTCTCTTCTCAGAGCTATTTTGTTCTTGAAAGCTTTCAGCAGCTGTTATAACATGAATGAAGTGTGCCAATACATCAATCTTAACGTCTGAACTGTTTCAGGAAAACCAGCCTCTGCTTAAGGAACTCATTGTGATCTGACCAGTGAGCTATGGGAGCGATTGCAGGAGAAGAGCTGAAGAAAATGGAGAAGACACAGGTGCATGTAGCCCGGGAAGAGAAGATAATGGTCCTGGTGAGACTGAGACCTCTGAACGAGAAAGAGATCTTGGCTAATGAAGCTGCAGATTGGGAATGCATCAATGACACCACCGTTTTGTACAGAAACACATTGCGTGAAGGCTCAACTTTTCCTTCTGCATATTCATTTGGTAAGTGCTGCAGTGGTGTTTTAAGTTTTTATATCTTCAATGTACCTAAGTCAACTTCAGTTTTTTTGGTTTCTTTGAAACATCAAACAAGTAACTAGTGCTCCTGATCATAAAAATCTCACAAAAATCATCTTGCTCAGTAAATATAGTTGATCTTTCGTTGACAGATTGATATTTTGCACCGTCCCAGCCTCTTCTATAAACTTAATTTCATTTGGCCTCTTCTCCTTGAATTCCAAGCTTAACTAGTTGCCCATTTCTCTTTGGACATTTTGCTAACAGATAGAGTGTACCAAGGTGAGTGTCCAACCAGACAGGTCTACGAGGATGGGCCCAAGGAAGTTGCTCTCTCGGTTGTCAAAGGAATCAACTGTAAGCTTCCTTGATTGTTGTGATCATGTAGACATTGATGACATGAAAGGCTAAATGTTTCAATAACTAATGTTTCCCAGCTAGTATTTTCGCATATGGTCAGACGAGCAGTGGAAAGACGTACACCATGACTGGTATAACTGAGTTTGCTGTGGCTGACATATTTGACTATATATTTAAGGTACTGCTAAAATTTAAGTCTGATTTTTTCCCCTTACTACTTTGATCACTAATTGCACTGGACGCTGCAGCATGAAGATAGGGCGTTTGTTGTGAAATTTTCCGCTATAGAGATCTACAACGAGGCTATCCGAGATCTTCTCAGCCCGGATAGTACACCACTGAGGCTACGAGATGACCCTGAGGTAAAAGATTGTTGTTTTCTCCTTACCACAAACTCTTTTATTATTAATCGTTTGTGACTCTTCTCGTGTTTTGTTTCTTTCATTTAGAAAGGGGCCGTTGTTGAAAAAGCCACAGAGGAAATCCTGAGAGACTGGAACCATTTGAAAGATCTTATCTCCGTTTGTGAAGGTAATAACCTCAGAATGTTCACCCATTTTCCATTACTACAAACAAGCTGATAGTTATGCTGTTTGTTCATCAATTTCAATTCAGGTTATGTTGTCTGAAAAAAATTCTCTTGTTACGTCTTGTTGTACTTATTGCAGCACAGCGGAAGATTGGTGAAACCTCATTGAATGAGAGAAGTTCAAGATCTCATCAAATTATTAAACTAGTAAGACTCGTTTCTATCTCTGAATATCTAAGGCACAAATGTTCCCCTCATTTTGCTTAGTGCCTTATCTAAATTGTTAATTCTTTGCAGACAGTTGAAAGCTCTGCTCGTGAATTCTTAGGCAAAGAAAACTCAACCACTCTCATGGCGACTGTGGTATGTACTTATCTGCTTTATCTACTTTGGGTCTTAAGGTTCTAAGCTTTGCCAATCACATCTTATTCATGCTCATTGTTTCTTATGTACAGAATTTCATTGATTTGGCGGGGAGCGAGCGCGCATCACAGGCCTTATCAGCTGGTGCGAGACTTAAGGAGGGTTGCCATATCAATCGGAGTTTGCTGACTCTAGGAACCGTGATACGCAAACTAAGGTGTGGAAGTAATACTGTGGTTGACATTTTAAGCATACTATTTTTAGCCTATGCCATAGATAACATTGACAAAACAAAAGATGGTTTTACAAGCATCTCTATTTTGTCTTTCTGAAACTTAAATGTGCATTGATGTAAAGACCGTCAACATGATGCAGCAATGGAAGACAAGGACACATCAACTATAGAGACTCCAAGCTCACACGCATTCTTCAGCCGTGCTTGGGGGGCAATGCCAGAACTGCTATAGTCTGCACGCTGAGTCCAGCAAGGAGCCATGTTGAGCAGACTAGAAACACTCTCTTGTTTGCCTGCTGTGCCAAGGAAGTCACCACTAAGGCACAAATCAATGTTGTCATGTCAGACAAGGCTTTGGTGAAGCAACTACAGCGTGAGCTAGCCAGGCTCGAGAGCGAGCTGAGAAACCCAGCCCCTGCGACCTCAAGCTGTGATTGTGGGGTTGCGCTGAGAAAGAAAGATCTTCAGATACAAAAGGTCTGTGCTTTAATGAAAACCCAGAATTAGTCTCCACGGATCCTTTGGCTTGAGTTTGGTTGACTTTTGGATAATTGGGTTTATTCTGATTAAGGTTTGATGTTGTGCAGATGGAGAAACAGCTCGCAGAAATGGCTAAACAGCGGGATCTTGCTCAATCTCGGCTTGAAGATTTCATGAGGATGGTCGAACACGATGAGTCTTTGAAGGTATCTCAGTTCTGTCAGCAGATAATTCAATTATCTTTAGATTTTGATGGCATATTTAGCTTAACGGATTGTTCCTTTTTCCCCTCTTTCTAAGGCTGTAACTCCACATTTCCGTAACCGTACCAACAAGTGGGAGGATGGTTCAGTGTCAGAGACATCAGGCGTTGTTGATCCAGACAGGACTAGTTTCATATCAGACGGCACATCAACGCCTCAGTCGACTGCAAGAGCTCCTGTTATGTCTCTCTCTGACGAGGATCTGGAGGAGGAACTGTTACCTAGTCGCTCTGGAGATCAATCAGAAGAATACTGCAAAGAAGTACAATGCATTGAGATGGAAGAATCAGCCAGAGACATTAATAATAACGATGAAGAAAGGACAGATACAGAAACACTTCTGGGCCACAGTGCAGAGGCAAATGGTGGAACAGGTCTTGCTCAAAACAGGAATCCGTCCAGTGTTAGAAGCGTCAGGGTGAGGAAGAGTTGGAGCCGCGGAGATACGATGCCGGGCACAAGCACTCCTCCTGATGCATTGGAGATGGACTACCCTGGAAGACCAGATGGTCATGGTATTGCATTCCCTGATGTAGAGTTCGGTTCTGGTAAATTGTTGAGGAATGATTCAATGTCTTCTCGAGGAAGCGATTCCACTGAAGCTCACAGTGTTGGAACACCGATGGTGGGAGAAGATGGAGGTATCACCAGCATTCGGTCATTTGTTCAAGGGCTGAAGGAGATGGTAAAAACTGTGAAAATACGTTATATATAGTTCTCTCTTTTGCATCGAATATTCAACTTCTTATGCCAAACTATGTGTTCAGATTTTGGATCCTATAGTAGATGATGCAATTTCTTACATTCTTACATCAAGCTTTGTGTTCCAGGTATCGGATCCTGAGAATTCAGGGAAAATGGGCAAGGACGTTGGTGTGGACGCTATGGACAAAGAGGTGTCTGGGACAATGGTGAACTGGTCAGAGGAATTCGATAGACAGAGAGAACAGATTCTGGAACTTTGGCAGACATGTCATGTCTCGTTGGTGCATAGAACATACTTCTTCTTGCTCTTCACGGGAGATCAAGCGGATTCGATCTACATTGGAGTAGAGCTAAGAAGGCTCTCCTTTATGAAAGAAAGCTTCTCTCAGGGAAACCAAGCCTTTGAAAGAGGACAAACCCTCACAGTAGCTTCAAGGTTAGTACTATTAGCATTTGCCTTGGCATCTGCGGCAAATTGGTAATTGTTTGGTTTTATTGCAGCCTAAAGGCGCTTCAGAGGGAGAGACGGATGCTAAGCAAGCTGGTCGGGAAGAGGTTTTCAGTAGAAGAAAGGAAGAGACTTTATGAGAAGTTTGGGATCGCTGTCAACTCGAAACGCCGGAGGTTGCAGCTGGCGAACCAGCTGTGGAGTAACCCCAAGGACATAACCCATGTGGTCGAAAGTGCAGCCGTTGTAGCGAAGCTTGTTAGGTTTGTGGAGCAAGGAAGAGCTATGAAGGAGATGTTTGGCCTGAGTTTCACGCCTTCGACTCGGCGATCACATAGCTGGAGAAAAAGCATGACCACGCTTTTCTAATTGTCAAACACGTTAATATAAATGGTTTTTAAGGCTGTGTGTAAATCTTCTAGGTGGGTTCTTGGTTTTGGTGTTTGATGAAAAAAGCTTGGTAAGATGTTTCCACAGCTTCATCGGATCTTTCTGTTTCTTTCACTTTAATGGGGTTTTTGATTTGGGAGCAGACACCAAATGATTCTCATATGTTTCTTATTCACTGGTCAGTCTGCTGGGTGATATGATAGTTAGTCTCCTCTTCTTTTAACGCAACAAAAAATTCTCTTTGCAGGTTCAAAAATCTGAAGCCTGATGAGTAACGATTTTTGATCAGTAAGCAAATTTCTCTTACAGTCACCAATTCCACTGAATACGATATCCTTAAACTAGATCTTCAAACAACAAAACAACAAGCTGATCAGGAGACTTTCTAACCATGATACGTATAATATAATTCTACAACATCAAACGTACAATGATACTCCCAACCCAGATCTTGCGATCCTACGTTCAACCATACGAAAACCCACGATTCACATTCGTGTTATTACACAGATTCATACCAAGGTATCAAATGTGGTTCGTTTCTATAATCTTTCTACAACCAACTATTGAGACAAATAATCTACAAGGTTAAGAGTCAGTGAATCTCTAATCACAGAGACAAGGAAAATCACAGTTATAGCTTAAGCCCTCAGACTCAATAGGTTTGAACAAAATCTGAAAAACCAAAATGTGCAAGTTGAATTCTGCACCAAAAAACCTAGAGATTCTGATCCAAAAATTTCAAACAAAAACATAGATCGTGAACACATACGAGATATTACTCAATGAATTCATGGAGAGAAAGTATACAAACAGTTTTAAAAATCTGGAAACTCACCACTAAAGGTGACATTTTGTTGGAAAAGCCCTAACAAAGAGAGAATTGTTTTTCAGATGAGCTTGAAAGGGAGAGGCCAAGGAGTAGACCTTGGAACCTCGAGCTTGTCTTTGATTCGCTCAATCATCTTCTGCTTCTTTCCTCTCGAATTTCCGTACGTTCCTTTGAATCTTTTCCCTTTCTTCGTCTTCTTATCTCCTCTACCGCACAAATCCATCTCCGATACCGCCGGTGCTGCACACGCCGGAGATAACGAACAAGACAATGCTGCAGACGTACGCTGCGTCATCAGAATCCGTCGCGTTATCGCACCGCACCACTGCATCGCCGCCATTTCTCTCTCTCTCTCTCTTCCTCTCCCGTGGTCTCTCACAGTAGAGAAAAGACTAAAAACACCAGGTTCACTCATGGGCCTTTCTTTAAAGCCCAATAAGGGCCCGTTTAGTTCTCTTGTTATAATCACCACCACTCACTGTTTAACGATCACATCAGCGAAACGATGGAGCTTCTCTGCTCAACAACGTCTCTTTCAACCTCCTTCGCTCTCTCATCTCCTCCATCTTTCTCCGTACGCAACTTTGGGTTTTTGGTTTCCTTTTGTTGCGGAAAATGAATATTCATGATCAGTTTTTGGAAATTTGTTTGTTTTAGATGCAAGGGAGTACAAGGAGATCCATGGTTCTGTGCAGTTCCGACAAGGTATTTCATTCAATTTTCTCCATAAACCCATCGCATTGGATTATTATACAATGGATTGTTTTACTTGCAGGAAAATCAGATGACAGTGTCAGTAACTGGAGCAACTGGATTTATAGGGAGACGATTGGTTCAGAGACTTCGTGCTGGTATTCTTCTTCTTTGCTTATATATAGATATGCTTATTATAGTGAATAGTGATGATGTTTCAACATACATTGGATTTGATGCAAATGAGAGTTGTACTGATAATTTCAAGTCTTTTAAACTCCAGTTTCTCTAATGGGTTCTCTTCTCTATCCATTCTGCAGAGAATCACTCTATCAGGGTCTTAACACGTTCTAAATCCAAAGCTGAGCAAATATTTCCTGGTAAGAAGGTAATGGCTTTTCTGCTTCCATTTCACTAGGAGTATGTATGTGATTTATTATTTATCTTCTTGATTCTGTGGTCTGATTCATTTACGTCTTGATGGTCTTTTTTCAGCCAAGGATTTCCCCGGTATCGTCATTGCAGAAGAATCGGAATGGAGAAACTGCGTACAAGGCTCAACTGCTGTTGTGAACTTAGCAGGACTGCCTATTAGTACAAGATGGTCTCCCGAGGTCAGTTTCTTCTTTCACGTTCCTCTGTTTCCTCTAAAGTTTGATGCTTGTTCTTTTTCTCCATGGATATCTTTGCTTGCTTTGCAGATCAAGAAAGAGATTAAGGACAGCCGAGTCCGTGTCACCTCTAATGTTAGTGATTACTATTCTGTTATGATTTGATCGTAGGTCTAAGCTTCACATATTCAGTAGTTTTTGTGATTAAAAAGGTTTCGTTTTTTTAAAACTTCATCAAGGTTGTTGAGTTGATAAATAAATCACCAGTGGAGGCTCGACCTACTGTTCTAGTTAGCGCCACAGCTGTTGGTTACTATGGTCTGTCACAATCTTATGCTGAGCCACCAAAGTTTCATACTCGTGAATCTGAGCACGCCAACAAGAATCCTAACGTGCTTTAAACTGTCAGGTACTAGTGAGACAGGAGTATTCGATGAAAAGAGTCCATCAGGGAATGATTATCTTTCAGAGGTAAATGTCCTGGAACAAATTTTATGTTAAGTCTTTTTCTTTTAATGCGGTCTTGGTTCATGAATGTGACAGACTGTATGTACTTAGCGGTGGTAGATGCCTATCTAACTCTATGTGCAAAGCATTTTGCTGCTGAGATGAATTATGTACTTGTGTGCTTAGGTTTGCAGAGAATGGGAAGGAACCGCGCTGAAAGCAAACAAGGATGTAAGAGTGGCACTTATCCGCATTGGTGTTGTTCTTGGAAAAGATGGTGGGGCTTTAGGTGTGTATTCTCTCTCTCTCTCTCTCTCTCTCTCTCTCTTACATGCCGATGAAATGCGTTCGTGAAGGACTAAAATTCTCTGCTGATCATGTTAATGTCCTGTCTTTTTATGCATTGTAGCCATGATGATACCCTTTTTCCAAATGTTTGCTGGAGGACCTCTGGGTTCTGGACAACAATGGTAAAGTCTAACACTTTCTCTAGTCATCACTTGCCTCCTTTCTGTTATAGCGATCATTCTTGCACATTTCACTGTGTAGGTTCTCTTGGATTCACGTGGATGACTTGGTAAATCTAATCTACGAGGCCCTCACTAACCCATCCTATCAAGGTAACAACATACATACATACATACAAGTGTTCTACGTTACCTAGAAAGAATTGCTAGACTAGAGTAGGTAAAAGGTTAAAGCAGAATGCATTGGTGTTGGTTGTTGCAGGAGTCATAAACGGGACTGCGCCAAACCCGGTTAGGCTTGGGGAGATGTGTCAGCAGCTAGGCAGTGTTCTTGGTCGACCATCGTGGCTACCAGTTCCTGACTTTGCACTC
The DNA here is from genome assembly GCA_964056655.1 of Arabis hirsuta. Lineage (NCBI taxonomy): Eukaryota > Viridiplantae > Streptophyta > Magnoliopsida > Brassicales > Brassicaceae > Arabis > Arabis hirsuta. The sequence goes on along the minus strand of OZ053309.1, from coordinate 12,814,784 downwards.
AAAGCTTTGCTCGGAGAAGGTGCCACTGTAGTTCTGGAAGGACAGAAGGTCTTACCCGCAAGGGCCAAAGAGCTTGGCTTTGAATTCAAGTACAAATACGTGAAAGATGCACTCAGAGCCATTATGCAATAAGGTGACACATAGAGCATCGTTCTAGCATTGGATTTGGTTACAAAAAAGACAAGAGATTCTTTTCTTTTATTTGTCCCTTATGAGCAAAACTCGAGAGATGTATGTATGGTCCAAGTGTCACATCTCTGAAATTAGAGATCTCACATCTGTAGAGAATATACATGGAAAAAGAAGAAGACATGACTTGGTTCGAATCTATCTCTTCAGACATAACTTTTTCCTCAACTATTCTTACTTCGTAGGTGAAATTCAGTCTCCAAATCACAGACCCTCTTTTTCCTCAACTGTTCTTACTTCGTAGGTGAAATTCAGTCTCCAAATCACAGACCCTCTTCGTCAGTCAATGATTAGCCAAAGGGCAAGGCTTTGAAATTGAGTTCTCTTCTGCAGTAAGAACATTAAAGAACAGATAATTGTAGAAAGTGGGATCAAATAATAGAAAACAGAGAAGAAGCCAGAGCTTTATTAAATTTATTTGTTTTCCTTGTTTGATGCGAGGAGGCACTAGTACTTATAATACACAACATGAGAGGATCATAAATAGACTGCGAGTTGATCAACCCCTCAATGAATACTTCTTCCCAGTGAAAGCTTGGAACTTGGGCTCTTCTTTCTTCTCCTCTTCCTCTTTCTTTGTCTCTTTTCCAGCTCCAACCTGAAATGAAATTCGAGAGGGACAATCATATGCATTTGTCTCTCAATATTATAGCAGTTTCTGTTTTGCATCACTTATCAATAAAGTTCGAATGAGTACTTTCGGAGTTTCTTTTGGAGCACGGTTTGCGTTGGCCCCAAACACAAGCTTTCCTTGAGCCTGTCGAGCAGCTTTCTCTGAGCTACTTGCTACCGATGACTGTCCATTACCATTCGCAACGACAGGCTGTTTGTCTTTTGAGCTAGAGGAAAAAGAGGCAGGCGGTGGCTCATAGGCAAGAGGTCTCCCATCTAACCGTCTTCCAGATCCCGTGAAAGGGTTGAACTTTGGTTCAGGTTCAGCCACAACCTCCTCAGCTGCGAAATTTGAAAAAAAAAAAAAAACCAAATGAAAATCTAACTGGAAGCTTAACAGTAACTCTATCTGATGATTCCATTCCATGTCCGTGGATACATACCTTTTGCCAGACCCTTAGCTGCAGCAGGTGCTGTAGGACGTTCAGGCTCCTTGAAATCAAGGGGAGGCGCGAAATCAACCTCACAGTCTGTTTCTATGATGCTGATTCCGTTAGCAGGCTTTGTTTCAACTATATCTATAAAGTATTTCTTGTTGTTGTATGGAACCATAATGCTATCCCCAGTGGTTAAGCATGAGTAATTCCTCAAAGCAGTCTCCAAGCTGCAAATTTCACTCATTCATCAGCAACACACGTACGGATATTGAGAACAACAAGAAACAAGTGACAACAGATAAATACAGTCCAGAAAACAGGAACAACTTCAACATAATACATCTCCAAGCAATAACCAACATGACATGGGAAAAAGGGAACTACATGAGGACTTGAATACGAGAGGTTGAAGATAAGTCGGACTCACATGGCTTTTGGATTAGATATATCCAGGAAGTCTGTGGTGTGGGGCTGCAGTTTAACATAAGTCCCCTTTGGAAGAGTGACATTTCTAACTCTCACAATGTCTCCTTCTTGCAGAAGCAGATTCTGCATCATCTGGATTAGATCAAAGTAGCAAACAATCAGTCTTGTAAAGCTGCATGATACCGAGTATTTCAATTATAAATCAAAGAGGAAACTGATGCTTACCCAATATGGCATGTAAATCATGCCTTCTTCTGCAATGAACTCAAGGACTCCACAGTGAGAAACACGTTCAATTCCAGCATTACGTAGCTCAAACAGCATCGGATAGTCAATATGCAAAGAAGCTGCAAAGTTTATTCGATATCAGCACTTTGATATTTTCCTAAGTTGAAAACATATCAAACCAAATCCAAAAGAGAAAACCCGTCGTAGCATACCCAGACGATCAAGGGCTGATGGCGGCATTATAACTGAAACATATTTAACATAAGTCAAACTTCAGGATATACAGATAGTAAAATTGACTGGAAACACACACTGGTATCTAGACTTACTTTTGTCACCGCTTTCGAGTTGTGGCTGCAGGAAGAGAGAAGGAAATATAAATTAGAAATCAGAATTCAATCAGAGGTTTGCTACACTAATCAGTTAGTAGAACATGAAGATGACTGATATTTTAACATTACAAAAGAAATAAATACCGCACTCTCAGATTCACTGATCAGGATTATTCAACGGAAAGTAGACAGATAAAATCAAACCTTGTCGATAAAAGATGCCGGATAACACCGATAACTCTGCTCAAAGGTTGTTCCATGATAATGATATCCATCGAAAAACTGCATTGTGTGAAGTCCCAAAGGTTTAGACAAACCAACGTGTGAGTGATTATTAAGCTAGATTGCAAGATTAACGACGAAAAAAGAAGCCTTTACGGATAAAACCTGGAAAAAAACACTTACCATAGTTTTACTAGTAGACAAATAGAGTAAGTTAACGCAGGCAACCTACAGGAAAAAGGAAAGTACCAAGATTTAATTAGAAATGATCACTACTGAGTAATCGAAATATCAGAAGATCCTACACATGAAGTCATAAATTTTAGGGTTCCAATATTCAAACATGAATAATCCATTGTGGGCAACAATTCAGTTGGTGACTTAAAGAAAAAGAACTGAGACCTCAAATTCGAATCTCAGTAACAGATAAGAAAACCTTAAGATTCGAATAATGACTAGAACCATCAAGAACTCGCACAATCCCACCAATTGAAACCTACCCACGAAGATTAAGATCCTAAAAATCCTAGCTTAAATTCACAATTTTTTTCTTTCGTGGGATTCACCGGAAATCCCAAAAAAAAACACAGAAGAATCCGATCACAAATTCTGCTAAGAGTGAGAAGATCGATACAAAACAAAAGCGAATAACAATGAAAGCTTGGCTTGAGATGATTATCAGAGAGAAAGAGACCCAAAAATAATATTCTGGAGAGTCACGATTGAGCTAAGCGACCATTAAAATTACCTGTGTGAAAGAAAGGAAATCGATTGCCTGTCGGACACAAAGAAGTAAACTTGGAAGTGTAGTTCACCTTTGTTTGTCTTCACATATACCATACGGCGCGTATTGGCCACATACACAGTATTGGGCCTGAAGTAATTGCTTTTGGCCCATTGTGATAACAAAAATCATTGGATCATCTTCAACAACGTGTGCATTACCAAAAACACTCGACTGAGAAATCCTCAATCAATCTGAGGATTCAGGAGAAGAAGAAGAAGAGGTGAAGAAAATGGAGATAACACTGAACAGTGGTTTCAAGATGCCGATCGTGGGATTAGGAGTTTGGAGAATGGAGAAGGAAGGGATTCGAGACCTTATCGTCAATGCCATCAAGATCGGTTATCGCCATCTCGACTGTGCTGGTACTATTATTACCTCTCTTACTCTCAAGGAAACCATGTTATCAACTTTTTGTTGTTCTGGGTTGGTCTGGAGATTTGAATAGAATACCGGGTTTTTGAAAAGCTGGGATTTTTAGTGGGAAAATGTCTTAGATTTGGGTTATCTAGTCTCTGCAAACTCTTTGTTTTTAACTGAATCCTCCTGAGATAACTTATATGTAGATCTTTCTCCGGATTTATCTGCATCTGATTCTGCAGTTGTAAGTATCTGGGATCATAGAATGATCTAAGCCTTTTTTTCACTCAAACTTTGAGTTTTATTAACAACTTGAAACACATGATCTTGATGAATTTGGCCAGTTAACCAGAATGGAATTAACAAGTAGAAAAACAGTGTCCTATGATAGCTTTTTAGTTGTTATATAAAAGTGCAGTTTTCTTTTATGGGAAGCTTTGTTCTGTCTTGTCTGCTTATGAGTCTTGTTGACATCTGATTATGTAAACATCTTTTGGATTGTTTGGTGTTGCTTGGTGCAGCTGATTATAGGAACGAAGCTGAAGTTGGTGAGGCCCTTACAGAAGCTTTCAAGACAGGTTTGGTCAAGAGGGAGGATCTCTTCATTACAACCAAGGTCCAAACGGATTCTGCCAACTACATAGCTATGATTTCAATCTATTTTCAGTTGGAATAATGGAGAGTGACAAAACTCCGAGCTCTTACTTGTCTTTGTTTGCAGCTATGGAATTCAGACCATGGCCATGTTATTGAGGCATGCAAGGACAGTCTCAAGAAACTTCAACTTGATTATCTCGACCTTTTCCTCATTCATTTCCCTGTAGCCACTAGGCACACCGGTGAGATCTCTGCCTTATTCATGTATTATAAGTCGCGAGTAGAGACCATTACATCACAATTCCTCTTTTTAACCGGCTGAAATCAAGCTTCTGAAGTCTCTAGCAATTGGTATGCGTAGAATAATAAGCTGTGACATGTAAAACTTCCGCTTTCTATATGTGCTTGCAGGAGTTGGAACAACTGATAGTGCTTTGGGCGAAGATGGGGTATTGGACATTGATACGACTATTTCTCTGGAAACTACATGGCATGACATGGAAAAGCTTGTTTCTATGGGTTTGGTCCGCAGCATTGGAATCAGGTTTTATAAAGAAAATTATCTTAAATCATATTGTGTTTCGGATTTTGTAGGTAGAATAAAAATACAATGTATCCGTCCAAGTTCTTTCCAATATCTATACAAGTCGCTTTGTGTAGTTACTGTTATCTGATTTTTTAACCATTTCGTTCTTACAGTAACTATGACGTCTTTCTAACGAGAGATTGCTTGGCTTACTCCAAGATCAAGCCTGCAGTGAATCAGATCGAGACACATCCTTACTTCCAACGCGACTCTCTTGTCAAATTTTGCCAGAAGCACGGGATTTGTGTCACCGCGCACACTCCTCTCGGAGGTGCCACAGCCAACGCCGAGTGGTTTGGTACCGTGTCATGTCTGGATGACCCGGTTCTCAAAGTAAGCCCATCCTCTAAGCTTAAAGTTTGACAGTTAATAGAGGACTGTGTTTATCTGAACTCTTCTTCTGTTCTTGATACGAATACAGGAAGTGGCGGAGAAGTACAAAAAGACAGTGGCACAGGTTGTCCTGAGGTGGGGAATCCAGAGGAACACAGTTGTGATACCAAAAACATCAAAGCCTGAGAGATTGGAAGAGAATTTTAAGGTTTTCGACTTCGAACTGACGAAAGAGGATATGGAAGTGATCAAAAGCATGGACAGAAAGTACCGTACGAACCAACCAGCCAAGTTTTGGGGCATTGATCTCTACGCCTGATCACACGCTCTTGTCTCTCTCTATAATCTATATGAATAAGAGAAGAAGCCATAGCTTTTACTCGGACATTCTTAAATGTTGTGAGCTTATTATTTTATAAACTCATGTGAAACAGATTATGACTGTTTTCGTTAGTCCAATAACACATTTGATATGAAGAAACGATACAACTGTGAGAAGAAAGCAACACAGCTTGAGATGGCCCAAGCTTGTAAGAGCTATGGTACGTTTCGTGGCTCAGTTTTTGGAAGCCGTTTAGAGAATCAAAAAGTAGAGAAAACACGCTTCAAAGCAAGAAGGTCGATGGTTGATACATGTGTGAAACGAGTATCTCATCTCTTTGTTTATGGAAGTTAGCCATTAGAACAAGATCCTGTTGTCGAAGAGATTTCCGCTGTAGAATCAGACTGTGCGAGAGATTCAGGGGAGGAAGAGAGTTATGATGCAATTATGGAGTTGACTTATTTTCAGCAGAAAGAATCGATTCTACAAAAGGATTCAACTGATTTCAAAGTGATTCAGAAAGAAAAATCATGTGCAACGGCGAATTCAAGTATGGAGATTACTTTTATGGATCAAACGATCCCACCAATTCAGGTAACAAGTGCTAAACGGGAACCAAGCCTTCAATGTCACAAGAAAACACTGGTTTTTGCTAAGGATTCTCAATCTGGTATTGGTTTGGTTGAGTTGTTTGAAAGAAATGGATGAGTTGTATGGAAAGGAGACTAAGCATCCTTTCTCTACCATTGGCTATTGGATGCTCGAAACGGATCATTTATATGTCGCGATGACTGGAAATCGACTGAGCAGTTCATCTTCAGCTAACCATGTGTGGAAGCCGGGTGGATTTGATGTTCTCAAAGGAGCTGTTGTTGCCACGTTCAAGTGGAGCATTCTAAGAACTCTTCAACTTCAATTTTCGTCTATGAGATGTTCCAGAGCTACCATGACCAAGTAAGAAACTCTTCCCACACGTTGTTGGACCAGGACCTGCGGAAGCCCGATAAACCTCTGAAGCTCAACTCATGTTTTAACCATAGTATGATTAAACAAAAGTCAGATTTAAAAACCATGGTCAATTAAACCTAGAATGTACCTCCAACATTTTACTGTAAATAGGAGAAAGGTGATGTGACAATTCATTCACTATTCTTTGGAAGAGAGTACAAGGGACCAGAAATATTCTTTCAGGACTCTGACTCTCTCAAAAGGACACTTTCGAAAAGTTACCGCTGACCGGAAAGCACCTAAAAAAATATTCTTCTCAGCAGCTCGTAGCGATCTAGTAGCTCGGGACCTGTCCGGTCTAAGATATTTCACCTAGTATATAGCGATCTGATAGTTCGGGATCTGTCCGGTCTATCGATTCCGAACTATTCTGTAACACTTACAACCCACGAACTCGTTTTTCAATATACGACATTTTCCGACCTCCTATCTACTATAAATTCATTGTTCCGCTTTCGGGCTACAACAATTGGCGCGCCAGGTAGGGGGCTGGAGATTTTCTAACGCGAATAATTATGAGTCCGGAAGCATCGACCAGTCGGCTAGTCGACAACGCGACAACTCAAGAGACCGCCGAAATAATTCACACAATCTCTCCCGTTACAATGACAGAAGCCGCGGTCACCAACCAAACATCAGCTAACGAAAAAAACTGCTCCCGCCGTGATCGAGCCTAGAAGAAGCGAACCCGCAACTGTCACAAACGAGCAGGTCAACTTCGCCACAATGTTGAACTCTCTCATGCGACGTTTCGATCAGCAAGACGATCTGTTTAGACAAACGAACGTCCGCCTGGACGAACTATCAAATGCCCAGAACGTTATTCAAGAACAGTTGGATTCTCCTCAACCAATGCAGCAAATCCGAACGCACTCATACGCAGCAAAATGACATGGACGACCTCTGACTCACAATCGAGTAATCAACCTAAATACCCCGTCGCGAAATCCGATCAGCGCTCAGCTCGGTCGACCAGCTGCCCCACCCGACCACGATTCATTCCAGGGATCCGAGATCGAAGCCTTGAAAGCTAAACTTCGAGATATGAACTCCCAAGTCCACAAGGCTCTCAGCTCGGCCCCCGAGATCGATCGCGTGCTAGAGGAAACCCAGCGAACGCCTTTCATAGAGCGGATCACCTCCACCCCTCTCAGATATACGTCAAAGCTTCGCTTGCAAACTTACGCCGGTAACTCCAACCCGACATGACCGCCTTCATCTTCGCAATGGGACGAGTTCAGCTGTCGCTGGAAGAAAGAGATGCGGCCTACTGTCAGTATTTTGTTGAACACCTAACGGGATCCGCGCTCGACTGGTTCTCCCGCCTTGAACCATCGTCCATCAACAGTTTCAACCAACTCTCTACGGATTTCTTTAAACACTACTCGATGTACATTCAAGACGGCGCGACGAACGCCGACCTGTGGGCACTTGCCCAAGGGCCTAAGAAGTCCCTTCGCGATTATATGGCTCGTTTCAAGGCGGTGTTGGCAGAGTTGGACGTCCACGAAACTTTTGCCATCGGCGCTCTACAAAACGGTCTGTGGCACGAGTCACCCTTCCGAACCGACCTGGTCCTGAAAAAGCCCCTCACTCTCAAAGACGCGATGCACCGAGCAACGCATTACATCGTATTGGAAGAATATCGCGCTGCTAACTCGAAAAAGTATTCTCCTGCTAAACCGCCAGCCCAAAAAGCCAAAGTAAAGGAGCTCGCGGAAGACGACTACGTTGAGCCTCGGCAACACCTCGACCAGGACTTTAAGGACTCCAAGAAGAAGTTCACGACCAACCTAGTCGCGAACAAGCAAAGTGAGACGTCAAGCCCGGCTCAGAACAAAAACAAGAAGTGGCCGTTCAAATTCGTTCGCGGAGAAGAAAAAGAAGCAGACACCAGGTCATTCTGCGATTACCACCAAATCTATGGCCATTCAACCTACCAATATCGACAATTGAAAGATAAGCTGGTGGCCAAGTTCAGCAACGGAGAGGTACAAGTTTATCTACCTCAAAACCAGTCCGATAAACGACAAGCTGAAGAGCACGATAGGCGGCACGAATAGAGGCCGGATAACAACATCGATCTCCTCCTCCCTCCAAAACGATCCGGTGACGACAAAGGCTCTGGCCAAGGTCAGCCCGCTTCAAAGCGTAAAATTTACATGATAATGGGCGGGTTCCGGATACTTCCAATTCAGTCCGCTCCCTCAAGAAGCATGAAAAGGAAGTATCCTTGCAACAAGATTGCCACTTGCACGCCGAGGTCGATATGCCGGACATTTTTAGCGAGGCGGATACCAAGAACGTATCATTGCCGCACAACGACCCACTGGTCATCGAGCTGAAAATCGAAGACTGCGACGTCACTCGGGTGTTGGTTATACGGGAATTTCGGTCGACCTCATTTTTCTCGAGACGCTACGAAAGATGGACATAAGCGATGACAAAATAAAGCCTAGTGCATAGCCCCTGACCCGACGGAGTAAGGACAATGACGCTGGGTACCATCAAAATGGCGGTTTACGCAGGAGGCATCACACCCAGCGGTATATAACGTCATAATGGGAATGCCCTAGCTTTTCTTTCTCCGAGCGCTGTCCTCTTCCTAACACCAATGCGTCAAATTTCCAACCTCCACGGGAGTTTTCACAATCCGTGGAAGTCAAAAAGTCGCCAGATCGTGTTTTATCACAAAGCAACAAATGCGTAGGGTCACCTGCAACTTCAACCAACCTAGTGAACTGGCGAACCTCAGCCCGCAGTAGTAAGCTGTCGTCCTAGTCAACATTGATGAGCGACACCCCGAGCAGAAGGTCGGGATTGGCGCCGAGCTCAAAGAACCACTGCGACAACATTTGATCCAATTCTTAAGCAACAATATTACGACCTTCGTGTGGTCAATGCAAGACATGAAGGGAATCGACCCAGTCATAACAACCCATGAGCTAAACATCGACCCAATGTACATACCGATCAAACAGAAAAAGCGGAAGCTTGGCCCAGAACGGGCCCAGGCCGTGAACGAGGAGGTCGCCAAACTGCTCGAAGCAGGCTCAATCGCGGAAGTACACTACTCGGAGTAGCTTGCCAATCGGGTCGTCGTCAAGAAGAAGAATGGAAAGTGCCGAGTCTGCATTGACTTCACTGACCTGAACAAGTCATGCCTTAAAGACAGCTTCCCTCTCCCTCGCATAGATCAAGTCGTTGAGGCAACGACTGGCAACAAACTTCTCTCCTTTATGGACGCCTTCTCGGAATATAACCAGATTATGATGCATCCCGACTATCGTGAGAAAACAGCATTCATCACAAACCGCGGAACATACTGTTACCGAGTAATGCCTTTCGGCCTCAAGAATCCCGGAGCGACCTATCAACGATTGGTAAACAGGATGTTCGCCAACCAGATCAGCGACACAATGGAAGTTTACTTCGACGACATGATTGTCAAATCCCAGAAGGTTGGCGATCACGTCACCCACCTCCGAGACTGCTTTACGATCTTGAACAAATTCGGAATGAAACTCAACCCAACCAAGTGCACCTTCGGGGTCACCTCGGGCGAATTTCTAGGCTACATCGTCACGCAGCGCGGGATTGACGCCAACCCAAAGCAGATCACCGCAATCATCAACCTACCTTCGTAAAAAAACAAAAGAGAGGTCCAGCGACTCACGGGCCGTATCGTTGCCCTGAACATATTCATTTCCCGATCCACAGACCGAAGCTTGCTGTTCTATCAATTGCTGGGAACTCCTAAAGAAAAGGGCTTCCTCTGGGACGATCGATGTGAGACCGCGTTTGGGGAACTCAAGACCTACTTGTCTACACCACCCGTGCTGGCCAAGCCCTAACCAGGCGAAACGCTGTATCTCTATGTTTCTATAACCAACGCGGCGGTCAGTGTGGAATTAGTGCGCGAAGACTGGGGCGACCAAAAACCAGTCTTTTATGTCAGCAAGTCTTTGGACGGGGCAGAATCGCGCTACCCTCTCCTCGAGAAACTTGCACTGGCGATCATCGTCACAGCCCGTAAACTACGGCTGTACTTCCAGTCTCACTCGATCGTAGTAATGTCCACACAACCGTTAAGAACGATCCTCTACAGCCCGAGCGTATCCGACAGGATGGTGAAGTGGGCGATAGAGCTTAGCGAAAACGATATTGAGTTTCGTAATTGAACCAGCGCCAAGTCCCAGGTCTTGGCTGATTTCCTAGTCGAATTACCACCGGTCTCCCTAGAGATCGGCCCAACCAATCATGAATGGACTCTTCAGGTCGACAAATCTTCCTCGCGGCACGAAACGGGCATCGACATTTGTCTCGAATCGCCAACTGGGGAGATTTTGGAACAGTCGTTCCGGTTGGAATTCAAGGCATCAAACAATGAAGTCGAGTATGAACCTCTACTTGCCGGGCTACAACTGGCAAAGGAGGTCGGCGCTTCGCAAATCCACGCGTACTGTGACTCCTAGCTCGTAGCTAAACAATTCAACGGAGAATACGACACCAAGGACGAAAGGATGGAGGCGTACCTAAAACTTGCCCGCAAGCTGACCAAAGGCTTCGACACTTTCAAAGTCACAAAGATTCCACGGGAAGACAATGCTCAAGCTGATGCACTCGCCTCCTTAGGTTCCAGATCAGATTTCGATCTACGCCGAGTAATTTCGATCGAGTCAATCACCGAACCAATCATTACTTTGCCTAAAAGCATCTGCAGGATAAACACTGTACCCGACGATCTACCCGATACCGCAGAGACACCTCCACAACAGACTGTCCGCACCCCGACGATGGACTGGCGACAGGAGATCATCGCATACATCATTTCTGGCGAACTCCCGAAGGACAAGTGGGTAGCGCGAAGGCTGAAGACCCGCAGTGCGCACTAAATCATCATTAAAGACGAGCTCTACAGATGGAACGCCGCTGACGTATTACTCCAATGCTTGGCTGGCGACGAGACATACCGGGTCATGGCCGAAATGCACGATGAGCTGCTGGTAACCACTCCGGAGGTCGGGCCTTAGCAATCAAAATTAAGCGCCTCTGTTTCTTTTGGTCAACAATGCTAAAAGACTGTGCCGAGCACGCCCATTGCTGCGAACAGTGCCAACGCCACGGGCCGATGATCAACTCCCCGACCGAACCGCTCTCCACTGCAACCGTGCCCTACTCTTTCATGCGTTAGGCAATGGACATTATGGGTCCCTTCCCCAAATCAAGGCAGAAGCGATACATCATCGTGGTCACGGATTACTTCACAAAGTGGGTTGAGGCCGAAGCTTAAGCGATGATACGAGCTACTGACGTGCAGAATTTCGTTTGGAAATTTGTCATATATCGCCACGAGCTCCCTTATGAGATCGTCACGGATAACGGCTCTCAATTCATCTTGGCAACCTTCAAAGACTTCTATGCGAAGTGGAAGATACGATTAAGCAAATCAACACCAAGGTATCCCCAAGGCAACGGGCAGGCGGAGGCATCAAACAAGATAATCGTCGACGGTCTACGAAAGCGACTTGAGGACAAAAAAGGTCTCTAGGCAGACGAACTCAACGGCATACTCAAGTTATTCCGAACTACTCCCCGACAGTCGACCAACCGTACACCGTTCTCCTTTGCCTACGGTCTGGAAGCAATGGTACCCGCCGAAGTAAACATCAATAGCTTACGCCGCGTAACGATGACTGAGAACCCCGCCCTCAACGACGATATGCTTGTTGACAACCTCGACCACATCGAAGAGGAGCGAGGGGCAGCACTAGCTCAAATTCAAAACTATCAGCAGCTCGCAATGCGATATTACAACAAACGAGCCCGCAACTGGAGTTTCAATGTTGGTGACCTTGTCCTTCGCAAGGTTTATGAAAACACGGCAGAATACAAGGTTGGGAAACTCGGAGCTAATTGGGAGGGACCGTAGTGATGCGAGTCGAGTTTAACCTCTCAACTAACTACCTGCAAGTGCACAGCAATCACGGCTAGTATAGATAAGGGATCGTATCCACAAGGACTTCTTAACCACACTTCAAATTGTAATGAATAAAACAAAGCTAGAACAAGATATTTTTGTCGTTTTTGTGATTGAAAATAAAGTAAGCAAGCAACGAATGTGAATTATAATGAAAATCAATAAAAGAAAAGCGTTAGGACTTAGGTATTTCGCAGAGAATCATGCAATAATAAAGATTGATTGATTTTAGAGATTTAGGAATTATGAACCGTCTAGAACACAAAGCATTGATTTAAGGTCATCCCACTATCGTGACGTAACTAACCATCTACGTTTTAATACCCTAATAGACTCAACTGTCGCAGGTTATTACAAGGTGAAAACATGCATTAAAGTTCAAGTTTGATAAAGTTCACCGCACTCCTTAACTAACCTTTCGAATTGTTAAGGCTTTTGGCTCATCAAATACTAGTTCAGGCAATATAACAAGCTTTTGAAGAGTATATCAACCTAAGATCAGATCACTAAATGCGCGGTAAATCAATCATGCATTGAGTATAAGTAAAGATGAAGACTCTAATGTGGGAAAACTGCCTTTTTCCACACGAGAACTTTCGAATATGTCTGTAAACCCACGAAATGTTACCCTCTGTACACGACTCCACCAATTATAAATTAAATGTGTATGTCAACACAAATTGGAAATTAAATGTGTATATATCCATAAACCGCGATTTCGATCGGTTTTGTTGTAAAACCAGGCACAAACTCAAAAAATCGTTTGTTAACCGAAACAAAAATCTGAAACCGGATCTCAAACCCGAATTTAATTAAAACCAAAATGAACCAGTTTTTATTTCCCAAATCCATACCTGCTCAAACCCGACCCGTTTTCGGTAAAAACCCCCAAATCGAAAAGGATGAACCCTAACTCTCTCAATTCACCTGCAAATCGAAATAAATTGATTTACTTAATTAAATATACTTTGAAATCTAGTGGAGTATTATTCAATTTTAATTCCATACAATGAAACAAATCATCTTCGGTTAAACCATCTAATGTGAATGATCAAGAATCAAATAAATTGATTTACTTCACAATAACCCAAAGCTTCATAGATGGATTTTAAGACCAAACTTCAACATTGAACCTCCCTGCCTTCTCCAAAGCCTTGAGCCACCGTGAAGTAACCTCCTTTGATCCTCCCGTCTCCTCCGACACAATCTCCTCCAAAGCCGACATTACATCAGAAGGCATTTTCGTCGACGAGCCCGCCACGTAAATGGAAGCTCCATCACAGAGTAAATCCCAAACTTTCTTGCTCATCTCGCGGATAAACTGGTATGCTTATCTCTAACCATAACGGAAAAGAAAACACATCGAAGAAAACTGGATCTGCACTTTCGTTATTCACCGCCGGTGAGCCTCTCTCTGTTTCCGATCAAACTCCGGCAGTTTTCCTCCATCCTCCTCCTTCTCAACACTCGGCGGTTAATCTTATCCCTCCGTCGCCTGCTCCTTCTTCTGTTCATCCTCCTCCGTTGCAAGTACGAAGCCCAAGCAGCCTCCGATCATGTCGAAGCCCAAGCAGCCTCTTGGACCGCGAGAAGAAGCCGAAGACGAAGATCCAGACACATTGCTCATCCCTTTTGTCAAAATTTGTAGAGGAATTCAAATTTTGGCTGAATTGAGAGATTGAGAGAGTTAGGATTCATCATCGGGGTCGATTTGGGGGTTTTTACCAAAATCGGGTCGGTCGGTCGGGTTTGGGTAATAAAACTGGTTCGTTTCGGTTTTAGTTAAATTCGGGTTTGGGATCCGGTTTCAGATTTTTGTTTCGGTTAACAAACGATTTTCTGGGTTTGTGTCTAGTTTTACAACAAAACCGATCGAAATCGCGGTTTATGGATATATACACATTTAATTTCCAATTTGTGTGGACATACACATTTAATTTATAATTGGTGGAGTCGTGTACAGAGGGTAACATTTCGTGGGTTTACAGACATATTCGAAAGTTCTCGTGTGGAAAAAGGCAGTTTTCCCCTCTAATGTATTCCCTAAACAATCATCAATCAATTATCGAATTATGAAACTCATTGAAAACCTAAAACCTAACAAATAAAACTACTCAGACATGATGCACGAAAAACCAGAGATAGATGATGAATTCATGATAAATAAACTTGAATTAAAGAGTAAGGGTAAGAAGATTCTTCTCTATATCGAGATACAAAGCGAGATCATCCACCGGATTGCTCTAGAATCCAAATCTAAAGAAGAACACCAAGAGAACTCGTGATGGCTGCTACTGTATGATAAACTACTCTATTGTTTCGGCTTCATAATACCTAACAAAAGGCTAAAAACAAGTATATATAGGCTTAGGGTCTTCTAGGGCTTCATTTAGGTCAAATCTGTCTTTTTACGTCAAAACTGCTTCAACGTCGGTTGGGATTTTGGTCATGGATCACGACCAGTATTGGGCCCAAAGTGCCTTGATTTGTGCTAGCAGCAGCCCAGAATATCGGTCCATGAGGCGGCCCGGTATTTGGATCGATTCTGCACTTGCTTCATTTCTGAGTGAGGTTGATGTATCTTCACTAAATCCAGTGTAACTTCCTGCTCAATGCTCCAATTGAGATGATTAAAACTTCATTGTGAAGCTGACTCAAAGATATATCTTCACACCAAGTTTCATCCAATTACAAATCGATTTGATCCTCCGTTCACTGCTGAACTTCTGGTGTATACGTTCTGCCCAATTTGGTAGAATGCTGATTCTCGTGAATTCTTGGTTCTTGATGGTGTCTTTGGCTTATGAAAATTTCTGTAGCTTGGTTTACACCTATTTTGGCTTTTTTTGCTCATTTTTCCTTGATTTCCCTGTTAAGACTCTAAAACTACAAATACGAGAAAAACTACCTTTAAAGGTATAAAACCGTAGATAAATGCATAGAAAACATAGTAAAATATATAGTAAAATAGGTAAAATATGGGATATATCAACTCCCCCAGACTTAAACCTTGCTTGTCTTCAAACAAAATCCAAGTATAGAAAAGAGGTTTGAAAATAATTTGAACTTAGAAAAACCATTTGAAAATAACGTTGATACTAATACCGTATGTGAAATGATCGATCCAAGGGTATCTTCATCATACGCTATTCATAAACTTCGCAGCATACTCCATGTTTTAA
Organism: Arabis hirsuta; assembly: GCA_964056655.1. Taxonomy (NCBI): domain Eukaryota; kingdom Viridiplantae; phylum Streptophyta; class Magnoliopsida; order Brassicales; family Brassicaceae; genus Arabis; species Arabis hirsuta. The sequence continues at coordinate 12,799,186 of OZ053309.1, read as the reverse complement.
TTATAATCCTGCAAAAATCTCAACTGCACTTCATTTGACTCTCTACATTCATTAAGGTATAGGTGAATTTCTCATCAAGGGAATCATTCGGGGTAGACGGCGCTAGGATTTGAAAAAGGCTAATATATGTGGTGAGGTTAAAAGTGTTTTAGGGTTACCATAGACTCCGGGTGCGAGATATTATGTAAAATCGCAAGAGAGAATGGACATGTTGATATCCACAATTTCCCAACCACTTTCTTCGCGTCTTTTTCCCCCAGACTTAGATCTTTCTCAAAGAATCACTTGAAATCTTTTTTACTCGTCTCTTCTTTTGTATCATGGCATTCCTTGGGTATCCTTAAAACTCTTAGACAACCGTTTCCCTTTCCCTTCTTTTATTTATTTATTTTTTCTTTTTGTTGTTTTTTTTTATTATTATTAAAGGGGGAAAACGGTATCTCTTTGATACGAGTCAAGTATAGGCACGAAATATTACCATGTATTAGTCATCCAAGGAAACGGCCAAGCTGTTTGAAATTTATTCTTTGTACTCTACCCTTCTTTACCAAATCGTCGCATCTCTAGTGATTGGAAAATTGCGTCGATCCTTTTCTCTCCGACGTTTTTGCACATATCTGCAAGTATGAAACTAAAAAGAGAAGGCATGAGGTCTGAAAAGAGGTAAAGGGTTTTAGGTAGGGTACCAAATAAAGATGAGCTGGCCATTCATGACAACAAAGAGTGGTAAAAGAGGATAAGATGTCATGAATGTGTGATTCGTTTCCCCGATCTAACTCCTTAATGAGAAATAATTAAAATCAGGTTAGTGGTTCAAATAAAATAGAGTCAAAATCGGATTCATCAAAACTTATGCGAGAGGAATTATATGGGGCGAGTTCCAGTCATGAAGGTTTCTGAATCTTATATCCTGGACAAACCCTGTGACAATGGTCATTAGATCATAAAATAAGCATAAATTCCTGAAAATATCATAGTTCGAAACATGTGATTTTCGACTCAATAAAAGACTCTAAGAAAATCATTAAAATGACTCAAAACATAAGAAAATAGAAAAGGACGTTAGTACGATAAATCCCCCCCAGATTTAACTTACACCGTCCCTGGTGTAAATAGTCACATAAGGGTGAGATGACTCAATAAAATAAAAATAAAAATAATAAAAGGATAGATAAAATTCGATACACCTGGCTCAAAAGATGGGTGACATAGACTCTGGTGAATCCGGAACTATCACGTGAAAGTGATCTCCATCGGACTCTTAGTTGACGATTTCTGTCTCGTCTGAAGCGGTTGCCTGGACTAATGAGTGATGTCCGTACTGGGCAATGGCGGTCTCATCAAGGGCACGTGTGTTGGGATGACTAGAAACATCATCATCGACATCCTCATCATGCTCAAATGTAGAGACGAGCGAAAGACTACCAAATTCGTTGTTGCTTGTTGTGGCGGTTGTGCTTCTAGAGGAGCGCCGAAAGAGATGTAGGATTGATTTCTTGACTGCTTTTACAAGTTAGAAATCATCTTTCCTTGCCTAGAAACCATAGCTTCAAGAGCAATTCTCTTCTCCTTTTCTTCCTCAAAGCTAGTACGAAGCCATTCATCAAAACCGGCTTGTGTAGCGGCTGGAAATTGTTGCTCTTGGGGTGGCGTGTGAGATGTGGAAGGCTGGAAAATACCTCCTCCTTGTGGTCCTCTAGACCTCTCCTTTCGTGTCATCCTTGCCATGGATTGATAGTAGAACGAAAATCCAACAAGAAGACATCTGGGACAACGGTAAAACCATGTCGAACGAGTGGGGTGAAAGTACGTCTTACCCTCACTCAAGGCAGGGATTTTCGCATGTGGGAGTATAACACACTTTTTCTCTTCTTCGTAAGGTGGAGTGAAAAGGTACCCAAAATTTGTAGATTGCTCGTACCATCCACAAAGATAATGCTTCCTTTGAAGGACATGTTGATCAAGCTTACTCTCAACCATCAAAGGGACTTCGAGGTGAAAATCAACACCACACGCAAGTAGTATGGCTGTGATTGTTCCACCAAAATCACTCGATGCTCCCTTTGGTATTTTCTCCTTAACGACATCATGCTTGATTTGTACCATTCTACGAGCTAAAAGTGAAGCGAGGTTCACCTTCTCGGGATTCTCCACAAACAGTGATATTAGCATGTAAAACTCTTCTTGTTTCACCACTCCATACTTATTCCTACTGAAAATGAGTTGAGAAAGTAGATAGTAAACATAACGAATCACCGGATGTGTAATTTTCGATGCCTTAGAACTTCCGGGCTTAAGTCTATCGCTTCCTATCTTTGACCATTCATCATAATGAGCTTCACAACGACCCACTGGTCATCGAGCTGAAAATCGAAGACTGCGACGTCACTCGGGTGTTGGTTGATACAGGAAGTTCGGTCGACCTCATTTTTCTCGAGACACTACGAAAGATGGACATAGGCGATGACAAAATAAAACCTGATGCAAAGCCCCTGACCAGTTTCGACGGAGTGACGACAATGACGCTGGGTACTATCAAAATGGCGGTCTACGCAGGGGGCATCACTAAGATCGTAAAGTTGGTCGTGGTTGATAAACCAGCACCGTATAACGTCATAATGGAAACACCCTGGCTTTTCTCTCTCCGAGCAGTGTCCTCTACCTACCACCAATGCATCAAGTTTCCAACTTCCACGGGAGTTTTCACAATCCGTAGAAGTCAAAAAGTCGCCAGATCATGTTTCATCACGGAGCAACAAATGCGTAGGGTCACCTCCAACATCAACCAACCTAGTGAACTGACGAACCACAACCCGCAGCAGGAGGCTGTCATCCTAGTCAACATTGATGAGCGATATCCAGAACGGAAGGTCGGGATTGGCGCCGAGCTCGAAGAACCACTGCGACAACATTTGATCCAGTTCCTAAGCACCAATGTTACGACCTTCGCGTGGTCAATGCAAGACATGAAGGGAATCGACCCAGTCATAACGATGCATGAGCTAAAGGTCGACGTATTACTCCAATTCTTGGCTGGCGACGAGACATACCGGGTCATGGCCGAAACGCATGACAGGGCTGCTGGCAACGACTCTGGAGGTCGGGCCTTAGTAATCAAAATTAAGCGCCTCAGTTTCTTTTGGCCAACAATGCTAAAAGACTGTGCCCAGCACGCCCGTTGCTGCGAACAGTGCCAACGCCACGGGCCGATGATCAACTCCCCGACAGAACCGCTCTCCACTGCAACCGCGCCCTACTCTTTCATGCGTTGGGAAATGGACACTATGGGTCCTTTCCCCAAATCAAGGCAGAAGCGATACATCATCGTGGTCACGGATTACTTCACGAAGTGGGTTGAGGCCGAAGCTTAAGCGATGATACGAGCTACTAACGTGCAGAATTTCGTTTGGATATTTGTCATATGTCGTCACGGGATCCCTTACGAGATCGTCATGGATAACGGCTCTCAATTCATCTCGGCGACCTTCGAAGACTTCTGTGCGAAGTGGAAGATACGATTAAGCAAATCAACACCAAGGTATCCCCAAGGCAACGGGCAGGCGGAGGCATCAAACAAGAAAATCGTCGACGGTCTACGAAAGCGACTTGAGGACAGGAAGGGTCTCTGGGCGGACGAACTCGATGGCGTACTCTGCTCATTCTGAACTACCCCCGACAGTCGACCAATCGTACACCGTTCTCTCTTGCCTATGGTCTGGAAGCAATGGCACCCGCCGAGGTAAACGTCAATAGCTTACGCCGCGTAATGATGACTGAGAACCCTGTCCTCAACGACGATATCCTCGTTGATAACCTCGACCACGTTGAAGAGGAGCGAAGAGTAGCTCTAGCTCGGATACAAAACTAGCAACAGCTCGCAATGCGATATTAGAACAAACAGGTCAGCAACCGGAGTTTCAATGTCGGCGACCTAGTCCTTCGAAAGGTTTATGAAAACACGGCAGAATACAATGCTGGGAAACTTGGAGCTAACTGGGAAGGACCTTACCAAGTCACCCAAATCGTCCGACCTGGAGTCTACCGACTGATGACCCTAAACCGGCGAAATGATCCCGCGAACTTGGAAATCCATGAGCCTCAAAAGGTACTACTACGACACCAAGCTCCTCAATACGAACAAAGCCTGAAGATTGATCGAGCCCGCCGATACAGACCACGGACAACCGGTCTCCTATCCCATTTATTCCCAAAAAAGAAAAGAAAAAAAAAGAAAGCTTTACGAGCTCACTTTGTCACTTTTGTAAATGAACTACGATTGGCTTGATCCCTATCACAATGGGTACGTAGGCAGCCCGTAAAAAGGCACAACTATTAATCAAAAAAATATATATATTCAGTTCGTCTATTTACTTATGCATTCGATTAATAATCAAACTTATTTCGCGTGCTGGTACTCCCAGTCCAGAAAGCTCCGAGCTCATTTCGCGTCAATGGTTCGGCCAAGCATTCAACCAAATTTCGTTCCACACGAACAAAAGTGGTTTGATCAACCACGTCGCTAGGACCGAAGCTTAAGAACTTCCCCTAGCGACCTGTAAGCCGGGGCCAGACCCGCAACCTGTCCTGTAACGTCTAAGTACCCTAAGCCGAGTCCTCCTCGCATACTTAGTCACGTAACGGGTATTGTCACAAGCCGACCTCAGAGTCGCAGGTAAAACGTGCACACTTAGAAAGTCCTAAGTACCCTAAGTACGACTTAGATATACCTAAGTATGTAAGTCGCCCAGACCCCGCAAGCTTAGTCAAACGATGGTCTACGAACTCACAACATTACCAAAAGTTGAAAGCGTTAAAACGGCAAAAAGGTAAATCTCATTGGAAACCCTCTCGGGCAGAAAAAAAAAATGTATGTTCTTACAAACCAGAATACTAAGGCCACAAGCGGCCTGAAAGCAAGAAAAAAAACAACAAAAGAAAAGAGAGAGAGCGCTTAGACATCCGGAATAACTGAGATCCCGTCAAGAAGAGTGAGAACTTCACACGTAGCCGAGTCTCTAGGAGCTGCATCAAGATCTTCGCGGCCTGGTTCGACATCCTCCATATCCGCGACAGTCATTTGAGTCCCGTATTCATCAAAAGGAGCCTCAAGGTCAGTTCGAGGAGGGATCGCAAGCAGAAAACAGGGAGGAGATATCACGAAGTCCGCCTCCGTGACCTCCTCTACGTCCAATGCCTCGAACTGTGCCTCGAACTTCTTAAAATTCTCTTCGAGACCTTTCGGCTTGTCGTCAGGAATGGCGATTCCTTCTTCCATCAGAATGGCCAGGTAGTCCTTAATCGCCATCGCTTGTATCATCAAAGTCGAAAGCCGGTTTACTTCCTCACAGTCCGAGATCATCTTCTTGATCTTACCCAACTTCTCGTTGCCCCTCCCAACGATCTGGTTGACCTCGTACTCCCGGGAAGCTCTTAAGCGAGTCATCTCGCTGTCATGGAAGGTCTTAAGGGACTCTTTCTCCGCCTTCGCTTTCTCAAGCTCCTCCTCAGCTGACCTCGCCCTCTGCCTCGCTTCCTCGTCTTTTGCAGAAAGATCGTTCATCGCAAGATTCTGCTTGGCGATCTGCACTTTTAGACCGGCTACCTTGTCGGCCTCCGCCTTTATTTCAAGAAAACTCTTGAGCTTGTCGGCGAGTCTCTGCACGTGACGTTCGTACTTTACGGTTAGTAGGTTCGCGTGGGTAATCAACTGTCAAAACAAAACGACGAGAATTTTGGTAAGCAAGGTCAGTACGAAAAAGAGTAAAAGGTTTCAAGAAAAGAAGCGAAAGCGAGCTCACCTCCATCGCGCCCCGCGCGAACACCTTGTCCGCGTCCTTCTCCACCAAAGCCTCCAGATCAGGGAAATCATAGTCCATATGGCAGGGGATCTTGGAAAGCAAATCGGCGGATGCTCATAAATTATCAGCAATGTTCTCCCGCCCGCTGTAGTTGAAGGCCAGATTATAGGCCTCCGAGTCTTCTGTGGGAGGATTGGCCTCGACCTCCGCTTCTCGCACCTCCTCAACACGAGCTTTCTTCTTCTGCCCGCTGGAAGTCCCCTCAGACGTCCTCTTCTTCCCCTCATTTTTCCTCTCCCAGACCTACTTCGCGGTCTCCTCAGAAGTTGATGTCATCTTCTTACCAGCTATCTTCTCGGCATGCATGGCCCCAACCTCTTTTGTAGCAAAGGCCCCGGCCTGCTCGCAAGTTTGAAGACCAGTCTTTTTGGGCACGGCAGCGACTTTTTTTGAGCCTGCTTTCTTTCCAGAATCAGACGCCCCGACTTCTTCAGTATAGTTTACCTTTTTGAACATGGCCTTCTTCTTAACCATCTTCGCCTCTTTCTTTTGACGAACCTTTTTGGGTTTGATTGGCGAAAAAGTGTAAGGACGCAGCGGAGCGAGCTCCAAGTTAAAACAGCATTCAAGAAGTGAGAGAGTTTATTTCAATAATAGCTCGATCAAAATCGGAACGCAGCAAAGAAGTAAAACACCGACCTGTGAGGATCCGGCCTATGCACCTTTGAATTCGCTGTTCGAGAAATTCTAGCCAAAGCTGAGGCGTCACGCTTCTCAGAACGTCGGTCAGCAAATCTTCTCCGGGCTTTGGCGGAAGAAGAATCCTAGGAACAATAGAATTTGCATGCAAAGGAAAAGATTAGATGTCAGCCCGGACAAGAAGAGTAAAAACACATCGGAGATTAAACATACTGTATCTAATATTCCAGCCAGCCCGAATAGGCCATCTCGGATTCGCAACCGACGTTGCATTTATCTTTACAAAGAAGTAGTATCGCTCCCAGTCCTCAGACTTGTCACTATAGGAGTCTGGGTCAACCAATTTAACTTCGTACGGGCTGATACGTAAAAGCGACCTGTATGCCTCCTCCATTTGATGTAAGTCATCGCCTCAAAAGAGTCGCAGTCACATTCTAACCCGTGCTCGGCGGCCAGCGTCATGCATACCACGAAGTTACGAATTAATGCGTGGGTGAACTGAGACATAGCTATGCCGTGTCGAGCGTAGTACTCGATCCGCAGTCGTGGTAATGGGAAGAACAACCCGCTGTCCATAAAGAAGGATTCGTATAGACACATGAATCCTTCTGGAGGCGACCAGGGATGGTCGCGATCACCCGGGACTAGAAACTCCACGCTGTTTGGCAAATCCCGGGAAGATCGCATAATCGTCAGCGACATCTCATCGGATAATATCTCGAAATCGTCACAACGCTTTAGCACGATATCGCCGACCTAGACTTGGCCCCAGAGAATCTATTCCTTCCTGAGGGAAATCTGACAGATCAAAGTGGTCAGGATTCCCTGCACCCCGGGTCCGACCTCCTCCGGCTAGATCGCGAGCGGGAGGTCGACGCCCCGCCTTGTGAGGTTTGGGGGTAGCGGGCTCAGAAGTCCTGGCCTCCTCGTAATCCAGCCCCCTCTGAGGGATTTCAACGGGCTCAGACTCAGCCTCCTGCCCTGATGCAGTACGATTAGTCGAGGTAGATAATGAAGATGAACTACCAAAAGCTTGTTCGGAGGAGAAATCATTCTGGGAATCGGTGTGGGTTGGCGAAGCCATGGATCAGATGAACGCGACGGTTTCTTTGAAGATGGATCGGAAAACTTAAAGACCAGATGATGGGACAACAACAAAATCTATCAAAAGCAAGAACTAGAGAGGTAGAGAGAGAGAGGAGAAGAAAATACCTTAGAGAGAGAAGCAGGCAGAATGAAATGTGAGAAAAAACAGCGGAGACCCCATTTTATAGATCTAGAGCGGAAACCGAAACGTCACACCTCGAAAACTCTGAACTCCGCGTGACAGATCAGTCAAACGTCGACACGTGGCAAGATCAATTCGCCCAGGATCCATATCGCAAACTCATTAACAACGAAGCTCGGCCCATCTCGTTTCGTTGACCGGGGGGGGGGGCTACTGTTGGGCCAGGACCTGCGGCCCAAGCGATCTGGAAACCCGATAAGCCTCTGAAGCCCAACTCATGTTTTAACCATCGTGTGATTAAACAAAGGTCAGATTTGAAAACCATGGTCAATTAAACCTAGGATGTACCTCCAACATTTTACTATAAATAGGAGAAAGGTGATGTGACAATTCATTCATTATTCCTTGGAAGAGAGTACAAGGGACCAGAAATATTCTTTCAGGACTCTGACTCTCTCAAAAGGACACTTTCGGAAAGTTACCGCTGACCGGAAAGCACCTAAAAAGATATTCTTCTCAGCAGCTCGTAGCGCTCTAGTAGCCCAGGACCTGTCCGGTCTAAGATATTTCACCTTGTATATAGTGATCTGATAGCCCGGGATCTGTCCGGTCTATCGATTCCGAACTATTCTGTAATACTTACAACCCGCGAACTCGTTTTTCAATATACGACATTCTCCAACCTCCTATCTACTATAAATTCATTGTTCCGCTTTCAGGCTACAACACACGTGATTGATGTGATTTAGGGTCTGAGAACGATTATGAGAAGAATAGCCAGGTTGAAATGTTGTAGACTGTTTCCGTTGATCATAGAATTGAAGATGAGCCAAGAGTTGGTACTATCTTGTGATGATGCTAGGTATAACCTTAAGGACAAGGTTAGTCTTTTAAGGGGAAAGTAGAACTAAGTGTGCAAGACTGGCTTATATTGATATAGTTGGCGTTGATAAGGTGGACAAACACAAGGTCTACTTCATAGGAAGAGCTAAAATTATCATCTTTAATGTGGAGACAGCTGGTGCTCTAATGAAAGGAGGCACACTCAAGATGGAAAAATGATGACAGGGCTTAAGAGTTGGGTCTAGTGACGATTGGGTTCTTCATGGCGGGAGTTTTGATACGATTCTTAGTAAGGTTGCTTCATGGGCCTGGAAAGTGAAAGAGAAGAACGAAGCCCAAATTCATATTACCATTTGTGTCATTCGATATTATGTTGTTTTGTCTGTGTCAAAGGATTTTATCAAACAATTAAATCTAAAATCATCTTCATGATGTTCTTCTTCTTCTTCTTCTACTAATTCTCTTCTCATCTCAGCTCTATTTCTTCTGATTCTCACCACTATTTCTTCTAATTCCTTTTTATGTTCTTCGATAGACCCATAATCGGGGTCTATCAGCATTACCAAGAACACTCGACTTGAGATATTTACCCTATCGAGAATCAGGATTGATGAGAAGAAGAAGTGAAGAAAATGGAGATAACACTGAACAGTGGTTTCAAGATGCCGATCGTGGGATTAGGAGTGTGGAGAATGGAGAAGGAAAGGATTCGAGACCTTATCATCAATGCCATCAAGATCGGTTATCGCCATCTTGACTGTGCTGGTACTATTATTACCTCTCAAGGAAACCATGTTATTTGCTTCCGGTTGGTCCAGAGATTTGAATATATTGTTGGGTTTGGGGAAAGCTGGGATTTTTATTGGAAAAATGTCTTAGATTTTGGGAGCTTTATGATTCTTTTGCAACTTATTATGTAACATGACGATTGATTGGTGCAGCTGATTATAGGAACGAAGCCGAAGTTGGTGAGGCTCTTAGAGAAGCTTTCAAGACGGGTCTAGTCAAGAGGGAGGACCTCTTCGTTACAACCAAGGTCCAAACGGATTCTGAATCTAATGAAACGTCACAAAGCTCTCTGTTCTGATCTGTCTTAGTATTGTTGCAGCTATGGAATTCAGACCATGGCCATGTTATTGAGGCATGCAAGGACAGTCTCAAGAAACTTCAACTTGATTATCTCGACCTTTTCCTCGTTCATTTACCTGTAGCCACTAGGCACACCGGTGAGATCTCTGCCTTATTAATGTATTATTAGTCTTGAGTAGAGACCATTGTATATATTATGAGTCTGCCTTTTTAACCCGCTGCAATCATGTTTCTGAAGTCTCTAGCAACTGGTAGACATAAAATAATAAGCTGTAACATGTAAGCCTTCCGCTTTCTATATGTGCTTGCAGGAGTTGGAACAACTGATAGTGCTTTGGGCGAAGATGGGGTATTGGACATTGATACAACTATTTCTCTGGAAACTACATGGCATGACATGGAAAAGCTTGTTTCTATGGGTTTGGTCCGCAGCATTGGAATCAGGTTTTATAAAGAAAATCATCTTAAATCATATCGAGTTTCGGATTTTGTAGGTAGAATAAAAATACAATGTATCCGTCCAAGTTCTTTCCAATATCCATACAAGTCGCTTTGTGTAGTCACTGTTATCTGATTTTTTTACCATTTCGTTCTTACAGTAACTATGACGTCTTTCTAACGAGAGATTGCTTGGCTTACTCCAAGATCAAGCCTGCAGTGAATCAGATCGAGACACATCCTTACTTCCAACGCGACTCTCTTGTCAAATTCTGCCAGAAGCACGGGATTTGTGTCACCGCTCACACTCCTCTCGGAGGTGCCACAGCCAACGCCGAGTGGTTTGGTACCGTGTCATGTCTGGATGACCCGGTTCTCAAAGTAAGCCCATCCTCTAAGCTTAAAGTTTGACAGTTAATAGAGGACTGTGTTTATCTGAACTCTTCTTCTGTTCTTGATTACGAATACAGGAAGTGGCGGAGAAGTACAAAAAGACAGTGGCACAGGTTGTCCTGAGGTGGGGAATCCAGAGGAACACAGTTGTGATACCAAAAACATCAAAGCCTGAGAGATTGGAAGAGAATTTTAAGGTTTTCGACTTGGAACTGATGGAAGAGGACATGGAAGTGATCAAAAGCATGGACAGAAAGTACCGTACTCACCAAACAGCCAAGTTTTGGGGCATTGAACTCTACGCCTGATCACACGCTCTCTGTCTCTCTCTGTAATCTATATGAATAAGAGAAGAAGCCATAGCTTTTACTCGGACATTCTCAAATGTTGTGAGCTTATTATTTTATAAACTCATGTTGTGTCTGTTTTCGTTAGTCCAATATCGCAGTTTGACGAAAAAATTATATATACTCTCTTTCACTAGTAGTATTTTTCTTAAAACCTGTCTGCAAAAAAAGAGTGAATTGGAAAAGACGAAAATGACCTTGATCTTTGTTCTGGTTTATAGCATTTGAGTAGAGGGTGTTTTGGTAAATGATGCCAAATTAAGTATTGAGCTCTTCTCTTCTCTGCTTGTTCCCTTGTCATTCGTCTTCAGACACTATCTTTCTCCTTAGATCTTCTTTCTCCATTGCTCATTTCTTCCACGAGCTCCAGAAATTCGTAAGCTTTCGCGCCTTTTTCTCATCTTCGTTTTTGTCTGTTTGATTTTTCAATTCATCGAACGAATGTTGCTTTCCTTTTCAAAGTGTTTCTCTCTTAGGGTTTGTATTTTCAATTTCCACCCCGTTTTGGAGGAATTTTAGTTTGATTCGACCTCGTTGATCGTGACCCAATCTACTCTATTCTGTTGTTTTGTTCTTCCCGTAATTGCTCTTTTGAACCTGTTTCCTGACGAGGTTAGATTGATTTTGATATACGGAACCCTAGCTTTGATTATGATACGAGAATTTTGAATCCGAGAATCAGAAACTTCTCTTTAATCTGAGAATTGGGGAGGGTTTTGTTTCCCCCCCATGAATCTAGATTCTAATGGCTGCCAATTTTGATGATTTAAGGTTAGAATAGATTAAAACTGCCACTTCAGAGATCTTCCATTGGATATTCTGTGATGTAGTTCTTTCTCTGTTGTTTCAGAGATCGAATCACAATGTTTGATCACTATTGCTGATTGTGGACGAGATGTTCGAAAAGCTTTCGTTTATTCGGTTTTTCTCTTTTTGAAGATAAAGAGGATGGAGAATGGTGGACAGTATGAAAACGGGCGGTACAAGCCGGATTACATCAAAGGGGCACAATCTATGGTAAGACAAAGATTTGGTTTTATTATGTCGGATTGAAGCTAAGCAAAGAATGTGTGTATGTACAGTGGAATATGCTTCCTCAGCATCAGATCAAGGAGCAGCACAATGCGTTGGTGATGAATAAGAAGATTATGTCCATCCTTGCCGAGAGGGACACAGCTTTACAGGAAAGAAATCAAGCCGTCTCTGCAAAAAAGGAAGCAGTAGCAGCTCGGGATGAAGCGCTTCAGCAACGTGACAAAGCTCTTTCTGAAAGAGATAAAGCCTTGATAGAGAGAGACAATGCATTTGCTGCGCTTCAACACCATGAGAATAGTCTCAACTTTGCTTTGTCGGGTGGGAAACGCTATGGCGGGGATGATGGTTTCAGTGTTGGAGAAACTCACAAACTTGAAGCCTTCCCTATATCAACTATTCCGCCTCAGGTATCCAACACCAAGGTGAACAAAAGGAAGAAAGAGAACAAGCAAGGACAACCAAAGGTGAAGAAAGTTGGTGAAGATCTGAACCATCGAGTTGCTGCTCCTGGAAAGAAATCTAGAAAAGATTGGGACAGTAACGATGTCGGTTTAAACTTAGTCACATTCGATGAGACAACTATGCCAATACCGGTGTGCACATGCACAGGCTCTGCACATCAGAGTTACAAATGGGGAAATGGTGGTTGGCAATCGTCTTGCTGCACAACCACCTTATCTCAGTACCCATTACCGCAGATGCCAAACAAGAGGCATTCTCGGGTGGGAGGTAGGAAAATGAGCGGGAACGTTTTCTCGAGATTACTCAGTCGTTTAGCAGCGGAAGGATATGATCTCTCATGTCCCGTTGATCTTAAAGACTATTGGGCTAGGCACGGTACAAACCGCTACATCACTATCAAGTAGCCTCTAAGGTCTATAGTCCCAAGTATGTTCTCTCTTCTTCTAAAGGTTAGGTGTTGTCTTTATCTTTATTTGTCCATAGTTCGTTTGTTGTGTATGTTAAAACCAAAATGTTAATTATCTTTTAAATGGGCAAAAATGGTTTGACCGAGTCACTGACACAAGAGAAATCTGTTATGACTTCAAAAAAATAAAATCTAAAACAGTTACGATTACAAAATATTTTTACCTCTTTATAAGCAAATGGTTATATATTACTCTAAAGATGCAAAACTCAACAGTTAAATAGATTTGAGAATCTTTTACCTCTTCATATTAGTCTCCTCCAGTGAAAAGAGAAGTAAAACAATCTTCTAAGAAGAAGAAAATGCCGGAGAAAGCCACTGTAACGGAGACTCAGTCGCAGACGCCCGAGACGCGGTGGTTTGCTACTATGAAAGCATTCTTGGAAGTTCCGAATCCGGCGATCCTCAAAGTTTTCGTCATAAGCAGCTTTGCTATGCTCGCCGCAGGAATCGCCTTAGCCGTTGAATGGATTGTTCACGGTAGAAACCACACTAGTGGATTCGAGTGGATCATTTACTACGCATTGTTCTTGATCTGTCTTCCTCTTCTCATCTGGTTCGGTCTCCATATCTTCGTGGCAATCTCTTGTTCAAGCCGCAGTTCAAGTCAGATTGTAGACTCAATTGCAGTCAAAGAACCGTCGCGCACTGGCGTTTCCGAGCGAAAAGAAGAAGCAGAGAAAAACAACAGTTGCCGGAGTTTAGCCGTTGTGGTTGAATCGGATGAAAGGAAGAACAAAGACGAGAAGACGCCGAGGATAAAACGCGCCGTTTCGTTCCCGTCGCATGGCAAAGTAAGAGCATGCCGTACTCGTTAGTTAAATCGAAATTTTATAAGTGTTAAGTAATCAGATCGTTTCGGGAATCTAAATAATTTGTTGGTGAAATGTTGTTCACACTTAATCATTTCCATTGATCCAACGTTGAATTTCTTAAATTCAAATTAGATGCTTTTCATCATCATTTTCATATGAAGCAAAGTCAAATTAAATAAAAAATCTCTTGTTTCTGTGTTTCCTGGATATGAGTGGGTCCCAGTGTGAAGTATCTATAGGTTAGGTTGTAGCAAACCCGCACGTGGGTAGATTACTGCAAAGTTTTTTTTGACATCGAATAGTTTAGTTTGGGCCTACACACGTACATACGGATAAAGTTTTGTTTTAAAGATAAAGCTATCCAAACTCATAATATGTTTATTCTACTTTGTTTCCTTCCTAGTTACAAAAACCAAACCTCCAAGGGCTTAATGCTAGTATACTATAAGTCTTGGGTTTGATTTTAAAAATGTGAATCATTGAGGCAAACCTACGAAACATATTCAATAATATTAATCATTTTTTTTCTTTCAATTGAGTGATGATGTAATGATAAAATTTTATAATATACTAGGTGAGTATCCGTGCTACGCGCGGGTTTTTATTTATAAATTTTGTGTATTTATTGAAAATCATCTTATTTTTCAACTGTTTGTTTCACTTTTTTAAATGTATAGATTTTCGAACAGGGAATACTTTTACATTCTAGAATAAGATATAGTACAATATCTATAGTAAAATCCTTAACCTTTTCACATGTTAATGTTCTTTGGAAGCTATTACATTGTATTATTTTTTTTTTGAACGAAGCTATTACATCGTTTAAAGAATAGAAATTTGCATACTTGCCGAAAAGAAAATTGATTACATTTGGTAATTTTGAATATTTGATCGAGAAGAGGCTGTAATTTCTTGCTATCCAAAAGACAATCAAATGATGAAAAATAGGTTGGTTTTATTTATATGCTAGCAAGTGAAGTTTGAATTCAATCTCCAGACTTTCAGAGTTCAGAAATAGAACTGACTAAAAATGCATGTAACAATAGATCATACACACTAACCAGTTGGAACTAATTTTAATTTGATTTCTTCACATAAAAAAAAAAAAAATTTAATTTGTTTCCATTACGACACCTTCTATTATTTTGGATAATCAAGAGCATGAAAAAACTAATACGAAATAACGAACGACTCCAAATTAGATTTGAAATAATTAAATTTTTGTTGTCACCGGTATAACCTGCACATTTTTTTACTCACCTACTTAAATTGACCATGTGCAAAAATTTCTTAACAACTTGATTCTTAATCCTTTTGAATACAAGTGAACAGCAAACACATGAAAACGATCGATATAAGACCGACCATTAGAACAAAGCATGCTCACTCCACATTATACAAGTCAAAGCACATTTTCTATATCTCTAATTCTGGAATGATCGATATAAGCATGTTTTTCTTTTTCGTATGTTCGCCAGAATACTTGTTTATGCTTTTGATAGCAATGGTGATTATAGTTCTCTTCCATGATTTATCTCCCCAGCTTAGCCTAGAAGTATTAAAAAAGGGGGAAAGAAGTTACATGCATACTTGATATCTTTGAATATCAAAGGAAAACGTATTTTGAATATCTTTTGAACACACAAATAGAAAATCATCCATACTTGATAGATGAAGCAGATGATGGAGGTGATGATGGAAGTTATATTCTGCCCGATGCTTACAATCCTGAGAATTGACAAATTGACGAGTATTATATGTGGAGACATGCTTTAAACCAGGATGAAACCAAATTCAATCAATCTCTAGAATTTTGAACATGTATATGCTTGAAGGTCTATCATGATTCAGCCTATGAAGTTTGAGGTATGTAGATGCAAAAATCAGTTGACCTGCATAACAAGAAACACAACTTAAGAACAATAGCATACATAAAGAGTAATAGTGTATAGTGAAAGAGAAGTGTGATTGATTTCTCACAAGTTGAAACAAACCTCGAAGAAGGAGAAGGCAATATCTGCAACCACATCTCTGGAATTGTGAATGGTTGATCAAAGCTGAAGCGGGTTATCATCTCTGCAAGCAACAAAAAACAGAAATCTCGCATTTTTAATAGAGCACCCAAGGGATCTATGAGTGGATTGTGGCTACGGATCTGCCTGCATGGGCATGAATCTCTGCAAACCAATTTGAGCAGTGAACTAATCTAAAATCATTGAAGCATCCATTAACCAGCAGAGAATGAATACAAGAGCTATGAAGTTCATGAGAGGGTAAACGAAGATGTATCAGAACAAACCTGAAAACGCATACCTCATTGGACCTTTGTAAAGGAGGAATCAATTATACCAACCTGAAAACTACGCTCACTTAGGTGTTGAGTATTGGTTCATCTGTTTCCTTGTGTGATTCGCTCTGGACGACCTTGTGTGAGACTTCTGCTAGCAGCGAGCTGAAACCTTTTGCCGAGGAAACCCTAGAGGAGGAAGAGACGATTGAGGGTGAAAATTATTTTTTGTTTAGAAACAAAACGACAATTGTTAACAAGAAATCGAATGAGAGAGCCATTACTCCAGAGCTGTAAGAGACGTCGTAACGTTCGAAGAGGGAGGGTTGACTCTTGGGTATTCTGGATACGTGGCAACGTAAGGAGTGATGATGTGACAGTCTCCGGAGAGAGCCATTGAGCTTTTATATAGTAGACTAGAAAATGATCCGGACGTATGTGTTATAGATTTGTTTGCTATTTTAATATCAATAGAATGATATCATAATTTTTTTTGATTTTGTGGATCGAACAAAAATTTATATTTTTAATATAAAATTGATAAATTGATACTTCTCAATTTAAGTGTTTTTGTTGTTAAAAATTCAGAATTTATTCATGTGAAATATATATACAAAATAAGTACACAATTTAGAATTTAGTTGTTGGCGACATATATTTTTGGTTACCCTATAACAACATTAGCATGTTTATTAAAATTAACACATTATTTCACTTCTATGAGAATCATTTTCATTTCTTAAAACAAATATATACATATATATATTATTTTCAAAACTTAGTTAGATTGTTGATGTAATGTCAATAAAATCACATCAACAAAATTATAATCTAATTTTCAAAAACCTCTCACACACGTAAACTCTTATCGCCTCCCTCTCTATAATCTTTTCGCTATTTTGCTATCTTAGTTTTCTCTTATGAAATAACCAAAAATATTTTGTTATTATATTTCTTTTTCACTTCAATTTTTAGATAGTACTCATATAAATATCATACGCAATATAATACTCTAAACAATTTTTTATTCTTTCCAATCATGCTAAATTACATTCAATTCTGGATATTCATATAACCCTCTTTTATATATTTATAAAAACTAAGAACAAATATGATGATAAATGTTATACTTTTGTAAACCAAAACATATATATGATAATTATATGCAATTTCAGGATTAACTTTTGAGACTAATCAATTCATACAATAAATCTCAAATTATCATGTGACTATTATTTTCTAAATATATAATTTCATATATATTCCATGAATTATTGATAATTTCTTTCAATAAAATTGTATAGTAAGAATCTAATGATATTACTAATAATCGAATATTTTATTTATTCTAGCAATAAAAATGTTTAATTTCTCTTGTTCTTATATACTGTTTTAGACAATAAAATAAAAAGTTTATACATCTGAGCAAACTTATATATTGTAATATTAACAAATTTAGTAAGATTACTAATAAGTTCATAATACTTGTTCACCTACCTACTGTTAACTTCTGACATTAACAATTTACAATTGTAATGAAACTTAAAATGGAAAATCGAAATAAAAAAAGTCCAATAAAATGAAAATTATTTAAAGTTATGAGTTTATGAAATAAAAATATTATTTATGGATTTTCTATTAAGAAAATAAATGAAAATGCTAATATGGCGTATAAATATTGAATGTTTTAAATTCTATGTCCATATACCAATGTAATTCACTTTATTTTAATTAAACAAAAATATCAAAAGTTTTGGTAATTAGTTAATTATAGTTTTTTTATGATTAAGACCTTAAAATTAAAAAAAATTTCATAATCTATAGTATCTAAAATTGAAAGAGGAAATCAAATCCACAAAAACGGAAACTATTTAAAGTTATGAGTTTATGAAATAAAGAAATTATGTCTGAATTTTCTATTAACAATAAAAAGAAAATTAACTTAATTCTAAAATCTTACATGGCACAACACTATTGATTGATTTATATTAGTTTACATGACAGTCAAATATACACTGTCAGTGCACCACAAATATAATCAAATTCCTGAGAGTACTCTTGTTGAGATCAATCAAATAATCAATAACATAATAGTTATATTATATCATTCACTCCTAATAATTTAATTATAGATATTTTGCAAGAACATATTCATCGTCTTTAGCTGATGTCTTCCACCATCAAGCTTGTAGCACCAATAAATCTGAATTTTAACAGCATAATCGTGTTGTAGATAATACTCGGTGTATATCATAGCATCCCCATATCTCTTAAGAACGAACTTATCTTTGTAAGTATGTTTTTCAAGTGCCAAGACGTGCTTTAAAGCATCAAGGCCAAACAATTCATAAATTCAGATTCGATCCACCTCGCTTGGATTAAAGAAAAACCAACGTGCGATCCAATAACAAAGTATAGGTCCAATAGCTAGACGATGAAGAACCAAAACTTATCCACGTAAAAATCCAGCATAGTCTCTAACAAATAAGTATTATAATCGATAGTTTCACCAAGATTTCAAAGCTCCAAAACCCAAGAATTTCATCTATGTTCAACTAAGATCAAAATATCTGAAAGTTCAAAAGCTGCTAGGTTCCACTAAGATCAAAGCTTTCGGTAGATTTTCATATTTATAGGGTATTATTATACATTCCTTTTATCATTTTTTTCACATTTATAAGCTTCCGGCAATTGTAATAAATTTTACCAAATTGTATATGCTTCTTTATTTCATATATATATATATATATATATATATGTATGTTTTGCAATGTTTACTTTTTGTTTTATTTTATTTCATTTTAATTGAAAATAGAAAACTTATTAACTATTTAACTATTAATAAGTTATTAACTATTTTATTTCATTTTACATTTTCCAAAATGCATATAATATCTTAAAATTAAATGGAAAAGATTATGATTTTTTCTAAACGAATTTAAGAAAAATGAAATTTTTTCTTATTAACAATAAAAGTAAAATTAACTTAATTCTAAATATTAAAAGTAAAAAACGAATTTATAAAAAATGATTTTTTTTAGTTTTATAATTAAAACTATTAGTAATTTCAAATTAAAAAAATTTCCTAATCTATATTATATAAAAATTAAATAGGAAAATCAAAACTAAAAAATCCAAAAAAACGCAAATTACCTAAAGTTATGAATTTATGAAATAAGAAAATTATGTCTTAATTTTTTATTAACAACGAAAAGGTAAATTAACTTAATTTTAAATATTTATATGGCATAATACTATTGGTTGAATTAAATCCTACATGGACGCTCTCAAAAGCTTATAGCTTCAATTTTTATATAGTATAGAATTGTAAATTTATGTGTAAATCACAGTAGAATTTTTATTTCCATGATTCTACTCCTTTTTCTAATTATAAAAAAAATGTATTCTACAATCACTATAAACCAAGAAGAAGATGAAAACATAATAGATAATTTTGAAATTTTGAAAGTACAAATGATTATAACACATTAAATACGACGAAGAATAAGGCCTGCTTGAACGGAACTTTGTCTAATTTCACTTTTTTCAGTTGTGCCGTTTTTTTGTCAACACTACTAAATCTAATATGTATTTTAGTCTTTATAAATTATAAGAATGTAATTTTTGTTCAATATAATAAAGTATGATGTTAAAAAAATATCTCACATTATAAGGAAAATAATTTGTATTATACTGGCATTTTTACAAAATTATGAATATGTTATGAATAAGAGAAAAAGAGAAAGAATTGTGTTGTGTTATTCCATCAATAATAGAGAGTATATATAGGAATAAAAATACTTGGAGAACAAATATAACTTAGGGAATAAGTCATTCTAAAACATGGGCCTATAATGGGCATTTATCTAACAGGTTTATAACACTCTCCCCTTGGATGTCATTATAGTAAAAATATTCCTAATGCGCATAAGATGTTGCCTCATTAAAAACCTTACCAGGAAAACCCAATTAGGACAAAACCATGGTTAGGGGAAAAAGAGTGCAACGCGCTATTTCTCCCCCTGATGAGTGCATAACTTGATATCTTTGTGACGACATACCTAAATGTTGAACTTGCATCTTGAAAGTACTAAATGAAACTGTCTTTGAAAATAAGTCCGCCAAAGCTTCACTTGAACGAATCTGTAGGACATGTACATCGCCTTTCTTCTGCAACTCATGGGTATTTTAGATGATTTATCTTAATCATTCTCTTTGTTTCTCTCGATATCATCAATACATTTGGGAGATTGATAGATTTTCATATATCATTGTAATGATAATATTTCTCTTTAATTATCTATCATTTGCGTGTTCTTTGATGTCTCATTAAAAACTTTTTCACATAAAAATCCTATGGGATAAAAACTATAATAAGGGAAAAATAGTACATCTACGCTCATCATTATATATCTCCCCCTTGGAAACATCTTCTTCAGGAAATGAATTCCGATCTTTCGAAATTACTATAAACATAGCCTTAAAACTCATATAATTGTCACATGATATCTCAGATGATTAGACTTCTAATCCATACCATCTTTTCCTTTATCATACAAAATCTCATTGCATTTTATGTATGGTACTTCAGGACCAAACATATATGAGCATTTTCTGTAAAATTCTCTAAGAAATTATTAAGATAACATCTTTTGTGCTAGATGTTCAACTTGAGATATCTGAAGATAAATTTATCTTTCCAAGGTATATTTTCAAATCCTTTCCTCAGATATTAATCTCTCAAGGAGTTCTAGTGGTGTACATATATTGCTGTTATAGCAAATCATTTATGAAATCTCCTTACATTGAATTCTTTTGGGACTTTCATAAATGTTATTATCCACAGATCTTTTATCATATATTATTATCATTGTACTACTTGTGATAACTTATAACGCCCGGACCGCCGTCGAACTATCGGTATGCCGGGGAAATCCTCATCCCCTCGAGAGAAATCCTCATCTCTCAATAACATACAGGGGAAATCCTCATCCCCTCAGGAGAAATCCTCATCCCCTCAGGAGAAATCCTCATCTCCTAATAGGCTCCACGCCCACTCTCAGCACGTGGGCCCACCCCTGTCCGACGGTCTATGCGTTAATCCGGGAAGCTCGAAAGACTTGTTTACTAACCCTGCAAATCACCACGTGATCTTTCCCCGTGTTTTGACCTCACTAACACGGTACTAGAAATGACTTCCCAGTAGGTCACCCATCTTTAAATTGCTCCAGCCCAAACATGCTTAACTCTGGAGTTCTCTCTGGATGTGTGACGGAAAAGATAAGTGCACTTTGGTGATATAGGTAGCCAAATCAATTCTCTTAACCCTCTCCGCATGCACCACATATTTCAGAAACCGGGATGTTACAATCACCCCCACTAACTGATCGCAACGTCCTCGTTGCATACCAGGATCGTTACCCCCGACAGTGTGACTCTCACACTCGTCAGGGTTCGCTCTGATACCACTTATAACGCCCCGACCGCCGTCGAACTATATCGGTATGCCGGGGAAATCTTCATCCCCTCGAGAGAAATCCTCATCTCCTAATGGACTCCACGCCCACTCTCAGCCCGTGGGCCCACCCCTGTCCGACGATCTATGTGTTAATCCGGGAGGCTCGAAAGACTTGTTTACTAACCCTGCAAATCACCACGTGATCTTTCCCCGTGTTTTGACCTCACTAACACGGTACTAGAAATGACTTCCCAGTAGGTCACCCATCTTTAAATTGCTCCAGCCCAAGCATGCTTAACTCTGGAGTTCTCTCTAGATGTGTGACGAAAAAGATAAGTGCACTTTGGTGATATAGGTATCCAAATCAATTCTCTTAACCCTCTCCGCATGCACCACATATTTCAAAAACCGGGATGTTACATAACTTTTCTAGGGTTTCAATGATCTTCAATTAAGAATCATTTTATCATAATCTTTTGATAAATACATGGGTACAATTTACATGATTATACCCAATGTTACATATTTTCTACTCATTCAATTGAGTAGAGTTTCCGGGAACATAATTCTAATACCATTAATCCTTTGGGGATCATATCTTTCATATCCTTTAGGGATTGTAATCATATGTAATTATCCAGTGTTCATTAACATATTGCCAGACTTATAACTATTGCATCCACCACAAGAGAGCATATCCCTTGATAAAATTATCTTTGTCTTTGTGACAATTTCACTATTGTTTCACATAAAGACTCATTTATCTTCCACTGGTTTTACACTTTAGGTGCATAGACTACTGGTCTAATTTTCTGCAAGAGATTATACGTCTATTTTCTTCCTTTTCATTTGGCCAATCATTACTTTGTGTACACTTTTCAATAGACTTTATTATGATCCTCTATTTTTCATAATATCAACTGCTCATAGTATGCAAAATATTATGACGTCGATTTGCTTTTTAGTTCCATCTTATTTCAAACATGACATAGCTAGCTAGCTATCTTCATTGTCAAGTACTTGAATATTTTCATTCGTCATGTTTATGTCTCTTCTAGAGCTCATTCGATCTCTTCTAGAGATCATTCGAAATCTTTCTTTCCTCGATCTGGTCATTTTAATTATCTGCTCATTTTCTTTTACGAGGATTCTTATATTTGGAACCAAATAGGTCTATCACGCTTCATGCGATCTTTATACTCACTAGCAGTCTGATATTGTCCTTCTGGGATATTAATTCTAATTAGAGCATATACAGCTGGATAGGTGATTTCATCACTCTATTTGGGACAGTATACGTGTCTGGCAATCAATAAGCTAAACTTGGAATTATATTTTGGACTTCTAATTCTCATCCTTTAGTCCGAGGATCATTGATAATTCATAGATACTTATATCTTTTTCCAGCTATTTTATTTTTTCCCCAAATGTTAGAAAAACTGTCATTAAAATAAATCTTCAAATCGAGCTTTAAATAAATCAGTCTTGGATGGCTCTAGATACCTAATATCATTCATATCCAACATATATTTTTATCCTCCATTGAGGACTCATCTTAGAGCGCTGTGGTGAAGCACTTTTCACATTCAAAGATTTAAGATGAGAACTATTTGGTTTCTGACCCTAAACCAATAATTATGGGGAGAATAATTAGATATTCATTGGCTTGATGCAAATCAATGCTACTAAACAATTCCATGTTTGAACATGAGTTTTAGGATGTTCAACACTTATTCTATGGGCATTCAATAATTAGACTTCAAACATGACTTCTAAAATACTCTTGTAATTTAATCAAGAAAGTAACATTGCAAACTTCAGGTTGCAGATTTATAACAAGGATAAACGTGACCTTCTGGTTGATGTGTCAATCGAGTCAATGCGTCCATTGAAGCAATGCATCTATTATTACCATAAGGTATCTAAATGTCACATAGTGGGTGATCAGCTCATAACCATTTCCTTGTAAATATTTCAGAAAACTATTAGATTTCAAATTATTTCTCTAGTGAAAGCCAGATTATCAACTTGCTTTCTAAGCAAGTAACATATGATAAATCATTAAGAAGAAACTTCTAGATCTTCATGGAATGTCTACATAAATTTTCATAATTTCTCGCATCATCATTAAACCAAGATGACCAATCCGGTTAAGCCAAATATTTAATTTTAGTAAACTTCTTGTTTACTTTACATTCATGGTAAACTTCTGGTTTACTTTGCTTAGCTAATCACTTACTCCCTTTAGGGGATATCATAATCAAAATTACTTCTAGAAAATCCAAAGCTAATGGTGGGAGTTGTCAGAGAACAGACTGCTTTATGATTTTCTGCATTACAGATATTATGTCAACATAACTGAGTTAAATTCACTTACAAACTTCAAGTCATGTAGTCTTAATATCACATTATGGTGATCACACTTTTCCTTTGAGAATTGTTCGAAGAACTTAGTGAACATAATTTTCTCGATATGTCACTTATTGTATATGTGAGATTCTCTAATTCTCCCCCTCGAGATGGTGAAACTTCAGGTTCGTCATTCTCGAATTGCCACTCTAGAATCAACAACATTCTTTAATACTTAACTTTTGAGATTTGGGAGAGTATAACGCATCAATGATTTTAAATTGCGTTCTCATAGGCAAACTTTATATCTGCTCTTCACGAGTTTTCACTCAGCTTTATACTTCTTAATATTGTATTCACACTAGATTCTTTCATCTAGATAAATATCTCTTACCATTTTTATCCTGTAGGAAATACTATCTTTGTGCTCTTATAGAGCATTCATATTGAAACGACCCCAACCCGTAAATTTAAAATTTTTCCCTTCCGGATTATTATTATCACAAATAATAATCCTCAACGGGTCAACATCACAAACTGCAGAAACAATACAATCAATAACCAATAATGACATTCAATAAATCCCATACTTTATTGAAACCCACTAAACCAATTCAATCCAAAACCAATTTCAATAACACAAGTCGACAACCAATCCAACAAGTTCCAGAATCACTAACAACCTAGCAATTCAATAAACAACATCAATCAATCGAATCCCTAGACCATCTCCTCTTCCTCGCCACGATCCCACGATCACACTTTGTCTTTACCTGCATCACATGGTTATACGAGATGCGTGAGTATTATCAAAAATACTCAGTGAGACGGTCATCCCATCTACAAGGCTATACACACAGACATAAGAAAATTGATACAATACCAGGATGAACACGTAATAAGGCAAAGCACGAACAAACAACACATGTTTGCCAAAATTGGCCATGCGTCGATCGACACAAGCACTGCGTGTCGATCGACACAAGCACTGTGTGTCGATCGTTGCACTCTGTGTCGATCGACACAAGCCCGTGTGTCGATCGACGCATCAACACATAACCTGGAAATCGAGCATATCCTCTCATGGCTCAATTCCAAACGATTCACCTGCACAAATCTACTCAAAACAACACAAAATCCACCAAATAACAATAATCAAACGCATCATATCAACCCCTTTACCCAGATAAGCCATGGTCACACACTCACCTTGGATCTAGAAGGAAAAATGAAAGATAAGGATGAAAACCACGAAGAACGACTCCCCAACACCGAGATCTACACTCTCCTCACGAGAAATCACTCCAAGAACGATCTCTCAAGCCTCCTAGACGAATCTCCTCTCACAAACCTCTCTGGAAACTCTCTAGAACTTTTCTGGAAACTTTCTGGAACTCTTAAAGTCCCAAAATGCGGCTACACCCCTATTTATAGGGAAGCCCTAGGGTTTCACCCTAAAATGGCCCGCAAACCAACACTTAAATCGAACTGATCCGGTTCGATTTCACCTTGCGTCGATCAACGCACACCACCTGAGTCGATCAACGCACACCACCTGCGTCGATCAACGCACACCACCTGCGTCGATTGACACACGACCAAAATTCACAAATCTTGATTCACGGTCGTTACTGATGAAGAATAAAACTTGTCCTTTATCCGATTTCAAAGATTAAAACCTAGATTCACTAATCAATGTAGAATAGTTCAGGTTCGTCAAGGGGCCAGCACTACGCTCTAATTCTATGGAAAACAATCTCAGCTAAACGATTAAAATGGGTTTAAATGTCACGATAATTAAAGCAAAACAAAATGTAAAATCGGTTGTAAACAATAATGGGAAGACGTTAGGTCAGGGATAATTCTCAGGGATTCGAATATCAAGAACCAAGCAATTATTCAGGCATGCGATTACGACCAAGTCTCAAACTCAACCATAAATATAAGGAGATCCACTTTCGTGGCATCTACAACTCTAACAATCAATCTAACACCCTAACTGTCGTTGAGATTACAAGGATTATCAAGCATTAGGCGATTAGGGTTGATATGTTCACGAGATGCCCTAACTTCAACTTTCGTTGGCTACGGATCAAATCGCCCATCTATGTCAATTCCAGCAATTTACAAACTTTTGATAAGTAAATTCAACCTAAAATCAAAGGGTAGGTGATCAATCTAACCTAGGCAATATGATCGACAATAGATGGAGACTATCGAATGATTATTTAAAAACCTATCTATGCTTAGTTCATGAATCAAAGCCCATCGAAAAACCCTTAACCTAACAGGTGGATTACTCACTCATAATCAGAGAAACAACAGCAGCAAGAGACATGATAAACTGCATGAAATTGATATATAAAAGAGTAGGGATTAAGAAAACTTTGATAAGTATTGAAGACAAATCTCCAAGCTTACAAACTCTCTCAAAACAAGTGTATATATATCTCTCTCTCTCTCTCTCTCTCTCTCCGCTGCTGTGTTGTCGTGATATCTATGGCGTGATCCTCAATCTCCAAAGATGAGTATCGAATCTCTCTCTCACTTTCGATCTCTCTCCTTCGATCTCTCTCCTTTTTTCGTGTGTTGCGGCTCTCTCCTCTTTTTGTCTGCGTGTGTCCTCCTTTTTATATGCCTTGGACGGCTGGCCAAAATTAGGGTCTGTTCTGAATTAGGTTTAAATGAACTTTCCATATTGGGATCTTCCAGGGAGCGGGAGCACCTCGTTTGGTGCAGGTGCTCTTTCTGGGCAGAATCTTTAAGAAGATTCCATTTTCCTTCTTTTTTCGCCAAGTCCATTTGCAAAACTCCAATCTTTGTTTCCAGCCACTTTTGTACCTAGAATGACTCGAAAGAGAGTGAAAGACTCGATAAAGACCTACAAAACAAGGGTCAAAACGTGCCAAAAACGCATTATATCAATTCCCCCAGACTTAGATCTTTGTTTGTCCTCAAACAAATTCAAGACCAAGTAAAGGAGAAAGGTTTGAAAATCGCGGGAACTCTTTTATCTTCTGTGAACCGAGTTTAAAACTCTCCATCTGCAGACCACATAATCCAAATTACGAATAACAAAGCTTTACCGAAACATCCTCAACACATTTCTCAACCAAGTTCCATTTCCCAAACACAAACGCATTAAAGTTGCGCGAGGGTCTCGCTAAATGCACCATTTAGGGTAGACGGCGCTAAGGGTGTTTGGCCATTTAGAGGTGGAGTTCAAAGTGTTTAAAGAGTTTAAGGGTTACCCGATGTTTCGTAGTGGATGCAGGATATTGCACAAAATTGCAAGAGAGAACGGGTACGTTGATATCCACATTCTCTAAACCACTCTTTCTTCTCTAAATCTCTCCATCATCTCTACTAGCCATCGTCCACCTTGGGTATACTCGCTATGCAGAGAGACACATTTTAACTTACAAATTTACCACTCTTCATCATCGTTTTTTTTTTTTGAATAATACATAAGTTTTTGATGATGATGAAGAGGGTTTTCGATTACCAATGTGTGTGTTTCTCAAACACGAAAATATCAGAGCTGTTGTTCATACCCAAGTGGAGCTCATCATCGTCACTCCTCCTAGTGGATTTTTGTTCCACTCATATAAACCATCTTCTAAGAATAGGAGCAGGTGCTCCTTCTGGAAATCAGTGCTCTCGTTCTTCAGAAAGAATGATTTAAAGGCAGTGTCGACCCAATTCTCTTCGGCCCTTTTGCGTATATGCTGCACATATGACAATGAAGTAACAAGAATGCAAGGGGCTTGAAAAGAGGTAAGGGTTAAGGAGGGTACTAACTAAAAATGAGCTAGCTATTCAGGAACAACAAGAGTGATAAAAAGAATAAGGAGTCCTGAATATGGTTCGTTTGCCTAATCTAGTGCCAATAGCGAGAGAAATTTTTGGTCAATATGAAACCTGGAAGATGGTGCATTGAAGTGTTCCAGCTGTTCCTTGTCTCCACTCTCTGAAAGAATGGTCACTAGAGAGAAAGTTAAACACAAATAGTTTAAATATCATCATAAGATAAAGTCCTAATTCCCTACAAAGTCTTGACTCAATAAAAACAAATGAAAAAGAAAGACTCAAAATAGGACATAAGAAAATAGAAAAACATCCAAAATAAACGAGATTAGTAGCAACTCCCCCCAGACTTACTTCACACCGTCTCGGTGTGAGAATAAGAAAAGAGAGAGTGAGAAGTGAAATAAAAGAAAATGAAAATGCATAAAATAAAAGTGTTCATGGAATACGTAGAGATAGGATAGGAGGGGCGATGTCTAATCGCTGGTGGTATCATCAGAGTCCTCACTGGTGATCGGCTTCTTGCGTTTGGAGGAACGAGTGGACGGACGAGCGGATGTGGAAGGTCGAGAAACAGGTGGCGGAGCAGGTGCCGTGGAGGGAATGGTCTCAGTGGCTTGAGAGCTGCTGCACCCCTTCTGAAGCATGTGGAGAATGCGGCGGAGCAGCCCGTTGTTCTTCTTGGTAGAAGCAACCATCCAACGGCGATATTCGGCATCCTCGGGAGCAGCGAAAATGTCATCAAGCGTCAGCTCACTCGCATAGGGCATGCGGTAATGAGCTCTGGACTGCTGAGTCCTCTGCGTAGTGGCTGCCAGCTCCTCCTCCTCATCGTGGCTCAAAGGGGCATCATCCGGGATCATAGTGGGAGCAGGAGCAGGAGCAGGTCTTGTGGAGGAGGTGCTCCTCCTGGGTTTAGGCGCTCTCGCTGCCAGTGCTCTCTCTACCGGTGCTCCAGTGGCAGTGCATAGATACTCTGTTCCGGGTGTGAAACCAACATTAGCAGCAACCTCCAGGTCTGTCAGGGCCGGTTGTGGTAGTCGGCAGAACATGGTCGTCTTGTCTCTTGCGGCAAACTTGTAAATGTTAGTGTCCGCCAATATTTCACAAGAGATAAGGTAAGAAGTATCCATGAACTCCGTCGTGGAGTTGCAAGTGTAAGTCGTGAGGTCGATCTTCACGTAGGTGAACAGCCTGGTCAAAAGACTTCCGATCCTCTCGCAGTGCGATGCCGCCTTGCCTTTCGCCATCTTTGTCCTTTGATCCGCGATGCATGAGGCGAAAAACGCTTCCATGTTGACGCTACCATCGAACTCGCAACTCAAACCGGGTTCGCCACCAATGGCATTCCTCACAGTGTTAAACAACATGATCAATTCATCGTTTCGTACCTTGCTCGCATCCTCTCGTGCAAAGAAAATGGTGCTGATGGCCTTGACGCCAATCCGAAGGGCAGGGTTGCGAATTGTGGATTGGGCCACGGATCGAGAGAAGTAATCTCCTCTAGCGATGAAGTCCCAAAATTCATGTGCAACTGGAAGACGTGTGGGAGAGGCAACTCTCTCCTCCATGGGGTCGAAACCGTAGAGGGCACATATGTCCGAGATGGTCACCTCATATCTCTTTCCTCCAGCAAAGAAAGAGAGTGCTCCTTGCGAAGCAACCGGCTTGCGTGGGTTCGAGTATGTCAATTTGGCGGATGCCAAACACTGCCTCACCAAGTCGGGGTAGAGGTCATCTGGTTGGGTGACCATATCAGACAATTGGCTAGTGTCAAGTATGCTGCTTACATCATAAAGCAGCCCCAAACCCGTAAGCGTTTGCCCACACATGAAGCAAGTCGGCTCAATGGTAATGTCGAGCCAGTTATTGTAGTAATACGCGTCGTTTTGGTCCCACTCTATATCTGAGTCAAGAGGAAGTCGAGGGTCGGTTAAGGAGAATCGTTGGCCTTCGTCTCGTGGCCAAAGTGCAGTCGTGAGTTGAGAAGTGGTGGAGACCTCTTTTCCTTTTCTTGAGCGTGACGGATTTCCCACTGATGTTCTTGGTCCTGTCATCCTGCAATGACAACCACAAACAAGAAACAATTCTAGCATAAATCCATATCTCAATTTACAGAACAAACACCAAAATCCATATCCCCTGCTTTTTGCAAAATTTTGAGATATTGTTGAAGCTCAGTTATATAGATGATTTCGACTACACCAAACAGTCCAGGGTAAGTAATGAAATAATCATAAACCAAATTCACTTCTCCATTCCCACAAAATTTCCAATTTGTCTCATTAAACTAAATTTTCAAAGAATCTCAAGTTTGCATCGAAATTTCAGGTAAAACTCACAATCTACCCACGCGAAATCAAACCCAAAGCAAGCATATTGATTATTAAACAGTCGCAAAACCATGAATCAACAAAATCAATGAGCGATTTTACCCCTTTGTCTCGAAAACGGCGAGTGCAAAAACTGAAATTTCGAGTGGTTACCTTGTTTGTCTTGAGAAAGGGTTGGTAGATTCGGAATGAGGATGAAAATTCGAGTGAAATCAAGCCAAAAATCGCTCAGATTGGTTGAGAATCGAAGAAGTTGAGGTTTATGGCTTAAAACTTGAAAGGTTTTAATGGAGGAAATATCGATATAAGGAAGAAGGAGAAGAAGGAGTAATGGGCGCGAGAAATTAGGGTTTGTTTGGGGATCCCACATAACTGTATTTCCTTTTTTAAAATTGGAAAATAATCTCATATTTCTCGGGCCCACTTTCTCTATCCGCGTGACTTACCTTTTGGCGGGTTGAATTTAAATGTTTAAATTTTACCCTTTGTAGCAGGTGCTCTGTTCTGGGTTTCGGGTGCTCTGTTCTGGGTAGCAGGTGCTCCCTCCGATTTGAACTTTGTAGCGGATCGACTGGAGGTCGATCTTTAGACCGACCGGTGGTTTGTCTCAGGATTTCATCCTCACGGATCGATCGATCTAGCCAAGCAGACCGATCGATCCGGTCAGATCGACGGTCACATCGATCTTGACCTTGACCGCTGGAATTTATGTTGAATTGCTCACACTGGATCGATCGATCTATCCAAGGGGATCGATCGATCCTCCTTGCGTATTCCACAACACCTATTTTTTTTTTGTTTTTTCAAAGATCTAAAACAAAGTTAGTAGCAAAAGAAATCAAAATTGAAAAAGGTTAGAAAACATACCGGTGGGTTGCCTCCCACCAAGCTCTTGGTTAAAGTCGTTAGCTTGACTTGATCAGCCTTTTAGGCTTTTGGCGCATCGCCTAAGGTGATTACTCCACCTTCGGCTTGGTCCTCATCGGCTAGGTACGGTTTACAGCGCTGTCCGTTGACCACGAACTCTTTGCCTTTGGCGTCCAGCAACACCATAGCTCCATATGATCGAACTTCTTTGATGAGGAAAGGACCAGACCACCTAGATCGCAATTTTCCAGGAAAAAGTTTAAGGCGGGAGTTAAAGAGAAGTACCATGTCATTGAGTTGGAAGTTTCGGTTAAGAATTCTCTTGTCGTGGTACAATTTGGTTCGTTCCTTGTACAATTTTGAACTCTCGTAGGCCAGGTGCCTAATCTCCTCTAACTCATTAAGTTGCATCGATCGCCTTTCCAAGGCGGGTTTGATGTCGTAGTTCATTAACTTAACTGCCCATGCCGCCTTATACTCGAGCTCTACCGGTAGGTGGCATGACTTACCATAAAACAAATGAAAGGGCGTTGTCCCCAACGGCGTTTTGTATGCGGTTCGGTAGGCCCAAACTGCGTCGTCCAACTTGGCTGCCCAATCTTTCCTTGTTGTCCTTACGGTCTTTTGCAAAATGTCTTTGATCTGCCGATTACTAACCTCAACTTGGCCACTAGTCTGCGGGTGATATGGTGTTGCAACCTTATGCTTTACGCCGTTCTTTCTCAAAAGGTTCTCAAAAACCCTATTGATGAAATGGGTCCCTCCATCACTAATCACCACCCGCGGAACACCAAAACGGGGAAATATGATTGTCTTAAACATCCTCAAAACCACAGCTGTGTCGTTTGTTGGAGAGGCAATGGCCTCAATCCACTTGGACACATAGTCGACGACCACCAAATTGTACTTGTTGTCATAGGATGAAGGAAACGGTCCCATAAAGTCAATCCCCCACACATCGAACACTTCCACTTCCAAGATGAAGTGCTGAGGCATCTCGTTCCGTCGCGAGATGTTCCCTTGCCTCTGACATTTATCGCATCTTACAATAAACGCATGT
Organism: Arabis hirsuta; assembly: GCA_964056655.1. Classification (NCBI taxonomy): domain Eukaryota; kingdom Viridiplantae; phylum Streptophyta; class Magnoliopsida; order Brassicales; family Brassicaceae; genus Arabis; species Arabis hirsuta. Next base: position 12,767,412 of record OZ053309.1, on the reverse strand, counting down.
GTATCACGGAACATCGTGGGCCACCAATATCCAGCTTGCAGCACCTTTGATACGGTCTTAAAGGTCGCGAAGTGTCCAGCGTAACTTGAACTGTGGCAGTGAAACAAGAATCCCGGGATTTCCTCTTCAGGAACACATCTCCGGAAAAGACCGTCGGAGCATTTTTTGTAAAGGTATGGTTCATCCCAAAAGTACCTCCTTACGTTGCGCAAGAATTTTATCTTCTTGTCCCCCATGAAATCAGCCGGTTCCTGGTCAGCAGCTAGGTAGTTCGCGATCTCACCAAACCACGGAAAACTTGGCAAATTTTCCTTGGAGATAGCCGCACAAAATGCCTCTGGAGCAGGTGCTCCCTCGGGTAGAACATGTGCTCCAGACTGTACTGGGTGCTCTCGTACACAGATCCCAATAGCATACACATGTTCATCCGGTAGTGCATCATCAAGCGGTAGTTCTTCATCAACTTTCATCCTAGATAAGTGATCAGCTACTCCATTTTTGGTACCCTTCTTATCAATGATTTGAAGATCAAACTCTTGAAGCAACAATATCCATCTCAAAAGCCTTGGTTTCGCATCTTTCTTTGTGAGCAAATACTTCAATGCTGCGTGATCGGTATGAACAATGACCTTCGAACCCACAAGATATGATCTGAATTTTTGGAAGGCGAACACCACAGCTAGTAGCTCCTTCTCAGTCGTAGCATATCTGCACTGAGCTTCATCCAAAGTGCGACTCACATAATAGATCACGTGAAGCTTTTTATCCTTCCTTTGCCCCAAAACAGCCCCTACGGCGTAGTCACTTGCGTCTGTCATAACCTCAAATGGCAGATCCCAATCCGGCGGTTGAACAATAAGCGCGCTTACCAATGCTCCTTTTATCGTGTGAAACGCCTCGAGGCAAGCCCCATCAAACTCAAACTTGGTTTCCTTGCACAACAGTTGGGTTAGCGGCCTCGCTATCTTTGAAAAGTCTTTGATGAAACGCCTGTAAAAACCCGCGTGACCAAGGAAACTTCTTATCCCTCTGACTGAATCCAGCGGTTGCAGGCTCATCATTACCTCAACTTTTGCTCGGTCAACTTCAATACCTTTCTCTGATATGCGATGACCCAAAACTATACCATCCCTTACCATGAAATGGCACTTCTCCCAGTTCAACACAAGATGCTTCTCCTCACAGCGCTCCAATACCCTGCACAGATTAGAGAGACACACAGAAAAAGAACTCCCGTAGACGGAGAAGTCATCCATGAAAACCTCCATAATATCTTCAATAAAATCAGTGAAGATAGACATCATGCACCTTTGAAAAGTCGCGGGGGCATTGCAGAGCCCGAATGGCATCCTACGGTACGCAAAGGTGCCATAAGGACACGTGAAGGTTGTCTTCTCCTGATAATCCGGGTGAATTGGTATCTGAAAGAAACCTGAATAACCGTCTAAAAAACAGTATTAAGGGTGGTTAGCTAGTCTTTCGAGCATTTGATCGATGAACGGTAAGGGAAAATGATCCTTCCTAGTTGTTGCATTCAATATTCTGTAATCAATGCACATCCGATGTCCTGTGACAGTCCTAGTGGGTATCAGTTCGTTCCTATCATTAGCGATCACAGTGATTCCGCCTTTCTTAGGTACTACGTGTACAGGACTAACCCAGTTACTATCGGATATTGCATAAATGACACCAGCTTCTAAGAGTTTCATAATTTCCTTCTTAACAACATCTTTCAAATTCGGATTCAGTCTCCTATGGTGTTCTACAGAAGTTCTTGATTCATCCTCTAAATGTATCTTATGCATGCATAAATCAGGTGAGATTCCAGGGATGTCATCTAGCGAATAACCTAAAGCTTTCCTATACTTCCTAAGCTCACATAAAAGTAAGGCGATTTCCACATTATTCAGATCAACATTAATAATAACAGGATATGTAGAGTTGGGACCGAGAAACGCGTACCTTAGCCCAGCTGGTAAGGTTTTGAGCTCAAGTTTTGGAGCTTTCAGCTCTCTCCAAGGATTGTCAGCAAGGTTCCGAAGAGTAGAAGAAGGTGCTCTGTCTTCTCCCTCTACGTCGAGTCTCAAAAAGTCAGTCGATTTCTCCATCTGCCCAGAATCCAACATCCTTGCGAACCCAATGGTATCTTCGCTCAAATAACCATGTTCGCTTTCAGCTTTTGTCAATGCAACATCCAAGGGATCATCAGCAAAAATCTCTTCAATCTCTCCCTCCGAGATTTCGAGATTATCCTCAATGGCAAAAGTTTTCCTACCAATGGTCGGTTTCTTCAACATCCGATCCATCTCGAACTCCATAATAATGTCTCCCAGGTGGAGACCAATCGTTCCGTTCTTCACATCAATGATCGCACCAGGTGTGCGCAAGAAAGAACGTCCCAAAATCAAAGGATCCTTTGGTTCATCGTCCAATTCCAACACCACGAAATCTGCTGGGATGAAAATATTCCCAATCTTGACCTGCAAATCTTCCAAAATTCCTACAGGCAACTTAATATATCTGTCAGCAAACACTAATGAAATCCGTGTAAGTTTAAATTTTGTGTACCCGAGTTTCCTTGCAACCGAATAGGGCATGAGATTCACGCTGGAACCTAGATCACACAAGGAACAAGCAAATCGCATAGGACCAATATCAACAGAAAGCACGAATTTACCTGGGTCCTCTTGCTTTTTAATGGCTTTATTTTGTAGCACGGCGCTACAATTTTTACTCACAACCATGGCACTCTGTTCTGAAGGAATCCGTCCAGTAACCAGGCCCTTGACATACTTTTTCGTAGACGGCATCATCTGAATCGCGTCCGCCAGTGTCAGCTTAACCGTCAAATCCTATAACATCTCCTTACATTTCGCCTCCTCCAAATCCTTTTGCGACTTCCTCGGAGGTACTGGGTAAAGGATAGGGGGCCTGTAAACACGAGAACAAACCTTATCAATAATCTCATTTGGTCTTAATACCTTAGAAGTTGGCTTAGCGGGTTCTTCGTCGTTTTCTGTTTCTGGAGCAGGTGCTCCCTCTGTTGGTGCAGGTGCTCCTTCTGCCGGAGCAGGTGCTCCTTCTGCCCAGTTTGCAGTTTCTGTTCTTACGACTCCAGGTAAAGTTCTTCCACTTCTCAGCTCTATGGCATTTACAAACTCTCTGGGGTTTGTATCCGGCTTACCAGGCAGCACTCCTTGTGGCCTTTTTATTGCATCAGCCGTTTGAGCAACCTGTGTGTCGAGTTTCTTTAGGTGGTTACAAACTGCTTCGAGCCGACCATTAAGGTCTAAGTACATACCATCCACCTTTGTGTTGATCTCAGTGGTGAACTTCTGCTAGTTGGTCAATATCTGCTGCACCATACCTTTCAACTCATCCTGAGAACCATTTCTAGAGCTTGCAGAAGCCTGAAAATTCAAAAACTGCGGTTTCTGACCTTGAAAAGAGACGAATGTCTTTCCTTGAAAATTTTGGGGGAATGATTTCTGGAAACTCTGATCCTGAGGTTTCGTGGTCTGGGTATTGTTTTGTTGTGGGTACACTTGGTCCTGGGGGGTTTTCAATATTCGTGCTTCGATAGGAGAAATTCGGATGATTTATGTAGTTCTGGTTGAACCCTCGGTTTCGCACAAAACCCTACCCATTAACATAACTAACCTCTTACTGATCATTGTCTCCTTCCTCACCCATCTCTTCAGCTAGTTGCTCGCCATTCTCATCAGCAAAATGAACCATCCTTTGGTTCGCCTTAAGAAACAAATTGATCTTGGCCGTAAGGTCATCGATCTTTGTAGAATCCGTTCCATTGGATTTTGTAGTCCTGTCATACTCCTGGAACTTGTTACTTGAACTTGCAGCCAAGTTCTCAATCAGCTTATACGCTCCCTCTTTGGTTTTGGTCATGAAATCACCATCGCTAGCAGCATTGAGCGCGTTCCTATAATCCCAGTCCACACCATCGTAGAAAATCCCCAGCAGGTTTTCATCAGTGAACCCATGGTGTGGGCACTCTCTCTTGTACTCCTTAAACCTTTCCCAAGCCTCACAGAAGGACTCTCTGGAATGTTGTTGGAAGGAGGAGATTTTGTTCCTCAAACTCGCGGTTTTGGATTTTGTGTAGAAGTGGTCCAAAAACGCAGCTCTGCATTGCGCCCAAGTCGTAATGGATCCAGCAGGTAAAGACTTAAGCCAACGAGAAGCTTTGTCCGCGAGTGAAAACGGAAACAGCTTGCATTTTACGAAATCCGGGTTTATCCCATTAGAGTTTTCGTGGAGCAAATCTCCTCGAAATTCTCTATATGGTCCATCGGAATTTCAGCAGGCAATCCGTGGAACAAGTACTGCTTAACCAGCGATATCATCTGTGGTTTGATCTCATAGTCATTCCTTTCAACAGCGGGATGAACTATCACAGCTCGGTTTCGGTAATAGGCATGGGGATTGTCCATATCCCCTATGGTTCGTTGTTCAGCATGCGCACGTTGTTGCTGCAGTTCACGTGCGTGCTGCTGTTGCATTTGAGCCATCTGCTCTTGCAACCTTTGCAACTCAACTGCCATGTCGTTGTCGCCTTGTTCGCCCATATCAGCGGGATTAGGCCTTTGTCGTCTGTTTTCTCGTTCTAGTCTCGCGAGTTCAAGATTACTCAAAGTGACGAGGGGAGTTTGAAGATTTCTCCTTGTTGTCCTTGAGTTCATGCACTTGAAACACACGTAAAGAAAAACAAAAGAACGAGATTAGGGCTTAGTCTAAAATCGTAGTCGAGAAGTAGAGGTATCGAGTTGGTCCCCGGCAACGATGCCAATTTGATGAAGAATAAAACTTGTCCTTTATCCGGTTTCAAAGATTAAAACCTAGATTCACTAATCAATGTAGAATAGTTTAGGTTCGTCAAGGGACCAGCAATACGCTCTAATTCTATGGAAAAAAACTCAGCTAAATGATTAAAATGGGTTTAAATGTCACGATAATTAAAGCAAAACAAATGTAAAATCGGTTGTAAACAATAATGGGAAGGCGTTAGGTCAGGGATAATTCTCAGGGATTCGAATATCAAGAACCAAGCAATTATTAAGGCATGCGATTACGACCAAGTCTCAAACTCAACCATAAATATAAGGAGATCCACTTTCGTGACATCTACAACTCTAACAATCAATCTAACACCCTAACTGTCATTGAGGTTACAAGGATTATCAAGCATTAGGCGATTAGGGTTGATATGTTCACGAGATGCCCTAACTTCAACTTTCGTTGGCTACGGATCAAATCGCCCATCTATGTCAATTCCAACAATTTACAAACTTTTGATAAGTAAATTCAACCTAAAATCAAAGGGTAGGTGATCAATCTAACCTAGGCAATATGATCGACAATAGATGGAGACTATCGAATGATTATTTAAAAACCTATCTATGCTTAGTTCATGAATCAAATCCCATCGAAAAACCCTTAACCTAACAGGTGGATTACTCGCTCATAATCAGAGAAACAACAGCAGCAAGAGACATGATAAACTGCATGAAATCGATATATAAAAGAGTAGGGATTAAGAAAACTTCGATAAGAATTGAAGACAAATCTCCAAGCTTACAAACTCTCTCAAAACAAGTGTATCTCTCTCTCTCTCTCTCTCTCTCTCTCTCTCTCTCCGCTGCTGTGTTGTCGTGATGTCTATGGCGTGATCCTCAATCTCCAAAGATGAGTATCGAATCTCTCTCTCACTTTCGATCTCTCTCCTTCGATCTCTCTCCTTTTTTCGTGTGTTGCGGCTCTCTCCTCTTTTTGTCTACGTGTGTCCTCCTTTTTATATGCCTTGGGCGGCTGGCCAAAATTAGGGTCTGTTCTGAATTAGGTTTAAATGAACTTTCCATATTGGGATCTTCCAGGGAGCGGGAGCACCTCGTTTGGTGCAGGTGCTCCTTCTGGGCAGAATCTTTAAAAAGATTCCATTTTCCTTCTTTTTTCGCCAAGTCCATTTGCAAGACTCCAATCTTTGTTTCCAGCCACTTTTGTACCTAGAATGACTCGAAAGAGAGTGAAAGACTCGATAAAGACCTACAAAACAAGGGTCAAAACGTGCCAAAAACGCATTATATCAGTTACACATATACATATGTTCTTCTTAAGCATTCAATATGTTTCTTGTACTATCTTTATTTTTTCACTTCTGGTGAAAATATGAGTTCTTGATAGAAACTCTTTGATCTCAATATTGACCATTCAAGACGATCTTTATAGCCACATTCTTTGGCTTAGTGCTATTAGTGTGATCTTATGTATAAGACATCACATTCACTTTAGAGAATGGAACATAATCAACTTGTTACTATTTTTTTCACACTTCTAGTGAGAATTTAATTTATAGCAAGAAATATCTTGGTATTGGCCCTCAAAACAACTTTTATAGCCACTTTTTTGACTTAGTGTTATTAGTGTGATCTTTTTTTTTTTCATATAAGATGTCACATTCACTTCAGGAAATAGACCACGAGATGTGATTCATGAATTTTGTTGTAAAATTCCAACCATTTCTACCATTCATATCGTATAATCACCTTATCACACTATGATCGATTAATTCATTATTCAAAACAGTGGACGATGCACTTCACAAATCATGAACTAAGACATATAGATCAATAAGAATGGTTATTGCATGTCCAGTCTAATCAATCAAACGAATATGCAATCATAGTAAAGCGTGACAATCTATTATGTGTTTCATAATTTTACTATGAATATATATACTATCAAATTGATCTCAATTATCCAGCATAAAATGATTTGCTATAAAACAGTTCAATGCAGCAACAAACTTTATCTAAACAAATGAAGTCTAATACCAAACCGATGAACAAAGCAAATCCTATTATTATTATTATGTATCCATGTCATAACGATTTTAGTTATGATAAAATCTTACCAATTTCTATCAATCATCAAAATTCTAGTTTTTCTTATTTCATATTTCCAGAACTCCAAAATAATTTTAGCACCAATCAATCACAATTAACAAAAGGCTACTCATGATCTAACTCTAATCATATTTTAAATTAAATATATAAAGTAAGTCAGAATGCCATATGATTTGTGAAAAAGAAATAAGAACTAACGAATTCTTAAGTAAAACCCATCATAATTTCCAAGCAATTAAACCAACGCTTCTATATCAAATTCTATCTGATGATTTTCATTCTAAGAAATAAAACAAGTAACAGCGAAGCATGTGTCGATTATTATATAAAGTATGGTTCGATTGTAATGTAATTATGCCATTAATTCTTTGATAAAATAATACTTATTTCGATGTTTGGGGACATATACGACGGAGATGGCATCGGAGTATAGAGATGATGTCAAAATATGCTGGATTAAGCAAGAGTCAGTTCATCTGTCATTAATCGATAAATAACATGAATCGTTAAAGGCATATACCAATTGTTTTGAGACGACCCAACCCGAAAAATTTAAAAATTTCGATCCGGATTATTATCCAAACATAACGATGCAGAAACAGTACCACGATTAAACCAATCACAACATTAAGTAAATTCCATACTTTACTAAATCTCTAAACCAATTCCAATATGAAACAACAACCAATAATCCAATTCACGACAACCAATAATCAACAATAATTCCAGAATTACTACACCATAGCAATTCTAACAAGCTCATAAGCAACCAACACGAGACTCTAGATCATCTCCTCTTCCCGGCCATGATTCCACAATCACACCTTGTCTTTACCTGCATCACATGGTTATAAGAGATGCGTGAGTATTATCACAAATACTCAATGAGACGGTCATCCCATCTACTAGGCTATACACACATGCATAAGATATTGATGCAATACCAGGGTGAACAATTAACAACGCAAGGCACGAACAATCAACATAAGTTCGCCCAAAATAGGCATGCGTCGATCGACACAACCACCATGTGTCGATCGATGCATCCAGTGTCGATCGACACACAACCCAGATAAGCCATGGTCACGCATTCACCTTGGATCTGGAAAGGAAAAGGAAAGAAAAGGATGAAGAATGCGAAGAACACTCCCTAAGGATCCAAAATCCTCTCCCAAACACGATCAACAAGCACCAAGAACAATCTCCAAAGCCTCACAAACGAATTTCCTCTCACAAAACTCTGTGAAACTTTTCTGGAACTTTCTGGAACTAAAAATCCACCAAAAACGCGGCCACCCCCTTTACATAGGGAAGTCCTAGGGTTTCACCCTAAACCGGCTTGCAAACCAAAACTTAAATCGAACCGATCCGGTCTAATTCAACCTTGCGTCGATCGACGCACGACCAAAAATCATAATTTTTGGTTCGCGGTCGTTACAACTCTCCCCCACTAACACGGATTCGACCTCAAATCACGCAACACTGCCTCCCTATGGTCAGCACACCTGATATCAAAACTCTGGCCCAATCCGACCAGCTCTACAGATATCAACACTCCTGGTCCACTCGACCAGCACCCCCTGAGATCAGCACCCGATCCCAGAAACTCAACTAGTCTCATACTAGTCACATTGCACCGTCTCACTACGGCTACAATCCTGACCAAACCCGTTTAGCACCACCTGAGATCACTCCTGATCTCTGTCGTCTCACTAAGGCTATAATCCTGACGAAACCCGGCCAGTACCACCTGAGATCACTCCCGATCTCTGATGCTCATCTAGTCTCATACTTATAATCATATCTAGACGTTATTGCTCATACTCATATCTATATACACCCCTCACACTCTCAAAGTCATCACCCTTTGAGCTCTCGATGTATATCATACCCCTCCTACCTTTAGGATCGCCGTCCATCAGGCTCTCGGTATGCTCCATGCCCCTCCCACTCTTAGGACACATAGTCCGTCATGCTATCGGCATGCAGAGGAATCACACATCCTCTGGAGAGATCCCTGTCCCTCAGAGTATATTAGGGAAACCACCATCCCCTGGAGAGAACTTCACTGTCCCCTCAAGTATATGCAGGGAACCCACTATCCCCTGGAGTAATCTACTCTGTAACGTGCATCATAAGCATCTGCCGACCAAAATCACCTTTCGTGGTCCATCATGACATTCCCTATCCCGAAATATCACCTCATGGCCAATCACTAGGCCATCCGAAACAACCCAATCACTAGGGTGTTTCCATAGAGTCCCTGGAAAAGACAAGTCCTAACTCACATAAGACCTATGTTTCCAGACTCTCCCTAGGAAATCGACAGGTTCTAACTCACATAAAACCTCTCTTTCCCAACGCCACCTAGAGAATAGACAAGTCCTAACTCACATAGAACTTCCATTCCCAGATACTCATCCTAGAACATGGACAGCTCCAACTGACATAGAACTTCCATTTCTAGCCTCACTAGAAGATAGACAGTCCTATTCACTTAGAACTTCTATTTCTAGCCCCCACATGACCCCACCAGTCATCATAACACATGACTCCACCAGTCATACTACAAGAACTCGCATCTTATAAACACATTTAATAAGAAAACCCATTTTATTAAATCATAAAATGTATAATCGTTACATCTCCAACGAAAAATACATAAAGAACACATAGCCACATGCTATCACAGACACTGAAAACCAGAAAAAGATAACTCAAGCCTCCATTTGCTTCTTGAACCACTTCGAGAACTTTACCTTCATCCTCGCTTCTGGTTCCCAAGTCTCCTCCTCAATACCGTCACAGTCCCACATGACTCTCACTAACGGTATCCTCTTCTGGTGCAGCACCTTGACTCTCCACTCGAGAATCCTTACAGGCCTCGCCGCCAGCATCATGTTGGGCTGAAGATCCTCCGGAATCCTAGCCAATACCTCCTCAGACTCATGTAGACACTTCCGTAGCATCGACACATGAAAGACCTTATGAAAAGCCTTTATACTCTAAGGTACCTCCAACCGATAAACTACTGGTCTAACCCGTGAACGAACCCATAAACCTTAGACTTAGCTTATTCTCTGAAATGGATCTGTTAGGATCCCTCAACATCGCTTCCTTGAGATACACCAGATCTCCCAACTCAAACTCCAGCTTTTTCCTCCTCTTATCGGTATAACTCTTCTGCTGATCCTGAGCCTCCCTCATGTTCAGCCTCAAGATACGGATCTTCTCCGTCGTCTCCTGAACAAAATCTGCACCAAACATGCTCTTCTCCCCCACTTGGGTCCAACATAATGGTGTATGACATGGCCTCCCATACAGAGCCTCATATGGAGCCATCCCAATACTCGTCTGGTAGCTATTGTTATACGCACACTCCACCAGGTTCAGGTGATCTGCTCAATGACTACCATAATCCAGCACACACATCCTCAGCAAATCCCCAAGTGTCTGAATCGTCCTCTTAGACTCTCCATTTGTCTAAGGATGATAAGCTTTGCTCATATGCACCTTAGTGCCCATCTCAGCCTAGAACACTCTCCAAAACTCTGAAGTAAATCTTGGATCCCTGTCTGACACGATACTCACTGGCACCCCGTGCAGCCTCACTATCTCCCGCACATACTTCTTAGCCAATACCGTCGCTCCGCTGGTCTTCTTGATGGCAAGAAAATGTGCTGACTTGGTCAGACGATCCGCAATCACCCAAATAGCATCATAAGTCCGCGACACCGGTAACCCTGTCACAAAGTCCATGGTGATCATGTCCCACTTCCACTCCGGTATGGGCAAACTCTGCAATAACCTGCTCGGAACCTGATGCTCAGCCTTCACTAACTAGCACACGTTGCACGCTGCAACCTAGTTAGCGACATCCCTCTTCATCCCGACCCAGTGATAATACCGCTTTAGATCACGGTACATCTTGGTCGCTCCTGGATAAATAGACAACATGCTTGCATAAACCTCTCTCAGGATCTCATGCCTCAGATCCTCATCCTTGGGTACACAAACCCGCCCTTTCACAAGTATTTTCTCATTCGCCGAGACCAAATACTGTGAATCTGCCACCTTACAAGCATCAATGAATCTGTGATCCTTCTCTTGGGCTACTCAAATCCTGCTCAGCAAATCTGCCTAGTTAGCTGCCTCTAACCCCAACGGCTCCTGTGAGATAACACATAGCCCCAAAGTGCTAATCTCGCTCACTAAAGCCTCCATATCCTGCTCCTGAGCCGAAGCAACTCTTTTCCTACTCAATGCATCTGCAACCAAGCTTTACCCGGATGGTATCGAATCTCCAGATCATAATCTGCTACCAACTCCATCCAGCGCCTTTGTCTCTGGTTAAGCTCTGGCTGAGTAAATAAGTACTTCAGACTCTTATGGTCTGTGAACACCTGCACCTTTTTGCAATAAAGATTAGACCTCTAAATCTTTAAAGCGAAAATCACCGCACCCAACTCTAAATCATGGGTAGGGTAGTTGCACTCGTGCTTTCTCAACTGCCTCGAAGCATATGCAATAACCTTTCCCTGTTGCATCATCACACAACCCAGACCAACTCCCAAAACATCCGTATACACCAAGTAAGGCTTACCCGGCTCGGGTAATGCCAACACTGGTGTACTCGTCAACATCTCCTTTAGCTTCTCGAAATTCTCCTCGCAAGCTGAAGACCACACAAAAGGGACATCTTTCCCTGTTAGCTTTGTCATCGACTTTGCCATACTCGTAATACCCTTGACGAACCTCCTATAGTAACACGCCAACCCGAGAAAACTCAGGATCTCGGTGGCATTCCTCGGTCTAGGCCACCCTCTAATAGTCTCAATCTTCGCCGGATCCACAGAAACTCCTTCCAAGAAAACTCATCTATCACTGCCAGAAACTGCACTTGCTCAACTTCGTGTACAGCTTCTGCTCCCAAAGCTTCTCCAGAACCACTCTCAAATGAATCTCATGCTCCTCAGGACTCCTCGAATACACCAGAATATCATCGATAAAGATGATCATAAACTCATCCACATACTACTGGAATACTCCGTTCATCAGCCTCATGAATGCCGCTGGTGCATTCGTCAACCCAAAAGGCATCACCACGAACTCATAATACCCATACCTCGTCGTGAAAGCAGTTATCCTAATATTCACCATGTCGATAAAAATCTGATGGTAACCCGAAGCCAAGTCGATCTTTGAGAACCAAGTAGCCCCCCGCAACAGATCCAACAACTCATCAATCCGTAGCAAAGGATACCTGTTCTTCACCGTGACTCGGTTAAGTCCCTGGTAACCAATGCAACCGGAAACTCCCATCCTTCTTCTTCACAAACAACACCGACGTTCTCCACGGTGAAACAGTAGGCTAGATAAATCCCTTCCCTGAAAGATCATTCAACTGCTTTTTCAGTTCTGCCATCTCTGCTGGAGCCATACGGTAAGGCGCCTTGGATATGAGAGTCATCCCAGGCTCCAACTCAATCGTAAAAGGTTCCGACCTAGACGGCGGTAATCCTTGCAACGACTGGAAAACATCGTAGAAGTTCTGAACAACTCGAATATCCCTAACTGTAACCTCTCCAACAAACTGTAACATCACAATCGTCGCCAAATACGCCTTACAGCCTTTCTCAATCAGTTGCTCAGCCTGAATCGTCGAAATCACGAGACTTCCAGAAGTCGGCCTCATTCCCTGATAAACCAACCTCCCCGCCTCTCGCTCAAACACAACTCGTCCCCGATGATAATCCAGATGAATCCTGTACCGATCCAGCCAATCCATACCCAAAATGACATCGCACAGCTCCACCGGACTAATAATCAAATCTGCTGGTATCAACTCTCCCGCCACTAGAATATCCACACCTCGAGCCCATCCAAGAGTAGCTAATGACTTTACACCAGCAACCTTAACTACTCCCGGCTGCTCACCGGAATTACTTGGATACCGCTCAACCGCACACTCCGGAGTACTGAAGTAATTCGTCGCTCAAGAATAAAACAAAACATAGGACTCACACCAGCCCACTACTAAGGTCCCTGTACAAATCTCATGTTCCTAAGAACCCTAACATTCTAGAACAGACTCACAAATTCTAAAACAGACTAAAATTCAAACACCTTAGAATTTAACAAGTCAAGTTCTAAAATTACATGTGGTCGGTCTAGTGCTAAAACCACCCGCCTCCACCGAAGTGAACACCCGCGGTGCCGTTGCAATCTGAGCCACCGGCTGCACTGTCGCCACTGCCATCTGCTGCAATCTAGGACACTTGGGCTTGATATGCACCAACTCTTTGCAGTGAAAGCACACCCATGTATCTCGGGCCTCGACCTACGTATCCCGAGCCTCGATCCTCTTCGGACAGTTCGCCACTCGATAATTCATGCTCCCACAACCAAAGCATCCTGAACCACCCTGACCGCCCTGACTCAGTCCCGAAGTGCTCTCCCACTTCCTCTTCTATCCTTGCGTAGGCTTGCCGCCCTTGCTCGAACCCACCTACTGCTGCGACCTTTTCTGCTGCTGAATCGGTGGACTAACCACCACATCCTGCTCTCTCAGGTCATCCTCTATCGTAGCAGCTGTCTCAACCAGCTCCGTCCTCGTGGCGAACTTGCTCGTTATAAGCGATTCATCAAATCTGGTCGAAGTCTCCTCGGGAACCTCTTCACCTGGGCCTGCTTGCCCTCCAGATCTCTGCCGGATGAAACAGAAGTCGATCGAACTCCTCGTCGAACTCTCGGACCGATCGGTCACCCTAAGTCAACTATAAGAATCGCAACTCCAAGCGATCCACCGCCTCCTACGGAAAGTACTTGGCGTTGAACTCAGCCACAAAGTCCTCCCAGGCCATACCCGCCTGAGCTTGTGCATCACCATCTAGATAATGTACTGCCAGGTCCACCCGGTATCCCACTAGACATCTGAGAGATTGGAAATTACGCTTCAATCTACTCCGCCACAAATCTGCCTCCTCAGGCTTGGCACTACCCGAGAAAACCCGGTGCCAATCCTCTGCATCTGCTCCATCATCCTAAGGTAATATGGGAACTCCTCAGCAACTGTCACACTCGGTTGCACCCCAGCCACACCTGGCTGCACTCCAGCCACACCTGGTTGCACCCCATCCAAACTCGGCTGCATCCCAACCATACTCGGTTGAACACCAGCCACACCTGGCTGCACTCCCGGAGCCTGACCCTGAGCCGGCACCCCACCTGGCAACCGCTCTATAACCAACTGTAGCAGATCCGCTAGACGATTATCTCGATCTTGGGCTCCACCTGTAGCAGCACCCCCAGCTGGACCCGCTGCACTGGGACCTACACCCGTCCCACCAGTCCTCACACTGGCACTCACAGTGGCACACCCACAGATCCCTACTTATACGCCTGCGAATTGGCCACCTGCTGCCGCGTGGTCTCCTGGGCCACACTCATGGCAGCAAACTCACTCTTAAGTCCTCGCCCGCGCCCACGTCCACCACGACCACCTCGGCCTCCACGGCCCCCACGACCTTTGCCTCTAGTACCTTTAGCCATCTCTCTGCACTACCCAGCAGAATACTAAGAATACTAGAAAAACCAAAAAGTCAAACAACACTTACCGTGGAATCTCATTGAAGGCTTGGGGAAGATGATCTAGGACTCCAAATCCACACAACAATCAATCGACTAACTCACATAATCAATCAATTGCACACGCCCTAGAACCATAAGGGCTCTGATACCAAAATGAGACGACCCAACCCGAAAAATTAAAAAATTTTGACCCAGATTATTATTATCATAAATAATAATCCTCAGTGGTCCAAACATAACGATGTGGAAAAAGTACCACGATTAAACCAATCACAACATTCAGTAAATCCAATACTTTACTAAATCTCTAAACCAATTCCAATACGAAATAACAACCAATAATCCAGTTCACGATAACCAATAATCAACAATAATTCCAGAATTACTACACCCTAGCATATCTAATAAGCTCATAAGCAACCAACACGTGACTCTAGATCATCTTCTCTTCTCGGCCACGATTCCACGATCACACCTTGTCTTTACCTGCACACATGGTTATAAGAGATGCGTGAGTATTATCACAAATACTCAGTGAGACGGTCATCCCATCTACTAGGCTATACACACAGGCATAAGAAATTGATGCAATACTAGGGTGAACAATCAACAATGCAAGGCACGAACAATCAACACAAGTTCGCCCAAAATATGCATGCATCGATTGATACAACCACCATGTGTCGATCGATGCACAACCCTGGTGTCGATCGATGCACTGCTTCGTGTGTCGATCGACGCAACATTACAGAACCCAGGATCGAACCTATCCTCTCATGGTTTGTTTCTGGATCGAATCACATCGATTCCTGCACACAAATCCACTCAAAACCACACGAAATCCACGAAATAACAACAATCAAACGCATCCTATCAATCCTTTTACCTAGATAAGCCATGGTTACGCACTCACCTTGGATCTGGAAAGTAAAAGGAAAGAAAAGGATGAAGAACGCGAAGAACGCTCCCCAAGGATCCGAAATCCTCTCCCAAACACGATCAACAAGCACCAAGCACAATCTCCAGAGCCTCACGAACGAATCTCCTCTCACAAAACTCTATGAAAACTCTCTGGAACTTTTCTGGAACTAAAAATCCACCAAAAAAGCGGCCACCCCCTTTATATAGGGAAGCCCTAGGGTTTCACCCTAAACCGGTCTGCAAACCGAAACTTAAATCGAACAGATCCGGTCCGATTCAACCTTCCGTCGATCGACGCATGACCAAAAATCACAATTTTTGGTTCGCGGTCGTTACATTTTTAATAATGAAAGAGTAAATAATGCATTCGGTTTGAAAGAACTAAAACGAACCATACAACTAAACCACAAGAAATCCAATTAAAATAAATTGATAATTCTAGTCTCCCACAACCGTCTATGGCTTTGAACTTAGTGATCTATTAGTTTATTTTTTCTCATAACCAAATTAAAGACTAGACCGAATAGAATAACCAAATTAAACCACAAAGCAATAAACGATCAACATACATATCTTTTGATGAAATCAGATCAAACAATAAACCATGATTCAATAATCGATAACACATCGAATAAAGCGATAGCCAATAAAGCATGAGACGATCGAGTATAAAGCATGAATACTTATCTCATAAGATGGTGGTGAGATCAGAGATTGGAAGCGGAGAGAGATAAGAGATGTCGGCTTGAAACTTTGGCAGTCTTTAATGTTAGCTCAGTCGGCTAGGGTTTTTACTTAGTGGTTAGGGTTTCGTGCTCAGACGGCTAGACTATCGTGCTGATAACGTGTTATGAATAAAAGAAAAAGAGAAAGAATTGGGTTGTGTTATTTCATCAATAATAGAGAGTGTATATATGAATACAAATACTTGGAAAACAAATATAACTTAGGGAACAAGTCATTCTAGAAAATTATAGAACATGGACCTATAATGGACATCTATCTAATGGGTTTATAACAGAATGCATTTTATGATCTAGTGGCTTTTCTAAATTTGAAAGTAACAAAATGTTCGATAAGGCGAATAAATTTTATTCTTTCATTTAAGAAATAGTATACGTGATTTGGAATCCATAGAATCGTACATTAGGATTTGGACTTTAGAAACGGACCTTTGGATGATGCATAATCCATTTAAGAATTGTTTGTAGAACTATGGATGACATATCCATTAATGAAAAGTTCGATAAACTACATAAGATGAATTTATAAGAGTTTGGACTGCGAGAATCGTTTAAAGAATGCTACATGATCCTAGTTCTAAAAGTTTCGTTGAAGAAAAATCTTTCGATTATAGGAATAATTAAAAATACAATTATTTCATATTGAGAGATTTTAGATTTTAATAAAACGGTATTGCGACCTCCGAACGTTAATTTTTTCAACAATTCTCGATATTTAATTCTTTTTTAAAACAATAATTCATATTTTGTTGCATGTTTATTCGATGTGAAAGTTTTTAATTCGAATGATTTCTAAAGAAAAACGTGACCACATATATTACATGAAGTAGTTTTTTGTAGAGTTGCTTTACCAATAAATAAAATTAGTATTTGGTGATAAGTGATTTACTTAAACTAATTTACACGTTTCGCCGAGATTTAATGTGATTTGCCAAACACACACACACACACACACGATAAATGTGATTTGTCAAGAAACTTAAATGTAACGTATTTTTTTGGTCACGAGTAGTGTAAACTTTTAATAATCACTATTACATTGACAATTGTATTTGAGTTTAATATCATTAAAGTTGAGTACATAAAAATTACCATTTTCTGTAGACGACAAAATTCAGTTAATCTTCCCCGACACATGAATTATAAGGCTAATATGAATTTATTGAATAACTACAAATTACTAATGTAAATTAATGTAGGTCCTGACAAATGTAGTTTATCAAAAGCTAATTTTCCAGTTTTAAGATATAGAATAATTTAGAAATTTTCTTTTAACATATAAAATATTCTCAAGTTTTCATATCAATTCCAAGTTTATTTGATATTTTGTGACCATATATATATATATATATATCATGATTGGGTGAATTGTTCACACTAAATATTAAATAAGGTTTCTTGAAAAATAAATATATTATTTAAAAAAAATAGACAACAAACCCGTAGTATTTTTGAAAAATGATACCACAGAAACAATAAGCGTCAAAAGTTAAAATACAATTAGTAACAAAATATAACGACTTCAAATTTATAAAATTTTAACTAATCATTTAAAATAAATAACGCGGCAAAATAATTTCTTACTAAACAATAAATAACCCGCAAACAATTTAAATTTACTAATTTATAAGTTTATTAGTTAATAACATAAATAATACTCCAAAATAGTTTATTAGTTAACACGCGCCAAAAGTTTGAATTGACTAAATAACATAATTTAATAACTTCAAATTTATAAGTTGTTAATCAATCATTTGTAATAAATAACTCGCCAAAAATTGAATTGACTAACAAAAAAAATATAATAAATTTTTTTTTTCTCACTAATGACTTCAAATGTATAAATTTTCAACACATTACCTTAAAACAAAGGATTAATTTCGTATTTTGACTGAGAAATTATGTTGTTAACAAAAGTAATATTGAAAATATTTGGGTATAAATAGATGGTGTTTTAGAAGAAATAGAATCCATCAATCAAAATCCAAAGAAATTGCGACTGTAATTGTAATTACCTCCTTCCTAGTTTCCACCACATAAAAGACTCGTGTCTCCTTTGTGTTTTTTAGTTTATTACAAGGGTATATACTATATACAAACGCTCGTGCAGGTGAACGAAAGCAAACCGATTTTCAGACAATTTTCAGGTGTTTTTCAACGGTAAGTCTTAGAATTACTCCATTGTTGAACTGAGCTATCTCTTATTGCTTTTCCTCTTAAATTCTCTCTCAAAGTTTCAGTTTTTTTTCGTTTTGCTTCTCTTTCTCTGTTAAGTCTTGACACTCACTCATTTTTTACCGAAATTTATTGTTTATCGATTGAAAAGCTTTGATTTTTAATATATGGTTTAAATCATAATTATAACTCCGATATGATATTGTAGAGACTCTAAGCGATGAATCGAAACGTCGATATCCCTCAGTTGAGCATTGATGGTAGCTCGGGCTCTCAATCCCGGAATCCTGTTGGCAATGAAGACGGCGGCGATAACGGCCGGAGAACCGTCGTAACGCCGTTTTGCCGGAGCTTACGGCCACCCATTTCGCCGTATTCCAAAATCTCAACCATCCAACAACAACTCGCGTCGCAGAATTTCAGCCTCGGACCATGCGTCCCAATGAGGCCGGTATCTCAGCTATCGTCCCTCTTCTCCTCCATGCCGCCGCTGAGGCCGTTGAGCCCTTCAACGCAGTTGCTCCGAGATACTCTCTCATCACAGTCGTTGCTTCCGATTCGGAGGTCTTCTCTTAACTCAGTGAGAGTCTCCGACAAAAGTACTACTCCTCTGCCACCACCGAGAACGGCTCATAAACAGTGCACCACCAATGATGATGTTCCTTTTGGGTCTGGTTCGTTTTTCGCTCCGAGTTCTACGGGATGGAGCTATCCGAAGCCGACCGAGAGCCCCGTGGTTGGCGAAAAGATCCAAGAGGAAGAAATGAACCTGTTCCTCTCTCAGTGTGATATGAATATGGATATGGGAAAGAGTGAGGCTTTGAAAGGTAATGAGAATGTAGGAGATGAAATGGAGAAAACCAGAAGCGAGGGAAGCAGTGTGAATGAGATTGGATCGAATGCTTCAGGTGCGAAGAGAAGAGCAGGCCAAGAAATTGCTACTTCAAAGAGTCACTACAAGAGTCTTTCACTGGATACTTTTTCCGTTGGGAAGTTTGGTACCGGTGTGGAATCATCTAACCCACCTCTCTCTCCGGGTTTGTTCTCCCCTACCGATTCAGGTACCGGTGTGGAATCATCCACGCCACCTCTCTCTCCAGGTTTGTTCTCTCCTACCAACTCGGGTACCCGTGTAGAATCATCCAAGCCACCTCTCTCTGCGGGTTTGTTCTCCCCTACCCATTCAGGCATGGTTACTCCATCTGAAATGAAACAGATTGAGGGGAATGAAAAACCCGCAGAGTTGGCTAAATCTTCTCTCAAGACGAGTAACAAAAGGTAAATTAAGCTAGTAGTTTACACGACTAAATTACTATGTGATCTTTGCTTATGACCTAACACATATATGAATAAGCAAAGATGATGCTAGTACGAATCTTTTTTTTGCTTCTTCTTTGTGTGACATTTATCTATGTGATTCTCTTATAGGAAGCAGGCAAACCGAGAGTCAGCTGCACGTTCAAAGGAGAGGAAGGCGCAGTACGTGGCCGATTTGGAAGACAAAATACGGACTGTTGAGTTCGAGAATGGTAGAATAAGAAATAAGTACAATCAATCGCAGGTGAGATATATGACATTAGCAACCATCTACTTATCGATTCTAAACCGTTCATGTAAGTAGTTTGTTAAGTTTGTATTGTTGTTGCATGCAGAGAAATCAGATGGTGACAGATAACCAGCTCAGAGAAATGACGATTCGTTATGAAGCAATGGAGGAAAAGGCCCGTATTCTTGCAGGTACGTCATCTTAATTTTTATCGATACTCTAGCAAGTTCGTTGTTCTCCGATCTATAATGAATGTCAGTATTTAGGGCTTACGAGATTTGTACTAGCATGATCTTTGCTTATGAGTTATGACCTCACACATATAGTAATACATTGTTTCAAGGTATGTTATTCGGCATGATTGAAAAATATCCTGGTTATTTCGCATTGAGCTGGATAGTAACTTTGACTGCTAGATCTTCCTTATATGCCATCGTTAGTAAAGAAAAGGCGTAAACATAATCATTTTTTGATGAGGTTTTCACGGGTTTTTACTAGATCCTTAACTGTGGAAATATGTTTTTATCTCTTCGCGATACCAAAGATTGCTGCCTTTTTAAAAACTCCATGCTTTGTTATTGCAGCCTTAACTAATCAAATGACTGCACGGGTGAATGAATTAACAAATGAGCTGAACCAATACCGCAGAGAAGCTAACAGATCAAACATGCAGCAGTCACTGAGCACAAATATGTTTCAGCAACTCAATATCAACCAGATGCATCAGCCGCAGAGAAACCCCGATTTCGATGGACAGATTTAATGAAGTTGAGAGTTGGACGTGGTGGTGGTGGTGGTGGCTTTGGTGAATCCTGTAGGATCAAGGATTGAAAGTTTAAGTTTTTAAGTTTTTTTTCAGTTTTATCTTTTTTTTTTTTTAATTTAATGTTAAGGGTCATGTTGAGTTATAAATCTATCTCTCTAATCAGATTTTCTCAGAGAGAAATTTCAGTTTATAGTAGATAGATAGATAAGAAACTGATTGTAATGGTGAAGCTTTGCTTCAGACAAAATGTGATCTTGTAATGTCTGTTTAATGTTATCCAGTTCTGTTTTTCTTGTCTTAAAGCTGTGTCCTTTTTTTTTTTTAATTTTATCCAATTTGTTAAAATATCACAGAAAAAACAACATAAATAGACCAAAGTAGTCTTCTCGGATGTTCCTTTTTTCCGACCAGTCGATGATTGCTTTGGTCAACGTTTCAAGAAACGTCTTTTGTTGCTTCTTCGCTATTTGCGCCATTGATTGGTGAAGAAAAAAAAAACCAGACACAGAGAGATTCGCATTTCCATTTACTTCCTTGCAGGTCAATTTCTTTCTCGATTATCTTCTCTTTCAATTTGGAAAATCAATTATTGCGCGTTGATCTTCCTCCATTTTGAAACTTAAGGGTTTATCTATCATCACCATTCACCACTGCAAGCTTCGAGCTTTTTAGGGTTTTTGGTTCTTCAAAGGAAGTGAATTTGACATTTTCTCTATCTCTCTCTTTCAGATTATGGGTGATACAGATAACAATCTGATGCAGAGAGTTAAATCTTCTTCTGGTACATCGTCTTCTTCGATCCCTAAACAATCGGTCTCGATTAGCCCTAATCAGCATTTGAATCCTGCTCTTATCCGCTCTCAGCAGTTCCGACAGCCTTTCACCGGTAATAATGTCGGTGGAAATAGAGTCGGAGCTCCGCCGCCGATTCCCCCTGTTTCTCCCTATTCTCAGATCCCGGCGACCTTACAACCCAGACATTCCCGGTCGATGTCGCAACCGTCGTCCTTCTTCTCCTTCGACTCCTTGCCGCCGTTCAATCCTTCTCCGCCGGTGGAGGAAAGAAACGGCGGCGGCTTCAGCCCTTCGCTGCCTCCTTCACCGTTCACCATGTGTCATGCTAGTTCCTCTAGGATCGCCGGCGATGGCGATAATCTACCGCCGAGGAAGTCTCATAGGCGTTCGAATAGCGATGTTACTTTTGGGTTTAGTTCGATGATGGTTCAGAATCCCAAGTCGCCTCCTTTGATCCCTTCGAGGTCTTTGGAGAGATCAATCTCCGGCGGAGAGGTTTCAGATTGGTCTAATTTGGTCAAGGAAGAGCCAAGATTCGATAGAGAAGGCTTCTTCAAGGGAAGAAAATCTGATGGTGAAGCAATGGACGATGTTTTCACGGCTTATATGAATTTTGATAATATTGATGTCTTGAATTCTTTTGGTGGCCAAGATGGCAACAACGATAATGCGAATGTGGAGGAGATGGAGAGTAGTAGAGGCAGCGGGACGAAGAAGACGAATGGTGGAAGTAGCAGTGATTCCGAAGGCGAAAGCAGTGCGAGTGGGAATGCGAAGGAGATCGCGGTGAGCTCTTCAGGCATGAAGAGAAGAGCGGGGGGAGACATTGCTCCGACTAGTAGACACCAGCGGAGTCTTTCGATGGATAGTTGTTTCATGGGGAAGTTGAATTTCGGTGATGAATCATCATCACTAAAGCTTCCGCCTTCATCAGCAAAAGTTTCCCCAACCAATTCAGGTGAAGGGAATTCGTGTGCTTATAGTGTCGAATTTGGAAACCGTGAGTTTACCGCAGCTGAAATGAAGAAGATCGCAGCCGATGAGAAACTTGCTGAGATTGTGATGACGGACCCTAAGCGTGTGAAGAGGTAATAGATAGTGATGCTTCATTTGAATTTTTGTTGTGGTTGTCTTTGTGACGTGACTGTTTGCTTTAACCATTTCGGTAGAATCTTGGCGAACCGTGTATCTGCTGCACGTTCAAAGGAGCGGAAGACACGATACATGGCAGAGTTAGAACACAAGGTGCAGACACTGCAGACCGAAGCTACTACTCTATCAGCTCAGCTCACGCATTTGCAGGTGAAAGATGACACAACACAAACTGTACTGTTTGAATAACTCAGTAGCCTTATATTGTTTTCTTTGGGTGGTTCAGAGAGATTCAATG
Source organism: Arabis hirsuta (assembly GCA_964056655.1). Taxonomy (NCBI): domain Eukaryota; kingdom Viridiplantae; phylum Streptophyta; class Magnoliopsida; order Brassicales; family Brassicaceae; genus Arabis; species Arabis hirsuta. The sequence continues at coordinate 12,744,566 of OZ053309.1, read as the reverse complement.
GGGTTGACGAACCAGAACAGTGAGCTGAAGTTCCGTCTTCAAGCTATGGAGCAGCAGGCACAGCTCCGCGATGGTAAGCACATTATGTTATCAAAACTCTTTATTCTCTATATTAGGGTTGCTGAGTTGCTTTAGGGCTAGTTTTGTATTCGAACTCGATGGAACCAAGTCAGTGTCATGCCCTTGGCCTAATTCTTCGTTTTATATTCCATCGAAGAACATTCCTTTTCCGGTTTCCCCAGCCTTAAGTAGGAACAATGTGTTTATTTCCATGTATGAACAAATCTTAACTCTCTCATTGGGAAAATTAGCTCTTGCACGGCGAATTTATCCATCTTAAAGACGCAAAATAGGTCTCTGTGTAAATTCACTCCAGGGAAAGCTTTAAATATTTCTCCTGTGAATTTAGCAACTGCATTTCTTGATCCATGTCCATCACTCAGTTCTCATAGGAAAAAATAACATTTTAATTTCCTTTGGTGGCAGCTCTTTCTGAGAAACTGACTGAAGAAGTGCAGCGCTTGAAACTGGTGATTGGGGAGCCGAGCCAGAGGCAATCAAAGGCGTCACTAAAACCGGAGATGTTTCAGCAGCTTAGCATCAGCCAGTTACAACACCAGCAGCATTCCAACCAGAATAGCACCATGAAAGCAAAGAACGCGTCAAATGAATAGAGGGTAAGAAGTACTGCGATCCGCAGTTTGAAGTTACTATATATATGATAATAATCTTATGTGCAGAGTCTGTTTTGGAATATTTAAAGAAACATATAGAGATTATGTCCACGAAATTCCATCATACTTCCTGAGAACTGACACAATATATAATAGTGGTATAGGAGGCTCTGCTTCTGGGCAAAGTGATCTTCTCTCGTTTTGGTCATATTACAGTTAAGGATTTTATCTCCCTTTGCATTTGGATTTTGATTTTAGTATCATTACTAAGTTTCTCTCAAGACAATTCCCTCTCATTTGATCTTTTAACAGAACCAAAGGCTATGAAACTAAACTGCTTCTCAAAAAGAAAATATTGCTTCTCTCACCTATTAATTCCTTTTGCTTAGACCGCTCTCAAGCTTCATCTCCTCTTCTCTCTATCGCCGTCACCGGATAATTTGAACTTGTTCTTCGGAATGTTGAAGTACAATCTTTGAGCTTGTTTTCTGGACTTTTTTCTTTTGTTTCTAATATCAAAATCACTAAATTCATTAATGGGTTAATTTGTGAAATAGCCAAAAAAAAAAAATTAAGATATTAACTAAAATTGTCCTATGTGGACAATCATGAATTTAGGATAATTGGTTAGTTTTGTAATTATAAAATTTTTGTTGGTCATGCATGCTAATTTTCCTTCATTAATTAAGTTTGAGAAAAAAAACTAAATTTTTTAAAGAAAAAATTAATCCAAACTAATAAATATATATATGAAAAACAAACTTCATGCTTACTGTTTTCACATAACAATACGCACAATAAATATTGGACAGTTACCATTCTAAAAGGTAACTGATAACCGCCACTTTGAGGTGACTGGTAGCCATTTTGAAAGATTATTAGATGGAAGACACTATGAGAAATGACCGGATGGAAGATACTCTGAGGAATGACTAGATGTTAGCCACTCTGAAAAGTAGTTGGATGACAGCCACTTTGAGATTTGACTGGCAACTACTCTGAGAAGTAAGCGGATGGAAGCCTCTCCAAAATATCATTGAAACGAAGCCATTCCAGTAGGTGAATGGATGAAAACTACTCCGAGAAGTGAATAGATATAAACCACTATATGAGGCAACTGACAGCCATTCAAAAAGCTAACCGGCCGAGAAGTGGTTTCAACCTCCGTTACAAGAGAATGGTCATAAGATTTTCGTGAGGACAAAAGGGTGTCATCCCGAAGATTATCCGACACTTTAGTTAAAATAAGACTACATGACTAGACAAAGAACCATAAAACAAGATAGTAAAGAGATTATAGTTTTAATGCGGGCTAAAAAATAGTCCTTGGATTAGTAGAATGTTTGTGAACTTATAATGGAGGTTTAGAATGAAAGAGAAAATTTTTCCGAGGAGATGAAGGAATCAAAAGGAGAAGTAGTGTTCTTGAGATAAGGTGGCTTACTTCTCTCTAAAACTGAGAGAGACTCTAAGGTTTGAAGTCGTACCCTAGAATGTTGGGAAGAGGTAAGTATTTATAAAGGTTATCTTTCCCAGGCTTGTACATTGGGTTATGGAGCTCCCTAGGTTAGACCTTACCTACTACCTGAGTGAGCATAGACGGAAAAATCTTTTTGGTATACAGGCTTATGACCATAACAATCTGCAATACATAAAGTGCTTTTGACGAGTTAGGTAACTGACAAAATTGCAGATGCGACAGGTCGTATGAGAGGTGGTGGCATGACTAGTCTTTGTACTTCATACACTCAAGTGATATATGGATGCTCGAGTGTTGTAAGGGTAAATGCTAGAATTTGATTGTCATATACTTGTTCTACATTCGCGTATAAAAAAGTAATAACTCGGGGATCATCACTTAAGGGAGGAACCAATCATTCTTATAGAGGTACTTGCTAGGAGTGGCTAGCGGCTGCGATCGAGGGAGATTTTTGGAGGTAATCGCTACTAGTGGCTAGGGGCTGCGATCGAGGGAGGTAATTGCTATTAGTGGCTAGTGACTGCCATTGAGAGAGTGACTGCCAGTGGCTAGTGAGTCACTGATTGCCATTGAAAGAGTTTATCGAAGGTAGTTGTTACTAGTGGTTAGCGATTGCCATTGAGGAAACTTCTCGTAGCGACTGGCATTGAGAGATCTTCCCAGAGGTAGTCGCTAGTAGTGACTACTGCCATCAAGGGATTCTCCCAAGAGTAGTGATGCGGTCATCAAACCAATAGTTGAACAGGAGATCCATCAAACTTACCACTCGAGCTACATATGATCCAACATGGACACATGTTCCTTTCATGGAGCTTACCGAACCAACTAGAAGGAGTAAAGCAGCAAGTCTATTCCTAGAACCTCGACTCATCAGAGGCTCGCTACAAAGTGGATTTGGGTCCATAGGACCTCTGACCAAACCAAAATTGAATTTATAAACAAGGTGATTCCAGACAACCACGTTAGTGTAGCTGATACAAACCTATATCCATTGTTCAAAACCTTCCAGCTCAACCACAATGATTCGGAGTATAAGAGTACTTGGAAAAGATGCTCAGCTCATCAAAAGCACACCTCAAAGTTGAATCAGCTCAATCAGAGTTCATATGAAGGAGTTATTCAGTCTGCAAATCAGATGAATGCTTATTTTCCCGATTTAGACATGCGATCACTTATTAGAGGATTCTCGCCGAACCAGGACGAATTAAGCTACAAGCCAACTTGTTTTAGAATCTTGGTTCAAAAGAGAAGCTCTTCGAATTTGATTCATGACAATACCGATTTTGGTTTAAGAGTTATTGAATTTATAAACCAAATGATCCTTACCTTGCCTTATATGGAAACTTGGAGCATTAAACAACAATGGTCACATTTCTATCAACTTGTACGCGTTTTAAAGTCTCCCTACATCATCAAGAATATTCCAAAGACGCATCACTTCCTCCTCAAGCTGTCAAGATACAAGGAGCCTCAAACATACTTTATTTGGCCGATTGTGTCATCAATTTTCCAACGACTAGTTTCTGATTTAAAATTTATATATACGATATTTTACCCGTTTTCCTATATTTTAATAAGTATTTAATAAAGAAATCAATGCTTTTTGGATTTAACATGCTACTTTTAGCATTTTCGTGGGTTTTGAAATCCTTACAGGCTTTTGTAGCATTTTGGGCCAAAAAGGAGCGAAATCAAGTCTTTTCAAGGAAGGGCAAATCTTGACCGTCAGATGTTTCGCTCCAAATCCTGACCGTCAGATGTCTTCTCATCATTGGATCAAGCTTATATTTCATCACGAGATAGAGGAGGATCTCAGCTTCCAATCGATATTCGTTTGCCTCAATCCGACGGTTAGATCTTGAGTTATCTTCGATTTAAGGAAATTTGTTCGAGTGGAGATCAAGCTAAAGGCGGTCCAGAATATTCACTCGTGATCGATCGATCGCAAACTCATTGTTTTCGATGGACAGACGCATTAACACAACAATCGATCGATCGCCAAACCCGAGAAGATTGGGAATTTTCCTTTTTTTGAAGATTATCTCCTAAATCTTTTAGGATAAGCTCTAGCCAACCTTAAGGCTTATAAAATGAGACTCATCATCCTCAAGAATAGGACACCACGTTCACCACCATCATCACCTTAAAGCTCTTAGTTCTTCACAAGTTCTTGTTGGGGTCAAAACTCCCCCCAACAGTTATTTTTGATAAAATGACTAAGAAAATGGGCATTTATGGAAAGTGCCGAGTACTCTCCGGAAACCTGGACAGCTCGCCAGAAATGCTCGTTTCCGCCAGTCTGTCGTTTGTCGCAAGGCATGGAAAGTGCCGACTACTACTGCTGAATGCTCCCTGCCGAGCACTACTCTGCCGACTACAGCCGCCGACATCGCCGTCTGGAGTGCTTGACAGCTCGCTGACTTCGCCATCTGGAGCGCTCGGCAACTCGCCGACGTCGCCGTCTCAAAGAGTTAGGATATGGGCCGACTACAAGGAGTTGGGCCGAGAACGCAGGCTCATGATGGCAAGTCGGCAAGATGGCAATGTCCGGTCCATGACGACAAGGTCCGCGGCGAGAGCCGACTATGATTAAAGGAAATCCCGAAGAATATGGAAAACTTCCTTATCTCTTACTTGTTAGACCTAGCTGACTTAGTCTTGTATATATATGTTTAGAACAACTTTAAACACAAACACTTAGTAATAAATCAATAAAGCTTTCTTAACGCAATTTCCGTGTTTTTTGTCTTTCTTCTTAGTTGTTCTTGTGATTCTTTCCAGAGATCTCGTTTCCTTAAAAACCCTTGACAAATTCAATTGAGTTGGTTTCGACATCCACAGTTCTAAAAGTATTCATTTCCCTTTACTTGTTACATTGCTCGTTTGGATTTTGGGAAAAGGACTCTCACCCTCTTTGTAATCTTTAGAGAAGTTTCTCGAACCCTTTTACTTTTGCTCTTAATGAATACAAGTATTTTCATGTATTGCTTTGTTATGTTTGAGTAGTTCTTTTGTTGGGTTTAAGGGGTTTTTCTAGGGGAGTTATTCATGGATCGATAAATAGGATTTGTTTATGCTTAGGAGTTTAGTAGAGTCTTCGTCTATATCTACATATCATACTCAATTGCTGGTTTAACCAACTGTAATTGAATCTAGATCAATCTTAAGAACTTGAACCAATATCATTGCGAGAGTCGTGTAAGGAATTGTGATTGATTGATTGGAACTAGTATAGATGAGCTTAAGCTTTATCATTGCAAGAGTTGTGTTAAAGATTAGGTTAACATATCGAATCTTGGTCTCTTTTATGCATGTTTATCCATCTTGTTATTTTGCGAGAGTTGAATATTAGGTTGATAGATATATTAGTCATCTTTGCGAAAGTTTGCTGACTATATCGTTAAGTGAATTAGAGTTAGGAATCCCGCTTTGCTAGATTTACTCGCATGAATACCTGAATAAATTGCTCCATGAACCCTTAGATTCCCCGAAAGCCCAACGTTTCTTTATTATTGTTTACAACCGATTTGAATTACCATTTGATCACTTTCAAAACCACTTGTTTGGCTTAGCATAGTTCTTAATTCATATTGCTATTGAGTGTTTCTAACTCTCTGTGGATTCGATCTCTAAGTACATGGTTGATTGGTTGGTTGTGCATGCTTGTAGCCTAGGTTGTTTTACATCTCATATCAAATATTCACGATTTGCTTCTTGTTTTAGATCTTAGAGATGCTCTATGTCATGCCTATATAAGCTCATTTCATTCCTCATTTTAAATCACACTTCATCTTTGAATTATTCAATAAAAACGTTATTCAATAAAAACGTTAAACAAATGTGTGTTTTTTGTGTTCTTGTCATTTCAAGCCCTTGATGAGATTCCATTGTCTTGTATAATTGCGTTTCTAGGTTGTTTGTGAGATTTAAACAGTTTGGTTCGTGTGTTGTTGTGGATTCAACAACAAAACCTTCATCTCCATCTCTATCATCATCCATCTTCCGCGTGCATAGCTTGTAAACTCTCGATCATCTTGTAAACATAAGTTTGGTGGATTCCAATCTTATATCAAGTAGTTACTATTAGTGGTTAAGCTACTGCCATTGAAGGATCTCTTGAGAGATAGTCGCTAGTAGTAGTTTGCAACTATCGTTGAGGGATCTTCCCGGAGGTTGTTGCTAATAGTGGTTAGCAACTACCATTATATGCGACTACCAACTAAAAGCAAAATAATAAACAGAAAAAGAAGAATTATACATATATTTAAACCTAAATGAAAGAGACATCCTCAATATGATGAGAATGTGAGGGAAGAGATCAATATATATTTCTCTAAAAACTAGGGTTTTGCCAAATCATTTGATTATTCACATGATCCTCTTATTGTATTTACTAGGCCAATACCCGCGCATACGCTCGAATTTCTTTTAATAAAATTTAGAGTTTAGAAAAATATCATCCTCCCCTGATTCATCGTGTTCTTTTTATTTTTGTCTCAAGTTTCCATTCTATACAAAAATGCATTCTCGTAAAGTTAAATTTTTATTGTTGTTTGAAAACGGAATGGAAAACAAAATTCTCAAAATCCTATTTGGGACTAACTGAACATTTATCTGATTTTTTTTTCAAGTTATAACATTATGCAAACTGGAAAACTACATAGTCACACAATACCATACCAATTAGCCGATGCGGAGGATAAATACAATTTGATTAGAAAGAAACATTCAAAACACTATGTTTTGCAAGTATATGTGCAACGACATTTTAACACCTCTTTACATAATAAAACTTACAAATTGACATTTTAACAGCTCCTTACATGATAAACCTAACAAGCTATAATGTGGAAGTATCGACGTAATTTTATAGTCATTGAGTCTGAATGCTACATGAAGAACATAAGCCAGATGACGGAGCGGGAATTATATTGGACCAAAAACTAATATCTTGACGTATGCTTTTCATGATTATATCCTGAAAAGATTCATGTATAATATTTATTAGAACTTGTCAATCTTCTCCTTATATTACTTATGAAAAACCATGAAATATTCGCTTTGTATAGCGCTCAATATACTCTTCCCTTCTACCTCTAAAAGTTATATTGTACAACCCAAAGTTATATTTTGAGATCTCGTCATAATTCCGGACACTCCATCCAACAACACTTGGCGTGATATGAAATTTAAAGCTGTGTCCAAGGGGGTGAATATGTATATCATAATAATAGAAAAGAAAAGATACTACACATAAAGCTTATCTTTATTGACGTAGAGATAAAGAATTCTTTATCTTTTATATATATAAAAATTATCTTTAGTTGCAATTTTCATTAATTAAATGTAGCAAAGTTATTAAAGTCCATGTAAAATATTAATTAGTTTATATAAAGTTTATGGTTATTGCATTTGTTTATATTTTGAATTTTTTTTTTGTTTCGTCTCGTCTTATCTTATTTTAGTGACGAACTTTAAATGGGACATAAATAAAATAATTGTTTTGTTTCTTTATTTTTTTCACATTTCCGTTCTTGCAAAATCCTGTCATTGATTCATGTTTCGTACCTCTATAAAATAAAATATAAATATTTATAACAAATATATAGTTAATATATCTAAAAAATAATATAACAATCAGAGAATAAAATTCACAAAAAAAAATGAATAGGTAAACTAAGTTCAAACTTTATTAAATTTATGTTTTTATAACTATTAAGTATTAATTTTATAGTTACAATTAATGTAAAGACATATGCCAATTCCTAATACGATGATGTGGCACAGTATGGAGAGGGTTAGCGTCCTTTCATATATATGATTAATAAAAAAGATAATAGTTCATGTAAAACGAAGAGGAAGGTATTATCTATAGACATCAATGATATGAGATAACTAAGTTAGGGTTTACATATATCGTAATATTTGATTGTTATATATCCACAATATGACAATTCTAAAATAATGATGGAATATATCCATTAGTTAAACCATCTAAAAGAAAGTAGTTTCATTAATGTAACAAAAACTCAATTTTGATTTTGGTGTATTTTCACTTAGCCTCGCTAATAATACAATAGATAGACATCTATAGAACTATAATGTATGTTCACAAATCTAAATGTGTACATGTGTGTATGATAAATTTTTATTAAATATGTTATATATGCACATACATAATATGTTATATGTGTACGTGTCTATACTGCATGGAATCGGAACCGGATATGTGGAAGCATAAGTGTATAAAAGCGAAAAGTGACTTTAAAAAAAAAAAAAGGAAGCGGGTACGTGTTGGAAGTGTATATATATACGCATATATATACATATATACATAATTAAATATTATATTCTATTAAAAATGTTGAGAAATATACAAATACATTTGTGTTGGCCTAGATCATGCGAATAATCAAATGATTGATTGGTGGAACATTGATTTTCATAATTTAAATTTTAAATAAATAAAAAATATAATAAAATTATTTTTTGAGGAATCGTGAGTCTCTAGCAAAGTGGATGCTCTGAACCTCTCCAATAATAGAAACTCATTGGATATCTAAGTAATAAAAATTGAATAATTTTTTTTTTAAAAATAAGAGAAAGAGAAGGTTCTAAATTTAGAAACCTATGAGAAACTCTAAAACCACATAGATGCTTATAAATGGTTAACTTCTTTTAAACATTAAAATTTAATTAAATAAATAAATTATACTAGCTAGAATATTAATATAATTTAGACTAGAAACCTATGTGAGAGACTCCACTATTGTAGATGCTCTAAAGATGTTTTCTCATGCTCCGTGTATTTGTAACATTGAAATATTACACTTTATATGTATTTTTCAATCCAAATTCACCTCTGGATTGATCATTTCTACAAAAAGTAGGAGGAACTAGTTTGATATTCAAGTTACTTTAGGATGTTCTTCTTAAGTATATTTTTTTACTTTATTGAATATGATGTCTTTTTGACACTTTACTTGGAAATCTTGACCATTTTACCCTTGTAAACATATGGGCATAGTAAACAAAATGACGAAATAGTATACCGAATGTTTGAAATCTTGGATCCTTTACACCCCATTTTGGATTGGAAGTTTGAGCTTGCATTTAGATTTACTAACAGATGGTCATTTATCATTGCTCAGAGTGTAACCGGAGACGTTGGTTCACAATCTTATGTAGCGATAGATTATTCTATTTGTAAGTGTTGAAATAATTTTCACTGTAAAAGTTTTTCCTGTATAAATTGTTTGATTTTTTTGAAAGAATTGATGTTTTTTTTTTTTTTAACAAGGTTGTGATCCGGATTTTTACCACCCAACTAATCTCCCTAAGGTAAGTGTAGCCGTCGAGTAGCCCACTCACCAAATTTTCTGATGAATCTAAAACGTAGTACTATTTCGACGGGCTAAATAAAAAAAATTAGAGAATTTCATGATTGAGGAGAATTGAACTTGGTCTAGAGCCACAAAGCAACTATTTCCCAAATGAAAACCACTAACCCAAGTGCCACCACTTGGTTAGGAATTGATGTTTATCTCAGTATAACACATACATTATACTCCTTTTGGCTCTTTGGTTTCGTTTGTTTGTAAATGGGCTACTTGTCATTTTATATGTTTGACCCAAAAAAAAAAAATTTATATAAGAAACATTGACAAAAACATGAATTTGGGTCGTTTTCCAAACTTTCAGTATTTGCATATATTTAATTTCTAGATGGATATTAGGATATAATAAATATTCGATAACCCTATCCATTTACGTACAACTTTAAGATACAAATACTTAGAATATTAGTAACAACTTATATTGTAAGTAGTTTAAAAACAAAACAAAAACTTATATTGTAAGGTGTAGCTTCAAAAACAATCGATAAAAGAAAAAAAACATGTACGGAAGGGGACGAAAACGAAAGATTCTGCAATCTACGTCCATCTTTGTCCTTTCTTCTTCTGTGGCTTTTGTCATGTTCCAAATTCATTATTTTATTTTATTATATATATATATATATATATAATTACGGTAAAATACTCCAAAAAATAAAAGACTTTCTAAATTATTGACAGGTTATATAATTTAACTATTAGTGCTATATTCGAGTTAGTATTAGGACTATGAATTGAAACGAAATACTCATAATTTTACTAGTTAAGATATATGTGTGTGTGATGAGGCATAATAGATATTATTGGTACATTCTACAGAGATAGATGTACGCATTAATTCAGAAGACTAGTTGCTATCGAATACAAACATCTTTTGTGGCTAGTATGCAAAGGAAAGAGAGAAGAGCTAACTTCAATGGTAGTTTTTTATTAGAATTTTATTATTAAAATAACTGAAAAATTTAAAAAAGTAAGAGAGATGTTGAGATGGGTTTTTTGAAGAAGAACCCCATAAACTATGATGCCATATGTCACACTATAACTATATGTAATTTTTACTTTTTGAATTAACAATTAAAATAAAATTACATTAAAATAATTGTGTTTTATTTTTTAAGAAACCCATATGAATTTATATTTTTAATTTATGCTACTACATAGATTATAGGTCTTTAAACCAAGTAATTACTAGAGACAATGCTTTGCTTCACCTACCTCTTCTTAATATTTTGCTTTTCTCACTAGAGACAATAAATTTTAAAACTCTTTGTTCATTAATTAAATGGTCCCATATGTTATCACCTATTAGTCTATAGTCCAGAGTATATAGATAATGGGAAGCAATTCAAGTTTGTAGTAAATGTTTATGCATATATATTTCTGCAAAATAAATATTTTCTATACGTAGATATTCCGGAAATTAAAATGTAACTAAATGCTACAATATGCTTCACTCGATAATGCAACGGTGAGAACCCTAAAACATTTTTTTTTTAAAGGGAATATTACAATTTAACCATCTGATAAAATTTATTTCTTCCGATTGGAGGTTGAAAGAGAATCGATCGATATTTTATTACATTGAACAAGAATGTGAACCATAAACAATATGTTCTTGCGCAAGCCACCACTCAGATTTATTGTAGCTTACGAAAAATTAATTAGGTTTACATATCAAACCCCTAGAATGCAAAACAAACTGATCTTCACAAACTAAAACCCATGTTTTATATAATCCACGTAAAAAGGGTCTTAGGTGGATTTCTATATGGGTTTATAGTTCGGAAAAAGACCTTTGGATACAATAATCATCCAAAGGTAACAAAAAAAAAATGATATAATTATATAGAGAAATGTATATATATATATATATATATATATAATCGCACGCTCTTTTTCTCTCATCTGATCATGGATGTTAGAGATAGGAAAACAACTTCTTCACAAGGAATTGTGAGTCCCATGTCGTGATTGAATCCAAACTCTTCCTCTGCCTTTTGAAGCAAGCTCTTGAATTTAGGATGAGCTAAGAATGAGATGGGTACGATGTAACGGCTCCTCTTTTCGCCTACATAGACCGCGAAATGACCCTTTGGTACGTCTATAGGCAGGCCATCCTCGTCATAGCATTGTTTCTTGGCCAAGCTCGAGCATTTCTTGATGATTTGCTTCAGCATTGCAGTTTGTGTTAGCTTTGAAGATCTCTTTACCGCCATGGTTAGTTTGTTGAAAGAAGAAGAAGTATGGCGGAGAGAAGTGAGAGATGGTGAAAGGGTTATTTATGGCGGAGAATGAGGATGGGGATGTGATGCTTACACCAATATTTCAATTTCTTGTTTATTCAAATATTGAATATATATGGTCAATTCGGATGGATTTGTCTAGTAGTGATAGAAACAATTTAGGGTAATGTCGTAAACTCAACTACTCTTGAATTTATTTTTTCAGGGATGCAAAAATGTTTTATAGAGCGTATGCGTTCTAGTGAAATATTAATCGGTGACGGATATACTAAAGACTTCTTGCCATAAAATCAGATCCTACAAAAACCATGTTAAACACCAACTAGTATGGTCAAACAATTAAAAGTAAAATATTAAATCGATATTGCCGTTTAAAGAATGATCTACTAATAGTTTGAAGTGACTTAATGGTAGTGTATCTCCGCATTGTTCATCCCACCTTAATTGTTTTTAAGAAAAAAAAAGAATGATCTACCGTACACCTAATGAAATTTCAACAAATCCATTAGAGCATCAGAAATAGAAATACTTTAAAAGTGTCTTTAAAATAAAAGTGATTAAAAAATCATTTAACTATGAACTATTAATGACACGGTTCTATAGAATGAACCTAAGAGCATATTTATTTATGAACTTTTATGGGTTTCATGGGCTGAAATAATATTAAAAATAATATTTTGGGTTGAATTTGGGTTGAAACGTATCAGTAAGATGAGTCTCCTGATACGGTTCATGCGGGACACGTGTCACGTTTTGACTGGACTGCGACAGAAAAAATCCGTTATGTTCCTCTGCTTCGGGAGCATGGGAGGTTTCAGTGAGGAGCAAGCGAAGGAAATCGCAGTCGCGCTTGAACGAAGTGGTCACCGGTTCCTCTGGTCTCTCCGCCGTGCTCCGTCGAAGGGAACGATTGGGCCTCCCGGAGAATTTACAAACCTTGAGGAGATTCTCCCCGAGAGATTCTTAAATCGGACGAAGGAGACCGGGAAGATCATCGGATGAGCCCCACAGACCGCCGTGTTGGCGAATCCGGCGATCGGAGGATTCATGTCGCAGTGTGGATGGAACTTGATGCTGGAGAGTCTCTGGTTCGCTGTTCCGATTGCCACGTGGCCGCTTTACGCGGAGCAACAAGTGAACGCGTTCGAGATGGTGGAGGAGCTAGGGCTAGCGGTGGAGATACAGAATTCTTTCCGGGCATATTTCATGGTGACGGAGGGATTTTTTTACGGCAGAGGAGATAGAGAGAGGGATACAGTGTGTGATGGAGCAGGATAGTGACGTGAGGAAGAGAGTGAAGGAGATGAGTGAGAAGAGACAAGTGACATTAATGGACGGTGGATCTTCGAATGATGCTCTGCTAAAGAAATTATTTTTTTATTCCGTCGATATCCATTAAGTATCATCATTAGACATACAAATCTTACAAAAATATTAATGAGTCTCATAGATTAAACTACTAATTAAATTAATACTAAAAAAATGTTAATGATATTCATTGAGTTTCATGAATAAACATGCTCTAATGAATCGGATCTTTGTGTAAAATTAATTTTTAATATTAAATTTAATTTAAAAAAATTATTTAAGATTTTTAGAAGGGTAACCATTAATGATGCTTTTAGTGATTTGAGAGTAAATGATATCATTCTATTTTTTAAAGATCCATATTGTGTGTATATATTATCAACTACTTTTGGTCCCTCGTCTCTTCTCTCTCCTAATTTTTATGTAATATAAATAAGAAAATGGATATCATTTGCTAACTATATCATAATGAAGTAAGAATATATGTATGTATATGTACTAAGAAGTACGAAGTGTATGTACTTATTCATTCTTTCTTTTTTTGTAACAATGTACTTAATTCATTTCTTATATTGCATTTTATTTGGTTAAGTGCATAGTCGAATGTATAGTTGAGTCCAAATCATGCAATTATTATTAATTACCTTTAGCTTATGATTGTGTTCCAATAAATATGATTGGGTTTCATATTTACAATCCTCAGAAATTTGTTTGAGGAACACATTGTAAATATGAAACCCAAGAACACAAAGATTCCCTTTAGTGTCTTGTAGAGTATGTGACCAAATTATCTTTATATTGTTGCTAAGTACTAACCAAGTAACCATGTTATATAGTTATATATATGAACATTGATAGTTATACAAGTGAGAAGTTAACCAAAGATGAGAATGAATACAACTTGAAATAAAAAGACACCATTTGGAGGACTTTTTTATGCTAAATGTTGAGCATGCTCATTACACAATCTATTGAAACTAAAATTTAACAAGTGATTTTGTCACTTTTTCGGTGGATTTTCTGGCAAGTTCATTGCCCGGAATTACCGGATTATGAGTTCATTGGAAAGCTTGCAGTTTGGACTACAACTTGTAATGCTCATAAGTTAAAATTGAAGTATTGGTGAATGAGAAATGTGAGGTCAAAGTATGGTGTGTATGACAAATAAGTCAACACATTTATTAAAGTCACACATTGCTTATAGAGGAAAGAGTGGAGTGGTATATATACTACCCTATCTTATCATGTTTACAAATGACTAGCATGATGCATGATGCATGTGAGAAATGGGAACCACACACGCGCGCGCCGCCGCCGCCGCTCGCTCGGCTCGGCGTGGGCGTGGGTAATTGGACCAAAGGTCCATCAAGACTATTCTTTTTGGGAAAATTTTTTATTAAATTTTGGCCCACTTTTCCTGACCAATTAACAATCTCGACCCATAATTGAACCGGCCCAAAATTGAACAATTGCGACTTACCGGTCCAATTTATAAAACCGAGTTCTGCATCTTCTTCCTCTCGAACGTTTTTTCTTGCAATTTTTCAACCCAAAAAAATTTGAACATCCAATTCTTCCAAAAGTAAGTGTCTCGAGAGTATACATAGATCTTACGTTCGTTAGACTTCGATTTCGAGTACTGCGAATCGTTGATAGTCGCGGTTTTATCCTGAGATTTGGAATCGCCTTAATCCATCACACTACGGGCGATTTTCAGAATTAAGGACAGAGATTTTTTTCTCGACTCCATTTCTGGTTTTAAGATTGTGTTCTTAATTCCCTTCTCGTTTTTTCCATTCGTTTTTCTCAATTCGATTTTTTGGTTCCTACAATCTTAATTGTGAAAATCTGCTACTCGGATTGAGAAATCTCGAATTTTCAACAACTGTTTTCATATTCATTTACGAAGTTTGCGATTTGTTCTAACATATCCGCAAAACGTTTTTGAATATTGTTTTTCAAATGATTGGCGATTTGTTGTCAATCCGCGAAATCATTATTTTTCAAAAGTTTTTTCAACTTTTGCGATTTGTTTTCAAACGATTTGCGATTTCTTTTCAATCTGCCAAATCGTTATTGTTCAAAAGTTTTTCAACTTTTGCGATTTTGTTTCAAACGATTTCCGATCAAACGATTTGCGATTTTGTTTTCAAACGATTTGCAATTTCAATTTCCGATTGGTTTCAAACGATTTCTGATTGGTTTTTTAAACGATTTGTTTTAAAATTTTCCCTCCAATTGAATTTCATAAAGTTTTTCTAAACAAAAATAGTTCGCGATTCGTTTACCGTCTCCGCGAAATTGTTATTTTTTCAAAATCTGAACGATTTGCGATTAGTTTTAAACTTGTCCGCGAATTGTTCTGTTTTAATCCAAACGTTTTTTTAACGTTATCAATTACTTTTCTGTTTCCGTGAAACGCTTTGTATGAGCGAGTTTGCGAAACATTTATCACATTCTGATATCATTCTGTTTTCCTGTTAACAGATGACAACTGATGGTGATGATGTCGATATAAATGGGAAAAGTCATCTCATGGAGAAACTGATACGCCTGTGGACTCGGTAACCCGAGACCTGTTCAGAGTTTGTCTCCAGGCGGCGACTGTTCCCCAAGACAACTATCTCGGGATGTTTCAATTACCCGCTACCATGGCGCACGGGTTAATGCCCAAAAAATTTGACGGCAAAGGCTTTAAAACGTGGCAAAACAAGATGCTCTTCTACATGAGTAACTTGAACTGTAAGAAGTTTCTGAAGGAAGATCCACCGATTGTTCCATTCGGAAACAAAGATGCTCACCTTCTTGCTACTGTGGATGCATGGAAACATGCCGACTTTGTGTGCAGAGGTTGGATCTTAGGCCGCCTCATTGATCCACTATATCAAGTATACAGTCAGGAAGCACGAACCTCTAAGGAACTCTGGATGGCCTTGGAGAAGAAGTACAAGTCTCACGATGCTGGTTGTCAGAAATTTGCTGTTGCGAAGTTTCTAGACTTCAAAATGGTGGACTCCAAGCCCATCATGGAACAAGTCGATGCATTGAGTTTGTTGTGCCATGAGATAGCGGCCGAGGAAATGCAAGTATGTGAGATCTTCACTGTCAATTGTTTCATTGAGAAACTTCCCCTGAGTTGGCTAAGTTTCAAGAACTATCTCAAGCACAAGAAAAAACCAATGTCACTCTCTGATGTTATCATGAGGCTCCAAATGGAAGACAGGAACCGTGCTAATTTCTCTCCTCCGGAACAACACAATGTCAATGTGGCTGAGCACAAGAGCTAGGGTAAAGGAAAGCGGATATCTCCGCAAAAGTCCCTCAAACCGACATCCTCAGCAAACTTCAAGAGGGTTGCAAAACCAAGACAAAAGTTTAAAGGAAAGTGCCACAAGTGTGGCAAGGTAGGCCACAAATCTGATGTATGCAGGAGCCAACCCAAGGGTAACAGAAAGGCTGAAGCTAACCTCACTGAAGAGGATCTGTGTGCTGTCGTCAATGAAGTGAACATGGTGGATGACAACCCACGAGAGTAGTGGTATGGCACTGGTGCAACCACCCACATCTGCACTGATAAGTCAATGTTCACCACTTATCAGAAGAGCAAATTTGAGGAGCAGCTGCTCATGGGAAACACGGCTTACTCGAAGATTGAAGGTCACGGCAAAGTGGTTCTGAAGCTGACGTCAGAATGTGAACTCTCACTCAACAATGTGAAGCATGTGCTGGACATGAAGAAGAACTTGGTTTCAGGAACTCTCTTGAGCAAGACAGGATTCGACGTCAACTTCAAAGCCGACAAATTGATCCTTCGGAAGAATGGGGTGTACTTGGGAAAGGATTATGCGAAAGGAGAACTTGTCAAGTTGTGTGTTTCGACAGTCCTTCGTACTGATAAGATTAATAACGCTAATGTTGTAATTGCTGACAATTCATCTAATAATAATTCTGTTGCTTATTTGGTTGAGTCTTTTAATATTTGGCATGAACGTTTAGGACATGTCAACTATAAATCTATGCAAAGATTGATGAATTTGAACCTAATTCCGAAATGCAAAGTAAACAAGGAAAAATGTGAAGTGTGCGTACATGCCAAACTCACAAAAACTCCTTCTCCCCAAGTTCAAAGAAATACAGAACCTCTCGGTTTAATACACACAGATTTGTGCGATCTGAAATTTATACAAACTAGATGCGGTAAAAAGATTTTGTGACATTTATAGATGATCACACAAAATATTGTTATGTATACCTGTTATGTAGCAAAGATGAAGCCTTGTCAAAATTCCAAGAGTATAAGCTCGAAGTTGAAAACCAACTAGGTAAAACTATTAAAATAGTTCGCAGTGATAGAGGAGGCGAGTATGATGGTCCATTTAATGATTTTTGTCAACAACATGGCATCATACATCAAACGACAGCTCCCTATTCTCCAGAGTCTAACGGAGTTGCGGAACGGAAAAATCGAACTCTGAAAGAGATTATGAATGTAATTTTGCAGGAATCTGGGTTACCCCAGTCGATGTGGGGGGGGGGGGGAAGCTTTGCTTATTATGAACTATATCCTTAACAAAATACCACATAAAGTTACTGGCAAGATGCCATATGAATTTTGGAAAGGTGTTGTACCTTCGTACAAATACCTTAAAGTGTGGGGGTGCCTTGCAAAAGTCGCAATACCACCTCCGAAAAAGGTCACAATTGGACCTAAAACAGTCGATTGTATTTTCATCGGATATGCACACAACAGCAGTGCTTATCAGTTTCTGGTTCACAAATCAGGCATACCCAATATCCATGTAAATACAATAATGGAATCACGGAATGCATCTTTCTTTGAAAACATTTTTCCTTGTAAGGACAAACAACGTCCGAAGAGGACACTTGAACAAAGAGAAACTGGCTCCTCAACAAATGAGGCAAGCACTTCCAGAGTTTCAACACATGAAGTAGAAGACGTAGAAGATGAACTTCGACGTAGCAAAAGAGCTCGTAAGGAAAAATCTTTTGGGGATGATTTCATGATGGTCTTTCTCACAAAGAACGTACCAAGAACTTACTCACAAGCCATGTTTATACCAGACGCACCTTATTGGAAGGAAGCTATCAATAGTGAGCTCGATTCTGTATTGCAACATCATACATATGAGATTACCGATCTACCCGAAGGTTTAAAGCACTAGGGTCTAAATGGATTTTCACAACAAAAATGAAAACCGATGAGACTGTGGATAAGTATAAGGTTAGGCTTGTGGTCCAAGGATTCCAACAAAAAGAAGGTATGGATTTCTTTGACACTTATTCTCCAGTAACGCGAATAACCTCCATCAAACTTTTGGTTGGTATCGCAGCATTAAGAGGCCTAGAAATACATCAGATGGATGTCAAAACCGCTTTTCTACATGGAGATTTAGAAGAAGAGATCTATATGAAACAACCTGAAAGTTTTGTTATCCCCGGACAAGAACACAAAGTCTGTAGACTTGTCAAGTTATTGTACGGACTGAAGCAAACTCCAAAACAATGGCATGAAAAATTTGATAATGTGATGAGGTCAAATGGTTTCAGCATTAAAGAATGTGATAAATGCATCTACATCAATGTACCCTACACGGTGTGTTTGTATGTTGATAACATGCTCATTATTGGCAACACTAATGACATGATTAATCAAACTAAGAACTTACTTCATAGTAACTTTGAAATGAAAGACATGGGATTGGCAAATGTCATTCTTGGTATTAAGATTCACCAACATGCTGGAGGAATTATCTTATCACAATCACATTATGCTCAAAAGATACTTGATAGATTTAAAAACTATTCAAGATGGACTGCAAAAACTCATGTCGATCCTCATATTCACCTGACTAAAAACTCAAGTGATGCAGTTTCTCAGGTGGAGTATGCACGTATAATCGGAAGTCTAATGTACTCGACAAATTGTACTAGACCCGACTTAGCGCACGCAGTAAACATACTTAGTCATACTAGTAATCCAGAACATAAACATTGGAAAGCTATAACTAGAGTATTGAATTATCTACGTTATACCAAAAATTATGGACTACACTATGGTAAAGAACCAGGAGTTTTGGAAGGATACAGTGACGCGAACTGGATCGCGGACTCCAAAAACTCAAAATCCACAAGTACATATGTCTTTACACTTGGAGGTGCAGTAGTGTCCTGGAAATCTACCAAACAAACCGTGATAGCCACATCAACCATGGAATCTGAGTTTGTTGCTCTAGACAGAACAGCTTAAGAAGCAGAGTGGCTTCAGAATTTTTTGGAAGATATCCCCATGTGGGAGAAACCAGTGCCAGCCTTACGTGTACACTGTGATAGTCAATCAGCTATCTCTTGGGCACTAAATAATAATTATAGTGGCAAGTCTCGTCACATACGAAGACGACATAAAACCATTAGAAACTTGATCTCAACAGGTGTACTCACGATAGATTATATCAAATCTGCCGACAACCTAGCTGATCCGTTCACTAAAGGTTTGGCAAGAGATCAAGTAGAAAAATCATTAAGAGGAATGGGTTTAAAAACCTATGAATAAAGTTGAAGTTTGATGGAAATCCCACCTACATGACTGGAGATCCCAAGAAATAGGTTCAAAGGGACAACTAATTCAAACTTAAACTGGAAGAACACTGTGAGATTAATATCTCTATCCAGTTCCTAGGATGACATACAGTGTTACATCGGTATGTAATAAGGATAAGCATTTGGCTTTTAATGATTCCATAGCCTTATAATAGAAAGTATTACATGATACTTCTAAAGATAAGCTAATGAGGATCACCTAGTGAGTGTGAAATAGGGTCGTTTCTAGGAGAATGAAGGAAAGGCTATATTCTCCAAGTTCACTCATGAGAACCAGGCAAGTTCAAGGCCAAAATAAACACAATAGAGAACAAAGTTCTATGAGAAAATGAAGTTGTGTTATAGCTATTGTCTAGATTTACATCGAAATCCGAGTGGTTCAAGACATCATGTGAGTGGCCAAGTAAATTCGACAGCTACTAACTACGAGTGGTTCAAAGCTGAAACATTGCTACCAACTCAGATACAGTAATTTTTCGTTATACTCTCGAAAAGTCCGTTTGTCTGTCTAGTCAATTAAGTTGGTTTAATCAGTAGAGACTTAGATTTTATCGAGTCGTTATGTGTTCAGAGGTTATTTCTATTCGTGTGGGGGATTGTTTGAACTAAAATTTAACAAGTGATTTTGTCACTTTTCCGGTGGATTTTCCGGCAAGGTCATTGTCCGGAATTACCGGATTATGAGTTCATTGGAAAGCTTGTAGTTTGGACTACAACTTGGAATGCTTATAACTTAAAATTGAAGTATTGGTGAATGAGAAATGTGAGGTCAAAGTATGGTGTGTATGACAATTAAAGTCAACACATTTATTAAAATCTCACATTGCTTAGAGAGGAAAGAGTGGAGTGGTATATATACTACTCTATCTTATCATGTTTACAAATGACTAGCATGATGCATGATGCATGTGAGAAATGGGAACCACACACGCGCACGCCGCTGCCACCGCTCGCTCGACTCGGCTTGGGCTTGGGCTTGGGCCAAAGGTCCATCAAGACTATTCTTTTTGGAGAAATTTTTTATTAAATTTTGGCCCACTTTTCCTGGCTCAATTAACAATCTCGGCCCATAATTGAACCAGCCCAAAATTGAACGACTGCGACTTACCGGTCCAAATTGAACAATTGCGATTGTTCAAATTTGATAACCGCGTAACCACGATTTCCCGGTTTTATAAAACCGAGTTTTGCATCTTCTTCCTCTCGAACGTTTTTTCCTCCAATATTTCAACCCAGAAAAATTCGAACATCCAATTCTCCCAAAAGTAAGTGTCTCAAGAGTATATATAGATCTTATGTTCGTTAGACTTCGATTTCGAGTGTTGCGAATCGTTGATAGTCGCGGTTTTATCATGGGATTCAGAATCGCATTAATTTGTCACACTACGGGCGATTTTCAGAATTAAGGACAGAGATTTTTTTCTCGACTCCGTTTCTGGTTTTAAGATCGTGTTCTTAATTCCTTTCTCGTTTTTTCCATTCGTTTTTCTCAATTCGATTTCTCAGTTCCTACACAATTGTCTTGTATGAGTAAACATGAGGTCACGTTGTCACGAAAACTTGAAACCCACAACTTTATATTTTTGCAGAGATTACAGATAATTGTTTATTTGTGTGATTTGTCTTCGAGTTAAAATATTTCATTTACGCTTATTAACATTTTAGTATGTGAATACACGTTTTTCTAATACGTTACATTTTTGCGTTGTCAGCAATCGAATCTTATTAATTATGGTAGTAAATGGCAACAAACACGAATGACCATTTTAGTTTCTCACTCAATTGAATTCATGATTCATAACATAGCAATGTATGGTCCTGTAAACCCTAAATTACATTTTTAAAAAGTAACGTACTGCTCAAGAAACAGCAAACTCGGCAGCGTTGTTCATTACTCTTCAACCATCCTTTGATCTCAAAGTCTTCAGCATTAATATTGTCTCGACTCCTCTAAGACTTTAAGACTTTTCCTCATTTAGGTCTTACAATTACGGGGAGAGAGAGAGAGAGAGAGCAAGTCGTCCTTGTCAAGTAGGAGAAAGCTTGCATGTTCTATGAAGGAGATTTATTGCGACAAAAATGATGACTTGATCAAAACGAGAAAAGATAAGAGTAGTCGTTAGGACAATTTGCCTAGAGCAAAGACTAAGACATGTCTCTCACGTAACCACATGAACTCCATGTTACTCTTGTCTTGCCTCTTTCCCTGAGCTGTCCTGTCTCTACAATCTTTTCCTTTTTTTCTTATTCAACTTTTTAAAAGAAGAATTAAGAATAAACAGTGTCCTTCTCATACTTTTTGGTAATGCCCCAAACATCTCAATCTCCCAAAGAACTCATGTCTACCTTCTTTATGGAATTCCCTAATTAATCTAGTTTTCTCCAACCACGTGAAATATTAAATCTATAAAACAACTCTTGACATGTCCTGCTTTCGTACAACTCTGGTTTTTTTCATTCTCAAGATTGGTAGGAAAAAAAAAACAGAGTATTTCTATTCAATGAAAACTTCTCTTGATTCAGACATCTTATCTCCCAAAATTCATGTTCACTTTATATAATAGAAACAAACCGAATCTATTTTTCTCCAACCACGTGAAAGATAATAGACAGTTCCTCAACTTTCTTGTCTTTCTAACTCTTTTTTTTTTTTTTTTCTCCAATGCCGGAAAGAAAACAGAGCATTTCTGTTCATAAACTCTTTAATATGATGAAAAACTAATATAGCTTCCAAAAAACAAAATTATTCTTCTTTCTTTATTTGGCTGGAGAAATTATGGAATGAATGTAAGGTCTTTTCATCACATGGGTTGCAGGAAATTAAAGAAGAACGTGGACCCTGAATAGACAAGAAACTGCAAGTAATATGATACTACAGCACGTTAAAATCATCTAATATTCAACCAAAAAAAAATCATCTAATATGAACATGAAATTGTACGATGATCAATAGTTGAATTGAATATGACAACATCAATCAGCTAAACATAATAAGAAAGGAAAAAACCGAGTGGCACCTCAAGAATGAGACCGCACAAATAAAAGTAGAAATTTTGAAAAATACCACTTTTGAAGTGGCACTTTTACTTTTTGAAAAGTGAATATTATCAAAATTGCCATTATTTTTCAAATTATTTTTCAAAATTGTCATAATTTTGGTGGCTTTCCAGAATTGCCACAAATTTACTATTTATGTTAGCAAAAAAACACATTTACCCCTTATTTTCTTTTTAACATTTTCTCTTCCACACATTTTTCTCTCTCTTTTTCTAAAAAAAATTGATGGCTCTTCTCTCTCTCTCTCTCCCCTTTTTTTTTCTCTCTTTCTTTTCTCTTATCTATATCATGGTGGTGATAGTCGCCGAGACAAAACGGTGGTGGCCATAGTTATCGAAGATGAAGACAATGTGGACAAAAACAGTAGACGATGGAGGACGGTGACGGAGACGATGGTTGCAATGGAAGACAAAAACGCAGATAGTGACGGAAGACGTAAACGGAGACAGTGACGGTGGTTGCGACGGAGGACAAAAACGGAGACACTGATGGAAGACATAAACGGAAACAGTGACGAATGACGTAAATGGAGACAGTGACGAAGGACGGCGACGGAGACGATGGTTGCGACGGAGGACAAAAACATAGACAGTGATGGTGGTTACGATAGAGGACGAAAACGGAGACATTGACGGAATACGTAAACGGAAACAGTGACGGAGGACGTAAACGGAGACAGTAACGGAGGAGGCGACGAAGACGGTGGTTGCGACGGAGGACAAAAACGGAGACAATGGCGGAAGACGTAATCAGAGACAGTGACAGAGGACGTAATCGGAGACAATGACGGATGACGGTGCCGGAGACGGTGGAAAAGTGGTGGTGGTGGTGGTGGTGGTGGTGGTGGACAAAATCAGACACTAATGTCATGATGGTATAATAATGAATAAATTGGAAAGGCAAAACAGTCATTTTCATCTGTGTTGAATAGTGAATTGTGGCAATTGGTGAACGAAATTAAAATAATGGCAATTGAAGAAAGAAATGTTTGAGAAATAGCATTGAGGCAATATTCCCTTTCAAAAATGCCATATTTTCAAAAAATTTACAAAAATACCACTTTTTCAAAATTATTTATTCATGATTATTTATGTTTGGGTTAACTATATTGTATTAAGGTTTAGTTTTGAGGGTTTAGGGTTTGTTAAGGGTCAATACATTTTTTAGGGTTTAAAATTTTAAGATTTAAGCTTTAAAAATCCATAATTAGTGGCATTTTTGCAAATGGACAACCCATTGTGGTATTTTTAAAAAGTGGCACACCAAAAATGGCATTTTTGCAATTGTTCCACAAATAAAAGTATAAATTTTTTTTCCGAATCATCGGCTGTCAATTTCTCTCAAAATACAGAGGTTTAAATGGTTCTTTGTTCTCATATACATTTTTATTATACGGTTCGAAGTGTCATTTCTGCTAATCATGGAATGAATCTCAAACTAAAAATACCAAATGGTACAAAAATACTCATATATATCCAAAATACAACATTTGTGTCTTTTATTTACCGCGGATTAATTTGGAGTCAGCTCATTAGATCATTTCGTATTAGATATGTCCATGACTGTTTCAAACTAATCCAAACTGGACATAACCCTTGGACATCCTATCCAATTAACACCTTTATCACTATTGTCTACTGCTCACAAATTTTGGCAAGGGTTAATAACACCTGGCTCATTAAACTTAAAAATCCATATCGGAGAGTTAAAAAAGTTTGCATATTTCATTGCCCAAAGTTCACTTTAATACATTGTTTGGAAAGATACAATATATTGTATCTTTCAAGATTTCCGACTGGCCTTCAGAATTTCCTGCCCAGTCGGGGGTCTTCCTTGGCCTTCCCCTGAAACTTATATTGGCTTACGAAACTGTGGGTTGCTCTAGAGTCAAAGAGGGTGTTAACGTCAATTCCTCCTACATTTATTATTCCTACAATGGCGTTAGGGTTTTTGTTTTCCAGGCGATTTCGTGCACCCAGAGCCCTTCGTTTTGTCGCAGTTGGTTGTTCTTCTTCCGATCTAGTTCTTCTTACAGAGTCCTCCAAGAGTGTCATCTAAAAAAAGGAACCCTAGATTACTAAACATACCTTACCATAGTAACCAGAAATGAAAAAAGGTTGAGAAAAAGTTAACGAGAGTCTATAACCACACTGATCGCAAGTGAGTTTCTATCCGAACAAGCCCAACAATGGGTCGGTTCTGGACCAGACCTTATCGCTCTGCGGGTCGATCCATATCGTTCTTGTATCGAGGCCTTACTGATTCGCGGTATAGCGTCCTACCAAATCCAAGACCGAATGCTAATGGTATGCGGGTCGACCTTTTGTCAAGCCCAGATCGAGGCTCTTGCCGTCCCATGAGACCTCTTTGTCCCATGCTTGGTCACTGTCCGTGTACCGAATTGAGATACTCGACCAGATTCTCTCGATCCGGATCGAGTTTTCTCGACCTTTACTACTACCCTAACTTCACAATACTAGTAAAAGAACCCTATAAAAACTACAAGAGAATATACTAGAAAATGAATAGAAAGGTTACATATCATGTTTTACCTTCATCGCGGATTTCCTAACCTCGGGGTGGGGTGGTGAGAACTTCTCGACCTCCTCCTTATTTTTTTTCTACTGTGAGCGTGTTTCTTTGGCTCTAGGTATAAAGAGAATTTTTGTTTGTAAAATATGAGATATCTTGTCTCTTATTTATACTCACAAAACCTCCATAAAAATAAATTTTTTTTATTTCTCTTCAGCTCTTTAATACATGGGCCCATCTCTTTCCTTCATCTCCACGCCAAATTAGAATCTTCTAATAGATTTTAGGGCTTTTTCTCTTTAATACTTGTGGGCGTACCGTTTTCCTTTCACAAGACGGTCCATCCCAATTAAGAAAGTTCACTCCTTAGCCCAACAACATTTTTTCCTCAAAACTCCCAAAATTTTATTAAATTCTCCGAATAAGTTACAAAACTAAACCTCCCTCCTTGGGGACTCTCAAATCATTTCTCCACAAACTACTTTATCACAAGAAATAGGAATTGAATTTTTTTTGTTTAGCAATGACTACTATCTATATAGAGAATGAAGTTGGGTGCAACGGTTGATCTTGATCGTGAATCAACTTCAGAAATGTGAGTGTAGGTACGGTTTAATCTTGGTTAGACGCAATTCACTAAAGCTGAGCCGATTCTTTTTCCACGTGAAGATAGATTAACTCATTCACACGAAGTCAGGCCCATGAGAAGAGGCCTGTTAAGAAGCTGTTACAATTAATACCTACCGGAGTCGAAGAATATAGCACTTTTCCTCTGGTTTATCTATCTTGGTTCCAAGCAACTCAAAGTTTCCGAACACAATCTCTATGCAACAACTTCTTCTATCATCTTAATCTGTTTCTTTCAGTATGGTTTACCAAATCTCTCTTTGACCTACCATTATGTGACTTTTAGCGAGCAACCTTTTTGTTCTGATCTCACTAAAAGAAAAGAAAAAAGCTAATCTTCTGAAGATTTACGTCACATGATAACATACCAGCAATTTAACATCTTGGTGCTTAGATGTCAAATGCTTTTACATTTTTCGTGTTCAACAAACGAAGGTCGTCAATCGAAGGATTAAATTCGGGTTTGGTTAATGGACAAAAAAGGATTTGAGTGATATAAAGATGAATGTATATATAGTTTTAGATTGAAGATATTTAACCAAGTGAAGTTTAATCCATTAATGGTGACTTGTTGTTGAAAATGTAGTTTGTGTCCTACCATGTTCTCATTGGACTAAAACCTCATAAGCCCCAAATGGGCAAAAAAAATTCTTAAAGCCCTTTGCTAATCTAAAAGCCCCTCAATCTTTCCTTTCACAACTTTACCCTTCTTTTTTATTATTATTATATATAAACATCCAATTAAATAATCCACCAAACAAATTAAATTTTTTACCAACCAAATTAATTTTCAACCAATCAAAAACAACCACATACTCTTTCTCTCTCTTCCTCTTTCCCGTCGATTTCTTTCTCCTCTGTCTCTCCTGTCGCTGAAAAAAAAACAGAGCTCTGCTTCTTCTTCTTCGGATCTGCTTCACTTCTCTTCCTCGTCCTTCTTCTGTGTTCTTCATCTCATCATCTCTTTGCCATCACCCTTCTTCTTCTCCATCTCGTTGAAGCCTCTTTGCCCTAGTCCATCTTCTTCTTCATGTAGGAGTTACGAAAAACAGAGGCAAGGATTAAGAGTTGTTTCATTCTTGCACATGTGAGTCTTCTAAATTAAGGTATGATATTTCATTGTTTAGCAAGTTTCATGTTTATAGGGTTACATTAGGTTTTGTTCTAGTTTTGGAAATTTGTTTGTAAATTAAATTTGGATATTGGATATCTGTGTTTCTGGGTATTGGACTTGTTTTATAAGTTTATTAGGGTAATGTGCTAGGTTTTGTGGCAGCTGAATCATTATAAAGCAAACAAAATCGGACCTAATTTTTATACGTATAACTGGTACTACTGAGAATAACTGGTAGAACAAGTAGTATCGAGAATAACTGGTACATATGTTTTGGTACTGCAGGGGACATGACAATGAATTGCACAATCATATGTTTTGATTATGGAGGATGTTACTCAATGGAAGGTGATTGCGCAAGATGGAGTTCAAAAGGAGATAAAATTAAGAGTTTAGCGATACGGAGTGCACCGGAGGAGGTGACTTATTCGGCCTTGGTTGACGGAATTAGGAGAAAGATCATGATAGATGAAGCTACGACGCAGTTGAAACTTAGTTACTTTCCAATGATTTCGAATCTTTGGACACCATTAGAAATTTCGAATGATGATGAGGTTTTTGAATACCTAATGCAAGTGAATGGAGATGGTTGTAGAAAGCTTTTGAATGTGGAGCTCATCAATGTGGATGGTCCCATCAATGTTGTGGATGAAACTCAGAGATGTGTGGAAGCGAGAAGAGGTGTTGGAGAAAGTGATGTTGTTGTAGGGGATAATGATATGATAACTTTACACACAGACGAACCATTGGAACACCATGCGTTGGTAGATGAAGGTAAACGTGTGACTCATTTTGTGTGTTATGTCTGTCTGGTAAAACTGGGAAAACGGAGGTACAAGTGTTTGATTAGTTTTGTGTGTTCTTTCTGTCTTGTATAACTAGGAATAACTGGGTATAACTGTTTGATTAGCTTTGTGTGTTCTGTCTGTCTAGTATAACTAGGTATAACTATGTATAACTGTTTGATTAGTTTTGTGTGTTCTTTCTGTCTAGTATAACTAGGTATAACTATGTATAACTGTTTGATTAGTTTTGTGTGTTCTTTCTGTCTTGTATAACTAGGAATAACTAGGTATAACTATGTATTACTTTCTGTATAACTAGGTATAACTGATATAACTGTTTGTTTTTATAATCACAGATCACGAAGAGCTGGCACATTTTGATTGTCCTGAAGATAATGAGCAAGAACATTTTTATATGCCTGAAGATAATGACCAAAATAATGAGGAAGAAATTTTTGTGGATGGATCTAGCCTTGTATCCACTCCATGGGAAGATGGTATAGATATGAAATTGGGTCAAGAATTCGGAAGTAAAAATGAAGTGCAACTCTTAGTTCAACGAGCTTCACATAAAAATTGTTTTGAGTACATTATAAGCAAGTCGTGTACAAAACGATATGTGCTATGCTGTGTGGCAGCAGATAAAGGTTGCGAGTGGTATGTGCGGGTTAATGCGAATCGTGATTCAGATAGTTGGAAACTTGTAACTTACAGGAATATGCATACATGCTCTCGAGCTGATGCAAGTACAAGGTTAAAAAGAAGGAAAGGGACAGCAAAAATAGTTTCCGCTATTGTGGAGGAAGAGTTTCCAGGTAGTTTGGAGACTCCGAGGCCAAAACTTCTGATGAAGCTTGTTAAAACAAAAGCTAGTGTTGACCTATCATACACTACGTGCTGGAGGGGAAAACATCAAGCTGCTAATACTGTGAGGGGAAGTCCTGAGGAGAGTTATCGGATGTTGGAGGCGTATTTGTATATGCTACGGAAGATGAATGAGGGTACACAAACTTGTGTAGAATGGGATGAACATAATAGGTTTAAGTATATGTTCTTTGCGCTGGGAGCTTGTATTGAAGGGTTCAAATCCATGAGGAAAGTCATCATTGTGGATGCCACCCACCTTAAGCATTGTTATGGTGGAGTTCTAATTGTTGCGATGGCTCAAGATCCCAATCATCACCACTATCCAGTTGCTTTCGGTGTAGCTGATGGTGAGAAAGAAGAAAATTGGATGTGGTTTATGAATAAATTAAAACTAGTGATAGTGGAAGAGGATAAGGATGATCCTGAAAAAGCCAAGCGATCCGAGCGTGAACTGGTGTTTATATCTGATAGGAATGTATCCCTCATCAAGTCAATAAGTGTGGTGTTCCCGTTGGCTCACCATGGGTATTGTGTATACCATTTGGCTCAGAATGTGAAAGGTAGCGTTTCTAATACCCTGAAACAAACAGTTGTGGGGCATTTCATGTCATGTGCGGAAGCTTATACAGAGGATGTGTTCATAAGACGTTGTACTTCGTTCGAGAGAAGGTATCCTGCTGCAGCCGCGTATCTCGGAAGAAGTGTTGAGGTGGAAAAATGGGCAAGATGTTATTTTCCAGGAGAAAGATACAACATAACAACCACCAATAGTGTAGAATCAATCAATGGTGTTTTCGTTGAAGCAAGGAAGTACACGTTATTGCCTATGATTGATATGATCATAGAAAAAATAGCTGAATGGTTCAACAGGTATCGGAAGGCATCCACTGAAGTACCCGACTCACAGAAGCTGGTGCCTTATGTGAACAACATTTTAGAGAGTAATTTACCGATTGCGAAGAAGCTATTGTCGCAAGAGTTAAACAGTTGGACGTATGAGTACAATGTGATTGGAGAAGATGGAAAGAATTATGTGGTTAATTTGACGGAAAAAAGTTGCAGTTGCAAGTATTTTGATATCGATAGGTACCCATGCGTGCATGCGATACAAGGTATCATCCGATTAGGGGGAGGGACTGAGGTCCGTTGTTATGAGTTTGCCTCTAAGTTTTATACGGTTGAGCAGTGGGTAATGGCATATTTTGTTTTGTTTCCTTACTATGTCCATTTATGTACGTAGGACTGTGTCTACTTGATACTTAGGTACCACTAGAAACATACAAAAAATTTCAAAGAGTTTATAGCAAAACATATATTTTCCCTAAAACTAGACCTTATACATATGGTATATGTATGGTATATGTATGAGTTAGTAGCCACTTTTTATGTGAAACATCCGATTATGGTGAAACCGAAAATTTTAGTATACGAAATGATAGGAAATATATTTAAAGTGATCAATTCGATCAATACTACTAGAAAATTTATAATCTTTTGTACTTACTACTGGTTATACGTGAAAACAGTCAAAATATAACTATGTGCAAGCCAGTACTACTAGAAAACTAAGTATAACTATGAGTAAAGTAAATATTATTTTTTATTCGTTTTGCGGCGCATGTGTTACACGTTTTTAATATTTTTAGTGTGATAAAAACGTGGTTGCTAATCTCAGTAGTACCTAGTGGTATTGGATTAATACACAGTAGTACCCAGTAGTACTAGTAGTACGAAACCGAGAACATAACAAAATATGAGTATTTGTTTCCCTTAAATCCCTAAAACTAAGTATAACTATGAGTAAAGTAAATATTATTTTTTATTCGTTTTGTGGCGCATGTGTTACACGTTTTTAATATTTTTAGTGTGATAAAAACGTGGTTGCTAATCTCAGTAGTACCTAGTGGTATTGGATTAATACACAGTAGTACCCAGTAGTACTAGTAGTACGAAACCGAGAACATAACAAAATATGAGTATTTGTTTCCCTTAAATCCCTAAAACTAAGTATAACTATGAGTAAAGTAAATATTATTTTTTATTCGTTTTGTGGCGCATGTGTTACACGTTTTTAATATTTTTAGTGTGATAAAAACGTGGTTGCTAATCTCAGTAGTACCCAGTAGTATTGGATTAATACACAGTAGTACCCAGTAGTACTAGTAGTACGAAACCGAGAACATAACAAAATATGAGTATTTGTTTCCCTTAAATCCCTCCAACACTTAAGTACCTAAAAAAGGGAACACAACCAACACAAAATAACATCATCCTAATAACATCATCCTAATAACATCAACCTATAAACATAGACTCCTAATTCTTCTTCTTTGTCTTCTTGCGTGGGCTCGTGCGTACGACATCTCCGGTCTCCTTCCTTTTCTTAGACTCTTTCACAGTTGCGTTCTTAGATCCACCCGCTCCATCATCATCTTTCTTCACAGTTGCTTTCCTCGTGTTTCTCCCTTTCTTCTCTACTGTGTATGGTGTTCTTGTGTGCATAGATGGCTTAATCTCCCTAGCATCCACATCCCGCTTCGTGGCTTCCACCTTCTGCTTCTTCTTCTTTGGTTCACCTGCGATAAGAGTCGTCAGAGCCGTCGCGGCTTCTTCTTCTGCTGTCTTCTTTCCTCCTTTCTCTTCTGTCTTCTCTCCTACTTTCTGTCCTCTTTCTCCTCCGCTCAAAATACCACCATAGACAGCAGCACCATAAGCAACAGCTTCGTCAGGGTTCAAGGACTTGTTCGGCTCTTTCCCGTCAAAGAAGTCTTTCAACAGCTGTTGAACCTTTGGAATCCTAGTGCTTCCACCAACAAGGACAATCTCATCGATCTGGCTCTTTTGTAGACCAGCATCATCCATGGCCTTCTTCACGTGTCCCATGGTCTTCTTAAACAAGTCATTGTTCAACTCCTCAAAACGAGCTCTTGTGAGTGGCTCAGAGAAATCAACACCGTCAAATAAGAACTCAATCCCCACACGAGCTTCCTGCTGGCTACTAAGAGCTCTCTTGGCCCTCTCACATTCCCTTCGGAGCTTACCGAGAGCCTTGTTGTCATTGCTGATGTCCTTGTTGTGCTTCTTCTTGATCACATTGATGAAGTACTCCATAATTCTGTGGTCAAAGTTCTCACCTGCGCAACAAAGGTTTAACATCAACTTAATTTTGTGGTTTTCACTGATTAACAGATGGATTCGAGTGATCAAAATGGTAAGTTACCTCCCAAGTGAGTGTCACCATCTGTGGATAGAACCTTAAACACTCTATTGTCAATGGTCAAGACACTAACATCAAAAGTACCACCACCAAGATCAAAGACAAGGATGTTCTTCTCACCACCTTTCTTATCAAGACCATAGGCAATAGCAGCAGCAGTGGGTTCATTGATGATTCTGGCAACATTGAGACCAGCAATAACACCAGCATCCTTGGTCGCTTGCCTTTGAGCATTATTGAAGTAAGCTGTGAAAACAGTCAAAACCAGATAAAGAATCAATCAACTGTTGTTTAGAATTTGGAGATAAAAATGATGATGCAGAATTGACAAGAAGGAGCTAACCTGGCACAGTGACAACAGCGTCCTTGATTTTCTTCCCAAGGTAAGCTTCAGCTGTCTCCTTCATCTTAGTCAGGATCATGGCACTGATCTGCTCAGGACAGAAAACCTTAGTCTCACCATCGTTGATCTTGACTTCAATGTATGGCTTTCCATCTTTGTTGACAATCTGGTAAGGTACAAGCTTCCTGTCCACTTCGTCCTCGAACCTGACACAAGAGCAACATTCAACATGAATGATGAAACAAAACAAACACAGGAAAAAAAGAGAATGAACTTACTTTCTTCCGATCAATCTCTTGATGTCGAAGATGGTTCTCTCAGGATTAACACCCGCCTGGTTCTTAGCAGCTTCACCAACGAGCCTCTCGGAGTCAGTGAAACCAACCCATGAAGGTGTAATACGGTTTCCTTGGTCATTGGCAATGATTTCAACATGGCCATTCTTGTAAACACCAACACAAGAGTAGTTGGTACCAAGATCAATCCCTATAACTGTTCCCAACTTGGTAGCCTCTACTTTCTGTCCTACTTCTTCTGTTTTCTCTTCTTCTTCTGCTTTCTCGTCTTCTTCTGCTTTCTCTTCTGCTTTCTCTTCTTCTTCAGCTTTCTTTTCTTCTTCTGCTTTCTCTTCTTCTTCTGCTTTCTCTTCTTCTCCTTCTATGAATATCCTGTCAATGTTACAAAACAGCTATTAACATCCTATTAACATTAACCAAAACGAATTATAATTAAGATACTACTGTGTATCACACCAGTTATACACAGTAGTACCAGTTATACACAGTAGTACCTTAGTAGAACCAAGCTTCTCATATATCTCTTCCACTGGCCAACCTTTCATAGTAGAGGTTTCAAACTTCCGCTTGCACATCCTTGGACAGTCTTTCTCTGCCCCTTCAATATCTACTCTGTATGATCTCCTTAGATTTGGTATAACTTCGAAAGGCAGAACCTACATATAGAGAAATAACACGTCAAAGGTTAAATGTTAAAGCATTAATAGATTAAAAACATTTATAGATTCAAGGAAATAATATCTTTACCTCCAATGGAATTACAAATCCAGGCAATGTCAATTGTTCTTCCCGCGAACCACAAGTCATCTTTTCTATCTTTGTCATCAAGTAGTAAACATTCCCGACAGAGTCATCAAAGGTGTATCGCCCCCACGGAAATGATATACACAAATCCGGATCCTCAGCCATTCTAAACAAGAATGGCTCTATAGCTGAATCAGCCCCGGCCTTTTTTGCAAGTACCGCGCTTAAGAAATACAATATCATCATCCTCAGCCGATCTTGAGACCTCTTCTTCATCGAAAGAAGCTTGTCTTTGACATCTTTGACTCTTACGGATGTCCTCGTAAACAGCTTCTTCTTAAACTGAGACGTGTAATCACGCAACCTCATCTTCGGATGAAGTGTTTCGGAGTATTCATGGCAAAATAACCCACTGATCAGACCATGCTCTCTCAGAGAGTACCGGATTGGAATACCATTCACCACAAACCAGAGATTTTTCTTCGCATCAAGCTTTACCGTTCGAATCAGCAGCATAAACAAACCCTGGAGCTTACGGTTTGCTTCTCTCTCCATGTGGAAAATGTGTTTAAACTGCGGGTGAGATTTAAACCACGCCAACTCTGGTGCAAAATCCGGATTCTCTATCATCTCTAAGAAGGTGGCCAAATCACACCTGGTTTGGATCTTGCATACCGCATTATATTTGCTAGGTGGGTGGAACATCGTCAAAGGCTGCATCGGAAGAGTAGGAGTATCAGATATATCCTGCAATCAAAACATTATTACAATCCTAATGGTACCAGTTATACACAGTAGTACCAGTTATACACAGTAGTATCAGTTATACACAGTAGTACCACTTATTGCTAACAGTTATATACAGTAGTACCAGTTCAACTAACAGTTATACGTTCACCTAAATACTAACTTTTATACGGTTTATACTGAATACTCATAACCAATTCCTCTAAATAACTAGCTTATATACTAACTTATATACTATCTAGTACCAATTCTCCTAAGTACTAATCCACACTTATACTATATAATATGACATTAGGAACTTGAATCACATACCTCCGAAACAGTAATGCATTCTTCAACTTCTTCTGAAGGGATCGGACCTTTTGAAGTCCCTTCCTTGGAACTCTCCTTTTCCTTTGCAATCTTTTTAGAACCTCCCTTCCTCATCCTAGGACCCATTTCTGCAAAATCCACAACACCATAATCAAAACGTCTTTTCTCAATTCATATGAAAACCCAAAACGGACCATTAGAAGCAAAACAAGACAAATCAACAATTCACACTAAGACAAATCAAGACAGACAAATCAAGACAAATCAAAAAATCTACATTGTCCAATTTCTTCATATCAAAATCTGAAAAACCTCAAAACCACATACAAATCAAAACCCCCAAGTTGATTTTTTTTCAAACCCTAATTTCAAACCGATACATATATCAAAATCAAAACCCGATTACATATCAAAATCCCCTTCTTGCAACCAAAAACCAATTCGAAATGGAAACCCATTCGAAATCGGAATCAAAATCTCAACCCAGAAATCTGAAATGGAAATCCCCTTCTTGCAACCAAAATCGCAACTCACCTTCAAGAAAAATCACCGTCGCAGTCCACGGTGATGGAGTCGACGCCGGCGAACAAGAAAAATTCGGGAGATAGACGAAATTGTTAAGGTTTGGTTTTCGATTTTTCGCAAATAAGAAACTGAAATCTTGAAGAAGAAGAACACGAGAGATTTAGTCCGAGAGGGAGAGGGAGAGAAGAGCGGTTTTTTTTTTCTTTCCGTTTAATTTGATTTTTCTTAGAAAAATCTTCAACAGTTTTTTTTTTTTTTTTTTCGGTTTTCTTGGTAAATTTGCAGATTCATTAAGGGTAATTTCGTATTTAACCGTTTTTTGAATTAAAAAAAAATCAAAAGAAAAATGGATTTTAAGCTTGGGGCATATCTGAATAAAAATGTGAAGGTGGGGGCTTTTGGAGTTATGAGTGGCCAAGTAAATTCGACAGCTACTAACTACGAGTGGTTCAAAGCTGAAACATTGCTACCAACTCAGATACAGTAATTTTTCGTTATACTCTCGAAAAGTCCGTTTGTCTGTCTAGTCAATTAAGTTGGTTTAATCAGTAGAGACTTAGATTTTATCGAGTCGTTATGTGTTCAGAGGTTATTTCTATTCGTGTGGGGGATTGTTTGAACTAAAATTTAACAAGTGATTTTGTCACTTTTCCGGTGGATTTTCCGGCAAGGTCATTGTCCGGAATTACCGGATTATGAGTTCATTGGAAAGCTTGTAGTTTGGACTACAACTTGGAATGCTTATAACTTAAAATTGAAGTATTGGTGAATGAGAAATGTGAGGTCAAAGTATGGTGTGTATGACAATTAAAGTCAACACATTTATTAAAATCTCACATTGCTTAGAGAGGAAAGAGTGGAGTGGTATATATACTACTCTATCTTATCATGTTTACAAATGACTAGCATGATGCATGATGCATGTGAGAAATGGGAACCACACACGCGCACGCCGCTGCCACCGCTCGCTCGACTCGGCTTGGGCTTGGGCTTGGGCCAAAGGTCCATCAAGACTATTCTTTTTGGAGAAATTTTTTATTAAATTTTGGCCCACTTTTCCTGGCTCAATTAACAATCTCGGCCCATAATTGAACCAGCCCAAAATTGAACGACTGCGACTTACCGGTCCAAATTGAACAATTGCGATTGTTCAAATTTGATAACCGCGTAACCACGATTTCCCGGTTTTATAAAACCGAGTTTTGCATCTTCTTCCTCTCGAACGTTTTTTCCTCCAATATTTCAACCCAGAAAAATTCGAACATCCAATTCTCCCAAAAGTAAGTGTCTCAAGAGTATATATAGATCTTATGTTCGTTAGACTTCGATTTCGAGTGTTGCGAATCGTTGATAGTCGCGGTTTTATCATGGGATTCAGAATCGCATTAATTTGTCACACTACGGGCGATTTTCAGAATTAAAGACAGAGATTTTTTTCTCGACTCCGTTTCTGGTTTTAAGATCGTGTTCTTAATTCCTTTCTCGTTTTTTCCATTCGTTTTTCTCAATTCGATTTCTCAGTTCCTACACAATTGTCTTGTATGAGTAAACATGAGGTCACGTTGTCACGAAAACTTGAAACCCACAACTTTATATTTTTGCAGAGATTACAGATAATTGTTTATTTGTGTGATTTGTCTTCGAGTTAAAATATTTCATTTACGCTTATTAACATTTTAGTATGTGAATACACGTTTTTCTAATACGTTACATTTTTGCGTTGTCAGCAATCGAATCTTATTAATTATGGTAGTAAATGGCAACAAACACGAATGACCATTTTAGTTTCTCACTCAATTGAATTCATGATTCATAACATAGCAATGTATGGTCCTGTAAACCCTAAATTACATTTTTAAAAAGTAACGTACTGCTCAAGAAACAGCAAACTCGGCAGCGTTGTTCATTACTCTTCAACCATCCTTTGATCTCAAAGTCTTCAGCATTAATATTGTCTCGACTCCTCTAAGACTTTAAGACTTTTCCTCATTTAGGTCTTACAATTACGGGGAGAGAGAGAGAGAGAGAGCAAGTCGTCCTTGTCAAGTAGGAGAAAGCTTGCATGTTCTATGAAGGAGATTTATTGCGACAAAAATGATGACTTGATCAAAACGAGAAAAGATAAGAGTAGTCGTTAGGACAATTTGCCTAGAGCAAAGACTAAGACATGTCTCTCACGTAACCACATGAACTCCATGTTACTCTTGTCTTGCCTCTTTCCCTGAGCTGTCCTGTCTCTACAATCTTTTCCTTTTTTTCTTATTCAACTTTTTAAAAGAAGAATTAAGAATAAACAGTGTCCTTCTCATACTTTTTGGTAATGCCCCAAACATCTCAATCTCCCAAAGAACTCATGTCTACCTTCTTTATGGAATTCCCTAATTAATCTAGTTTTCTCCAACCACGTGAAATATTAAATCTATAAAACAACTCTTGACATGTCCTGCTTTCGTACAACTCTGGTTTTTTTCATTCTCAAGATTGGTAGGAAAAAAAAAACAGAGTATTTCTATTCAATGAAAACTTCTCTTGATTCAGACATCTTATCTCCCAAAATTCATGTTCACTTTATATAATAGAAACAAACCGAATCTATTTTTCTCCAACCACGTGAAAGATAATAGACAGTTCCTCAACTTTCTTGTCTTTCTAACTCTTTTTTTTTTTTTTTTCTCCAATGCCGGAAAGAAAACAGAGCATTTCTGTTCATAAACTCTTTAATATGATGAAAAACTAATATAGCTTCCAAAAAACAAAATTATTCTTCTTTCTTTATTTGGCTGGAGAAATTATGGAATGAATGTAAGGTCTTTTCATCACATGGGTTGCAGGAAATTAAAGAAGAACGTGGACCCTGAATAGACAAGAAACTGCAAGTAATATGATACTACAGCACGTTAAAATCATCTAATATTCAACCAAAAAAAAATCATCTAATATGAACATGAAATTGTACGATGATCAATAGTTGAATTGAATATGACAACATCAATCAGCTAAACATAATAAGAAAGGAAAAAACCGAGTGGCACCTCAAGAATGAGACCGCACAAATAAAAGTAAAAATTTTGAAAAATACCACTTTTGAAGTGGCACTTTTACTTTTTGAAAAGTGAATATTATCAAAATTGCCATTATTTTTCAAATTATTTTTCAAAATTGTCATAATTTTGGTGGCTTTCCAGAATTGCCACAAATTTACTATTTATGTTAGCAAAAAAACACATTTACCCCTTATTTTCTTTTTAACATTTTCTCTTCCACACATTTTTCTCTCTCTTTTTCTAAAAAAAATTGATGGCTCTTCTCTCTCTCTCTCTCCCCTTTTTTTTTCTCTCTTTCTTTTCTCTTATCTATATCATGGTGGTGATAGTCGCCGAGACAAAACGGTGGTGGCCATAGTTATCGAAGATGAAGACAATGTGGACAAAAACAGTAGACGATGGAGGACGGTGACGGAGACGATGGTTGCAATGGAAGACAAAAACGCAGATAGTGACGGAAGACGTAAACGGAGACAGTGACGGTGGTTGCGACGGAGGACAAAAACGGAGACACTGATGGAAGACATAAACGGAAACAGTGACGAATGACGTAAATGGAGACAGTGACGAAGGACGGCGACGGAGACGATGGTTGCGACGGAGGACAAAAACATAGACAGTGATGGTGGTTACGATAGAGGACGAAAACGGAGACATTGACGGAATACGTAAACGGAAACAGTGACGGAGGACGTAAACGGAGACAGTAACGGAGGAGGCGACGAAGACGGTGGTTGCGACGGAGGACAAAAACGGAGACAATGGCGGAAGACGTAATCAGAGACAGTGACAGAGGACGTAATCGGAGACAATGACGGATGACGGTGCCGGAGACGGTGGAAAAGTGGTGGTGGTGGTGGTGGTGGTGGTGGTGGACAAAATCAGACACTAATGTCATGATGGTATAATAATGAATAAATTGGAAAGGCAAAACAGTCATTTTCATCTGTGTTGAATAGTGAATTGTGGCAATTGGTGAACGAAATTAAAATAATGGCAATTGAAGAAAGAAATGTTTGAGAAATAGCATTGAGGCAATATTCCCTTTCAAAAATGCCATATTTTCAAAAAATTTACAAAAATACCACTTTTTCAAAATTATTTATTCATGATTATTTATGTTTGGGTTAACTATATTGTATTAAGGTTTAGTTTTGAGGGTTTAGGGTTTGTTAAGGGTCAATACATTTTTTAGGGTTTAAAATTTTAAGATTTAAGCTTTAAAAATCCATAATTAGTGGCATTTTTGCAAATGGACAACCCATTGTGGTATTTTTAAAAAGTGGCACACCAAAAATGGCATTTTTGCAATTGTTCCACAAATAAAAGTATAAATTTTTTTTCCGAATCATCGGCTGTCAATTTCTCTCAAAATACAGAGGTTTAAATGGTTCTTTGTTCTCATATACATTTTTATTATACGGTTCGAAGTGTCATTTCTGCTAATCATGGAATGAATCTCAAACTAAAAATACCAAATGGTACAAAAATACTCATATATATCCAAAATACAACATTTGTGTCTTTTATTTACCGCGGATTAATTTGGAGTCAGCTCATTAGATCATTTCGTATTAGATATGTCCATGACTGTTTCAAACTAATCCAAACTGGACATAACCCTTGGACATCCTATCCAATTAACACCTTTATCACTATTGTCTACTGCTCACAAATTTTGGCAAGGGTTAATAACACCTGGCTCATTAAACTTAAAAATCCATATCGGAGAGTTAAAAAAGTTTGCATATTTCATTGCCCAAAGTTCACTTTAATACATTGTTTGGAAAGATACAATATATTGTATCTTTCAAGATTTCCGACTGGCCTTCAGAATTTCCTGCCCAGTCGGGGGTCTTCCTTGGCC
Source organism: Arabis hirsuta (assembly GCA_964056655.1). Taxonomy (NCBI): domain Eukaryota; kingdom Viridiplantae; phylum Streptophyta; class Magnoliopsida; order Brassicales; family Brassicaceae; genus Arabis; species Arabis hirsuta. The sequence continues at coordinate 12,704,772 of OZ053309.1, read as the reverse complement.
TTCCCCTGAAACTTATATTGGCTTACGAAACTGTGGGTTGCTCTAGAGTCAAAGAGGGTGTTAACGTCAATTCCTCCTACATTTATTATTCCTACAATGGCGTTAGGGTTTTTGTTTTCCAGGCGATTTCGTGCACCCAGAGCCCTTCGTTTTGTCGCAGTTGGTTGTTCTTCTTCCGATCTAGTTCTTCTTACAGAGTCCTCCAAGAGTGTCATCTAAAAAAAGGAACCCTAGATTACTAAACATACCTTACCATAGTAACCAGAAATGAAAAAAGGTTGAGAAAAAGTTAACGAGAGTCTATAACCACACTGATCGCAAGTGAGTTTCTATCCGAACAAGCCCAACAATGGGTCGGTTCTGGACCAGACCTTATCGCTCTGCGGGTCGATCCATATCGTTCTTGTATCGAGGCCTTACTGATTCGCGGTATAGCGTCCTACCAAATCCAAGACCGAATGCTAATGGTATGCGGGTCGACCTTTTGTCAAGCCCAGATCGAGGCTCTTGCCGTCCCATGAGACCTCTTTGTCCCATGCTTGGTCACTGTCCGTGTACCGAATTGAGATACTCGACCAGATTCTCTCGATCCGGATCGAGTTTTCTCGACCTTTACTACTACCCTAACTTCACAATACTAGTAAAAGAACCCTATAAAAACTACAAGAGAATATACTAGAAAATGAATAGAAAGGTTACATATCATGTTTTACCTTCATCGCGGATTTCCTAACCTCGGGGTGGGGTGGTGAGAACTTCTCGACCTCCTCCTTATTTTTTTTCTACTGTGAGCGTGTTTCTTTGGCTCTAGGTATAAAGAGAATTTTTGTTTGTAAAATATGAGATATCTTGTCTCTTATTTATACTCACAAAACCTCCATAAAAATAAATTTTTTTTATTTCTCTTCAGCTCTTTAATACATGGGCCCATCTCTTTCCTTCATCTCCACGCCAAATTAGAATCTTCTAATAGATTTTAGGGCTTTTTCTCTTTAATACTTGTGGGCGTACCGTTTTCCTTTCACAAGACGGTCCATCCCAATTAAGAAAGTTCACTCCTTAGCCCAACAACATTTTTTCCTCAAAACTCCCAAAATTTTATTAAATTCTCCGAATAAGTTACAAAACTAAACCTCCCTCCTTGGGGACTCTCAAATCATTTCTCCACAAACTACTTTATCACAAGAAATAGGAATTGAATTTTTTTTGTTTAGCAATGACTACTATCTATATAGAGAATGAAGTTGGGTGCAACGGTTGATCTTGATCGTGAATCAACTTCAGAAATGTGAGTGTAGGTACGGTTTAATCTTGGTTAGACGCAATTCACTAAAGCTGAGCCGATTCTTTTTCCACGTGAAGATAGATTAACTCATTCACACGAAGTCAGGCCCATGAGAAGAGGCCTGTTAAGAAGCTGTTACAATTAATACCTACCGGAGTCGAAGAATATAGCACTTTTCCTCTGGTTTATCTATCTTGGTTCCAAGCAACTCAAAGTTTCCGAACACAATCTCTATGCAACAACTTCTTCTATCATCTTAATCTGTTTCTTTCAGTATGGTTTACCAAATCTCTCTTTGACCTACCATTATGTGACTTTTAGCGAGCAACCTTTTTGTTCTGATCTCACTAAAAGAAAAGAAAAAAGCTAATCTTCTGAAGATTTACGTCACATGATAACATACCAGCAATTTAACATCTTGGTGCTTAGATGTCAAATGCTTTTACATTTTTCGTGTTCAACAAACGAAGGTCGTCAATCGAAGGATTAAATTCGGGTTTGGTTAATGGACAAAAAAGGATTTGAGTGATATAAAGATGAATGTATATATAGTTTTAGATTGAAGATATTTAACCAAGTGAAGTTTAATCCATTAATGGTGACTTGTTGTTGAAAATGTAGTTTGTGTCCTACCATGTTCTCATTAGGAGTCTCTTTTGTAGGCGAGTCTCCGAGATCCTTTAGACGACCAGCGATATTTCATGTTCTTATCCTTATACCCCATGTTACAACGTCCCTAGTAAGGTCTTCTCAGTGATATGAAAAGACATGATTAAGGTGGTCTTCTCAATGATTTCAAAAGACAGGACCACATTACTTAGACTCTATGCAAGGAATTGAATTTGGCTAACTATGGCCTATCTGAAGTGAGTCATATGTGGATTTTGTTACATCATATCAACATCATGGAGATTAACCTATGTGCTTGTTGGTGCTTTTGAGCTTTAACTAAGATAAACCAACCAAATAGGTTATCTTCAAGTACTGCTCTTTTCTATAAATACACATCCTTGAATCCCTTAAGCTCTGCAAGTTTTCACAAATTTTTAGTAAAAAGCAATAAACTTTCACTTCCAATAATCTTTTTAATAAAGAACATAAAAGAATCCATTGCTATTAGAATTCCTCGTGTGTGCAATCATTAAAGCAACTTCTAAAATCTTCTCACAATCATCAAACAATGTCGATGTTCCGAAAGGACAGCTTGCGGTTTACGTAGGCGAGAAGCTGCAGAAGAGAAGATTCGTGGTTCCAGTTACGTACTTGAGTAACCCTTCGTTTCAACAACTTTTAAGAAAAGCAGAGGAAGAGTTTGGGTTTGATCATCCAATGGGTGGCCTCACTATTCCCTGCACTGAACAAATTTTTTTATCGATCTCGCCTCTCGCCTCAACGCTTGCTCGTGACTCACACACGTACCAGTAGATCTAACCCTTTAGTTTCTACTTGTTTTCTTGAAGGCAAAGAAGAGATGGCTACATGTGAAAATCTCTCTCTTTCTCTCTCTCTTGAAAGTGAAACAGAGCTAGATGTGTTTTGACTGATGTAACAATTGTTTTGTTCCTCGCGATCCAATGAATTGAAGTTAATATTCATCATTCATCAAACCCATATATATTTCTGAAATATGAATGTGGATATCATTTAACAATGAAGAAGTTTGGGTTTACAAATGGAAGTTTATCACTGGTTAAGGAAACAAGGAGAATACAGAGTTTGAGAAGAACCATCATTTATCTTGAGTCATTAGTTATCACTTCCTGGTGAAACTTGGGAAGAACCATCATAGATTCGAATCCACCAGGATGCTTGAAACCACTAGGACATCTCCACTAACAATGTGTCTTCCAAAGAAAGGAAGATTTTGCATCATCCACCATGTTGAAAAAAAAAAATCAACATACACATCAGTCTCAGGAAATTTCCATGGAAGCGCTCCAGAGAAATCTGAGATTCTGATAGTGCCAGCATTGCAATAGACATAAAGCTTGTGATCTTTGTATAACACTCTCCAATGCCATAGCAATCAGGAACTGGTCTCCACAAAACATCTCCTTCCTTCCAAACAACCACATAATGTTTTCTACATTATCCTTGGTTTCTTCGTCTACCTAAAACACAAAGGAGGTGAGGCGGGCACGGAGACTAGCTCGAGTTTTATTTTACCAAGTTGTGACTCCAAAAGAGGTAGATTGATTCTCTCCCCGGTTAAAACATTCAAGATATAGAGATTCAGTAAATGGCTTTGCATGAGGAGCAAGCATCCATAAGTCAGCCACACACGTACACTGTGCAAAACCTACACCAGGTCGAGGGTCGGAGATAAAGTTAGAGTCTGCACAACTCAGTCAGCGAAGCAAGGAGTGGATAAATATATCTTACCTTCTGTAATCACTGGGGAGAGATATAAATGTATATATACCAAACTTTGAATAAGATTCTTGAGACTAATCTACCATAGTAAAGGCATTTATAAGTTATAACATAGGCCTTTACTGGATTGCGAAAACTCACCTAATAAAGCACATGGCTTTGCCTCTTTTGACTTGATTGTTTGTGATTTGAAGAACAATTTGGCATACCCAGACGGACTCCAATTCAAATGACGCAGCTGATATTTCTACCATCAGACAAATCCATGTGAGAATCTTCTCCAGACAAGTGTGACAGTGAGTTCTTGATTTTTCCTGCTAAACAACTTCAAAAAGTCTCCTCCTACACACAAACCCTTGTGGTGCTGCCGCAATGTCCCACCATGTGAACTCTTCCCATACATGTCCACCTCTTGTAGGCCATAGAACAATCTTCAATGAAAGCTTCACCTCATTCGTTTATATATGTACAGAGAGAGCACTAGTCTTTCATCTCAAGACAAAACCAAACCATATTCAACAATTCAGAACTTAGGCAGTAAGTCTTTTTCCCAGAATCCGTCCGCAGAAACTTCATCAATTTTTTTAGCAGAAAATGGCTATGATGAGAGGTCTTTTGGCTGCAAAGAAGATATTTACAAGCAATGCGGCTTCAACACCAAAAGGATTTCTTGCGGTGTATGTAAGGGAGAGCCAGAAGAAGAGATATATGGTACCAGTTTCATTCTTGAACGTCCCATCTTTTCAAGCTCTGCTGAGTAAAGCTGAAGAAGAGTTTGGGTTTGATCATCCAATGGGTGGCTTGACAATTCCTTGTCTTGAAGAAACTTTCGTCGCTATAGCGGCACAGCTGCGATAGAACCATATGAAGAAAACATTTTTGAAATTCCATAATCCTTTTTACTAGGGAATTAGAATCCAATGTACATACATACTTTTTCCCCCTTTCTAGTTGAAAGAGTTGTTTTCAAAGGAGAGAAATTTAATGGAAATATGCCTCACATCATATCATATAACATATCTCTCAATAGCCTAATGATAAGAAATTAGAAAATATCTACCACTAGAATTCACAAGAGAGATTTGTATAATCACACAATCTCTTTCTCGAGTTGTCTTGAACACACACAAGAAAGAGAAAAGCTTTCAACAAAAGTACAAAGATTGTATAATCCAACAGTAAACACACATGATGTACTAGTTGTCAACCCAACACATTTGATTCAGTATTTGCTTTTCACGTTTCAACCATTGAACCTGAATCTCCACTACTGTCTAAGAAAGTAGCTTTTGGGTTGTGGATAGGAGGATTTGCCCAGTTCTGAATCTTCGTATCCAGAAAATTGACGGCTGAGTTAACCTGTAAGAAGAGCAAAATCTGAATAAAAAATCGAAACTTTCGGATTGTCAATGAATTGGGGAAGAAAGAAAAGCTTACAGAATGTGAAGCAGTCTGAAACAGAGTTTTCCCCAAGGGAAGTACACAAAACCTGTAGGTTCCACAGATACTTGATTCAGTTTCTACTTGGTTTCATAGATTCCAAGTGACAAAAGAAGAAGAAGAAGGGTTAGTCTTACATTCCTCTGCCGCCGGCGAGAGCTTCCTCCGATGGGTCCTTCCATTCGTCGACCCTAGAAGCCAAGACAGAATCATTTGTGTTTATCTGATCTCCATTAAAATTAAAGAAAATGATAAAGGCAGAGACTTTACTTACACCCAGCCGTAACGGCGGTCAAAGAGGAGGCGTCTGGAGGAGCGTTTGGGTGCAGTATCCGTTGGTTCCATATCTTCCGGTGTATAGCCTCGCCGTCAGACCCAAAATAGAGAAAAGGAAGAATCAATGTCTCACAAGCTCCGCTCGACCAAGTCAAAGTCTTAGACCAGGTCAAAGTCTAAGAAGCTCCTATATTAATCATATATTCGTTTTTTCTTTATTTTTAAACAAAAAAAGAAGTAAATTACCGTAAAATCAGGTAAAAGAAACGAAATTACAGACCCAACCTAATAGAACGACCCGACTCGCATACATCTGGATCCAATCCGGATAAAAATCGAATTGAATTAAAAATAGGGGAATCTACCTCTAAATTCTCTATGGAAACCAAACCCTACCAAAACCAATTCTTCTCTCTCGACTCGATTCTCCTTCGTATTTTAAAAGCCGTTAGAACGAGAAGGATAACTAGGAAAACTAAGAAGCGATTAAATCGAAATCAAGAGTTTGGTAAGTTGATTCATCGTGTTTTTTTTGTTCGAATCTATGTACTGTTGTGATGGTGAAGACAAGGTTTGGAAATCCGAGTAAGGATAAGACGAATCCGAAGGCCAAGACGAATCCGAAAGCCAAGAACAATGCTTCTCCATCAAATCTGAAAGCGAAGAAGACATCGAAGAAAGATGGTTCTCCATCGAATCCAAAGGCTAAGACGACATTGGAAAGTCATGCTTCTCCATCCGATCCAATTATAGTTCCACTGGAACCTGAAGTAAAAGCAACAGAAGTCCCCATAGAAGTAAAAGATAAGGAAGAAGAAATAGAAGATGGGAATGGTAAGGAATATAAAGATGACAGTCAAGCGGCTGAGAATGGAGACGAAAAGGAAGATGGCGAGGAAGAAGAAGATGGAGGTGATGATAACGGAGAGGAAGGAGAAGAAGAAGATGGAGGTTCTGATAATGGAGAGGAAGAAGAAAAAGATGGAGATGGCGGTTCTGATAATGGAGAGGAAGAGGAAGAAGAAGATGGAGGTTCTGATAATGGAGGGACTAATAGAGAGGAAGCAGAAGAAACCATACATGAGCGCAATCAACTAGGACAATGGAATCTGTTGCAATGGTATGTACATCGCAACATTGTGCTATTTGGTATAAATTAGTAAAAGGGTTATGTTTTATGAGTTTGTAGTAAAGAAACTGTATTTGAAATGTAGGATGTAGACACTGAACCAAAGCAGCAAGACATTATGTGCTTCCCTAAGAGTGAGTATGGGAAGTCAGTCAAAATTGTAACCAAGTGTTATGTTAAGAAGGCCGTTGAGACTTTAGAGAGGATACTTGAACCTGAGGAGTTGGAATGGTTCTATGAACATCCCAGTTTTGTCATTTTTTTCACATGCCAAAGGAGAATAACCACATGACGATGGGAATGTGGATGCTTTTTCTCCGCAAGGTCAGGACAGAGAAGAGAAAAGAAGCTTGGTTTGTGGTCAATGGGGTTCCAATAAGATATTCTATGAGGAAACATGGACTCTTGTCTGGTTTAAACTGTCACTCATATCCACCAAACTTTAGATCATTCGGGAATTTGAAGTTTGTTGAGAAGCATTTCAAGACGGAAAAACCAACCTATGCAGCCGTTGAGAATAAGCTTGTGTCAATGAAATATTCTCGAGATAGATTGAAGATTGCGGTATTATACTTCTTATCGAGCATCATCATTGGAAATGGTAAGGTAGGAGATGCAACACCTGCGGTAGAAGAGATCTTTAGGAGTGCTGTTACTGATCTTGATTGGTGCAAAAGCTTCCCATGGGTCAATTGTCTTTTGATGACACTATGGATAAGTTAAAAAAATTGGTGGACAAAGGTGATGGAGTCGCCAAACCATTTTGGTGCTTTCCAAACTTCATCATTCCTTTGGAGGTATGAATCTGTATGTGATTAAGTATTTTAGTGTATGCCTTTTTGATTATGTGAGTATCTGAGTATTTGTTAATGTTAAAATGTGTAACTTTTAGCATTAGAGGCAATCCCTGAGTTGATGAAGAAATTCAGAGAAGCGGTTAACGCTCCATCGACTGGGTGCCCTAGGATGTGCAAGAGCAGATTCATATCACATACCATGAAAGGTTTCTCACTTTCTGAGCTTAATGATGCACTTGGCATCACAAAGGTTAGAAATAATTGGTTAGATTCTAATGAATTAGCTATGTTTATGGGATGATTGGTTACATTAGTAATTGAACTTGTTTTCATAGGATATCCATAGTATCATGGAACCAACTTTACAGGAGATTCCTATTATGGAAGAAATCATGGGTGATCCTTTTGATGGTGATGATCATTGTGATGCAATCGTTGATGGTTGGATGAGGATCATCGAAATTGAGAAGAAAAAAGTTTGGATTAAAGAGTGGTACAATGTAGATGTGGATGGCCGGAAAGAAGAAAACCAGGTTGTGACTAAGGTTAATGGTAAGGATAAGAGAAAGAGGAAAGGGAAAGAGAAAGAGAATGTTGATGGTTGTTATGAGGATTTGAAGGAGCTTATGGAAGCTGGATTGAAGGAAGTTGGTGAGAAGATGACAAACATGGAAACAAAGGTGTCCAGGAAGCTTGCTGAGTTGGATGAAAAAATGAAATATGTTATGACAAAGCTTCCACCCATGGACGAGGGTACTGGTATGGAGAAGGAAGTAGGTGGTGATGAACCGTCAAATGTGAAGGAGAAGAAAAATATGAAGAAGAGGAAAAAGAGTTACTCAAACCTTGTCCAAGGGCATTTTGAGAAGCCAAAGACGCGTGCCGATGTGAACCTCTAATCCCCAGTAACTCAATCTAGTACTCTGTTTATTTTCTTGTTGTTTTTGTGTACTCGTACTACTGGTTAAACCGGTTGTTGGATTTATGGATTTTTTGTGTACTCGGATTATAGATGTTTTTGTGTACTCTGATTTATATGGATGTTGTGTTGTTTTAGTATAGATTTGATATTACATTTAGTATAATAGAAAGACAAGACAAACGTACTTAACAAAGAAAAAGCAGAAAACTATGTATAATGAAAAATTACACATAGTTTTTAGAGAAAAGTACTGAAATAGCATAGAAAAGTTGTTATATTACTAGAATAACATACATCTTTTGGAAATTACTCAAAAAATTTTAAAGCCTAGTAAATTACAATAAACACCCTTGGTTATTTTTTTTAATTGAGGTTATTTATAATTAAAAAATGATTAACTAATCCACGTCACTAATCACTGTTCCACGTCACTAATAAGATTAACCGTGTTAACAAGTCGGAAAAAGAAACTCAAAGGACGGAAAAATAAAAACTTCGTGTGTTGTCGTCGAAACTTCCAGCGTTTTCTCTCTAGTCGATTTCTGAGAAACATTCACCGCCGTTGTCGTCGAAACGTCTGCTCTGCATTTTCACAGTCGAAGGTGAGTATAAACAGAGGAGTGGGGATTCTTTCGAGTAAAATCTGAGGAATCGAAGGTGTGTGTCGCTTATTAACGGTATTGTGGCTGATTTATTATTCTGTGGCGGCTTGTTTATCGTTGCTAGTGGCTGTTTAAATTATTTATTACGACTGATTTATTGTTATGCTATCGCTGATTTATATGTGCAGTTGTGGCTTAGTTTGTGTTACATTGCGGCTGATTTATATGTGTAATTGTGGCTTAGTTTGTGTTACGTTGCGGCTGATTTATATTTGCAATTGCAATTGTGGCTATTGTGGCTGAGTTTGTGTTATGTTGCGGCTGATTTATGTGCCATTGTGGTTGAGTTTGTGTTTGGTTGCGGCTGGTTTATTTGTTTGTTGTGATTGAGTTTGAATTTTGTTGCGGCTGATTTATCAGTAATATGTTATGTCTTTTATGTTCAGATGGCTAGTTCTGAAGATCAAGCAAGGGATTACCCTCCAAGACTATACGCTGAAGGGGCTTCTTATCTGGAAAATAAAAAAATTAATCACAATGTCCATTTGGGAGACTTCCCTCAAGTCAGAGACGCAATAGGACATGATGTGTGGGAACACATAAAGTAGTTTCCTCTTGGAGTAGTTGCTAAGCTAGCTGATAGCCAATTCGTGTGGTCTGGGAAGACTGTACACTATCTACTATGTAGACAGCTGCGAGTACATAAGAAGGAGATTTGGTCTCTCGTTGTTGATCAACCTCTCAGGTTTAGCTTAATCGAATTTGGTGCGCTCACAGGTCTAAACACAGGTCCACTGCCAACAGAAAGTTTTGAACCTGAGCAATACAAAACGTTCTAGGAGGAGTTGAATGTGCCGCTTGGGGTAGGACCCAAGTTAGATGAACTGAGGCCATCATTAGAGGTCTGTCGATGCTGGAGTTTTGAAAAGCGAAAATGGTTAGGGCTGTTGCTTCTTCAAGCCATGGGACTTTATGGCTTGCATCATAATTCTAGAATACCCTTTGAAAGTGCAAAAAGAGTATTCGACGATGAAGCCTTGAGGACTTATCCGTGGGGTCGGACTGCATTCAAAGTTCTGGTTGGTTCAATTAAGATGTTGAATCCACAAGGAAAGTCGTACACCATTAGCGGTATGAAGGACGTGTTGCTGGTTTGGGCGTACGAAGCTGTGACTTGCTTCGGAGAGCGTTTTGGAAGAGTAGTCAATGAGAACAAAATTCTTCTTTTGCGATGGGGTGGAACCCGTACACGTAAAAGTCTTACTACAGCCATATCTGAGAAGATCAGAGATCATGGTGAGGTAAGAAGGTTGACTTGGATGAGTTATGAATCGTTTGATGTCTGAATTATGAGTTACTTGATTGCTGAGTTATGAATCATTTGATGTCTGACTTATGAGTTACTTGATGGCTGAGTTATGAATCATTTGATGTCTGACTTATGAGTTACTTGATGGCTGATTTACTATGCAGGTGCGTGTGAAGAAAATGGTTATGAAGGAGGCTGTAGAAGAGCTGTTTCCGCAGTGGTCGAGTGAAGAAAATGACCCACAACTTGTAAATCTGATAATAGACATACATGCGGATAGGTTTGTTAGAGGTTTTTGGGATGTGAAGAGCAATGAGAACAAGAAAAAACTGGAGGCTGCAGTTTCGTTAGATTCCGAGCAACCTCCCGCAAAAAAGCAGAAGAAAGCTGAGAAAAACCAGGAAGTAAACAACAGTGAGATTGTGTTGCAGCATGTTAGTGAGGAGGATATGGGGAAAGAGACGGATTTGACGACTGTAGTGAATATCCTGGGAAATCTTGTCAGAAGATTTGACAACTTTGACAACTTTGCTAGTAGAATAGAGAGTGTTGAGTCGCAGTTAACCGCCTACAACACAAAATTTGGAGAGTTATCAGATTTGAAGAAGATGATTGGTGATATATTCTAAGCTGCTGTGGAAGAAAGAGTTGCATCTACTGAGAATGATCGGATGCAAATGAGAGAACGTCTAAAGGCTCTCGAGGCACGGAACAGTTCCCAAAAAGATGATAACGTCTCAAAAGTCATCAACATCCCGTAGAAATCCGTTAATAGTCCAAAGGTACGTTATAGCTGAGTTATGTTTATTTTTGACGACTGAGTTATGGTTACATGACGACTGATTTATTCTTATTAGTCTCGGCTGAGTTGTGTTTATATGTTAATACAGCGGAAGAAGGACGAGTTTAAAAGTCCTGAACCAGTCAACAAAAGCCTCCTGACAGCCTCAAAGGTACTTTACAGCTGAGTTATGGTTAGTTTTGACGGCTGAGTTATAGTTACATAACGACAGATTTATTCTTATTATTCTGGCTGAGTTATGTTTATATGTTAATACAGGAGGCTAGTCCTGAACCAGTTAATATCAAACTGAAATTGAATATCAAAGATCCTAAGGCCACTGATTTGCAAAAGAAATTGGCTGAGGAGTTTGGTAATGACGAAGAAACAGTTGATTTCGTTACTGTTTCTCCTGCTAAAACAAATAAATTGGCTGAGGCAAAAAAGCAGGAGCCTGAGGTTAAAAAGCAGAAGGAGGCCGCTGTTTAAGGAAGAAGGAGGCCGCTGCTTTAAAAAAGGAGGCAACTGCTTTAAAGAAGAAGGAGGCCGCTGCTTTAAAAAACAAGAGCCTCTAAGAAGGACAACGAGGCGTCGTAAGGGTGACGACGATCCGAAACCTACGGAAGTGACTATCCCAGAATCGAACATAAGAACACCTTTGACAAAGAATAAACAGATTGGAAACGACAGTGAGATTGAGGATGTCACCGACAAAATTATCGCGCAAAATAACGAACTTTTGCCAGAGTCTGATGAGGAAGAAGAGGAAAGGATTAGGTCTGAGAGAATTAAGGCTTATCGGGAGTCAAGTGTTCAATTATCTTCTGATGGGTTTTCAGCGAGGCTACAAAATGATCCTCAAGCACGAGTTTTTCCTTATATTGGAGACAATAGAACGACGTGCATGAGGAAAAATTATGAACCTTCACCGGCAATCTATGATTCTCTCTCACCTGTTGATCCGGTTAAAGTGGATAAACTTTTGGATCACCTAAAGCCATTCAAGTATGACCATTTAGAGCATGTGTTAATACAGCTATTAGCAATATTTGCATAAACTAACTTGTGTTTAATTGTTTTAGGGACGTTCCACTTAAAGAGGCTGCTGAGGATATCGAGTTCTACAGAATTCTCATAACTGAGAGAAAGTAATGGCCAAATCCAAGTTATGGATGGTTGTATGATAATGTAAGTATACTATTGGGGCTGAGTTAAATATACTTAATGCCTGAGTTATTTATTATATGTTTGAGTTATGTAGGCTTAAGTATGCTTTATGTATGAGTTATATATTATATGGGGCTGAGTTCAGTTTAATTTTGGGCTGACTTGATTCTCTTTGTACAGCATATTTCTGCGTATATGAGACTCCTCATAAAAAAATCCAAGCTAGATCCCTCCCCATTCTACTCCAACCGAATTGGATTTTTGGACCCTTGGTTTACTTCAGGATGGTGTATTGATTATCCACAGTTCAAGATCAAACCAAAAATGTTTAAGTTCAAAGGTGCTGGGTTTGAGGAGTTAGTAAACGGCAGAATTCCCTCAGACATGCCAACAAACAAGAAGTGGTTAGAAGATGTCGATCACTTGTACGGAGTTCTATAGACTGGAGGAGATCATTGGGTGGCATTTCACGTGGACCATCTTAATGAGAAGATCGATGCTTACGATCCCATCATTGGACAAGTAACACCCGAACGTGAACAGAAAATCCTAGATGAATTTAGGCCGTTTACGCAAATGATCCCTGCAATGATGAACGAATTAGTTCCTGCCAATCTCCGACAACTTAGATTCAAGCAGTTTTCGTTCCGAAGGAGGAAAGGCAAATACGTCCAAGTTGGCGACTGTGGGGTGTATGCATTGAATTTTGTCGAGTGTCTAGCGCTTGGTCTAACTTTCGATGGGATTAATGATGCGAATATTCAGGGTATACGGGTAAAGATGGCATCAGAGATCCTCCATGAAGGAACTTATAATTTGTTTGGGCAGTTCGAAACATGAACCCGTTTATTGTATTGTATTTGACTTATGCATGATAAGCTTTCATTAAAAGTGTAAATTAAATAGAGTTCCAATTAAGATTATCTAAACATACCCTAACATACCCTAACACACCCTAAACATACCCTAATCATACCCTAAACATAGGTTCTCTTACAACTATCTAAACCCTAAACCCTAATTCATAAACCCTAAACCCTAAACCCTAAACCCTAAATCCTAACATACCTAAACATACCCTAAACATACACATTGTTCTCATAAAACCCTAAACCCTTTTCTCTATATCCTAAACCCTAAATCCTAAACCCTAAACCCTAAATCCTAAATCCTAAATCCTAAACCCTAAATCTAATTGGTGAGATAAATACTGTTGAGGTATATGTTCTCTTTCAACTACCTAAACATACCCTAATATCATGTGTACATAACTCAGTACTAAGTTACGTTGAAGCTCTTATAAAAAAAACATTATTTATTCAATTTTGGACGAATGGTGGCGAGAAGCCAGATTGGATAAACACTATAGTTTGGACGAATCTGGTCGATATGTTTGAAGAGTTTGGCCCTGATAATTTTGGTTTTTGAATGTAATTTAGTTATGATACCCTTTAGTTATTTGTGTTTCATCTCTTTAAACCAGCCGTATCTTTTGTGTTTTGCATGAATAAATCAGCCGCATCTTTTGAGTTTTGAATGTATAAATCAGCCGTATAGATAAGCTTAACTAACGAGTTATTTGTGTTTTAAATATTTAAACCAATAAGTCAGCCGCTTCTTTTCCACAAAGCAGTCATAACTCAGCCGAAACACGAATTCGTCACTCTTAAGTCAGCCGCTTCTCTTGTAGACATCTGTTATGGTACATCAATCTCCTTTATCTGAACAAAAACCGCCAATAATTCCTTTATCTGAAAACCCTAGGTTTCGAAACAACGCGGCTCCTCTCTTTCTCCTCTCTTGCGAAACCAAAACTTAAAATCTCAATCCATCACTTATCATGGCATCTCCGTCACAATCCCCAAATCCTTCACCGGATTCTTCCTCTGCTACCTCTGAAACTCGGTTTCCTAGAAAATCTAGGGAAGGATATACAATTGACTTCTACAATGATCCATGTAAGTCTCTTCGACTTCCTCGGTTCAAGATCTTTCCTTTCTGACTTCTAACTTACTGTCTGACCCCTTTTTCTCTTTCCCTTTCTCTATGAACCAACGACAACCACTGAAGCCCCTCAGGAGGTCACTGACTACACGATAATTGGAGGAAATCTCTTGTAAGTTTCATGAACCAACCCTGTTTATCTTGAACCCTGTAGATCATTGTTATAAACCTACATACTTCTAACTGCGTACATGTCGATTCAAACACCAATCTCAAAATTTGCAACGCTAATCTGAAATCTGTTTCTCTGTTGCGACATGACCAATTGACAGGGCCATCGACAACTATGCCCGAAAACATTCACGAAACGGAAAGAGCTTTTTGTTTAATGAGGCCATTCTCGACAGAATTTCCAAGTAAACTCTTAGTCAACATGTATGCTGGGTTTAGAGTAGCGTGTACCTTTACAATTTTGAAAATGCCGAAATCAAGAATGTCGAATTCTGTCAATATGTGTATTGCCCTGACATGAAATGTCGAATTCTTTGCAAGACAAATTTTCCTTGTTTTCAACCTGGTGAAATTAATACTGTCAACCTGTGATGTTTCTTGTATTTTTTTTGTTTCTCGTTGTGCAGGTACTACCGGGACTTCCTCGCTCAAAAGAACAGAGCTCGGTTCGAAGAGGAGACGCCAAAAACTGGAGATGAAGGCAAATCATCTCGTCGGAGTCCAAATCAACCACCAAATCCGAAGAAACACAGAGCCGATACCTCGCCGTATCAGACCGAGAAGAAACCACAAGATTGAAGTTTGAAGTTTTTAAGTTTTTATTTTCAAGTTTTTAAGTTTGAATTTCTGCGTTCGGAGTTTCTCTCTCTGTAAAAGATTAAAGTTTTTAAGTTTTGATGTTCAAGTCTGCTAGTTTATTTCATGTTTGAAGATTGAAGTTTTTAAGTTTTGTATGAGAAGTCTTCTACTATATCTCACAGAGAAGTCTGCTAGTAGACTTCTCGTGCAGACTTCTCGTGTAAATTAAATCTGTAGACTTCTCAATGAAGTCTACTAGTAGAGAAGGTAGAGTCTTCAATCTCTAACATGCAATTTTTTTTAAACTGAAGAGTTATTTGTGTTTTGAATATTTAAACCAATAAGTCAGCCGCTTCTTTTCCACAAAGCAGTAATAACTCAGCCGAAACACGAATTTGTCACTCTTAAGTCAGCCGCTTCTTTGCACAATCAGTCTGAATTAATTGATTTACATGTCCGAAATTACTATTGCTTCATTTATTATGCGATGGGATTATGTCCATAATCAGACATACTTTTTGGTAATATCGAAACGGTAAACTGACGGTCAAAAATACATCAAAATTTACTTTTTTGGTTGATCAGTCAAGTCAGCCTTTACTCAAAATATACGAACATTTGTGCAATATTTAAATCAGCCCTAACTAAATAGAGTCCCCATTAAAAGTGTATACAATATGAATGGTATCTAACTGGTGAGATAAATATATGTTAGTCAGCCTTTACTCTCATTAATAGCGACTGACTGATTGTGCAAAGAAGCGGCTGACCAAAATATTAGAGTTCCTAAAAGTTTAATCATAACTCATAGTTCCCAAAAGATTAATAATTACACCTAATATAGGAAGCGTCTCGAGAGTATTAATTTCAATATGATTACGTATTCAGACGCAATAATAAATAATATATTCTCTATTATTAAAATTTAAAATCACATAACTGATCCAAAAGCAGCGGTCACACAAATTGTTCTCCTTATTGCCTTCAATTAGTGTGAGACTTTCCCCAACCCCAGTCTAGAGATCTAACAATCTTGTCTATCCTCTGAACAGATTCTCTTGTGAAAAGAGATAAATACTCCTCAGTATTCCAAAATACATTGCGTATCATTGCATATGTGTATTAAACCCTAAACCCTAAACCCTAAACCTTAAACCTTAAACCTTAATTCCTAGAGGTATAGCAAAAGATACACATTGTTCTCACAAAACCCAAAACCCTAAACCCTAATTCCTAAAGGTCTAGCAAAAGATACACATTGTTCTCACAAAACTCTAAACGAAACCCTAAACCATAATTCCTAGAAGTATAGCAAAAGATACATATTGTTCTCACAAAACCTTAAACCCTAAACCCTAAACCATAAACCCACCCTAAACCTTAATTCATAGAGGTATAGCAAAAGATACACATTGTTCTCACAAAACCCTAAACCCTAAACCCAAATTCCTAAAGGTCTAGCAAAAGATACACATTGTTCTCACAAAACTCTAAACGAAACCCTAAACCATAATTCCTAGAAGTATAGCAAAAGATACATATTGTTCTCACAAAACCTTAAACCCTAAACCCTAAACCATAAACCCACCCTAAACCTTAATTCATAGAGGTATAGCAAAAGATACACATTGTTCTCACAAAACCCTAAACCTTAAACCCAAATTCCTAAAGGTCTAGCAAAAGATACACATTGTTCTCACAAAACTCTAAACGAAACCCTAAACCATAATTCCTAGAAGTATAGCAAAAGATACATATTTTTCTCACAAAACCTTAAACCCTAAACCCTAAACCATAAACCCATAAACCCTAAACCCTAAACCTTAATTCCTAGAGGTATAGCAAAAGATACACATTGTTCTCACAAAACCCTAAACCCTAATTCCTAAAGATCTAGCAAAAGATACACATTGTTCTCACAAAACTCTAAACGAAACCCTAAACCATAATTCCTAGAAGTATAGCAAAAGATACACATTGTTCTCACAAAACCTTAAACCCTAAACCATAAACCCATAAACCCTAAACCTTAATTCCTAGAGGTATAGCAAAAGATACACATTGTTCTCACAAAACCCTAAACCCTAAACCCTAATTTCTAAAGGTCTAGCAAAAGATACACATTGTTCTCACAAAACTCTAAACGAAACCCTAAACCATAATTCCTAGAAGTATAGCAAAAGATACACATTGTTCTCACAAAACCTTAAACCCTAAACCCTAAACCTTAATTCCTAGAGGTATAGCAAAAGATACACATTGTTCTCACAAAACCCTAAACCCTAAACCCTAATTCCTAAAGGTCTAGCAAAATATACACATTATTCTCACAAAACTCTAAACGAAACCCTAAACCATAATTCCTAGAAGTATAGCAAAAGATACACATTTTTCTCACAAAACCCTAAACCCTAAACCCTAATTCCTAAAGGTCTAGCAAAAGATACAGATTGTTCTCACAAAACTCTAAACGAAACCCTAAACCATAATTCTTAGAAGTATAGCAAAAGATACACATTGTTCTCACAAAACCTTAAACCCTAAACCCTAAACCTTAAACCCTAAACCCTAAACTAGTTTTTACTAGTTTCACCAAGTAGTTCGAAACAGAGGCAACGAAATTGGTCATATTTTGAACAAATGAACAAAAGGAAAAAAAAGATAGGAAATTTTTTTTAAATCTTTTACAAATTTCTATCATAAGTTAAAAACGTGGAATATCCAAAAAAACGTGTTATACATGTTTGACAGAAAATTGGTCATAGTTTTCCCAAGTTATCGGTTGTACAAAACATGAAAACAGTTTTAATTTTCCGGATTTCATGATTATTGTAGTTTTACTAATTTAAATTAACATTTATTTAGTTGTACAAAGAAGATATTGCCATTCTTGCATTATCCCAAGGTTTTGGTGGTGTAACATGGTAGAAACAAATCGTATACATCTTTCATATCATAATGGTGGTACTAATAATCAAAGTGACCATAAAAGTTGAAGGTGTTATATGTCAAATGTGTTAGTTGATAAAATATATTTTTCCACATATCTTATAATACGCTCAAACATTATAGTCTTTTGAATTGTGTTATAAAATACGTCCAAACATTATACACATTCTCACATAGTTAAAAAAAAAAAAAAGACAAGGATACATAGTAGTACAACCAGTTTTATGTAGTAATAAAGATTTGTCACAGTACAAGTAAAATACTCATACACATATTCAAATAATCCCATATTCAATGCATACAAACGCAAGTCAAGCTTTATACATGAATTGAAAATAAATCTAAAAAAAGAGACAAGGATACATAGTAGTATAGCCAGTTTTACATAGTAGTACACAGACACGAAACAAAAACAAGTCAAAACACAATGATACATGAAACATCAACCTTCCCTAGAGATTCCAAACCATTCACCCAATTTTTTTTCTGGGATAAACCTGTTTACTTGTCTTCCTCATCTTCCAAAGACCTTCTCCCGCCGAACAATACCGGTTTTCTTTATTTCTTCCCCTCTTTTTCGGATAATCCGGAGGTAATGACACCTTTGAAAGTATGTCATCCGGAACTTGCCACTGAGACTCATGCGGGACTATATAAATCGTCTCGCAATACGCTAACGCCCAAGTCTCAAGCTTAAAAAAATCTGAGCACAAATCATAAACATTGTGGGAGCCAAGATTACCACAATTAGATTTGTAAGGGTTTCGAGAGGAAGCAGAGATTTCTAGGTTAAGCTACGAAAATGATAAGCAAAGAGAGATGTATGTTATTGTTGTGTAAGATTTTGTGAACAAAGTTGCGGATACCCTTCTAAGGGTTTGAACATTGATATATATATCCCCATAAGTCGGCTAAGCCTTTCCATAAGAGATAATGTTAATTTTCCTAAATCTTCGCGGATTTCCTTTTCTATATGTCGGTTGTGTCGAAGTGGGCTTCGTAACCGGACCGGGCTTTTGACGCAGGGAACCTTTTGGCCTTTGTCGTTATCCTGCCAGTTCCTCGGTAGCCAATGTCATCGCGCGAAGCGATGACATCGCTGGCAGAGATGACATCGCTGGTAGAGATGGCATCGCTGGCAGCGTGACGTCGCTGGCAGCAAAACATCTTTGGCGTTGTGACCTCGCTGGCATTATGACTTCTCTGGCACTGCATTCATGATTTCTGCTGCGAGTACAGAAGACTCAGAAGGCTCCTTTCTTGTATGGAAATGACTCAGGAAAGGAGAGCTGCTTCATTTTCTTGTTGGAAAACGACTTAGAGAAGTCACATGATATCCTGTATGTTAATGCGACTCCGCATCCACGCGCTGCGCACTCATAATTTTGGACTTCAACGTTGAGCGGGTGAAATCTGACCCCAACAGTTAGTCCCTCAGCTCGGTAGTGTTAGTGGTAATAGTATCGATTTAAAGGTCTCTAGATATCAGCGTTGCTGTCCAAAATCGTTACGCTATCGTTAGCGCAACGTCTCTGGCTCGGGCTGCCCACACTGCAGTGGAGAATGGTTTTAACGATGGAGGTTTTAAGACTCCGTATATAATTTTTATTGAAGATTTTAAGACTTCCTGCTTCGCTTGCTGGAGTCGACTGCGTTGCTGCTGGAACGACGACGATTTTTTTTTTTTTTTGGCATTCCGATCATCGACGTCAACGACATCTTTGGCACGGGAAAAAGATTTCCGGTAATAATAATGTCGTTGAGGAGTCCGGGACCCGCTAATGAGATGGGAAGAGGGAAAAGTTTTTTTTTTTCTTCTTCCTCTTTTTTTTGTTTCTTTCTCCTCTTTTCTCCTCTTTTTTTTCTTTCTTCTCTTTTTTTTTTCTCTCCCGCCGCCGTCGCATTTTGAGATCGCCGCCGCCGTGTTTTCGGGCCGCCGCCGTCATGTTTGTTCCGCCATCGCTCATCTCTTTCGGTG
The DNA here is from genome assembly GCA_964056655.1 of Arabis hirsuta. Taxonomy (NCBI): domain Eukaryota; kingdom Viridiplantae; phylum Streptophyta; class Magnoliopsida; order Brassicales; family Brassicaceae; genus Arabis; species Arabis hirsuta. The sequence goes on along the minus strand of OZ053309.1, from coordinate 12,685,010 downwards.
AGTTCCCTTGTTGCCCTTCTCTAGATTCTCATAGTTCCCTTTGAGAATTCCAAACTTGTAGATCTAGATTCTCATGAAGAACAAGCTTATCTAGGTGGATAGCAAGTGTCAATTTGGTTATGTAAAGGGGAATCCTTGAATCCTTGCTTGTTATTGATCAACAAGCTTTAATTATTGACGGAGTAAGCTTTGTGTTGTGTTGATTCTTAGAATTCCCTTTGTATTTTTGGTCCATTGATGATGAACAAGATGATAAACAAGACTTGGTCTTGGTTAATTATTGAAAACCCTGGACTTTTGATCTCTAAATTTCATGTGTGTAGATCAATGTGTGGATATGGAGGAGGAAGGCATGGCGACGATGACCGCGAAGGCGACCGCGTCGATTCCAAAGACAGCCGCATCTCCGAAGACCCTCGTGCCGCCGAAGATTGTTTCGCCGGAGAGCATCGCGTCGAGGACCGATGTGCCGCCGAGGACCAAAGTGCCGCCGAGGACCGAAGTGCCTCCGAGGACCAAAGTGCCGCCGAAGATTACCAGGCCGAAGACCGTCACACCAAAGACCATCGGGCCGAAGACTCTCGCACCGAAGACCCAACGAAGTCAGTCCGATGAAGTGTTGGGCTGATGACTTCGAATGAGTTTCCCGAGGCCACCGATGTCACTCGGTTCGTTGATGACCTGGACCCGCAGCTTCCCCTGGTGCTGCCGATGTATCGTTATCGTTGCCTTCTTCCTCTTCATTAAACTCGCGAGCTTCTAGTATTGAGAGGGATGACGATGCTACACTTGTTGTGGTTGAGCAAACGATGACGACTAAGAGAAAGCAAAAGGCAGTGACTCGACCCGACCCTCCTGGGTCTTCTCTCTCAGACGAGGAGTCGCTGCGACTTCTCCGAGGGAGGTGCGGGATCTCGGAGGAGATTGTGCTGTTCGCTCCTGATTCTGTTGACAGAGCCGATGCCCCGCCTCCAGGGTACGTCACTTTTTACGAGAACTACTTCGACCAGTGCTTGCTCCGGTTTCCGGTGCCCGGATGCTTTCTTCGTTTTTTAGCGGCAAACAATGTTTCATTTGCTCACTTTAACCCGAGGGGTCTCAGACACCTCATTGGTATCTATGTGCTGAGCAGAGAGCGTGGCGTTGAGATTAGCACTGAGCACTTGTCCTGCTTGCTGGACTTCAGGACTCGCGGTCAGAAAAAGGAGCTCAAGTACAGTATCATTCCCATGGCGGGCCGAAGACTCATCGACGGGTTTTCTAGCAAAGATGAGCACTTTGAGGACTGTTTCTTCTTTGCTGAGATTTTAGAGAAAACCGCTAAAGTAGGCTATGTCACCCTTGTTAAGGCGAGATGGGAAAGAAGAGGTAACCAACACTTAGTTTTTTTTTTTTATTAACACGTGTTGCCTCATATGTTAACTCTCGGAATGTTGTCTCTCACAATGAAACCAGTGTTCCCCGTGATCGATGCCAGCATCGATGCTGCTATGCACGGGGATCTCGCCTTCGGGAAGGATCGTTGGCTTAGATCATTCGGTAGCTAGAGGATCGAGAAAGCGCTTTCCACCATGGTCATCCCGAGAAAGACTCTCGGCCGAGGCGAAAAAAATTATCATCTCGCCAGAGAGCAGAGATGGCAAAAACGTCGACTGCCGAGACATCAAGGACCGTGGCGCCGACACCTACAGCACTGACGATATCGTCGTCGCGGGCGAGGGCTCCGACGGGTGCAGCACCGAGAACGTCCGCCGCATCGGTCCTACATCCTAACTCTTCTTCCCTCACTCCTGACGAGGCTGCGAGGCGGCGTGAGCAATCCCGGAAGAACGCTCTTCTCTCTTGTGGCAAGGGAGAAACTATCCCCAAAGGAACTTCTCCGAAGAGACAGAGAGTGGGTACATCCCCTCGAGCCATTGCCGAGAAAGCAGCACCAGCGAGCAATGATGCAGCAGCCTCTGTCAGGCTTTCGGCTCCTCGAACTGTTTTCCCACCAGCTGGAGGGTTGCTTCGCGGGGAGGCCTACGCGCTGACGAAGTCCAAGGCTTCTGAGGTTCGATTCTCGTCCCACTTAACATTTTTCTTATGACTTAGCCTCCTCCGTTTTGATACTACATCTCTTTTCCCTTCTTTTTCTATGCAGCTTCTCCTCCATCTGAACCAACTGGTTGGAGATTATGATAAGGATGTTCGCGCTAGAGAGAGTGAGCTCAGCAAGACCAGAGAGGCAAACATCACCCTGTAGTCTAGATTAGACGTGCTTGTCGAGCGGAACAAGGTTGTCGAGAAAAGCGTTCTCTCTGTGAAGAAGAGCAAAAAGGAGTTAGATTCTAAGTTGATGGAGATCGAATCGGAGCATGCCAAGGATAGGGAAGAGATAGCCCTGATGAAGAATCAGCTAAAATTTACTTATGATATCGAGGATGCTCGGGTTGACGAGGTCGTTGCCAAGAGAAGAGATGAGATGACCCGCAGTTTTGACGGACGGGTTAGAAAGCTCTCCAAGTTACTTGCAGAGATTGACGGGAAGGCTAAGGATGACATATTGGACCTCACCGAGATCGACGCGAATCTGGAACTCATCAAGCTTCTTCAGCGACCAGAGGCACCAGTTCTGAAGGATGAGATCGAGGAGTTGCACCGGCGATGTGTTTGCGGATCTTGTTGCCAAAGCACGGAGGGTACTAGAGACTCATGATGCTTCCGCTACTGCCAACGACGACGAGAAGGAGGATGACGAGGGGATCGATGAGTGACCTTCTCGTTTCAGACTTAGCTTATTTTGTGTTTTTTTTTTGTGCCTATGACTTTCCTTGAATTTTCAGACGTTGTTAATCATGACTTTCAGTAACGGCGTTGGATGGTTTGTATCCATGCTATGATTATGTTTACCTTGCATTGTAGCAAATGCAGGATGATAATGCACGCGGCTTTTGTTTCTTGTCTTTCTTATAAGCTAAGCTCGTTCTGCTCCTTGACAGGTCATGAGAATTTCGAGAGTAATGATACTCGCTTTGTTGACTAAGTCTTTAGATGGATTCGTAAGTTGGTGGCTTTTTACACTCAAGATGTGTTTTCGCATCTTAGAATGCTCTATATCGTGATTGCAAAGTAGCGAAATCGCGAATGCATTTACGCTTTGCTTCTACCAACGTTGTTGTTGGGCTTGTGGAATGGTGCCGCCCTATGAACATGTCTGTCCGAGAGCGGACGCACCTTTAGTTTTTACCAATGTATTGATGGGTTTTCAGAATGATTATTCGGTGTACAAACCGTCTAACCATTGGCAGCTGCTTTTTTACCAACGATGCTGTAGGGTTTTGGAATGATCAGTTGGGTTCGTCCGCCCCAATGCTGAACATTAGTACTTATATAGCGCGCTAGGGATCCGATGATGGATGTTAATGTGTTTGAATTCACACATCGTCACTGTGGCCATCAGCAACGGTCGTGAAACGAATTTGTTAGCATCAACTGCGTACAGCGCGTTGACGCTAGCAAAAGGTCTCGAACCGGTTGGAGACAAACAGGGTGCCGTTGTCTGTAATAATTTTGTAAGGAACCCCATGACGACATATGATGTTTCTCCAGACAAAACTCTCAACATGGGCATCCTTGATAATGGCAAAAGCTTCAGCTTCCACCCACTTTGAAAAGTAGTCCGTTAGAACAAGTAAAAAGCACTTCTGTTTTGAGAGGTGCCACGGTCCGACGATATATATCGCCCATCTCATGAACGGATAGGGAAAAGTGACAGAAGAAAGCATCTTGGTTGGCTGATTAATCCTTGGAGCATGTCGCTGACGTTTCTCACACTTGGCTGAAAACTTCACGCAATCGGCGACTATCGTAGGCCAGAAGTGACCATGTCGCTTAATCTTGATTGTCAATGCTTTGCCTCCCGAATGATTACCGCAAGAACCGTTGTGGACTTCTTCCATGACCCGTCTGGCTTCCTTTTCCTCCACGCATATGAGCAGAGGAATAGAGAATCTCCGTCTGAGGACATAACCGTCCAGTAAGACATACCGACCAGCTTGCTTCTGTAACTTGCGAGCTGCCCACTTGCTACTTGGCAGTTTCCCATCGGTAATATATTCACGAATCTAGTCCATCCACTTCTTGTCGCAGTCGTACTCGGGTTCTCCAACATCTTCGTCCATTGGGATAAGAACATCCTCGATTCAGGGATCAATTGGGATGCTTCCGGACACTTCTTTGCTCTGACATAAGCCACTGACGGCGGAGACATCGGCGACAGAGACGTTGGTGGCGGAGACCTCGGGGGCAGCTATCGCTGGCGAGTGCTCAGGTTTTGCGTCTTTAGTAGCTTCTGCCATATCAACGCCTTCGTTGCGTGTTGCAGGTGATTCAGCGATGACACTTGCCCATTTAGTGGCTTGGGATCACGTAGAGATAGCGAGTGTCGCATCTTTCTGAATGCTATGAAACTCAATGAACTCGATGGGAATAACCCACCACAAAGTTGGATCTCCTGGGGGAGCCGAAGCAGAGGCAAGGTTGGCTAATGCATCGGCGTCAACGTTTTCCCCGCGGGGAATTCGTGTAAGTGTAAACTCCTTGAATGTCAAAGCAAGATCCTTCACTATCTTCAAATAAGCTTCCATATCGTCTTTCATCGCATACTCGCCGTTGCACTGGCTAGTAACCAGCTGTAAATCGTAAAATGCGAGGAAGTGCTTTCTGTGAAGTCCTAGAGCGAGTCACATGTCAGCGATGACAGCCTCATACTCCGCTTCGTTGTTAGAAGCTTTGGAAACCCAGATGGAATGACTGTTCAAGGATCTCACCTGTTGGTGAGGCTAAGCGTATCCCTAATCCAGACCCGTTTTTGGAAGACGAGCCATCGACGTACAGTTCCCAAATCCCAGGCTGTACTTCCTTCGGGTCTCTGTCCTCCGAGAGTTCGATGAAGAAGTCTGCCAGAACTTGCGATTTGTTGCATGTTCGCCCTCTGTACTCGATGTCATATTTGTTGAGTTCTATGGCCCATTTAGCCAACTTACCAGATTGACTTGGGCTGTGTAAAACTGAACGTAGTAGGAAGGTGCTAAGGATAACAATAGAGTGAGATTGGAAGTAAGGTCCTACCTTTCGTGATGCCATGAGAACGCATAGCGCTAGCTTCTCCAGTTGAAGGTATATTGTCTCAGCATCTGTAAGAGTCTTGCTGATGAAAAAGATAAGCTTCTGTTCGCCTCGTTCTTCGCGGACAAGCACGGCACTGACAGTTGTTTCAGAAACAGCAATGTAGAGGAAGAGAGGTTCTCCAGTCACTAGCTTAGCGAGGATGGGCGGTGTCGCCAGATACTCCTTGAGCTGGTGGAAAGCATCTTCACACTTCTCTGTCCACTCGAACTGTTTGTTCCCTCGCAATGTGTTATAGAAAGGGAGGCACTTATCAATGGAATGTGAGATAAACCGATTGAGCACAGCCACTATCCCAGTAAGCCTCTGTACTTCACGCTATTCTTTGGAGATGCCATCTGGATTAGCGCGTCGATCTGTTTTGGATTAGCTTCAATCCCCCGACGGATAATTAGATACCCAAGGAATTCTTCTGAAGTCACCGCGAATATGCCCTTTGTTGGGTTTAACTTCATGTTGTGGAGATTGAGCTGGCTGAAGTATTCTTCCAGGTGAGAGATGTGGTCTTTCTCTTCCAGGGATTTTACTAACATATCATCGATATAGACCTCCATGGTCTTCCCACCTGATCCTCGAACATCTTGTTCACTAGTCTTTGATATGTTGCGCCAGCGTTTTTCAGGCCAAAGGGCATTACCTTGTAGCAGTAGATCCCACGGTCTGTGATGAATGCTGTCTTCTCATGGTCATCTAGATGCATCAAAATCTGGTTGTAGCCGGAGAAGGCATCCATGAAAGTCAAAAGCTTGTTTCTCACGGTTGCTTCTACTAAGCGATCGATATGGGGTAGAGGAAAGCTGTCTTTCAGGCATTCTTTATTCAGATCTGTGAAGTCCACGCAAACCCGCCACTTTCCATTTTTCTTCTTTACCACGACTAGGTTAGCGAGCCAGTCGGGGTACTTGACTTTGGTGATCGATCCAACTCGTAGGAATCTTTCGACTTCGTCATTTACGGTCTTTGCTCGCTAAGGACCCAGCTTCCTCCTCTTTTGTTTCACGGGTTTGAATGTTGGATCAACATTGAGTTCATGACTGGCAATGTTGATATCAATCCCAGGCATGTCTTTGGTGGTCCAAGCAAATGTATTGACATTCTTCCGGAGAAAAGACACCAAATCCTTCTTAAGCTCTTCATCAAGTGCAGCTCCGATTTTGACACATCTTTCTGGGTGTTGTTCGTCAATGCACACAAAAACTACAGGCTCGCAGATGGATCGTTCTTCATCCACGCGGCCATTTACGAGCTGTAATTGCTATAAGAGATCGGTCAGATATTTGACCTGCTCAAAGCTGGTTCTTGCTCTCTTTCGTGATCCTTGAGGTGCGGTGTCGTCCTTCGTGCCTTTGATATTGCAGCTTATGCTTGGCCATGAAGCACATACGAGAATCCTTCTGGTTCCCCCATATCGTTTTTACACCGAGACTCGTCGAAAATTTAAGGCACAGGTTATATGTTGAAGGCATAGCTCGCATCTGATTGAGCTAGGGAGTTCCCATGATCATGTTGTAGATCGCGGGATGGTCGGATACTGTGAAGTCAACCATCTTATTAATGTTGCCAGCTTGGACGGAAAGGCAAACTGTTCCCATCGTCATGGTTGTTTCTCCAGAGAAGCCTGTTACGGGCTTGGGCTGTCCTTTGATCATAGACAGGTCAATCTTCATTCGTTCAAGCGTATCCTTGAAGATGACATCCACTGAGCTTCTGGTATCAATGAGAACGCGAGCAACATTGAAGTCATAGACAGTCAGGTTGATCACCAAAGGGTCGTTGTGTGGATGGTCGAGACCCTCAGCGTCTTGCTCGTCGAAAGTAATGGAGTCGTCGGAAAGTTTGGGCTTCGTGGGTGCAGATATGTTAGCACATACCTCGATGCGTCGCTGGTATGCTTCGATTGCATAAACGTTGTCAGCACAGTATTGTGACCCCCATTATCACGTAAATGGTACCATGCGGGTCCCCGTTTTCTAGATTGTCATTGTAGCGTGGGCGCCTGGGGTTCTCCGCTTGCGGTTCGGTGTTAGCAGGAGCTTTCACCTCTTCTGGCTTGAAGTCAGATAGGTTGACGTCGCGCTTCAGGGTGTCACCTGTTAGTTTAGCTATCACTTGTCGTCCCAGTTTGCGGTATTTTGCAGTCGACTGTCCGCTTACTTTGTGGAACTCGCAGTACAGCTTCTCGTCGTACTCCTTCTTGTCGTACTCCTTCTTGACCCTGGTCGTAACCCAATGACTCCACTTGGTAGTTGTGAGCTCCTCCGGATCCCCCTTCATATTGGATGAAATCACGATTGCCCTTCTTCGGTGTAACAGAGTCCATAGCCTGAGCGGGTTCTCTCGCTTGTTTAGTCTTTCCACCTCTTTTAGCACGGACCTCCTCTTCACTTTGAGCAAAGTTTATGGCGCGGTGGAGAGCAACATGAATGATCGTTGGTGGGTTGATAGTCAATTCGTGACAGAATGGAGACGGGCATCAGTGCGCTCCTCTCAAAGCTTCTAGCGCAAACGTGTTGCTGATACCGCTACCTTTGACAGCGTGTGCTTGAACTTTGTCATCAAAGACCATAGATTTTCATTCTCGCCTTGTCGATTTGTCCATAATTCAGCGTCATAAATCTTTCGTTCCGCGAAGATGTTGTAATGTTGCACAAACATCTCTGAGAGTTGGTGAAAGGTGTGAACTGAATTCTTCTCCAGCTTGTAGAACCACTGGAGGGTAGGCCCTTTGAGACTTTCCACAGACAGCTTGCAGTAGCCGATGTCTTTTTCGGCTTTTCAGAAATATGCCCTCCCTAGAGCCACTTCGAACTCCATCAGACGGTCTGCAGGGTCTGTGGTTCCTTGGTAACTTGATTCTTCCGGGATCGGAGATTTTAGTCCTCGCGATCTGCTCGGCGAAGGGTGTGTTCCGTGCCTTTTCGAGCACAAAGGCGATTCCAGGAGCCTTCCCCGCGCTGCAATACATCTGCAATTGGGTTGTCTTCAGGTCAGAGACAACCCGCTCCATCTGAGCTTTTAACTCAGCGACCTCCACCTTACAAGACCGTCGTAGCGCCCTACGCTCTTGTTCCCTCTTATATAGCTCTGCTACAGAGGGTTCGCCTTCGTCGTTGGTGTCGGGGTAGTCATCGTACTCTGAAGTGTCTTGCATGGCCTCTGTCGGGGGATACGACGATGCGCTCCGACTGTCTGATGTGTGCGTTTCTCGTCGTCCGCCAGTTGTGTTGTCTGTCCGTGCACGTCTTTGAGGAGCTGGTTGGTCTTCGTCCGAGATCTCCACGAAGCGTTCGAGAGTTCTGTCAGACTCTCATAGTGGCGGTGGCGACGGCAAGTTGCCTGGATCTCTTCGAGCAGTACGAGGTGTCGAAAAGTTAAGGCGATGCGGGTCGAAATGACCCCTAAATCCTGTGGTGTCAGGTCTTTTGTGCTTTTTTTGCGAAAGAGCTTTGAGCTCGTTCGCGGTTGCTTCGATGAACTTTTTATGCTCGTTGGATTCCTTGAGGAGCGTCTTCAGCATCTGTTTTACCTCGGTCATGTCTCCTGGGTTTGCAGCAATGTCGGTAATGGGGCTTCGACAGAGCTCTCCCTCTCTTGGTTGTTGTTGTGAGACGAGGATCCCTCGCTACCATCGCCTGATCTACCATCTTCGCCGCTCATCCTCTCAGATTTTGTGTGTAACGTAGCTTTTTTTGTGAGAAATTCTCCAGTTCCCCTTAGACGGCGCCAAATTGTAGGAGCCAAGACTAGCACAATTAGATTTGTAAAGGTTTCGAGAGGAAGCAGAGATTTCTAGGTTAAGCTATGAAAACGATAAGCAAAGAGAGATGTATGTTATTGCTGTGTAAGATTTTGTGAACAAAGTTGCGGATACCCTTCTAAGGGTTTGTACATTGATATATATATCCTCCTAAGTCGGCTAAGCCTTTTTATAAGAGATAATGCTAATTTTCCTAAATCTTCGCGGATTTTCTTTTCTATATGTCGGTTGTGTCGAAGTGGGCTTCATAACCGGATCGGGCTTTTGACGCAGAGAACCTTCTAGCCTTTGTCATTATCCTGGCAGGTCCTCAGTAGCCAGTGATGCCATCTCTGCCACCGAGACATCTTTGGCGTTGTGACCTCGCTGGCATTGTGACTTCTCTGGCACTGCATTCATGATTTATGCTGCGAGTAGAGAAGACTCAGAAGGCTCCTTTCTCGTATGGAAATGACTCAGGAAAGGAGAGCTGCTTCATTTTCTTGTTGGGAAATGACTTAGGGTTGCGCACTCATAATTTTGGACTTCAACGTTGAGCGGGTGAAATCCGACCCCAACAAACATTCAAGTCAACTATTCTTCCTGGTATTAATCCGTACACAAGGACAGCGGCAATGGCATGTACACAAGGGTACTTGTCTATATCAAAACGTTTGCAGCTACAAGTATAGCTCCTCAAGTCCACGTCGTACAATTTGCCATCCAAGCCAATGACACTAAACTCACATAGAAATAAGTTTAAAACATACACATTTAATTTGCTCCTTATCTTGCAACTAGGGTGCAATTCATTCTCCACAAAGGGGACCATTTTCTGGCTGATCAGAACCCTATTCGAGTCTTTCCTATGTTTGTTAAACCACTTAGAAATTTTTCCAACAATCGCATCAATCATAGATAGTAAAGCATACATCCTTGCTTTCTTGAAAACATTATTTATAGATTCTGACATGTTTGTGGTTTCAATGTTGTACCTTTCTCCTTTGAAATAAGACCTTGCTCATTTTCCAACGTGTACACTTTTATCCAAATATTCTCCTACTGTTGGAAATATTCTCCTAAAATCAGCATACTCCTTATCGAATTCCACTTCCGTATAAATTCCAGCAAGTTCCCTGAATATTTTTCCAACATAGTCTTTACTTCCTTTAGTAGCTCTTCCTTTCACATTCTATTCTAAGACAAATGATACGTACAAAACTCATTGCTAGACTTCTTGTAGATCTCAGCAACTGCTTTTATGAGGCTTGCATTCCTGTCGCTAACAAAAACCAAATCTTCTTTATCTGGTACAACTGTCTAAAAAACCAGTCTCAACTAGCATCATTCTCACCATCTACGATAGCAAATGCAATAGGGTAATGGTGACGATTAGGATCCTGAGCTATGGCAAAAATTAGAACACCACCGTACTTGAGGAAAGTTGCATCCACACTTATAACTCTCCTCATCGCACTAAACTCTTTGATGCAAGCACCCAATGCAATGAATACGTACTTGAATCTATCTTCTTTATCCAACAACAACTTTGTTTTAGTACCATCATTTTTCTTCTCTAATATGTAAAAATAAGAAGGCAACTTCTTGTAACTATCTTCTAGACTACCACGTATAATTGATGCAGCTAGGTGTTTCCCTCTCAATGCGGTTCCATAAGAAACCTTCACTCCCACTTTTGACAGAACAAGATCCATCAGAATTTTAGCACTTGGGGTTTCCATTACACCTAGAAATTCTTCATGTATAACATCTGCAACTAATTGTGGAGTGCCACTCTTTTTATTGCTACTTGAACTCGCACTTGCACGAGAACATGAATGCATCTTCCTGTATTTTTAACCGACCAAATCTCGTTGGTTGAATATTCAGGTCTTGACACTCGCAAATACCAATCATACCCTTCTGCACAACATCTAACCACGTATCTACAACTATCCGAGTTTAATATATCGAAACCATAACATTCCTTAAGTGAAGCTCTCAACAATAAGTTTTGCACTTGTTCTTTTGCCACAAATTCCTGCCCTATTTCCAGTTCAGTACCATCTTTCCATTCCCCTACAAACTTCTATCCTTCTTCACCGCATGGAAGCTCAATAAAATCCCTAACAACATTCTCACCATCTTCCAGCGGCCCATCATTTATCTCTCGTTCTTCGTAAAGAATCATCTCATTATCGTCTGCTATACCAATTGAATTCCCATTATTCACTCCAACTGAACACTCTTCCATCAAAACTTGCTTCTTCCGTTGAATTAACTCCATATTCAAAGCAATTCTACATTGTTCTTTATCAATACTCGATATATAACCATCGACATCATCATCATCCATAATATCCACAACTTTTGGAGGTTTCAATAACAATGGAATGTAACTAACATTCACCTTTCTCGTAGCTTCATCTATCCCAAACTTCTTGCATATCCTATCCATTAACATCAAATATGTTATTTCCTCCTTAAAAGTTAAAGCGCACACCTTAGCTTCTTTTGAATCCCATCGAATCTTATCTCTTTTTCCTATGTATTTCCCTCCATATTCAACATGTAATACTGTTTTGTTCATTTTGCCCTGAAAATATATTGTTAAACTACATTAGCATAAATTTAATTTGCACAGTAACACCAAATTGATTAGTTATCGATATATGTATAGTTTGGGAATTCGGATACGGTGCCTTGATTTCTTACAGGGAGTTCATCAAACCTAAACATACATATCCTTCCTTAATCTACCTATGATTCCACCACTAAATCCAGACTCAATTCTCAACCAATTACCCAAATCCATTCAATCCAAATACCTAAATATCCAAATCAAATTAGATACAAATCCTCAAATTCCCAATGAAATGTACATATAATTGGACCAAAATAACTGATGTCCGCCTCTGCAAGCTCCAAGGTATAAGAACTCACCTCAATCTCACGTTTCAATGGCGAGCTTTGTGCCCAGCTCCGTGCCGACCTCAACAACGATTGATATGATCGAGGAAGCTCCGCTTAAGCTTCTTCACTGGATAGTGGCGTCAATGAAAGGATTTCAATGTTTATTGGAAGCCATGGGAGCAATGGAAATGAAGAAGACGACGAGAAAGAGGAAGAAAGAGAATGTCCGAAGAGATTTTATGTATTATTATTCATTTTTTTAAAACCACAATAACAGATCATTAAGAGCAGTTTCGGTTTTCACCATTTCATTAAACCAAAGAAGTATATGAGACAATATAGTAGTATGACAGACAGGAGTAGAGAAAAATTGGAGTATATGAGACATTCGTCCGAAAAAGAACGGTAGAGATATATATATAATAATTGGCCATATTGGTACTATTTATGCGTACAAGGACGCATAAAAATACCCACTTTTTTTTTTGTTACTGAGAATCTTTGACACAAGATTGTGTGGTTTATTGCATGAAACTGAAAGAGTCTGAGAAAATTTGACGATACAATTCTCTAATATGACAGGCAAAATGGTGTATATACAAATCCTTCAGATTCATACTCTTTCCCAGTGAATCTATTGTAAATCAGAGTTTGCTTTCTCTTTCTATTAGTATTATGCCATCACTGAAATCACAACCATTTGTCTCTTTTGATTTTTGAACTCTTCACCTTCTCTTCCATTACGCATGTTTAAGAAAAAAGACACCCATTTTCTCTAAAACATCAAACTTAATGAAACAGAAAACATAGATTTATAACTGCGGTAAACTATCCAATACTTAAAGTTTTTATATGACGTCTGTGAAACTCTGTTTGAACTAAGCAGCAGTAATCACAAGTCCTGCGAAAAAAATCATGTCATAATATCCAAGCGACCGTGTTTGATGGCCCCAAAACATTTACAAGAGAGTTAAGAAAAAATTTAGGATTGGTTTCAGGGAGCAACCTCAGGCTGTGCAAATACACAAAGCTGAGGTCCACAATCTTTTGAGTAACAAACGTCATAAAAGTATCTATCATTTTTCTTCCTTTTCCTTTTTTTAACTTACACAACTCCAGATGGAAGTCGGAGAACAAGCTGGCCTCCGAAAACACTGCACAAGAAAAATGGCGTAAGGAAAATCAAACAAACCTAACTGAAAAAAGACTCAAGATCAAGAAGCATGCAGAAGAAGAAACGGAAAGAGTACCTTCTAACGTAGTAGTAACAGAAATCTGCCAGGATGAATGTTTGGACAATTTCAGAGATTAGAACCATTGATGGCCATAGTCCGTAACCCAGTGCTACAAGCAAGCGTCCGCGAGTGTCTACAACCTGTTTGGACCCAGAAGACCAAATTCAATTTATGTGTAACTTTAGGAAAAATCGCACAATAAATCCTGACAGTTTCTAACGAACGGGGATACTATAGAGTTGATCACTTGCTTCAGGGCCATGAGCATAGGATGTTCAGAAAATCTATGTTTGAAGCCATTGGATTCTCAACACAAGAAAATAACAAATTGACCAAGTAATCTTAACTCTCTCTTGAAGATCAGAACATACCTGTAAGACCCAGTGTGCACAGCTAAGGAATCTTGCTACTCCAAGTGCAAAAACATAATGAGCCGTGAAAGGTTCGACAATCTGAATAAACCAAACAAATCAGGGATTAGACTTGTGATTTTTAGTTCTCAAGTTGCCATAGCGACCTTTTAAACCTTATAAAATGCATACCTTTGTGTTCTGCATCACTCTCAACTGTGGCAGTACTGAAACAGCTTCGAGGTAAACACAGAATGCCCAGGATATTCTATTGAATATATAGTGTGAAGTTGATGGATGAATCAATACAGCTAACACAGCACAAGGCACGAGCTGCAAAAATGAGAAGGACCAAAACTCAACATTTGTGAATCCTCAACCTAATTCAACAGCAGTTGGTGATACCATGCTCAGAAACACTTTTTATAACGTATAGCTCAAAAGAATCTAGTTCTGGAAAGCTTCCAATGAGCGTTGTAGCTCTTGCTTATAAACTTCATCTAACATTAAAAGGTAACGCTTGACTAAAAACTAAGACTTTTAGCTGCTTATATAACCAACATGACTAACACAGAATCTAGAGAAAACAGTTTATCGATACCACCGAGAATAAAAGCAGATGACTTACCACATAATAGAGAGCAAAGTTGTCTTTGTCCTCCATGTAACTAGTCCTTAAATTAAAACGGATCATAAAGATAACCCAGAGAGTTGCAGCCAAAGTAGCCAAGTCCAGAATGGTGTGTATGTCGTATTCCATAACCAAGCTACAGTACAGCCTCACAGCTAAAAATATCGTCGTAAGCTCCTGAGATTTCAATGACAATCCTGCAAATCTCCCACAAGAAAAAGTAAATCAAAGACAAACCACAAAATGTCTATACAATTAGGCTTAATCACAACTTCGGGCTTCAAAACTGATTCTGAATCTGTAATGAGGATGCTGATTCAACTAAATTACCTATTAGACACAAGTTTCGAAGATTTGGTGATTCGAACCATACTCAAAAGTTGAATAAAGTCTAGATTTTTATAACCTAACAGAGATCGAAATTCTCAGGTTAAAGCAAAACAACTGTCTTAAAAGGAATTCAAAATGATTTGAATCCCAACTCGAAAGCCCTAAATTGAAAAACCCAAGTCAAAAAGCAGGAATTTAGCAAGTACCTGCACAGGTCTTTTCCTTCATGAGTTTATAGATAAGAACAGAGATTCCGATTGAATGAACAGCTTCGGCGGCAACGAAGAGATTATCGTGATCGTGTACGATGAATCTGAGAAGAACAAGAGCCGCCATGCCCGACACGACCGCAAGGAAAGCTTTCATCTTTGGCGGCTGCCTCCTGACCCATGACCAGACCGCGTGGATCGGAGCTTTCGTTGCCTTCATGCTCGATTTCTTCTTTTTGCTTCTTTCCTTGTCTTGCTTTCTCGGTAAAGTGATGGAGAAAGTGGAGCAGGTAAATCCGTAAATATACGAGAAATGACTAAAATGACCAAAATACCCATTCACACACGCAAATGATACTCGATCGGATCTCAAATGGGCTGAATCACACAAAAAAACTAATATTTAGGCCCGTCATTTCTTCTAAATGTATTAATTTTTCTTTCTTTTTTTTACATTTATTATTTTAGTGTCAATTTGTTGTAAACCAAGAAAAACATTATATTTTAAAAATCAACCAAAAAATATACTACATTTGGTATCTTTTTTTTTGGGTTTAAGAAGCTGTATCTATTTTAAAACACATCTTCTCTATATGATTTCAAATTAAATGTCGTTTAGAAGTTTTTTTAATATCATAATCAATGTTTTTCTAAATTTAAATGTAATTTTTAGCATAAAAATAAAATAAATCACCAAATTAACATGTTTTATATTCTGATGACAAAACAAAAATTTTTTTTGAAAAATGCTATTTTTCGAAATTTTTTGCAAAAATGCCATTTTTCAAAATTATTATCCAATATATCATTTATGTTTGGGTCAATTATTTTGTATTAGGGTTTTGTTTTGAGGGTTTATAGTTTGTTAGGAGTTAAAACAAAATTTAGGGTTCAAAATATTTAGATTTAAGGTTTAAAAATTCTTAATAAGTGATATTTTTTAAATGAGTAATTGCAAAAATGCCACTTTTGAAGTGTTATTTTTCAAAAATTCCACTATAGGCTATCTATTTGCAAAAATGTCACTAATTAAAAATTAGTAAAACTCTAAATTTTAAAATTTAAAACCCTACATAATGTTTTGACACTAAAAAAATCTTAAACCCTCAAAACTAAACCCTAATACAACATAGTTAACAGAAAGATAAATGATATATTGAGTAAATAATTTTGAAAAAATGGTATTTCTGCAAAACTTTTGAAAAGTGGCATTTTTCAAAAATTCTGTTTTTAAAAATAGATAATCTATAGTGACATTTTTGAAAATAGACACATCAAAAATGACTTTTTTGCAATTATCCAAAAAAATGTTTTATTAGAAGTGTAATAAATATTTGAATATGTTTTTTAATTTGTGTGAAAAAAAATGTCAATATATTATTGTATACACTTTTTGTCCCCAAAAAAGTATACATTTGTTATACTGGATTGGATAATTCAAATGAAGTTAGCTTAATGGGTCCTCGTCGATATTGTTGTCTATCTAGAATAAGATCCACGATCAGAATTTCTAGAAACGACATACATTTTAGAAAGTCTATATATGAGATGAGTGGAGCAACGTGAAGTGTCTTTTTCCTTGTAGGCCACTGAGATAAGCTTCCTTGTTTTCATGTTCTGACCACCAATCACTCATATTTCATACAAAATCCTTAGATTTTAAAGATCTGCCTATTTTTGGATCCAATTCGTGATCATATACTAATTAATCTTTGTTTCCCAATTAACAATAATTATGTGACATAGAATAGAAATCAATCTTTATAAGTTACAAATCAACGTAATAACACTATCATATAAATCGAATACAATCCATTGTTAAACTATCCTTTTTACAAATTTTATTTGTTTTCTGTGACTATAGCGAAAGTTAAATAAATTGGAAGACTTGAGAAAGTGTTAGAAGCCAAGAAAATATATCAGAAAAAAAAAAACACAAAACGAAAATAACAAAACTAAATGCTTAATTAGCTGAGTTTTAGCACGAATAGTCATAAGGTATTGTTTATGTATACAGTTCTCTCTCGAAACTAGACTAATCAAGGTTCGACTAATTCATGGATTACACATGTAAATCACTAGTACTAATGATTTTCTCAAAATAGTTTATCATGGACCACAATAATTTCAATTAGTATTACCTAACAAACCATTATGTTATGTCTCTCTCTATATCTCTATCTCTCTTTGTTGTTATCATCTTCCATTTAATAAAAAGCATTTCCAAAATCCCAAAACCATTAACACAAACTAAAGCAAACAAATACAAGAAAACAGTGGGCGATTATGCATTACCACGGCTGCTGCTGCGGACGATGCAGAGTATCGACGTCGCCGTTGCCGGTAATAGCCATGATCGCGGTGGCGCTCGTCCTCTTGGCTCTTTCCTCCGTCGTGAAATTCGAAGTAGCTGTCTCTACAGGCGAAGATATGCTGAGCTGGCTTCTCCTCGCGGCGGTTCCATTGGCTCTTCTCTTTGCCGTGCGGTGTCTCTCTTGTCTCGAAACGTCCAAGCGATCTATCTATTACTGTCCCTGTGGTCGCTGGAAATGCGTTTGCTACTACTAGTGTTTTTGACCGCGCGGTTAGTGTTGCGTTTACGTTTTATGTAAATCAATAATTAAGTTTTTGTAGGTATTGTTGATGTTAACGTGAAGCATATGTATATCATCATGTGACGTGATCATCGACTTTGGTGTGTTTTTGTAAATTTGCCGAACGTGATCGACTACGATATTCAATTTTTTTTTCTCCGTAACTTATGTTTCTGTGATCTGGATATAGCGTTTTCTGAAATTTTAAGACAAACAAACAAATTCTTCCAAAAATTAAATTGGATTTTCATTTGATGATTACACTGCGAAATGATGGAAATCTTTAAATGACAAAAATCTATGGAATTGACAGTAAAACTAGTGAAAAAGTATTAATTTTTCTTTTTACTGAAATTTTGGAATGACAAATGTTCTTTTATATATAGAAAATGATAGAATAGCAAAAAACCAATTACGATTCTTTATAATTTAATTAATTACATAATATTTGGGGAAAATGTGAAATCAGAGTGTAATCATGCTATTTTGTGGTTTATGTAGATTAGCATAAGAGTTGAGTGCTTATGTTAGAAGATCAAATCATCTTTGTCATGATCATCTTTGAATTTTGTGGTGCTTAGGTTAAAAGATCAAATCATTTTTGTCAACTTTTATTTTTTGTTGTATTTTGAATTTTTGGGATGCTTGTGGTGATTAATGAAAACAATTAAAGCAAAAGAAAAAAAGAGGGCAAATTGATAATGACGCTCCACCCACAATTGTGTAGGTGTAGGAGCCCATTACGAAAGAGAGAAGCAACATGAAAATACATATTTAATTAGAATGACCAATCATGTGTTTCCACGTGAACGTTATCAACGTACATTTCAATTAAAAAAAAAACTCTTTACAATACATGGAAATCCTCTATATTATTGTATACATAAGAAAGCGAACTCATTATTTAAACCCTTCATGTGTCGGTCACACATATAAATATTTTAACCTAAAGTCGGTTTCTTCTACAAGTTTTGCCTAACACATAAAAAGTATAGTAGAAACAAAGAAAGAGAAGAGCTTCATTTCTCAAACTCTCATCATCTATCGATCCATTCATGGCTTATGGAGACAGTAGATCATCAGGACCGTCGATCTTGGATTCGTTCTCGCTCTCGCCTCTACCGTACCCTGTCCTTTTAATCCTAGCCGTTGCTTCGGTGTTCTTGTTGACTTCTTGGTACTTTAGCTTCGAAGATGCAGCCGAATCCGCAGGAGAGCAGATGAATCTTGCTCTTCTCTTGATCCCTCTGATTCTTATAGTCTTGGTCCGGTGGTTATCTTCTTTGGAGAATCCAGACGCGTTTCTTGGGATGTTTTCGAACCGTCGTCAGGTTTATTACAGGAGTCCCGGCGCCGGAGACGACGGTGGAAGCTCGCCGTGGGGAGTGGCGGCTTTGATAGTTTTATTGCTTGTTTTGCTTCAGTATCAGTCAAGTTTCTTGGAAATGTGGTTTGGTTGATAACTTTTGATATGTTGTGTTTTGTCGTCTAGTGTTATGTAAATAATTTATTTGAGATTTGTTTTCTTGTGTTGGTACGTTACTTACTACGAGGTTGAGGATCTCGTGACTCGTGTTATCTGATTCTTTCTTTTCTCTTGGTTCCACGTGATTTCGTTTGATTAACGTCACCGTAAATTTTTTAATAGGACAGATTCATTATGAATTTAAATTGAATCATTTATAGATGGATTATGGAGATACGGAGTAGATGGCTCTATAGGATATTTTATTTTCAAAAACTGCATTTTTCAAGCATTCGCACCAACCCCACGAAAGTTTTCGAATTTGAAGAAAAGAAATTTTTTTTTTTTTTTTACAATAATATTACGTATATGATGTTATTGCATCAATCAATAGCTCAAATCAATCACTAAGCACTCCTACTCGCATATGAAGATAAACACAATCGAATTACAAAATTAAGAAAACACAAATGACATACAAGAGATTTTATGAGTTCAAATCAATCGATATGATTAATCCAACATTTCCGGTAGATCAAAGATCAACCGTGTTCATATTAGCTTGAGAGATTTCTAGGTTAGTATATAAATATGTTGCAATAGTACACTTTTGAGTTTAAGAAGTTTTCTCAAATTTTTATCAAAAAAAAAAAAAAAGAAGAAGTTTTCTCAAATCGATCACGTCGCCATTTAAACATCATAACATGACTGCATGAGACGCTTTTATATACCGCAATGTCCAGCACAGACCTTGTTATCCTAACCAACTAACCATTTAGCCACTCGAGTTTAACCAACTCTAAACCAAAAATCGTTTTTTTTTTTTGTTAATTAGCTTAATATTAGTTTTGGGTAGATAATTAGTAACTAACATGTGCAAAATGAAATTTAAGCATCTAGGAAAAAGAAAAAAAACTGGACTAATTTGTCCCTGAGAAATTTGACAAAGAAAAATGGTAAAAAAAATTATTTCAAATATTTATTGTTGATCATTTAAAATCTCTAAAAACTAGTAGAGATTTGATATGCATTATAGTAGTCAACTATACAGATATATTATAGTAGTGAACTATACTGATATATATTATATATAGTAGTCAACTATACTGGTATATATTATATATAGTAGTCAACTATACTGGTATATATTATATACAGTAGTCAATTATACTGGTATATATTATAATATATATATATATATATAGTAGTCAACTATATTAGATTATAATAGTCGACTATACTCGTATATATTGTATGTAGTTTATTAGATCTTACTGTTAAGTGTTAATGCAGGTGAGGTTTCCCTGCGTTGATAACACATTTCTTTATGTAAAAATATAGTTAGCTACGTAAGCCTTATAGCTAACTATCCATGTGTTAAGTATAGTTGACTATTGCTGGGTATTGTATAGATATAGTTAAATACGTAGGTCTTATAGCTAACTATTCTTGTGTTAAGTATAGTGGACTATTACTGGGTATTGTGTAGATATAGTTAACTACGTAGATCTTATAGCTAACTATCCCTGTGTTAAATGCATGTGGAGAAAACCAGTAGACATTGAGGCCGAGAAGCAGGTAATGAAGAGAATTGGACCGACGAAGAAACCCTAAAGATGAGAAGAAAAAAAATAATAAGAAGATGAGAAGAAAAGAAGAAGAAGAATGGTAAAGTTGATTTTGATTTATTATGTTTAATATTTAAAGAAGAAGAAGAAAAATGGTAATGTTGATTTTGATTTATTATGTTTAATATTTACTTTTTATTTTTAATATAAAATAAAAACTAGAAATCTTGGTAAATAGATAAGGCTAAAAATAGAATTTTAGGTGAAAAAATGATAGATATTTAATTAAATTTTACCTAATGTTAGATAATAAATTATGTCTAATAAGACTAATATAAGACCTAATTTTCCTTTTTTTTTTTGCCATTGAGTTAATCGTAATTTCACATAAACTAATATAGTTTGATCGATGCATGATATTCACACTAGTATAGTCAGAGCCGGCCCTAGTTTGTATAGGGCCTCAAGCAACCATGCCCATGTTTAACACCTAGTGTACCCAACGCTAGTTGAGCTATTGAAATAATTCGTCAAGTATTGGCTCATGTAATTTATTAAAGAGACAAAGGCCCCAAGCACAAGCTTGATACTGACGTATTACCAAATTCTCAGAGTCTACACCGATTGAATCGACCGTAAAGATTTGGTTTTGGCACCTGATCAGGCGTATGGTCGTCTATAACTCTATATCGTGTAAATCAGACGTCCTTAGGCGCGTGATACATACTACGAACTCTAATGTATTCTACATTTAAGTAAAAGACGAAATTGCCCTTGAGTCAGAAACTGAGCAGCACCACACCAACCCTCCTCATCTATCTCCTTTGCCTTTTAAGCTGAGAGTCACAGTCTCGTCTCTATCGCCTTTTCCAACTCGCTACCCGCCAAGCGACGACCTTCCCTCTCTGTTTTTCCGGCGATGGCAACTTCTCTCACTGCCCACATCTCCGGTGGCACACAGCCCTCTGCTCCTTCTTTCTCCGGTCTCCGCCGCATTTGTCCCAAGCTCGACGCCGCCGTCTCCTTCTCCCACCGCCTCAATTCCTCTATCCGTCTCGTTTCGTCTTCTTCTTCTTCGCGCCGGTCTCCTAGAGGCGTTGTCGCCATGGCCGGATCCGGAAAGGTTCCAACTTAAACAATTGCTTGCTCTGTATTCAATGCTAGATTAGTGGTTTAGGATTGCGAACAGCTGGGGAAGAAAGTTATTCCTTTTACTCTCGTGGTTAACATATGTAGAATCCAAAATGGCCCCTTAAATTGATTCAATGCTTAAAGTTGGTTTCTTGAGAGACGATTGTTTTGGTTTGCTACTCCACAAATGATACATATGTGTTGAATGCTGGATTCAGGATTCCGACTGTCTTTCATATTCTGAGTTTATATCGTCTGAACAATTGGTTTCTGTCTCTTGTGTTGCAGTTTTTCGTTGGAGGAAACTGGAAGTGTGTAAGTACAATGTCCAGAAGAATTTGAATCACCTTCATAGTTGTATTTTCTTCTGTTTGTTTTGGCTCCTGCAATTGATGTCTCTTGTGGTATGTGTTTTAGAACGGGACCAAGGACTCCATCGCCAAGCTTGTCTCTGATCTCAACGCTGCAACCTTGGAAGCAGATGTAGGTGAGTGAGATGCTCGAGTCTCTGCTACTCTTGAAATGCCTTGAAATGATTGAAGTTCTATACATTTGGGACATTTGAAAATTGATCTAAGGAAGTCTTGTCTGCTGAGTTCCATTCATTTTAGCTATCATATCATAAACCACAGAGTCAAACTTCTTTCTAAAACCAACCTCATGCTGACCATTTGTTCTTAATGATCGTTTATGTGTAGATGTTGTTGTGTCACCTCCATTTGTCTATATCGACCAGGTCAAATCTTTGCTGACAGACCGTATCGAAATATCGGGTCAGAACTCTTGGGTTGGTAAAGGTGGAGCCTTCACTGGTGAAATCAGGTTACCACACTCTTATTCACTTATGATATACCTCTGTTTACATGATTGAAAGTTAGCTAAAATCTCTGTTCACCTGTTTCACCATACAGCGTGGAACAGCTCAAAGACCTCGGCTGCAAATGGGTCATTCTTGGGCATTCCGAACGGAGACATGTCATTGGAGAAAAGGATGAGGTCAGTAAATAAATTCTTAGCAAGTAATACTGATTTTGCAAGAAAGGGTTGTGAAAACATTCCATATTTTTCTCAACACAACCATAGTTTATTGGGAAGAAAGCTGCTTACGCATTGAGTGAGGGTCTTGGAGTAATAGCTTGTATTGGGGAAAAGCTAGAAGAGAGGGAAGCAGGGAAGACATTTGATGTTTGCTTCGAGCAATTGAAGGCGTTTGCTGGTAACATTCTCCTATTTTCTTTATTACTTACTCTCTCATTTTCTTTATTTCAAATCATGTCTGAAATCAATTAACAACAGTACTCTATTTGTAATTTCCAGATGCTGTGCCTAGCTGGGACAATGTAGTGGTTGCATACGAACCTGTATGGGCCATTGGAACTGGTAAAGTTGCATCTCCTCAGCAAGCACAAGAAGTCCACGTAGCTGTCCGCGATTGGCTCAAGAAGAATGTCTCTGAGGAAGTCGCTTCCAAAACGAGAATCATATATGGAGGTGAGTTGTTTAGTTAGTTATTCCCGGCGAAAGCAAACTTTATGTTGATTATCTTCTACTCAATTGCCAGGTTCTGTCAATGGAGGCAACTGTGCAGAGCTTGCCAAAGAAGAAGACATTGATGGATTTCTTGTCGGTGGTGCCTCCTTGAAGGTAAGTGAAGCTTCGACCTTTGTGAATATTGCTGTTGTTGACTAGAAAGTAAAGCTCACACCCACCTTTGATGTGACTATAGGGTCCTGAGTTTGCGACCATTGTGAACTCAGTCACGTCGAAGAAAGTTTCTGCTTAATTGAGAACTATCAGTGATAGAAATCGCTTGACTCCATGGAACAGATGAGATCAGAAATAAAAGGGAGGTTTCTCGTTGTTGTTGTTGTGTTCTAAACTTCTTGTTCTTGAACTAATAATGGAAAAACAAAAATATGAGCTCTGGTTTGAAGAGAGTTTGGCTCTGGAACAGAGAGAGAAGCTGAGGTCTTTGATTTAAGATAATTGTAACTTATAAAGTTATTATACTATAAACTTGCAGTAAAAGCTTTAATTCAAGAGTCGTTTCTGTATAATCTTTAAAGATTTTTCAAGCCACACTCAAAGTAATTGTTCCACTACTTGCATGTATAGAGAAATTGATAAGAGTAAATGGCAGATTCTACATCATTATAAGTAAAGTTGTTTCATGAGGAGAACGATTATGAAAAGAAAGGAAAGATTTGTCTAAATAGTACAAATGCTGGAACAAACAAAAGTAGACGTTTAAAACCCTAAATTTCCTCAAGACTGAACTTAAAAACTCTTTCAAAATGCCAAATCCGAGTCTATAGAAAGTGCAAGGAGCAAAAGAGCTCTTTTAGTTCTTCTTGTTCTTCGATTTTCCAGACAATGTCTTGGCCAAAGGAGTTCCCTGAAAGCATAACACACATTTCAATCAGATTCAATCACAATGCAGAAGAACCAAGCGTAGAAAAAGAGAGAAGCAAACCTCGAGCCATTCGTCGAGTGATGCATCGGTAGACCTGGTTCCAACTTCCACCTTGGACACCTTTTTGGTTTTCTGGTAAAAGAGGAATTTTTATTAAACCGTACAATGATTAACCGGAAAAGAAGATCCAGTGGTTTACCTTGGTGAGACGCTGTACTTGGCTGTATGCCCATAGACCGAGGAGGAGGAGGAGAGCAATTCCCAGTGTTATAAGGAAGACAGACTCACCGCTGAGAAGACCTCCAGATTCAACTACCTCTATGGTTCCATTGTAGAAGACACTCTGGAATGGCTTCCCTTCCACGTCGTAGATAATATAACCCACCAGATCAAATGCTCCAGGCTGCGCAAGACACCAATAACACGCAATAATTTCAGATCTTTTTGAGTTTTTAGAATATTATCGACTAAAGTAGTCTTCTTAGAATGTATTGTTAATTGTGAGATATGTGTACCTGCAGGTACTGGCTGACTGAAAAGATGTACGAGAATGATGCTTGAAGAGAAGTTGGGATGGATGCATTGTTGAATCTCTGCAAATGAAAGGCAGCATGAGAACATCAGAAATATGCGGTTGATAGTTTTATCCACTTTCTAATGGCTAAGACCAAAAAACCCGGAACAATATGAAAGTGTTGAAGTGAATAATTTAAAATTTTCATTCCTTCCCTTTGGAATTATACAAAGGAAACACGCATCCAAGCTCAAAAGACAGAACCCAGATCCCAGATTATATGACTTTGCAAAACATCATCAGAACGTGAAATCCTTGAATAATGCAGTGTTTATAGTGCAAACCAACTTACCAGCATGGTTAGATTCTGAACCAACAACTTATGGTCATAAGGAAGATGAACACTGGCCCTAATTCCCATCACTCCTATGCTAGATTTCCCTGTTATATGTCAGCCAATTTGGAGATATTTAGATCATACAACCAACAAAAAAACTGAGATTGTTAAAAGAGGTATTTAGCTACCATCATTTTTCAGACCAACGAGGAGCTCAGTGTCTTCTCCAGCTGGAACCACTGCAGGAAACAATGAGCATACAAACAAACTCTTTAAAAGAATGGATAGATAAAGGCGTGAAAAATGGGGGTAATCCCTTACATTTCGCACTGTTTTTGGGAAAAACACAAACTGTCTCAACTCCTGGAAATGAGGTCAAATTCACATCCAAATCCTGGTCGTCTTCCTCAACCCCAGAATCACTGTTTTCTCCCACAACATCGTCAACAAGACTCGAATGATCATCGGGATCCGACTGACATCTAGCAACTGATCAAAGAGATAATAAAACCCATCAGGTCACAGTTACGACAATATTATCAAAATCAGCCCCAAAAGAAAAAGAAAAGAAAAACCATCGATCTATCAAGTTTCTGTACAAGCGTAACGTCTTCAAATCCTGACATATTGAAGAACATTCTATTCCGAAATGAGCTTTAAAAACGTTACAATTTGCAAATTTTCTTGTAGCAAAGACCAACAACGTGTGCAGCTTCCAGAAACTAAGAAAACAAAGACATGCAAGCAGACACTATTGAAGAAGAATCTAATTCCATGGCATTCGATCTATAAGCAGACAAGTGATGAGTGAAAGGATCCAAGATTTGTCTATTTCAAACCACATTCCTCCACGACAGACTTACGATTTGCAGCAATACACAAGACACAGAAAACGACAGATTATCAATCGCGAGCTGAAGGAAACGAGCTCAATTTCACTCGGATCGATAGCTAAGAGCGTAACATTCTCTTAAAACAGGACCAGATCCTTCCGGAAACCAGATCGGAACAAATATGAATTTCAATCCGAAACTGTAAACTATGAAAATGCGACGAATCAAACGGATCCAGATCTACAAAATCCAGGGAAAACAAACAAAGAGAGAGAGAGGATTGGAGGAGGAGAGACCTTGAAGCAGAGGAGATGCAAGGAGAAGGAGAGTGAGGAACAAAACCCTAAGATTCATCATCGCTTCGGTTTATGGTCAACGAAATTGCACAAGAGAACAGTGTCCTCGATGGTATTTATGCTGCTCTTTCACAACAAGACCAGAAAAATTAATTCACTTTTTATTTTTTCCAGAAAAAGAAAAATCTTAAATTCGGGACAGAATACAACACAACCATAGAAACTCGAAAACGACGGCGTTTCTCATTTGTCTTTTTTTGTCTCATTTGATTTTGTTATCTTTTATAAACTTTATTGTATACATCAGACTTGACAATCTATAGATTCTTCAACGTTCTTAATTTGTGCGATCTGTCATTATAATCTGAAGATCTCACACAAAATTTTGACATGAAAAATCACAATATAACTGGGAAAAAGTACAGTTTCTTTTTTTTAAAAACCGTGAGTTTTTAATTAAAAAAAGTGTAATGTGTAATGGTAGTTAGAGGGATTTGCTAATAATAAGAAAAAGCATTAAAAAATTCCATGAACATTCCACTACTATTACACCCAAATCTGATAAATAATGTCAACCAGATTCCATGTAGCAAAAAGATACATCAAAAGCTTGTTTTGATCCAACATCAATCCCCATGGACTGTGTACCGTTCCCATTTCTTTGTCGGGTCGTAAATCTGGC
Source organism: Arabis hirsuta (assembly GCA_964056655.1). Taxonomy (NCBI): domain Eukaryota; kingdom Viridiplantae; phylum Streptophyta; class Magnoliopsida; order Brassicales; family Brassicaceae; genus Arabis; species Arabis hirsuta. The sequence continues at coordinate 12,658,604 of OZ053309.1, read as the reverse complement.
CAAAGATGATGCAACACACAATACTGTATTAGATGCTTTTAATTAACGAGGTTGGCTTAACACTTGAGAATTCAAATGTGCAGAGGAAAGGTTGCGATTTGGGAGTTACCTCCCATCTGGAAGCAGGGAATATATGCTTGTTCTTCTCGTACCAATGCCTCTCCACAACTTTACCCGCATGCGACTTTAACAAACAATACATTTTTACAACGCTTTAGAAACCCAGCACTTCTCAACATCAAAAGCTACTCTGTTTTCTGATGCAACTAGATCAGGAGGAAACATACCTCATCTTTCTCGATAGTTGCATCAGCAATTGTTCTCACGTCTTCATGCACATCAAAGTGAAACAGCTGTTAAGAAAAACGTTGTGCAGGTGGAGTCTCAGCTAGGATTTCTAAATAAATTTCAATTTAAACATGAATTCCAAATATGTCGACAATGCATACCGGGCCACTCTTTCCCCTGGCTTTGTTAATGATCAGCTCGTAGAAACTGTGTTGCTGCATTAGCAAAAAAGACCAAAATCAACATCCCCATGTTATCGTTAAGTTCTAGATTGTTAAGTTGATCAGTGTTCACTACGGTAAAAGGGTTCTCACATGTGGGATTATAAGATCTTCCTTTACATATAGCAAATTCTCAACTGATGTCGTCCGAATCTCCCGGAAGTCAGGGGCAAGCTGCTGCTGAACAGCCCGTAGAAAATTCCCAATTGCGTCACCCTTGCGGACCTGTAAAAGGGTACATCAAGACAAATGGTAAGTATATGATCAGACTTGAGCTCAAACAGGAAGCCAAAGATGTAGCTTGTGCTTGCCTGGATAACTCGTCTATGTCCCGTCCCATCCCAGTAACTGTAAGTAATCTCAAGAGGCTCATCTGAATAACACGAAAGAAAAAGTTAGACAATCTTCCTTGAATCAAATATCACTACTAAAATTACAAGTAACTGGCAAGATGACAACTTTTAATCTGCTCTTGTTCACGAAGCCACTGTTTCTTCAGCCTTTCACGTTCAGCTTGTTCCTCCGCCTCCCGCTCACTGAAACAGCAACCTCAAAACACCACAGCTAAAGTTAAGACTTGCTGCAAAAGCAGACAGTGAAGATAGAGTGAACAAGAGAGTAAGAGATCACCTGTCAGGCAAAAAATTAGTTTCCACCGAGGGATCTTTGCCAAGTTTTCCACAGCGTAAGTTCATTGGCTCAGAACTCTCTGCATAAGAAAATGGGTACATGATAAAAGTTTTACCAAATATGTAAACTCAATAGGACAGTATAAGATGAGGTTTGAAATTCCTATGCCAGCAAGCTATCTGCATCTTAAAAGTTCCAACAACCAAGCAAGACTCTGATCAACAACAGTCTCTAACACATGATGAGATTCATTCTTTTCGAAAAAAGATAGAGCTTAACGACAGCAAGTATCACAGCAACTATCACAATTCGCCACTGATATAACAACTATAGCATATTCAGAAATCAAGGTAGACCTTAAGTAAACTAAGTCTAATCTACAAGACTGATGAATCAGTCCACTTACTGTTTTCTCCATCTTCTTCATCACTGCCATTCTCAATATCTTCAGCAAAAGATAAGCGGGAGGTTCCCTTAATCTTTCTCTTCTTGCTACGCTTCTGTTGTTGAAGCTCCTCTTCCCTGTAGTTTAGAAACAAAGTCTATGAAGCTTAATCCAAAAAAAAAAAACATCAATAGCTATAAATATGGACCTTAAAAACTAAACTCACTCTTGCTGTAGCTTCTGCAACTTTTCCTTCTCTTCTTCCTCAAACTTATTACGAATATTAACCCTCTACAGATATAACAGTTAATACCATAACCTCGATGACTGTTCAAAACTGAACGATAAATGGAGAGTCGTACAAGCCATTTACCTTCTCCACATATTCCTCTCTTGTAACTAAACCGACTGTTTCCTTCTTGAAAGCAGTGTCAAGAATCTAAAGAAAAAGAAAACAAATATGTTAAAAAAAAAAAACCCAAATTTCACGAGATGAAAACATCTGTGACTCGTCGACAATGCAAACCAGTGAACACTCATTACTTAAGTGATGAATACACACCAAAGGCTGCAATTTCCTAATTGTGTTATGTGAATCGTATTATATAGATGTTTGGAATCATTAACCTCACAAATTCCGCTAAAATTTGCGGAAGCTCCTATATTCTCAGAGTCAGAATGAGTTCTTAATTTAGTTCCTACAACAATCCACCAATTATTTTCTCGAGAAAAAAAAAACGAATCAAAGAAACCTAGAAATCGGAAAGAAGTCTAAATAGTTGGTACAGGGGATACTTAAAGGGAAAGATTAGAAAGGAGATTGATGGAACCTCGCAAGAGCTGGTGCCGAATTGGAGAAGACCAGATTGCTCTTGGCCGGAGGCAGTCTTGCTCTTCAACTCCTGGATTTTACGGCGTTCAGCATCTCTTTGCTTCTCCAGCCGCCGTATCCTCACCGCATCTTGAGCCGAACCCACGTACCCATCCCCCATACCCGACATCTTCTCTCTCTCTCTCTCTCTCTCTCTCAATCGGAATGAAAATCACAAGAAGATACTTCCGGCCGCCGTTGTTGAGAGCTAGCTAAAGTATTTTATGGGCCTTTTATCAGGCCAGATATTGGGCTTTCCACAAAGGAACCTATTCAATCTAGCATTTCAAGACTTCAAGTGAATGTGAATAGACTCCAAGCATGAATTTTTAATGAAATTTTAGATGATTCTAATGATTTTGTATGATTTTAAGAAATTTAATGTAAAATTCTCTACAATCTCACTTAAAAACAGGTGATTTAGCTCTTTATATTTTTAACAAAAAAATTTTCAAATCTTTTTTAAATCTCATGAAATCATTAAAAACCAAATTTTTTATATGTTTTCAATTACAGTGGATTTGAATATATTTTTCCAAATTACTAGTTCAGTAACACTAGATTTTAATGGAGTGTTTAAAATATATGATCCAGTAATATAAAATTTGACAAATCATAACAAAACACTTGAAATGCGAGATTGAATACATCTTCCTGAGTGATTTCTACTTCTAGCTCCCATTAAAGACGCATTAATTTGCTTTAGATATCAATTACACTAGAAACTCAATAAATTAATAGATTTGAGAAATTAGTTATTTTTATCGGTCCCGACTCGGGCCAATGGAACATATAACATAATTCGATAAGATAATAAATATTATAAAATCCCTATATAAATATATTGTCCCAATAATACCATAAATTAATATCTTGTATATAAAATTTTATAAGGTATATTTATATATAATTTTACTGTTGTTTATTCTTTTCTTAAGATTGAAATTTTCTTATTACTCAATTATTATTGGATTTAATAAACACAAACTAAGAGAAGAAAACTAATTTATAAAAAATATAGGTAACATGATTACAACTACAAATATAGGTACTTCGAAGTAAAACTTGTTGTTGTAACTCAACCTAAAAGTGGGAAAACTTGTTGTTGTAGCTCTTCAACTCAAAGTTGTTGTAGCTCTTCAACTCAAAATCCACTTTTACGTTGAGTTACAACAACAATTTTCACTTGAACTATGCATCAATACGTATGTGATTGGTAACATGAATTACCATGTGTTAAGTTTGAGTTATAGGTTAACTCATAGCTAAATAAAAAATGTCACTAATCATGAGTTAACTAAAAAATTTTGAATTTGAGTTTGAGTTATGATGTGTTATGGTTGATTTACAATTTTGAGTTGTGGTCTTTGTAAAATTGTTAACCCAAAAATTAACTCAACATCAAGGAAAATACCATGTGTTAAGAGGTTTAAAAAACAAAAAAGTTTCAACGATTATTCTATTTTGGTTTTATTACTTCTGTTGATTCTAAATAATTCAAGTATTAAAATTATTCTTGAATTAGTCTTATATTTTTTGTAAACTTTCTAGTTTTTTCATTTGAATGATTCAAACAAAGTTGTTCAATTGTCTAAGAGGGTGTATTCAATTAAGTATTTGTGAGAATTTCAAATGATTTGATTTTAGATGAGTATTTAGATGATTTTGGATGATTTAGGAGATTTTAGTTAAAATACTCTAGAATTCCATCTAAAATCATGTGATTTGTCTTTCTATATTTTTAACTAAGAAATTAGGTGACTCGTCTGCGTCTTACACGGTTAAACTATTTATATATTATTTTTCACTTTAAAAATGTGAAAAATATGTATTGATTATTTTATAGATTTTATTATCAATATGTTTGTTGTTAATGATATGAATTTTCAAAAGTTTAGTTTACCATTTTATTATTTCATATACGTAAACGTGTAGTAAAATTAAATATCTAATTTATAATTTAATACATTTGAATGTACAATACTGTAAATAAATAAGATTCAATGGTAAATACTAAATAGACAAAACAATGAATTAATTCACTCAATCAATGAATAATGACAATCGTCAAAATCTCACAAAATATCTAATTAATAGTGATATAAATTTTGAAATATACTATTAATCGTTGTCAAGGTGGTCATGAAAATACAAATTTAGGGGGTAAAAAACTTACATTAGTCCAATTAGGTTTGTTAGATTTAACTCTAACAACAATTTAGTTCTTTTCCAATTTCAAAGATTGTGTATCAAGTTATGATGATATCAGAAAGTTGAAATTAATGTTGATGAAATGTATCAATTTTAAACGGAATTAAATTTTATACATGTTCATAAAGTTGAAATTATAATATATATTTGTTTCCAAATAAGGTTTGTTAGATTTAGCTCAAACAACAATTTAGGTTATCACTAATTTAAATATGTTTTTAATGTTAAAAATGTCAACAAAGCATATTCAATGTTATTTATCTTTGTCATTTTTAATTGTCTTGTTTAAAAAAACAATTCATTATCTTGCAAATTTATTTTCAGTATTTTAATTAATTTGAGAGATAGTTATTGTAATAAATATTTATTATAAGATTTCAGAGAAAATTATATTTTGTGTAAAAAAATTTTACATACAAAACTTTATTGTCACGGAAATTACATTCTGATAAATATTTTTCTTAATCCTTTATTAAATATACGATTTTCATTAATTTTCAAAAAAAAAATTTGGAGTATTGTTAAGAATATGTAATTTAGTTTAAAAAGAAATAAAAAAAAGTTAGGTATGCAAGATCCGTAAGTGATTAAATAAATATTTATGTGAAAAGGGATTAATATTGTTTGATCCAGATTTTAATATGGAAATATCCTATAGAATATTCATTTTGTAATTTAAATCAAATATTGCCATGTCACATTTTATGTTTTACCATGTCATATTTGATTTGGAAGAGTGAATGTGGAGATGATACAAAAAAAATCTTCTCAAAAAATCACTTCCCAAATCTAATATAATATTTTAAGGTTTCCTCCTATTGAAACTCTGAGAGACTGCCACGTGTCATTTTTGGTGTTAACATTTTTTCATTTTTAGTACCTTATTTTTAATTAATTTTGACATTTGTCCTCTAGATTTTAGAATTTTAGCATTGATTCTTTAAAATAAAAATATAATATCAATATATTAACTTAAAGTAAACATTTAATTAACATCAAATTATCTTCATAAATTAATTAAAAATATGTAAAACCATATTCTAATAGATAATCGTTTTTTTTCAATATCTCTTTTCAAATTCTTTAAATTTTTCTTAATTTGAATTTTTGAAAAACTATCATATTTAAAAAATATATATTTTTAACTCTTTTTTTGTTGTTTTGTCTTTCTTGTGATCAAGTATATTAAGAGTATATCATATATTAAAATTAAATTATTCTATAATAAACTAATTAAAAAAGTATATAAGATGTTCCGATAAGATGTTCCGATGTTTTTTTTTGTATTGGCGATAGCCCATAATGTCATTATATAATTTTCTATCATGTTTGATATATCAATATTTTGATAACATGAAATTTTTTTATATACTTTAAAATAATTCACATAAAATAGTTTGAAATTATTTTTTAACTTTTGAATCTTTACTTTTATTATATTGTAAGATCAAATTAACTCTGTAATTAAAAAAAATTCCAATAAATACTCTTTTTAAAACCTAAGGAAACATTTTGAAGGAAAGAAAACCTTATATATGAATGTTTTGTAACGTATAGTATTAAATATCAATAATTGATACAACAATTTTGTAAGTTTAGGCCAAGCTTAACTTATCTTGACACACCGTTGACAATTTTGTACTAGGTTTTTTCTATATGCAGCTAATATTAGAAAATGCAATTTAAAAAAAATGTTATGAACTTCATTTATTGATAGATAAAAAATAGTTTTGAAAAAACTAAAAAAAAATTTATGTCACATACGATCTTGATTTTTATAGAGCATTTTATGCAAATACTCATTAAGATATGAATAAAAAAATAAATTTATATAAAAAAACTATCATTTTGTTAAAAAATTGTAGAATCTATATAAATTTAGATAATATAAGAATCAGATTCTATAAACCAAATATTTGATCAATCAATTTCAAAAGCATTTAAAATTCACTATTTTTTACATGTGTTTATCTATAAATTATTGCATATTTCACTTTATAAGTTTTATCTTTCCGGTCACGTATGGACTCAACATTTTTTTTCTTCAATAGTGGACACGGAGTATAACGAAAAAATTCCAAAAGAATACGCTGAATTCTAGAACAAAATTGAAAATATAATATTCAAATGAAAATATTTATATATGTCATCATATGATTCACTTTCATATTAAACATTTAAAAATGATGTTTGAATTTGTATAAATAGAAAATGTGAGCATAAATGTTAACCATCATTTAAGTATATCAATGTTAGCATATATCATAATATTAAAATAGTTTTAAAAATCATCTAAATAGTTGTTTCACGCAACGCGTGGATTTTCACTAGTAATATATAAGGGATTCCACCAAAACACATTAAATCACAAGAAATCTCCTAAAATCCACTATTTAAAATATTTCCAATAACAATGGATTTCAAAGTGGATTTTAAAATCATAAGTTGAATAACACTTGATTATGAAAGACTTTTTAAAATTCATGTTTCAATAACATATGATTTGTCACTTTAATACAAATCACTCCAAATCCTTACAAATACATGATTGAATACACCCCTCTTAATTGTTGATTTTATTTTAATTTTAAAATAAATTTCCAATTTTGATTTACATATAATTATACATATAAATATATATACATTTATAAAAGCACTGTTGATAATTTATTATCTTTATGTTAATATTATTTTAAATCTGTAGTAAATATCACTTTTATTATTTTAAAATTCAATTTTAATAATACATACTGCAAATTATACATTATAAAAATAATTTTTTTGAGAAATGCCACTTTTGAAGTATCACTTTTCAAAAATGCCACATTTTCAAAATCTATGCAAAAATGCCACTTTAAAAAAAATATTTATTCATTATATTATTTATGTTTGGGTTAAATATGTTGTATTAGGGTTTAGGGTTTATTAGGGGTTAAAACATTTTTTTTGGTTTAGAAATTTAAAATTTAGGCTTTAAAAATCTATAATTTGTGATATTTTTGCAAATGAATAATCCAATGTGACATTTTTGTAAAATAGCACACCAAAAATGATATTTTTCAAGTGCCCCATAAAAATTACCAGTCAATTATATTGATAATAAAGTTAACTGGTTTTTTTACAGCAATCTCACCATATAAATCTGTAGTTTCTACCGCATACCTTTTTACTGTAAAATATATTGAATTACAATCCTTACTTCAACTCAATTTTGATACCATATGAGCTTAATCTATACATTGTTTCCATTGAAAAATCTTTTTCACACATCGTATAAGGAGTTAAGAGTCTCATTTTCTTCTAGTTGATCGAGTTGAGACCAATTAATGATGTCACAATCTCCCTTTTTATGTCACTACTAAAAATTATAAATGCAAACTTATAAAAATAAGCTATTTATAAGAGATTTAATAAATGATCTATGATTGCCCCCTTAAAAAAGTAGTGAACAATGTATGGAAGCCATGGTCGTTGTAACGCCTATAGGAGACGGGTGATTAGACACACCATCTACAAAATTATGCTATTTATTAAATGTTTATGTTATTATGTATTCATTTAAATTCTATTACCTAGTTTTATACCTCAGACAGGCGATCAATTAATGTCGAAAGACTAGTTCGAATTCAACCTAAATTGGTCGCTTATGTTAAAACTAAAGATCTTCGGGAAACATTTACAAGAATAAGGTTTTGTTACATAGTTTACGTGTTAGATTCAAACCAGATTGATATGAAATAGTAGATACGCTTCCCGAATTTGATATACGATATAGAAACCGATGATCATTTCGATTTCGAATGGTTACAATATATCAAATAGTGTAGAATAAATGTGGTAAATACAAATTTGTATTTGTGAGTGTGTATGTATGAACTTATAAAGTAGTTGAGAGAATACATATATAGGTGGTAGAAGAATAACAAGAGGCAATGCGTTTGAGCTGGCTTTTTTCTGTTGATAGGAATTGTGGCTGAGGGGCCTTGCCAGCTTCAAAAGACAATAACAAGTAACGTTATCAATTAGTGGTTCACTTCTACTTTCTAACCAATAACCATATCTTATTAATTTATGACAAATATCTCTTCTCTAACCAACTCAAAAGAATACATATACATTTTAAACTATATAAGTTTTTTTGCATAAATTTTGTTAACTTTGTTACTTAGATCATGCGCTCTTCATGCATGCCGTACTTTTAGTCATAGTGGTAAAAACATGACTTTTTAGTTCAAGAATTTGAGATATAGACGTATACTTCCAACTACATTATTCGTATTTTACATCTCAAATTCTATTACTATTTTATAGTTAGTATAAAGGAAAAAGTTATAATTTTGTTACACATATTTTGGTCGAACGTTGTGATGGAATTTTAAACTAGATACACGCATTTAAGAATTAGTCACTAAAGATTTTACGTGACTACTATAAAAACAAAGTAATTGACGTAGCTAGCTCAAAGTTAAGAATTGGTTTATCTAATTACTAAAACTGTCTGTTCAAAATTCTCCAAATATTTTGGTGATGAGGATAAAGTGGAGACATGCGTGACGAGTGCACGGCCTTTCCCTATCTGTTTTTTTGTGTGGCAAATATACTAAAGTTTATCCTCTAACGCCCTCATGTGAAACGCTTTAATTTGGGGTCGGTGGTACGTAGACAACTAGACATATGATACCCTCATTTATTCATCTACGTACTTATGTATGTTTTTTTTTGTTGCTAAATTGTAAAAACGTACTCATGTATGTGACTCTTTGTATTGGGGTGTATATTCCAGATCAATGGACTCTTAGAAAACAAAAGTGAAACTGAATCTGAAACTAATTGGAAGAATAAAATCATGAACTAAAACTTAGTTTTGATTCTAAAATAAAAATAAAATGCTTAAAACTCGAGTTCAAACAAAAAAAACAAATTGGTACGCACCAAATCAATTTTGGTTACTATTCTTCTAAAATGAAAAGGTTGAACCAAAATCTTAATTAAGCAATACACTCACGTGGGTAACGGTATACCACCAAGTATTTGAATCGTGACTTTTAGAATATGCAAATTAAATTAATAAATTCATGAATTCAGTGTCATGTTTAGAAAGTAAAAGCCCTAAGAGACCTATAAATACTCACGAGATGTGATCTCAGTAGAGTCATATCCTCCCCTTCTCCTCTAACAATATAACAAATCTCTTCAACAAGTGAATCCGATGAGGATATTACCGGGAAGCAGAGGAGTTGCCTTATGCCTCCTCCTAGTGTCCGTGCTCTGTTCGGCGGCTCTTTCTCTCGGCCGTGAAGTCGAGGTCGTTGGCTACGCCGAAAGCAGCAAGATCATGAACCCCCAAACATTTTCAGGTCTATTATTATCATATCCCTTCATTTCTATAAAATATGATTGACCTGTTTATATACGTACGTAATTAATTCTGCATTATATGCTTTGTAATCGTGTATTACATATATGGTGAGATCGAGTGAATCTGGTTCTAATCTTCTTCTAGGTACATATATTATTTTAGATTATGCATGGAAATGGAAAAAAAAATGACCAATATCTTGTACACTTTTCTTATAACTTAAATTTAACATATGTTTCATTGCCTTCGTTTTTTTTTTTTTTTTGCTAAGAAGGTAAATATCATTTAGAATAAAATGTTTAGGTTTGACAAAGTGATTAACAATTTGCCAAACTTATCTAATTGGTCTTATGCCAAAAAAGAATAAAAACATGGAAATAAAAACAATCGTTGCATCCACAACTTGATGAGATTTTAAACTCTTCATTGCGAATCTTTTCCTCTCCATTGAACGTTTTTGTGTGTGTGACTGAACTGGTGAATAGGACTCCGAGTAACGATAGAATGCAAAACGGCCGATGCAAAAGGCCATTTTGTTACACGAGGAAGTGGAGAAGTTGACGAAAAAGGAAAGTTTAGTCTCAATATTCCTCATGACATCGTCGGAGACGACGGAACCCTAAAAGAAGCTTGCTATGCTCAGCTTCACAGCGCTTCCGGTAACCCTTGTCCGGCTCACGACGGCCTCGAGGCTTCCAAGATCATGTTTTTATCGAAATCCGGTGATAAACACGTTTTTGGTCTCAAACAAAATCTAAAATTTTCACCTGAAGTTTGCGTCTCCAAGTTGTTTTGGCATATGCCTAAGTTCCCTTTGCCTCCACCGCTCAAAAAGCCTTGCCCTCCTAAGATAAAGCTTCCACCAGTGGTGATCCCAAAGAAGCCATATCCACCAAAGATCGTGCATAAACCGTCGGTACCTATCTACAAGCCACCGGTTGTGATCCCAAAGAAGCCGTGTCCACCAAAGAGCGTGCATAAACCGTTGGTGCCCATCTACAAGCCGCCAAAGAAAGTGCTTCCACCGATCTACAAGCCTCCGGTGGCGGTGATCCCAAAGAAACCGTGTCCACCTAAATTTTCGGTGCCTATCTACAAGCCCCCGGTGGTGGTGATTCCAAAGAAGCCATGTCCACCACTTCCTAAGCTTCCTCCGGTGGTTGTGATTCCAAAGAAGCCATGTCCACCACTTCCGCCGTTTCCTAAGTTTCCGAAGTTCCCTCCAACATACATTCCACACCCTAAGTTCGGGAAATGGCCTCCTTTCCCTTCTCACCCATGAGGGAGGATACACTTTTTTACATTTATTATAAAGTGAGTGTTACATAAAGAATATTTCTTTGTTGCTTTGTTGAATATTTCTATGTAGATGATGTGTGTTTCTCATGTATCTTTCCATCCAGCAACCATATTTGTATTTTTTTTTTTATTGTTAAATAAAATCTCTTTTATTTGAAATTTTTACGCATCTTCTAAGAAAATTACATCAAATTTTAGAATCAATCGAAATTTGGTCAAAAACTAAAAAGAGAAAAAATCTCTTCATAACAAGATTCATGTACAACTTGTCTTCTTGAGCGAGTTGTAGAGGTCAATCATTGTCTAGGATACACAAACCTGATCAAACATTAACACTACAAGAAAATAAACTATAACCGAGAAGCTTAACCGTCGGTAAGTCGTCGGAAACGCGCCTAATTGACGGAAAACCGACGAAATAACGTCGTCGGTTCTATCTGGTCGGTAAATTAAATCCGTCGGTTTTTTGTCAGTTTTTACCGACGAAAAACCGACGGGCCTTACCCGATGAATAACCGACCGTAAACCGTCCATTGTTTCCGACGGAAGACCGATGGCTATACCGACAGTAAACCGATGGATAGGCGATAACCTTTAACCGACGGTAAACCGAGAAATCGAAATCGACAATAGACCGACGGGGAAATGTTTTTTAAACCGACGGTTTTATGTTTCTAAACCGACCGATAACCGATGGGTTTGTTTTTTAAAACCAACCAAAAACAGACAGAAATGTTTCTTAAACCGACGGATAACCGACGGGATTAATAATATAAACCGACCGATAACCGACGGGTTTGGTTTGTTTTTTAAAATTATATTAATTTATTTTAAAACCGGGTCGGTTAATTTTCCAAAACCCCTTATATATTAATTTATTTTCGATTTAAAATTATATTTTTTATAAAACAATTAAATGAAATAATAGAATTAAAATTATAATTAATATTAATAATATTTTAAATATTAAATTCTGAAATTATCCCAGAAAAAAAAAACTACGGGGTTGGGTTATGAGGCGAGAATGGGTTTGGAAGCATGTGCATCCGTAAACCAAGCATTTCCTGTCTGAAAGCTTCAAAACTTCGTCTATTCGCCTTTCGATCGTCTTCCATTTGCTTCTTCAAAGCTGCAATCCGCTCATCCCTTTCTTTCATAGATTCTTCGAGGGCGGCGTGGTCGATGCCACAAGATCGAGCAGATGAAGATGATCCCCGACTTCCCGTTAGTTTTCCTAACCCAAAGATGCGACCCTTTTTTATGGGGGCTTCCTATAAGTTGTTATAGAAAAGGATTAGTAAATTTTAATAATAAATATAAAAAATCATATTTAACTAATTTTTTTTTAAATTACCTCTCTAACGATGTTGTTTATAACCTCTATGGGTACGTCTTCTGGAGTCGAATTTTGGCTTTCCGCAAACTCCACAATCCTCTTCCTCGAAGAGTCAAAAATTTCTCTTACAACGGGATCGTCTATTTGTTTAGTTTTTTTGTTGGTGTGCATATGCTCCATCATATATAAATTTGAAGGATACACACCATTTTCCTCATACTATTATTAATTTAAAAAACATGATTAGTTAGAAAATTATTAAAAATATTAAAAATAAAATAAAAAGAAGTTGAAACACTTACATATTTTTGTTCCCGGGTCTTAAAGCTCACTGGTCTAGAATTGTGTTTAGCAATTCCTTTTCCACCTCTATCGCTTAACCGATTCTTAGAGTTTGTCGTTGATGTTGCACTTGTTTCCGGTTTCTCCCAATAAAGCTGCAACCTTTTAAACACATTTTCGTTCACATTCCTTGGTTTTTTCCCCAATTGCCACCTTTGCTTCCACTCGTTAATTTGCCCACTATAATATTTCTGAATGTCTTTGTCAAACGCCATACGAACTTCATGCGTTATGTTCCTATCCCAGGTAAATTCTTGCTACAAAAAATAAAATAAACAATTATTAATATTTAAAATTAATAAAATTAGTAAATCATTATTTAAAATTTACTTACAGCAAATTGTCTAAACCAAAGATCTTTCTCTGTTTTTGGTAAGAGATTGAATTGTGGATAGGGTTCCTTCCAGAGTCCTTGCATCATTCGCAAATAGCACTTTGAAATGCCATTGTGCAAATATCCAAACCTAAAAACATGAAACAAAAATGTTAAAAACTATGAGATTTCATTAATTTGAAAACAAATATTAAAAAACTTAAAATGGACTTACCAAGTAGTTTTGTCTGGTAGGTCAGGATCCAGAACTGTCAATCAGTGTCGTCCCGGCTGCGATACAAAATCCTCGATACTCATCTCCATCGGTGGAACAAAAGTATCGCTCTGAGGAGCGGATTGCGATCCACTCATTCTATCCGCCGGTGCTTGGGTCGAGCGACCCAATTGACTCGTCATATAATTTCCACCATAATCCCTTTAATAAATTAAAAAAAATTTAAATAATTATTATTGAAATAATTTCAAATTAAAAAAAAATCTATGTTAAAATTACGAAAAAATCATCCAGTTCAATGAAATTTTAAAATATATAAATTCAGGAAAATAAAACCATTTCGTCCTTTAAAAAAAATATAATTCTAAAATCAAAATAGTTTTAATAATTATTAAATTAGTAGCAAAATATATAATTCACAAAAAAACAGAATACGTATTTTTATTTACATTGACCAAAAAAATATAACTTGTCAATTTTATATATGTTTAGATTTTATTAAATCTTAGCTTTTTATTTTTATTTTTATTTAAATCCTAAATTTTTTTATAAATGTCCAAATTTTATAAATCGACCAAAAAAATAAAAATAAAAATCAACCTAAAATAAAAATAAGAATAAAAATCGAGATCTCATATTTGACAAGATCTAAACGATATGTCGGTATTGGACACTTCCCATCTAGCAATACTTCGAGTTGCGGTCGTGAGCATATATTTGCTAAGTCTAATCTAGACTTTAAATTGTCCTTTGTCTTCCCTTGTACGTTTAGGACGGTGTTCATAATGTTGTCGAAAAAATTCTTCTCAATGTGCATGACGTCCAGATTGTGCCTCAACAAATGGTCTTTCCAATACGGCAAATCCCAGAAGATGCTCTTTTTGTGCCAATTGTGATTCACACCATCACCGAATAAATTTGAATGACCTTTCCCACCAACATCAGGAGTCCTCGATGCTCCAAAATCCCGTAACTGAGTCAAAATATCATCACCATCTACTGCAAGAGGTGGAACATCATTCACTCGCTTGTTCTTCCTAAACAAAGTCTTGCTATGACGATAAGGATGATGCGGAGGCGGAACATTTCTATGACAATCAAACCAACATGTTTTTCGTCCGTTCTTCAATTGGAATGCATCTGTGTTATCTTGACAATAAGGACAAGATAACTTTCCGTGTGTCGTCCACCCAAATAACATACCATAAGCAGGAAAGTCGCTTATCGTCCACATAAATACCGCTCGCATCTGAAAGTTTTGTTGGCAGGATATATCATATGCTTCAGCGCCATGTTCCCATAACATTTGCAACTATAAATCAATGGTTGTAGAAAAACGTCAAGTGATCTCTTTGGATGTTCAGGACCGGGAACGAGAATCGAAAGATACAAAAACTCTCGACGCATGCACAACGATGGAGGTAAATTGTAAGGTGTTACAATTACTGGCCACAAAGAATATTGTCTTCCATGCTTGCCAAACGGATTGAAACCATCTGTACATAATCCGAGGTATACATTCCTTCGCTCATAAGCAAAATCCGGATATACAGTCTGAAAATGTCTCCAAGCTTCCGCATCAGAAGGATGCGTAATTTCCCCTTCTTCTGTTCTATGCTCTGCGTGCCATCTCATCGCCTCTACGTATGCTCAGATTGATATAACCTCTTCAACCTATCTGTAAGGGGTAAATACCACATCCTCTTATGTGGGATCGGATATCTCCCGCTTGTTTCCTTGAATCGGGGTTGACCACACCATTTACATCTCCTCAGGTTTTCATCTTCTCTCCAGTATATCATACAATTGTCGATGCAGACATCAATAATCTGATATGGAAATCCAAGACCAGATACTAATTTTTGAACCTCGTAGTATAAATCCGGAGAAAGATTATCTTCAGGCAAGATGTCTTTCACAAAATCTGCTATGGCATCTACGCAATCTTCTGCCAAATTGTAGTCTGTTTTTATCGACATCAATCTACTTGTAGATGATAAAGGAGTATGACCATCTCTACATCCTTTATATAATGGCTGTTTAGATGCGTCTAACATATCAAAAAACCTTCTGGCCTCTAAATTTGGTTCTTCAGCCGTATGCAAAATAGGTTCCTCCACCGTCCCTATATGTTCTCGATATGCATCATTCACCATCTGAACCGTACCAACACCAAAATCTACACTATCCGTTATATGTTCTTCTATTCTATTCGGAACATATGATGATTCGCTAGTACTACCATATTCCGGTCTTTCACCATGGAGCAACCAAATCTTGTAACCATCCATAAATCCATTGGTATATAAGTGATTCCAGACGTAATCAATCCTAACATTACGAGAATTCCGGCAAATACAACATGGACATTTCAACATACCAGTTTTCCGGGCAGATGGTTGCCGACAAGCTATATCCATAAACTCTCCAACACCTCGTGCGTAATCGTCGTTTATTGCATTTGACTCCGGATCCTGCATCGGTTGGTTCATCCATGACCGGAAATAAGACATTGATTTTTTTTAAAAAAAATGAAGATTACGAGTTATTTTGTTTTTCATAACTGAATGAGTGAATGTGGTAACGTATATAGGGAAAAATCAGGAACATTATCCGTCGGTAATCCGTCGGTTATGTCGATATAACCGACGGAATAGAATTCCTCGGTAATGGGTCGGTTCTATGTCGGTCAAACCGACGGCCAGTGGGTTCGTCGGTAATTTTCCGTCGGTTATTTGTCGGTATATTGGTATAACCGACGAATAACGTTCCTCGGTATGATTTGTCGGTAATGTCGTCGGTTATACCAACGCTTTCTTGTAGTGTAAGTGCATTCGTACACAGAAAAAACATCTACTTCAACAAAATGCAGCCACAAGTTGGCCATAACGACATCAATCACAGGTCGGCAGATTATTTCAAAGCAATCTCATTGCATCGCCCCTGCGAAAAACTATCGTAGTGGATCTCCCAGTGACCTAGGACTTGGTTGCCCAACAAAACCGTTTATGAAAATCAAACGTCCAATAAATCTCAAAAATGTATACGTATTGTATGTAGTCGACCATCCAATGTATACGGATTAAAAGCCTATCTAATCTATGCATACAATTACAAGGCTTAACTCATGATAAGCTAGAGTATTTTACAGCTCAGCTCAGCATAGCTCATTTATTATACGAGTTTAAGAACATAAGCTCGAACTCAGATCATCTAGACCGTGATCTAAGTTAGTTAGCTCGCGAGCTCATAAGAAATAAATGTAAGAATAAAATAATTAAAAATTAAACTATTATAAAATCAAAATTTCTTTAAATGTTATATAAATTTTTAAAAAATCCAAATAATATTGTTATTGAATACTTAATCAAAACTAATTCAATGCCACATACGCTAAAACAATGACAATTAACGTATATAATTAACACGTGAATAAAAATATAGTACCATTCTTATCGACTAGAAAACCAAATAACCAAGATCGAGTGCATAGTAGAGATTAGACGTGTTTAAGACAACGACGACTTTGTTATTTGTTTAATTGATTTTTTTTTCTATTTTTGCTTTAGTTAAAAAAGAACAAGAATATATATTCTAGTTGTTAAATCTAATATATATTTACAACATATCAATATATTATTTTAAGTCTTTAAACAAAATTTGTTTGTTAGCTATCTCAGAGTTCATCTGATCTAGCTCGCATAACTCGCCAACTCGTTTAAACTCGATCACTTAACTTCTTTATTAAATGAGCCTAAAAAACATAACTCGCGCTCGTCAAAATTCGAGCTGAGCTTAGCCAGCTCATGAGCTAATGACTCGTTTGACATCCCTGATTCCGAGTACAAGTTATGTATCATTGGTGAATATATTAAATCAAAATATATATAAATAATATCAAAATAAATAATTATTTCCATTTTTTAACTTTTTTTTGTCAACATTTCCATTTTTCACTTTATTCATCATCAGAAATATGAGATACGCAAGAGATTTCTTTCTTTATTTTTCCCCTTTTTTTTGGGTTTTGGGTTTAAACACAAGATATTTCTATTTTTTTGAATTGTCAGTGAAAATGGAAATAAAAATGAAACAGTAGACGATAAAAAAATAAATGAAACAGTAGTAAATAAGGGTTGCAACATTTATGTGCAAAGACACGTGTCGTGATTGGGATGGGCAGTTCAAGAGCATTCACCGTGGTCAAAATTCAACCTAACCACGGTTAAATAATTTTCTATAACCGTAGAGATCTTAACACGTGTCAAAATCCAACAGTTCATGATATGATTTTCTAACGCGATATTCGCTTAGCTCTGATCTCCCGATAAAAGCATCCTATTCGTCCTCAACAGTTTCACAGAAAATTTAGGTCACACACACACAAAAACCACACACATTTGATTTCGCCAGAACGACGACAATGGCGCATCCTAAAGTTTTCTTCGACATGACAATCGGTGGACAACCGGCGGGAAAGATCGTGATGGAGCTGTACACCGACAAGACCCCGAAGACGACGGAGAATTTCCGAGCTCTTTGCACCGGCGAGAAGGGCGTTGGAAGAAGCGGCAAGCCACTTCACTTCAAGGGATCCTCGTTTCACCGTGTGATCCCTAATTTCATGTGTCAGGGAGGAGATTTCACCAAAGGAAACGGAACCGGAGGTGAGTCAATCTACGGTGAGAAATTCGAGGACGAGAGTTTCGAGAGGAAGCATACAGGTCCTGGAATATTGTCGATGGCTAACGCTGGTGCTAACACTAACGGATCTCAGTTCTTCATCTGCACCGTGAAGACTGACTGGCTTGATGGGAAACACGTCGTCTTTGGACAGGTGATTGAAGGCTTGGACGTTGTGAAGGCGATCGAGAAGATTGGATCTACATCTGGAAAGCCGACGAAGCCAGTCGTTGTCGCCGACTGTGGTGAGATCTCTTAGACGTATCAGACGGTGATGGATCTAGGGTTTAGTTGCGGTGATTTGTTTTATCGTTGTTGTCTTTTGTGTCTTTCAATCTCTCCATGGTTAGCTACGGAGTGTGCTCTGTTTTCTGGGTTCGTATTATCCTAATTAAAACCATCATTAATAATAAACAAGCTTTTTATTGTGGCTTTTTCTCATTCATAGAAAGTTTTTTGGCCTTTTGTCCAATAGACCATAATCAGAAACTGGTTCTATTTATTTTTTTGTGTGTCTGATAAAAAATGGATATTTTCTCGAAAGCATTAATTGTAGGTCTTTCCTTATAGCACAACAAATAAGACAAAAATAATCAAAAGATAAATATCACGTTTCTTGTTGGGCCTATCGCAAAAGGCTCAGTCATATTGCAAGTTTGCAACTGACTCAAACTATTTGATTCTTTAATCTTTTTCTTAACATTTTTTTTTTCCGCGTGCTTGCTATATTAAATCAGAAAAACCTAACTAGAGTTACATGAATCACACCAGAGAAATACAAAATTCAAAATTCATTACAGAGTAGATAACATCTCTTGCAAAAAAAAAGCAAATTAATTTCACAAAACGGAATCATAGCCTAATGACAAAAGGAACTGATCCTGTAAGACTCGTTTACATAGTCTGGTGTCGTCCCAACAACCAGACTGAAAGAAACCCATTACATCATATATATTCGATAAAAATCCATTGGAGATGTTACTATAGAAAATCTATCCTAGTGAGTAATCTCCGACTAATACAACAAAAGTAGACTTATTTATACATTTTTTTAACATTTATCTTTTTATTTATAGAATTCCAAGATTACATAATTCATACAGAAAATAAAAGACAAAATATTACAACTAAATACATAATAAAAATTTTGAAAAAAAAGGAAATAATTTTAACGATCTTTTTTTCCAAAAAATTTTACTCGATTTGATTTTTAATTTTTTTTTTAATCGTTTGGATTTATTATTATTCTATTATAAATTATGAGAATTGTTACATCGACGATTCTACAACGCACAAGTCTTCCCCTTTGATCCATGCCAAACAATTATATATTGCCCCATGCTGAAAATCTTATAAAGTTTATCTCCATTAATCTGCATTAATATTAATAAATCGCATTTTTTGGAATTCGAACCTCAGATCTCCTGGTATAGAAACATTAATTAACTTTTAACCAAACCATTGAGTTGTACGATTCTTTAATTATGTTTTTGAATAAGAAGTTTTCTGTATAAATAAATCATGATTTTTTTTAGAATAAGAAATCATTAAATCTTAACTTCTAAGTTGTTTTTTTTTGTCGTCCCTTCTAAGTTGTTTTTCTTTTCTCACTGGGGTAAAAAAATTGAAATTGCATTATTTAAATATAAAAGAGTTGCTATTAGCTTCTTTAATATTGTGGCGCCTAATGTCTATCAACATTTCTAGGCCTTATGGGCTTTACAGATCTATTCGTAATTTCCTAGAGAAAACCGCCATTGTCGGCCCAGCATAAGTCACTTGAAGTTAACGAATGTTTTAGACTGAGTATTATAATGAACGAATTCATGGTTCATCAAATTTGACGAAAATCTTATATTAAAAAACTAGCAATATAGAATAGTAGTAGTATTAAACTACTTCATTAACGGATCCGATTAACTCCGTTTGAACCGAACGGTTGAACAGAAAGTCGTTTGAAACAAGACGGTTAGAAACTATAGTTAGAGAAACGGTTGGATAATAGAGAATAATTTATATATAAACTTTGATTGGTAGCATTGTAGCGGTTGAATAGTATAATTAGGTAACAAAGACTTTTTTATTAATCGTCTATTTGCAACTTCATTTTTCAATTGTCCGTTTCAACCGTCTATTTCAAACGATTGTTTGTTTGATAAGAAACGATCGGTTGAACTAACCTCGTTTGCAAACAAGGTTATCGTTACAAAGTTCCGGGTTCATGCGCAGCCTGGAGATACGCATGTGCTTAATTTGTACTTAAAATAAAAAATATTTCTTATTTGTTTTCTCACAAGAAAAAAATGGACAGATAGGCAATAGAATACGAAACCTGTGAAAGTCGTTCAGATCCAGCTCCCTTAATATTTTTTTTTTGTCTTCCTTTGAATTGTTAAAGTGTTATTTTTTAATATAAAAATTATTTATGTAAAAGTTATTAGGTAAGAAATGGTTACACAATGAGACAAAAACACATTGATTCAAATAACCAAATGAATCTATGGCTAATGGCTATTAGCAATGTGTGAAAGCAACTCTTGTAAACGCGTACCGGACCCGGTTTAGCCTCTGACGAATTTTCCTGAGCTGGAGAGGGAAACGAGCTCGAACCACATCTCTCTCTCTCTCTCTCTTTTGAAATTGAAGCAAATCGAGTCGTGGGAGACGGCTGCGTTGCATCGGACCACTTGTGCGATTCTCCTTCGTCACCAATTATCTCTTTATTAGCGAGCCTCCTTCAAATTTCCTTCTACTACCGCCGGTTAATCGCGATTTATTCATCCTGATCGGAGCGATCGGAGAACAGAGGATTAAAGGAGTGCTCTTTGGTAGCCGAATTGTTGACTAGAAAGTCTTCTTCCGATTCGATTGACAATTTTAGGGTTTTTTCCTGTTTGTTCGCTGGGAAGAAACGAAGGAGGAACTAGAAAAGGATTGTTCGATTTGAATGGAGACGGACAATGGGAAGGGGTTGATACTAGCTGTGGCGTCTAGTGTTTTCATTGGTTCTAGCTTCATCTTGAAGAAGAAAGGTCTCAAGCGAGCTGGTGCTAATGGAATCCGAGCAGGTCCTTTCTGACCTTTCTTCTTTCACTTTTAGAGTTTTGCTTGCTGCTGCTTAATACTGCTACTTCCTATCAATTTTCTACTCTGATGAATTGTTTAGTTTTGCTTATGCTGAATTACGACTTCTAGAGCCTTGTAAATGGTTACTTTGGAGGCCTTTGAATCTATTTTGAAGCACCCTTTTGTTAAACTAAAGGATTAATTGTCTGAGTTTCATAATCTTGTTAGCTTTCCTGTTCCGAGTTACAGTTTTTCCCTAATTTCTCTAAGCAATCTAGTGCTTCCTTGACTCTTTGCTTTAATGGATGACAATTTGTTCAATTAGAGTTACTATTAGTTTTATAGAGCTATCTCTTGATTAGAAAGAATTCTTTGTTGAGTGAAAGAATCACAAATCTCACATGGGATTGGGACTCATTGGGTGATGCAGGGTATGGAGGCTATACATACTTATTAGAGCCTCTTTGGTGGGCGGGCATGGTGACAAGTGAGTTAATCATCTTATAGTTAGATCACATACTCCAATTCTAAACAACATTCTTGTCCAATTCTAATCAATATTCTGTAACCTCAATTACTAGTGATTGTTGGAGAAGCTGCAAACTTTGTGGCTTACATTTATGCACCGGCTGTACTCGTGACTCCTCTTGGTGCATTAAGTATAATCATCAGGTATGTGTGTGATCACATTGCTCAGTTCTGTGTAGTGGCTTCCGATATTCTCACTCTAACCTCTCATTTTTACTCATTCGTAGTGCTGTTTTGGCACATTTTCTATTAAAAGAAAAACTTAAGAAAATGGGGGTTCTGGGATGTGTGTCTTGCATCGTGGGGTCTGTTGTGATTGTCATACACGCACCTAAGGAGCAGACTCCAAATTCCGTCGAAGAAATATGGAATCTGGCAACTCAGCCAGGTAGCTAGCTCTCTCTTAGTCTCTCTCTCGCACTCATTATGCCTTCTGTGCGATTGTTTATCTGAGAAATACAATTTTCTTTCTTGTGTATGAAACAGCTTTTCTAGTTTACGTAGCCATAACCATGTCAATTGTTCTTGCTTTAATTCTGCACTTTGAACCTTTGTGCGGCCAAACAAACATTCTGGTTTACATCGGAATTTGTTCGCTAATGGGTGCGCTCACAGTAAGTTGCATCATCTGAGCATCTTGGATTTACTTTTTAGCTCTATTTCTATTTTCTTGGTGCACTCATAGCTCTAATAACTCTTGTTCTTGGTGTTTTTTTTTAACAGGTTATGAGCATAAAGGCTATTGGAATTGCGATAAAATTAACAATGGAGGGAGTAAGCCAGATCGGGTATCCACAGACATGGCTTTTTGTCATGGTTGCAGCAACTTGTGTTGTTACACAATTGATTTATCTGAACAAGGTTAGCTCCCTTTTAAGAATTCTTTTGGTATGCCTATATTCTGGCGCCAATAGGTTAGTTTGCGAGTTAGAGAACAGGTATATTGTTGATTCCCGTAAACAATATCTGTCAGTATATCTTCAATCAACCGAAAGATCTGAGACTTAATATTTTACCTGGCTTCTGCTGCATCTGTAACATTGAAGCTCTCCTTTATACAGCAAACCCAGGAAATCTAGAATTACGCTTGCCATTGTTGACACTTTTTTTCGTATTTTCTTTTTGATCCTCTTGTTGACAGTCATACTATACCGGTGCTGTCTTGTTGAAAACCTTTGGCCTATGATTGATACTAATATATATCCTTTGGCAGGCGTTGGACACATTCAACGCAGCAATTGTTTCTCCAGTGTACTATGTAATGTTCACAACCCTCACAATTGTTGCTAGTGCAATAATGTTCAAGGTAGCTTTAACCGCATAATCCTCTGGGGCAGCAATTTTCTTTCAAAATTGGTTTATAGGAAACACACTTAACATCACATCCGTTGCTTCTGACAGGACTGGTCTGGGCAAGACGCAGCCAGCATAGCCTCGGAGATATGTGGATTCATCACTGTGCTCACTGGCACAATGATACTCCATGGCACTAGGGAAGAAGAACAACAAGCTTCTTCAGGTAAAAAAAAAAAAAAAACTCTGCCTTTTCCATTTTAACCAATTGATATACCCATCATACCTGTTTCTTCTGCTGGCTTTAAACGCAATGCAGCTTTGATCTTTGGGTCTTCAGAATCAGTAAGATGGTACGAGTCAAGAAAGAGCATGACCGAAGAACATCTGATAACCCTGTACAGTCCTGAATACTAGGAAGAAGGTGCCATCTCTAGACTCTCCATAGATTGAAATGTGACAAGAACGATGCCTCGGGATCTTAGAAACTGATAAAGTTCTATCAAGATATCTGGGGGGGAATGATGTCTGGTTCGTTGTGGTGTCTTCATAGTTTTGTATTGTTTTGTGGTCTCTGTACAGACAAACGTTTCCCAATTTACAGTTATATATGTATCTTCATTTTTGTAGGATGAAATATTCCTTAATTGTACTCGAATTGAATGAAAAGAATAATTTAAAAGTTTGATTAGAATTTTAAGAGAATTAAACAGCTATCTTCTTTTAACTTTTATTATACACTAGGTGAATACCCGCTTATATGCGCAAGTTTTTTCCATAACGATATGTTTTGTATTTTGCTCAGAATTTTAACATTTTATGAATTATTATTTGGTTTATAGTAGTTTTTTTTTCCTTTTCAAATATAATGTTTATATGTTGTATAGTTTAATTTCTATAGAAAATTATTATTATCAACTATATGTATCGTGCTTTATCTTGGCTTCTAATGTAACTTTGTTTAATATAAAGTTTATCATTTTATTTGTTGGGCCTGTACCTGCGATCCATGCGATTTGGAGGCCCAGAAAACTGATAAAAGCCCAATCCAACACTTAACCGTGGTCTGGTTAAGTGTAGAGTTAGATTCTGCACCTGAGGTTAATAAAACCTAGGATGTACCCTCATAACCTTGTACTATAAATAGAGGAATGATGTGATGTGACAAGACATCTTTGGGAGAGCTTGAGATCGCCCTGGGCCCCTAATTCTTCTAGAGAACCCTTCAGGAGATCGCTTCTCTCCAGAGAAAAGCTACAGACCCTCTCTCAAGAATCAGCCCGCAGCGGTCTAAATACTATTCTCTCTTTTATTGATAACGATTTGATAGCCCGGGTCTGTCCGGCCTGTCAACCCCGAAGCGCTCTGTAATACACTTAACTTAAACTCTCAGTCCTCAATACACGAAATTCACCGACCTTTACCTTCTATAAATTCATTGTTTCCACATTCGGGCTACAACAATTGGCGCGCCAGGTAGGGGGCTGGAGATTTCTAACGCGAGGAACTATGAGCCCGGAACCATCGACCAGTCTGCAAGTCGACAACGTAATAGCTCAAGAGACCGCATCGATAAGTCAAATAACCCCCGCCTCAACAATGACAGAAGGAGCGGTCACTAATCAAACATCGGTTCAAGAAGAAGCTGCCCCCGTCGCGGTCGAGCCCAGGATTAGCGAACCCATGACCGCCGCGAACGAGCAAGTTAACTTCACCATGATGCTAAATTCCCTCATGCGACATTTCGATCAGCAGGACGATCTGTTCAGACAAACGAGCGTTCGCCTGGATGAATTGTCCAACGCACACCACGCTATTCAAGAACAGCTGGATTCTCCCCGACCAGCACAGCAAGCGCGGGCACATTCATACGCAGCAGAACGACAAGGGCGACCCCTGACTCACCATCGGGTAATCAACCTAAACACACCATCCCGAACACCGATCAGCGCTCAGCTCGACCAACCACCCCCGTCCGACCAAAATTTGTTTCAAGGAGCCGAGATCGCAGCCTTGAAAGCCAAGCTACGAGAAGTAAACTCCCAAGTCCACCGGGCTCTCAGCTCGGCGCCCGAGATCGATCGCGTGCTGGAAGAGACTCAGCGAACACCCTTCACGGATCGAATCACTTCCACCCCACTCAGACATACGTCAAAGCTTCGCCTGCAGACCTACGCTGGAAACTCCAACCTGAAGCATTTCATGACCGCTTTCACCATCGCGATGGGGCGAGTTCAACTGTCCCCAGAAGAAAGAGATGCGGCCTACTGTCAGTATTTCGTGGAGCACCTAACCGGGTCCGCGCTCGATATGTTCTCCCGTCTCGAACCATCCTCCGTCAACAGTTTCAACCAGCTCTGCACGGCTTTCTTCAAACACTATTCGATGTACATTCAGGACGGCGCGTCGGATGCCGACCTATGGGCGTTGGCCCAGGGATCTAAAGAGTCCCTGCGCGACTATATGGCTCGTTTCAAGGCAATATTGGCAGAGTTGGACGTCCATGACGCTTCTGCCATCGGCGCTCTACAGAACGGCCTGTGGCATGAATCACCCTTCCGAACCGACCTGGTCCTCAAAAAACCCCTCACCCTTGAAGACGCCATGCACCGAGCGACGCGTTACATCGCATTGGAGGAAGATCGGGCAGCTAATTCTAGAAAATATCCTTCCGCTAAGCCAGTAGCCCAAAAAGCCCGAGCAAAAGAGCTCGTGGATGATGACTACATTGAACCCCGGTAACACCTCGACCAAGACTTTAAAGACATCAAGAAGAAGCTTACGACTAACCTGGTCGCGAGCAGGCATGATCAAACGTCGAGCCCGGCTCAGAACCAAACCAAGAAGTGGCCATACAAATTTGTTCGCGGAGAAGAAAAGGAGTCTGACACCATGATATATCATGGTTTTTACCCGTTTTCGACCATGATATAAGTCTTTTTTATAGAGTCTTTTTGGTATTTTTCGAGTCTTTTAGAGTCTTTGCAGGTTATTGGACGATTGGAGTTTTATGGAAGCTTTTGGAGCATTTTGGAGCATCGAGGGAATACGAGCTGAAGTGATCAAGTTGGAATCGAGTTTTCGAGTCTGTGTCGATCGACACGGTCCTGTGTGTCGATCGACACAAGCTCGTCTGACGTGAAGATTGATGAGTTTCCTTTTCGGCCCACAAAGCCCAGAAGTTTCCTGAAGAGCCTAGTCCGAATTTTAAACCTTATATATAGTTTTTATTTAGGATTTTATGGAAATATCTTGTTTTCTACTTGAGACTTGGAGGATCAGAGATTTGGGGAGACTTCAGACTTTCAGAGATTTCGAAACCCTTTTGTATCTCTAACTCTATATTTAATGCAATTTATTTCATTCATTATGATTTCATCATTTATGTCTGAGTAGTTTGCTTGTTAGGTTTTGGGAAGTTCTAGGGTTTGATGAGAAATTGATAGGATTGAAACCCTATTAGGATTTATCTTTATGTTCTTCATCTAGATTGGTATAACTCTGATTTTAGGATTGATCAACTAAAATTAGATATCATAGGTTGTTTAATAGATGCGAAAGTATTATTGATAACCTGAAATAATCTTAGATGAGCAAAATTACTTATTCGCAAAGAAATTTGGTTTAGGAATTTTGTGAGCAATTAAACTTGAACTATAAAGCTTGATTTAATTCTCTAGGTTCGCAAAGAAATTTGGGATTTAGGAATCTAATCATAGATAGTCTCTGCAACGAGAGTTGATTGATTTTACATTCGTGTTTATGTTCCAGAACTGCACTTAACAAATCCTAACGTTTTTATCTCTGTGTCGATCGACACAGACATCTCTGTGTCGATCGACACGATCGATTTTGATTCATTCCCGCGAACAACCCAATGCCTAACTCCTTGTCCAATTGATTACTTGAAACTTTATCATCTCTTATTTGTCTACTTTTTGTTTTCTACTTCATTCATACACTTTTACTTAGCATAATTTGAATTCACGAATTGGTTGTGTTATTCGATTCCCTGTGGATTCGATCCCTAAGCACTGCATCGATCTCTTAATTTGAGAGAGTAGCTCAGGGCAAATTTGAGCATATCAAATTTTGGCGCCGTTGCCAGGGAGTCGATCTAACCAATCGATTTGTGTTATTAGAACTTTGTCTAAGTTTTTATTTTTGTTTATTTTACTTACTTTTTCTTTTCTTTTTGTTTTATGTGTTTCAGGTTTATGCATCAGCGCGTTACCAGAAGCAACCAGAACAAAGAACTACTTGATCTCAATCCTGAGATTGAAAGGGTAGAACGAGCCAACAGAGCAGCGACAAGGACAGCCGGAATGAATCCATTAGTATTGATCAGAGGTGAAGATGGTTTCCTGCAGGACACTGAGGGTCGCAAACGTAATGCTCAGGGTCAGAGGTTGGATGAGAACGGGGCTGTGATTTTGGAGGAGCAGCATGCTGTACAGCGCCATGAGCCAGTTGGGCGTGGGCGTACTCTGGGAGAGTACAACAGGCCCGATGAGTTCTATGCCAACAGGGCAGCAATCCGACCTCCAGCATTTTTGAGGAACGATTTCGAGCTGAAGCCGGCTTACTTCTCACTAGTGGCTCAGCACCCATTCCATGGCCTTTCTTCTGAGCACCCCATGGATCAAATTGAGAGGTTTGAGGACCTAGCATCTAGCATTAAGGCTAATGGAGTATCCAGTGACTACCTCTACTGCAAGCTGTTCTCATACTCTCTCAGTGGAGAAGCAGCTTACTGGCTGAAGCAGCTGGAGCCGGGCTCGCTGACCACCTGGGAGGACACCAAAAATGCCTTTCTCATCAACTTCTTCGATGAGGCAAGATCTGAGGATCTAAGGACTAAGATCTCTACCTTCAGGAAAGGTCCGACTGAAGCATTTAAGGATTCTTGGATGCGATTCAAGTCCTATCAGAGAGATTGTCCTCATCACGGGTTTAGTGATGTCCAGCTGTTGGGCATCTTTTTCAGAGGGATTGACTGGAGGTATCAGATGGCCCTCGATTCAGCTAGCAATGGGAACTTCAACACCAGGTATCCGGAAGATGCACTGATTCTCATCGATAACTTAGCTTCCAGCAACAGTACCAAGAATGCATATTTCGAGAGGAAGAAGCTGGGTGGCAACATGGATGGAAGCCAAATTGCTGAGGTAAAGGCTAAGATGGATTCTGTGCATAACTTTCTCGTGGGGAAGAAGTCAGTTCAGTTTGCTGCAGAAGTGGAGGTTTTTGAGCCAGAAGAAAAGGATGTTAACTACATCAATGGAGCTGGTTATCAGGGTCAGAGGTTTGGTAATCAACAAGGGTATCAGAAGCCTTTCCAGAGCAACTACCAAAGGAATTACGGTTCTTCTTCCTACCAGACACCGCCTGCTCAGTCATCAGAGAGCAGTGAGATGAAGTCTATGCTGGAGCAGATGTTGGAAGGTCAACAGAAGATGACAGTAAGCTTCAATGGGAAGATGGATGCAATATACTCTGATCTGAATGGTAAAATCGAGGCCCTAAATCTCCATGTGAAGAAGTTAGATATCCAAGTGGCTCAAGCCGCGGAGAATGTTAGAAGGCAAGAGGGATTTCTCCCAGCCAAGACGGAAACAAACCCAAGACTGCACATCAATGCCATCATTGTGGGGAGTGAAGAGGAGGTTGGAGGAGATGAGATTGGCGTTTCAGACACCGTGTCGATCGACACGGATGGCTTGTGTCGATCGACACAGGTCGAAAATCCTAATTCTACAGTTTACGCGATCGGTGATTTTTCCACCAAGGTCAACACAGGGGTCGACATGACATCCTCGATGTTAAAAACTCATGTCGATCGACACAAGGACTGTGTCGATCGACACGGGTCCTAGACGAGTCCAACCACTTTGAAACCTTCAGTCAAAGCAGAGGAAAGGGTCTACAAGCCCAAGATTCCATTCCCACGAGCTATCAGCATCAAATCACCAGAGGAGAAAGGGGGACAAGCTCAACCACAGCTGAGAAAGTTGCAGAAGATACCGAATCCAGGGATGTTCGTTTTTCCCTGTTCGGTCAAAGGTATGAAGTTCAAAAATTCTCTTTGTGACACTGAAGCTAATGTGAATGTTATGTCTGAGTCTGTTGCAAGGAAGCTGGGGATTAAGGATCTGCAACCTTCGAAGATGTCTATCGCGATGGCTGAATTTTCTTCAACATCTTCGAAAGGATTCATTCCTGACTTGATGCTTCAAGTAGGAGATTGTCTGGTTCCGATGGATTTTCAGATTATGGAAACGAAGAATGACAGGGAAAGACCATTGATTTTTGGGTCGTCATTCCTTGCAACTGTGGGGGCGATTGTGGATTTTCCTAATCAACGGATCTCCTTCTCCAAGATCAACAAAAATGTCTTCTACCCTTCAGTCCATATCATGGAGAATTCTTGTCTGACCGTTACTAATGGAGGAAAGCTAAGTTCAGACCTTGGAGCTGACACGAAGAGGATCCCGTGTACACCACCTTCGATTCCACCCCCTTTGAGATCTGATAGAGCCTCAGCTGCACCCAAAGTGAAGCGCAAGAAGACTTCCAAACCCTTCTCCAGGTTCAGAATCATCCTTCCCATGGAGCTAAGGGAGAAAGGAGAGGTAGTACTTCAAGAGATGCTGCGCAACACCATGAAGCTGTTTCCCGGTGTTGAACCCTTCACTGATCCACCTGTTACCTGCGTCCTGACATAGTCAAGCTAATGACTGAAAACAAGCGCTTAGTGGGAGGCAACCCACTAGTAAGACTACTTATTTTCGTTTTATTTTTCTTTTGTTTACTAATTTTTGATTTTGTTTTTAAGTGTAAAAAAAAAAAAAAAAAAAAAAGAAGACGACGAAAGGAGACAGAGCAGTGTGTCGATTGACACATATCACTTGTATCGATCGACACACCCTTCACAGGTAAGTTCCCTTTCGTTTTTCTTTGGTGTGTTGGTTGATTTCTTTTCTTTCCAAACTCATGCATCAATCACACTGGGGACAGTGTTGGTTAAGTCTGGGGGAGGGAAACTACTAACGTGTTTTTCTTTTTGTTTTGGTTTATTTTGAGTCAAATTTTCGTTTTTATTGAGTCAAAACAGTTGGAAACTTGACTTTTCTCTTGGTTTAATGGATTGTTCTTTCAGTTGTGTGACCATTTTTCAGGATCGATTTCAGAGTCAGACTAATGGAAAATCCTAAGGCTGACCAGTTAACTAGAAACGTCTGTTACTTCCAGCATAATCCGCAGGGTTCGAGCTAATTATGCGGTCTCCTCGGTGATTGGTGTTCGTAGAACTTGACTCCTCATTCATACCTGACAAGTGCAATCTCTGTTGAAAAGAATGGTACTCCTCTCCTTCGATCTAAAAAAAAATAATATATATGAATGAATGAGGTGATATGATAGTTCTTGAGTATAGGATGAGGAAATAAAATTCCAATGAATCTGTACTCAAGAAGTGATCACCCAGAGCTCAAAAGCAGCAGTCTGAGTCCCTTAAAACGGATGTAGAAGACAAGCAATGTCACAACCCTGTCTCCTCACAAGGAACAACAGTAGTGAGTCACGACCCTGTCTCCTCACAAGGAACAACATTAGTGAAAAATACACTGCTTTGAGTCTCAACAATCATAGAAAATAGGAATAGAGAATCAAATAAGTCTGGGGGAAGAATACCAAGTGTAGTATAGGTTGATTTGTCATGGTATAGTATGGGAATGAGTCTAGAAGGTTCTTGGCATTGAGATCATTGAGACTAAGCGATGAAGACTAACGGATTATGCTGTGAAGTGATGGATGAATTTGGGAAGCTGCGAATGTCTATGGAGAAGTACATGGTGGTCTGATCCTGGGTTGGTTTTGCATTATGTGGATTACTAGTTGAAAGGGTCGGTTCAGTACTCCAAGGGAAGGTAAGTTTCTGCGTGTTCAAACCTCTTTCACATTCTTAGTATATGTTTTGCTTGAGGGCAAGCAAATGCTAAGTCTGGGGGAGTTGATATATCATGGTTTTTACCCATTTTCGACCATGATATAAGTCCTTTTTATAGAGTCTTTTTGGTATTTTTCGAGTCTTTTAGAGTCTTTGCAGGTTATTGGACGATTGGAGTTTTATGGAAGCTTTTGGAGCATTTTAGAGCATCGAGGGAATACGAGCTGAAGTGATCAAGTTGGAATCGAGTTTTCGAGTCTGTGTCGATCGACACGGTCCTGTGTGTTGATCGACACAAGCTCGTCTGACGTGAAGTTTGATGAGTTTCCTTTTCGGCCCACAAAACCCAGAAGTTTCCTGAAGAGCCCAGTCCGAATTTTAAACCTTATATATAGTTTTTATTTAGGATTTTATGGAAATATCTTGTTTTCTACTTGAGACTTGGAGGATCAGAGATTTGGGGAGACTTCAGACTTTCAGAGATTTCGAAACCCTTTTGTATCTCTAACTCTATCTTTAATGCAATTTATTTCATTCATTATGATTTCATCATTTATGTCTGAGTAGTTTGCTTGTTAGGTTTTGGGAAGTTCTAGGGTTTGATGAGAAATTGATAGGATTGAAACCCTATTAGGATTTATCTTTATGTTCTTCATCTAGATTGGTATAACTCTGATTTTAGGATTGATCAACTAAAATTAGATATCATAGGTTGTTTAATAGATGCGAAAGTATTATTGATAACCTGAAATAATCTTAGATGAGCAAAATTACTTATTCGCAAAGAAATTTGGTTTAGTAATTTTGTGAGCAATTAAACTTGAACTATAAAGCTTGATTTAATTCTCTAGGTTCGCAAAGAAATTTGGGATTTAGGAATCTAATCATAGATAGTCTCTGCAACGAGAGTTGATTGATTTTACATTCGTGTTTATGTTCCAGAACTGCACTTAACAAATCCTAACGTTTTTATCTCTGTCTCGATCGACACAAACATCTCTGTGTCGATCGACACGATCGATTTTGATTCATTCCCGCGAACAACCCAATGTCTAACTCCTTTTCCAATTGATTACTTGAAACTTTATCATCTCTTATTTGTCTACTTTTTGTTTTCTACTTCATTCATACACTTTTACTTAGCATAATTTGAATTCACGAATTGGTTGTGTTATTCGATTCCCTGTGGATTCGATCCCTAAGCACTACATCGATCTCTTAATTTGAGAGAGTAGCTCAGGGCAAATTTGAGCATATCACACCAGATCATTCTGCGACTACCACCAAATTTATGGTCATTCGACCTACCAATGCAGGCAGTTGAAAGACAAAATGATGGCCAAATTCAACAGCGGAGAAGTACGGCTCGATCTACCTTCTAACCAGTCCGAGAAGCGACAAGCCGCGGAGCATGAAAAAAGGCACGAGCAAAAGCCAGATAATAACGTCGATCTCCCACTCCCTCCGAAATAGTCCGACGACGGTAATGGCTCTGGTCGAGGCCAGCCCTCGTCAAAACGCAAAATTTACATGATAATGGGCGGGTTTCGAACTCCTTCCAATTCGGTCGATCTCTCAAGAAGCACGAGAAGGAAGCATCTTTGCAACAAGACTGTCGCCTGCAGGCCGAGGTCGATATGCCGGTCATTTTTAGCGAAGCTGACACCAAGAACGTGTCAATGCCACACAACGATCCACTAGTCATTGAGCTGAAAATCGAGGACTGCGACGTCACTCGAGTGTTGGTCGATACAGGAAGCTCGGTTGACCTCATTTTTCTCGAAACACTACGAAAGATGGACATAGGGGCTGACAAAATAAAACCTAGCCGAAGCCCCTGACCGGTTTCGACGGAGTAACGACAATGACACTGGGCGCCATCAAAATGGCGGTCTACGCAGGAGGTATTACCAAGATTGTCAAATTCGTCGTAGTCGATAAACCAGCGGTCTACAACGTTATAATGGGAACACCCTGGCTGTTCTCCCTGCGAGCGGTGTCCTCAACCTATCACTAGTGCGTCAAATTCCCGACCCCCACCAGAGTCTTCACAATCCGCGGAAGTCAAAAGGTCGCGAGGTCGTGTTTCGTCACGGAGCAACAAATGCGTAGGGTCACCTGCAACATTAGCCAACCAACCAAGCCCGCGAACCTTAGCCCGATGCAGGAAACTGTCATCTAAGTCAGCATTGATGAGCAACGCCCTGAACGACAGGTCGGGATTGGCTCCGAGCTCGAGGAACCGTTACGACAGCAGTTGATCCGATTTCTGAGCTCGAATGTTACGACTTTCGCGTGGACGATGCAGGATATGAAAGGGATCGACCCAGTCATAACAACTCACGAGCTGAAAGTCAACCCAACGTACAGACCGATCAAACAAAAGAGGCGGAAGCTCGGTCCGGAGCGGGCCCAGGCAGTAAACGACGAGGTCGCCAAATTGTTCGGGGCAGGATCGATCGCCGAGGTTCATTATCAAGAATGGCTCGCTAATCCAGTCGTCGTAAAAAAGAAGAGTGGCAAGTGGCGAGTGTGCATCGACTTCACGGATCTGAACAAAGCATGCCCGAAAGACAGTTTTCCGCTTCCGCGGATCGATCAAGTCATCGAGGCGACAGCTGGTAATGAACTCCTCTCATTTATGGACGCCTTCTCGGGGTATAACCAAATCATGATGCATCACAGATTGCGACACATATTGTTATCGTGTAATGCCGTTCGGTCTCAAGAACGCCGGCGCGACCTACCAACGTCTAGTAAACAAGATGTTCGCTAATCAGATGGGCGATACTATGGAAGTTTATATCGATGACATGCTCGTCAAGTCACAAAAGGCCGATGATCACATCGGCCACCTCGAAGACTGCTTTGCGGTCTTGAACAAATTTGGAATGAAGCTTAACCCGACCAAGTGTACTTTTGGGGTCACCTCGGGCGATTTCCTGGACTACATCGTCACACAGCGCGGGATCGAGGCCAACCCGAAGCAGATCGCTGCAATCATCAACCTACCCTCGCTTAAAAATAAGAGAGAAGTCCAGCGACTCACAGGCCGCATTGCGGCCCTCAACAGATTCATTTCTCGATCTACGGATCGAAGCTTACCGTTCTACAAGTTGCTACGGACAAACAAAGAAAAAGGCTTCCTCTGGGATGATCGATGCGAGGCCGCGTTCGGAGAACTCAAGGCCTATTTATCTACACCCCCTGTGTTGGCCAAGCCTGAGCCAGGAGAAGCTCTGTATCTCTATGTTTCGGTAACCAACGCAGCGGTCAGCGAAGACCGTGGTGAGCATAAACTAATTTTTTACATCAGCAAGTCTCTTGATGGGGCAGAATCTCGCTACCCCCTCCTCGAGAAGCTCGCATTAGCGGTCATCATCTCAGCCCGCAAACTACGACCGTACTTCCAATCTCACACAATCGTAGTAATGTCCACGCAACCTCTGAGAACGATCCTCCACAGCCCGAGCGTGTCCGGAAGGATGGCGAAGTGGGCTATAGAGCTTAGCGAATACGATATAGAGTTTCGTAATCGAACGAGCGCCAAGTCTCAGGTCCTGGCCGATTTCCTCGTCGAGCTACCACCGGTTTCTGCAGAGTCCGATGGAATCAGTCACGAGTGGACACTTCATGTTGATGGATCCTCATCACGGTACGGCGAGGGCATCGGCATCCGTCTCGAATCTCCAACGGGAGAGATTTTGGAACAATCATTCCGGCTAGAATTCAAAGCATCAAACAACGAGGCCGAATATGAAGCTCTACTTGCCGGACTACGACTAGCTAGGGAGATCGGCGCTTTGCGGATCCACGCATATTGCGATTCACAGCTCGTAGCTAATCAATTCAACGGGGAGTACGATACCAAAGACGAAAGGATGGAGGCATACCTAAAACTTGCCCGTGAATTGACCAAAGACTTTGACATCTTCAAAGTCACGAAGATTCCACGGGCGGACAACACTCATGCTGATGCACTCGCCTCTCTAGGATCCAACTCGGACTCCAACCTACGCCGAGTAATTCCGATTGAATCAATCGCAGAACCAAGCATTACTCTGCCCAAAGGAGTTTGCCGCATAAGCATCATTCCTGGCGATCTATCCGACGCCACCGAAACGTCTCCCCCACAGACCGCCTGTCAATCTACAACGGCCTGGCGACAAGAGATTATCGCATACATCATATCCGGCGAACTCCCAAAAGACAAATGGGCGGCGCGTAGACTGAAGGCCCGCAGCGCGCACTACATTATCATTAAAGACGAGCTCTATAGATGGAACGCCGTTGATGTACTACTCTAATGTCTGGCTGGCGACGAAATTTACAGAGTCATGGCTGAGGCACACGAGGGTGCGGCTGGCAGTCACTTCGGAGGTCGGGCCCTAGCGATTAAAATTAAACGTCTCGGTTTCTTCTGGCCAACAATGCTGAAAGATTACGTCGAATACGCCCGTTGCTGCGAACAGTGCCAACGCCACGGACCAATGATCAACTCCCCAACAGAGCCACTCTCCACAGCGACAGCACCCTACCCTTTTATGCGGTGGGCAATGGACATCATGGGTCCCTTCCCAAGGTCAAGACAGAAACGGTACATCATCGTAGTAACAGACTATTTCACCAAGTGGGTCGAGGCCGAGGCCTACGCGATGATTCGAGCAACCGACGTACAGAATTTTGTTTGGAAATTTGTCATTTGCCGTCACGGGCTACCATACGAGATCGTCACGGACAACGGCTCGCAATTTATCTCGACAACTTTTGAAGATTTCTGTGCAAAGTGGAAGATACGGTTAAGCAAATCAATGCCAAGATATCCGCAAGGCAACGGACAGGCGGAAGCGTCAAACAAAATAATTATCGACGGTCTACGAAAACGACTCGAGGATAAAAAGGGACTCTGGACAGACGAACTCGACGGCGTGCTCTGGTCATTTCGGACCACTCCCCGCCAGTCGACCAACCGAACACCATTCTCCCTCGCCTACAGATTGGAAGCGATGGCACCAGCCGAAGTAAACGTCAATAGCTTGCACCGCGTAATGATGACCGAAGACCCCACCCTCAATGACACAATGCTTGTCGACAACCTCGATCACATCGAAGAAGAGCGGGGAGAAGCTCTAGCCCGGATACAGAATTATCAGCAGCTCGCAATGCGGTATTACAACAAAAGAGTCCGCAACCGGAGTTTCAACGTCGGCGACCTCGTCCTTCGAAAAGTTTACGAAAACACGGCGGAATACAAGGCCGGGAAACTCGGCGCGAACTGGGAAGGACCCTACCAAGTCACTGAAATCATCCGACCCGGAGTCTACCGCCTGATGACCCTTAACAGTGAAATGATCCCACGATATTGGAACTCCATGAGCCTCAAAAGGTACTACTATGACACCAAGTTCCTTGGCACGAACAACATCTGAAGACCGCCTCGACAGATCGCGGTACCCCTAAAAAAAAAAAAAAAAAAAAAAAGGAGCTCTACGAGCTCACCTTGTTACTCTTGTAAATGAACTACGATTGGCTTGATCCCTATCACAAAGGGTACGTAGGCAGCCCGTAAAAAGGCACAGCTATTAATATTAAAATTTTTTTTATTATATATATCCAGTTCGTTAAACTTTGCTCATTTCCTTATAATTCCGACTTATCACATCTCGCGCGCTGACTCTTCCAGCCCGAAAAGCTCCGAGCTCATTCCGCGTCAATGCCTCGGCCAGGCAATTGACCAAATTACGTTCCACATGAACAAAAGTGGTTTGATCAACCACGTCGTCAGATCTGAAGTTTAAAACTTCCATTGGCGACCTGTAAGCCGGGGATAGACCCGCAGCCCGTCCCGCAATGACTAAGAACATTAAACCGAGTCCGCCTCGCACACTTAGTCACAAAACGGACACTGCCACAAGCCGACCTCAGAGTCGCAGGCAAAAAGAGAAATACTTGTAAAAACCCAGAGTTTTAACACAACCTATCAATTCCTAAGTCTGTAAGCCGGCTAAACCCCGCCAACTTAGTTAAACGATAATCTACGAGCTCACAAAACTCTATAACAACTAAAAACAGAGTCTTATTCGGAACCCGTCCAGACAGAAAATAAAGTTTTAAGTCCTTACAAGAAAAAGATACCAAGGCCACAAGCGGCCTGGAGGAAATAAGCAAAAAGGGAAACGAATTTTAGACCGTCGATGTAACCGGAACTCCATCAAGAGGAGCGAGAACTTCACCCGTGGCAACGTCCCTGGGAGCTGCATCGAGATCTCCTCCGATCGGGTCGATGTCCTCCTCGTCCTCAGCGGTCATATGTGTCCCGTACTCATCGAAAGGAGCTTCAGTGTCAGTCCGAGGAGGGATCGCCCGCATAAAGCGAGGAGGAGATATCTCATAGTCCTCCTCGGTTATCTCTTCGACTTCTAACGCCTCGAGCTGAGTCTCAAACCTTTTGAAATTCTCCTCGAGATCTGCTGGCTTGTCAACAGGAATGGCAATCCCCTCTTTCGATAAAATGGACAGGTAATCTTTGATTGCCATTGCTTGGTTCATCAAGCCCGAAAGCTTGTTCACTTCATCGTTGTTCGCGATCGACTTCTTGATCCTTCTCAGCCTGTCGTTGCACTTCATGACAATCTGATTAAGCTCGAACTCCCGAGAGGCTCGCAAGCGAGCGATCTCAGCATCACAAAAGTTCTGCAGGGAATCCTTCTCTGCACTCATTTTCTCGAGCTCTTCCTCAGCGAATCTCGCCCTCTTCCTCGCCTCCTCGAGCTCCTCCTCAGCAAGTCTTTCCCTCTTCCTCGCTTCATCGACTTTCGCGGACATATCTTTCATGGCCTGGTTTTGCGCAGAGATTTTCTCTTCAAGCCCAACAACCTTGTCGGCTTCCGCCTTTATCGCCGGAAAACCCTTGAGTTTGTCAGAAAGTCTTCGAACGCGACGATCGTACCTTAGGGTAAGCAGGTTCGTATAAGTAACCATCTGCCAAAACAGAACGACAACAAGTCTGGTAAGCAAAGTGGGTACGAAGTAGCAGATAACTGCAAAGTGAGAGATGAATGGGAGCTC
Source organism: Arabis hirsuta (assembly GCA_964056655.1). NCBI lineage: Eukaryota > Viridiplantae > Streptophyta > Magnoliopsida > Brassicales > Brassicaceae > Arabis > Arabis hirsuta. Next base: position 12,620,528 of record OZ053309.1, on the reverse strand, counting down.
ACCTCCATCGCGCTCCCCGCCCAGAGTTGATACGCGTCCTTCTCCACCAAGTCATCCACATTTGGGAGATCGAGCTCTTCATGACAGGGAATCCTGGCGAGAAGATCGGCGGATGCTCGCAAATTTTCTCTGATGTGTTCTTCCCCCTTGTAGGAGAAGGTCAGATCGTAGGCCTGCGTGACTTCAGTGGAAGGATCAGCCTCGACCTCCGTTTCCCGTGCTCCCTCAACACGAACCTTCTTCGTCTGCCCGCCAGAAGCATCCGCGGACTTTCTTTTCTTTGCCTCTTTCTTCTTCTCCGGGACCGCTTTCGCGATCTCGGAGGAGGCCGCTACAACCTTCTTCTCGGAGACCTTTTCTGCAAGACGGGCCCCGACCTCCGCATCAGCAGCTCCCCCGGTCTGCACACCCGAAGGGAGACGAACCCCTTTGGTCACAGATGCGACCTCCTTGGAGCCCGCGGACCCTCCGAGGCCGGACCCCCCGACCACGTCAGTATAAGTATTCCTTTTAAACGAAGCCTTCTTCGTTACCATCTTCACTTCTTTCGGAAGATGAGCCTTCTTGGGTTTAATTGGAGGATAAGTGTAAGGACGCAGAGGAGCGAGTTCCAAGTCGAAACAACCTTCAATAAAGCTTAGGTTACGTCAACAAACAGCCCAGTCAAAATCAAAACATTGCAAAAAGTAGAACACTGACCTGTGAGAATCCGACACCTACACCTCTGAATTCGCTGTTCGAGGAACTCCGGCCAAAGTTGAGGCGGCAAGTTTTTCAGAACGTCGGTCAGCAAATTTTTGCCGGGCTTCGGCGGAAGCAGGATCCTAGGGACAACCGAATCTGCAAACAAAGGAGAAGATTAGATGTCAGCTCGGAGGGAGAGTACGAAATACATAGAGGATTAAACATACTGTATCTAATATTCTAGCCAGCCCGGAGGGAGAGTACGAAATACATAGAGGATTTCCGACTGACGCATCATCGATTTTCACAAAGAAGAAGTATCGTTCCCAGCTCTCGGACTTGTCATTGTGGGAGTCCGGGTCTATCAATTTAAATTTTGGATGCGCCGATATATAAAAATGACCCGTAGGTTTCCGCCATTTAAAAAGAGTCATCGCCTCGAACGAATCACAGTCGCATTCCATCCCGTGCTCGGCGGCCAACGTCATGCACACCATGAAATTACGAATTGATGCGTGGGATAGCTGAGACATAGCTATGCCACGTCGGGCACAATATTCGACCAGTAGTCGAGGTAATGGGAACCACAGCCCGCTCTCCGAAAAGAAGGATTCATATAGACACATGAATTCTTCCGGAGGCGACCAAGGACGGTCACGGTCGCCCGGAACCCAAAACTCAACATTGTCCGGCAAACTCTGGGCCATCCTCATAATCGACAGCGAGGACTCGTCAGATAACGTCCCACAATCGTCAAAGCGTTTTAGAACGATACCGCGACCTAGCCCCGGTCCCGGAGAATCCATTCCTTCCTGAGGAAAATCCGATAAATCAAAGGAATCGGAGTTCTTTCCCTCTCTGATCCGATCTCCCCTAGGTGGACCGCGAGCAGAGTGCTGGCGCCCTGCCTTGCGAAACTTAGCGCCGGCGGGCTCGGAGGTTCCGGTCTTATCGTGGTCGAGCCCCCTTTGAGGAATTATGACGGGCTCAGATTCAATCTCGTCCCCCGACGCAGTACGATAGTCCGAGGAGGATATTGAAGGCGAGCTAGTGGAAGCATTGGGAGAGGAGAAATCGTTCTGGGAATCAGATTGAGCCGACGAAGACATAGGACAGACGAACACGGCGGACTCTTTGAGGATAGATCGGAGAATTTAAAGACGGGCTGACGAGACGGGCATAAAAGAACTAAAAGCAAAAACAAGAGTGAGAAGCAGAAAACTACCTTAGAGAGAGAGGCAAGTAGAGTGAATGCGAGAAAAGGAAGCGAAAACCTCCTTTTATAGACCCAGAGCGGAAGCTGAAGCGTCGCACCTCGAATACCGCAAACATCACGTGACAGACCATCCAGATCTCGACACGTGGCATCTAGGCTCCAGATCGCAGAATCTATCGAACAACGAAACTCGGCCCATCTCGCTCGTTGACCGGGGGGGCTACTGTTGGGCCTGTACCTGCGGTCCATGCGATCTGGAGGCCCAGAAAACTGATAAAAGCCCAATCCAACACTTAACCGCGGTCTGGTTAAGTGTGGAGTTAGATTCTGCACCTGAGGTTAATAAAACCTAGGATGTACCCTCATAACCTTGTACTATAAATAGAGGAATGATGTGATGTGACAAGACATCTTTGGGAGAGTTTGAGATCGCCCCGGGCCCCTAATTCTTCTGGAGAACCCTTCAAGAGATCGTTTCTCTCCAGAGAAAAGCTACAGACCCTCTCTCAAGAATCAGCCCGCAGCGGTCTAAATACTATTCTCTCTTTTATTGATAACGATTTGATAGCCCGGGTCTGTCCGGCCTGTCAACCCCGAAGCGCTCTGTAATACACTTAACTTAAACGCTCAGTCCTCAATACACGAAATTCACCGACCTTTACTTTCTATAAATTCATTGTTTCCACATTCGGGCTACAACATTATTTAAAAAACATTATCATCAAAACCATTATACAATTCATTTTAATCAACCATTCATTTGAGGTAAGTGATTAACATGACATTTGAGACAATTTATTTGAATGGCATTGAGAGATCAATACACAAGTGTTTCTTTTCCGTATAGAGCTAATTGATGCTATCGTTTTTTTATTAGGGCACGTAAATTATTTATTATCTATTTATGTAAACACTAAAATATTACCAACTATCTGAAGCACAGACATAATGTGGTAAAAATGGTCATTGAAAATTAAACAACACTAATCGGTGGTAAAATTAGAATGGCATATTTAGAAGTCGAAGAAGAGTCTTTGGCAGTTATACCTTGGTGAACAACAATTCAGAAACTCATGTTTATAGCTTTTTGAACCTAAGGATCAATTTTAGCGCCATTTGAAAATTGACACAGTAAATATACGGTTCTACATGTTTTTGTTTTGTATACCAGTTTAATTTACACATTTTTATGAGAGACTAATAAGCCCAATGTAACCATTCCAAATTTTGAATATTTCCCACTCTCAAATCTTATAATTGGCAGAAGAATTTCATAATTCGAACGATCAGGGTTTGAGCTCCAAATTGAATTCAAAATTTCTTAGGATAAATAAAATATTGTTGAGATTCAGTCTGAAAAAAACTGCTTTAAAAACTCAAGAGAATAAAGATTAAATCCAACGACATAAATGTACAAAACATTAATGGGTGCAAACGAATATTATTTGGGGTGGTACCAATTTCTTTTAGTCAACCATTTTACTTGCCATGGAGTTTGCATACTGTCTTTCTCTTCCAACACATGATCACGAACGGCAATTTTAAAACCATACGATTTTGAATCACTTTATATAGCAACATAAACAATGTGGTCTTTCTAAAAAAAACATAAACAATGTGGTACAACTCATTAGAGTGAATTTGGTAAATGACAAGATAGAATAAGTTAATTAAGAAAATAGCAAAGAGAAATTGAGACTTAAGAAACTAACAAAAGGGTACCAAAAAAAATCAAATTGCAGCAAATAGAAAACATGTTTTGTTTGTGCTGCGCGTGAGGAAGAACTGAAGATAATGACCACATTGATTGCATATTTAATGCATTTTTACTATTTGTCTTTTTTTTTCCTCTCGTCTTCTCCTTTTGTAATTTCTTCTTCTTCTCATCTTCTCCTTTTGTAATTTTTTCTTCCTCTCATCTCTTTTCTCTTCATTTTCTTTTCTGATAATCAACAGAAACTCAAAACTCAAATTAGTATTCTCATCTCTTTTTTCTTCATTTTCTTTTCGAATAATCAACAGAAACTCAAAACTCAAATTAGTATGTGTGGAGTAACGGTACCGACAGAGTCTAGTAACTCAAAACTACAAGAGATTAAAAAAAACAACAAATTATATATTAACATGAAAATATAACACACTATATATAATACTGTCTTATTACATGTAAAAATAGCATGTTTTTATATGTTCAGTGAAAAAGTTTTGAAATTGTCATTTTACAAATGTACTTCATATAAAATAGACCTCTAGTTTATTTAATAATGGTTTATATCTATTTGTAGCGCACTAATTAAATAGAAAACAGACATAAAAAATAGGTTTTATAATTTGTTACCTCGTTACGTAAAAAAATAGAGGTCTATTTTTGTCTTTAAATGCTACTATAAAAAATTGTAGAATGTTACGCAATAACATAACTAATTATTTTAACAAAATATACATGTATATTTATGCATAGCTAGTTAATATAATCTACAAATTTATTTATCTCATTATGTAGAAAGTTAGAGGTACAATTTTATATTTATATAATATTAACAAGTTATGAAAAGACATAGCTTGTTATGAATATGGTTTAGCAGATGAGCTTACCGATCCTACTTGGGAAAGAATGCAAAAATCATAAAAGTGAAGAAAAAACAGAGCAACAAAGAAAAAGAACTTAAAACCCATAACTTTCACTTCTTCATCTTCACATACAAAACCTGATCTCGTCCAGATCAATTCTCTATACATAAAGCAAGAAAAAGAATTTACGAATCAGACATAGAGATGAACAAACATGTACTAAATCAATCGATTTACAAATATTAAAAGTGACAACATAGATCCGTAAGATAATACTTAGCAAAGTAAAACTAATATTTATCTCGTTATGTAGAAAGTTAGAGGTACATTTCTATATTTATATGATACACTAAACATTTTAACAAATTATGAAAACACGTAGCTTGTTATGAAAATCGATAGGGTTTAACATATGAACTACCGGTCTTACTTGGGAAAGAATCCAAAAATCATAAAAGTGAAGATAAAATAGAGCAAAAAAAAAAAAAACACTAAAACCCCATATATAGCTTACACTTCTTCATATCCACATACAAAACTCAATCTCAATCACATCAATTCTCTATACATAAAGCAACAAATAATTAAAAAATCCAACCACTGGTATTCGTCCTAATTTTCGCCCTTGTTTGTGCAATCAAATATTTCTCCATTTGTGCAACACTAACATGATTACCTTCATCATCCCAACTATAACCTGTCGACACATCCCAACATCTTCATCACCAATAGTAGGACCATAGAAATAAAATATCATGGACAGACACGAAAACACTTATATGTACATGTTATAACCTGGACATCTAAGTATATGTTTAGATGACTATTTTGGTATATATACGTCAACACTAATATTTAGATATTCACATATAAAAATAGCTATGCATCTATAATTATAAACAGGTATAAGTGGTACAAAAAAGGTCAAAAAGAGGTACATACCGACTCATCCTCATCAAGTTCCCACAGTTTGTCAAGCTTTAACGCAATCACCGGACGACTTTCGTCATCTCAAAATAGCCCAGTAAATGAAACCATAGATCTGTAAAATCGACTGATTCACCCAAAAAACGAAGAACACATAGCGATTTCAATCTAGATTGAAAACTTGAAGTAATGCAAACAATAAAAGGATGAAAAATCAGGATACACACAAATCTAGTTCCCGAAATCGATTTAAAACTCAGCAATTTGAGCGGATTTGAGATACCGAATAAGAGAAATAGAACAAAAATAAGAGGAGAATCTTGGGAATAGAGAGAGAAGTGAACAGATGGATATGCAAAAAGCAGATTCTATGAAAACTAGTTCTTTTTAATTCGACGGGATAAAAGAAACGTGGAGATTTTAATCACATCACCATTTATAATTGAAACTAAATGAAGCTAAAGATAAGGACAAATTTACTGCTTATTTGAGACGTGTGATAATTTGTGTTAGAGAAGAGAGATAATACACTAGGCGAGTGAGGGTAAGACAGGAAAAATTGATGGTAAAATACTCTCTTCCTAGTAACAACGAAACTACTCTTGTCATTCTCTTAATTATGCCCAACAGTATTGTCATTGGGTGCAAATACTCTATAATTTATACACCCTTGTTTAGAAGGATCTTACCTCAACGGCTTTGTTTATCAAACCACATTCGTAAAAGAATTTTGTTTTACTTCTCCGGGAAAAGAAATTTGTTATATATAGCAATCTTGACCTCCGAAGCTCCAATACACAATAATTTGCTATTATAGTCATATAATTTGCTCTAATTTACACAATAATTATCTCACCGGTAACAATATAAAACAATACTAAACTATCCGCACATTAATTAATACAAAATTAAGGTAAATGATCAGAAGAACAAATGCAACTAACTTTGACATGATATGATTTTCTACTGCTAAACATATGGGACTACTAATATGAAAAGAAATTACATCGACTAATATGTATAATAAGAACATAGACGAAGACAACATGCTTATTGTTGAAAGGTAAACTTGATTTTGGATCAAGTTTAAATATTGGGCTAACAATCCAATAATCTTATGTTAGGCCAAACCCAATACTTATCCATGTTCTAGAAATTTGTCTAGAAAATATCTAAATCACCACCTCCTTAAAATGTTCTAGAAAATGGTAGAAAATAAAAATCTAGATATTTCTATGAAATTATCTAGATTTTTGTAATAAAATAAGAGTAGAATTCTCTAGATTTAGAACTAAAATATTCTAGATATTTTGTACTTTGGAGGCTATAAATACCTCCTTCCCCTTTCATTTGTAATCAAGTGGTTCTAAGTTGTTCCAAGAAAAGTTCTAAGTAATAAAAACTTCTACTTCTTAAAATTTCTATTCTCTCCCAAAATTTCTCAAACACTTTCTCCACCAGCTTAAAGTTTTTATTTCCAACAAAGTGGTATCAGAGCTTCAAGATCCTAGAGATGGCAAGTAACAGCATTCCGTTCCAAGTCCTGATGCTCACAAAGAGCAACTACGACAATTGGAGTCTAAGGATGACGGGGATTCTAGGAGCACATGACGTGTGGGAGATAGTTGTGAAAGGCTACGTCGAACCGGAGAATGAAGGTAGTGTATCTCAAACTCAAAAGGATAGTTTGAGAGACTCAAGGAAGAGAGACAAGAAAGCTCTCTGTCTAATCTATCAAGGATTAGATGAAGACACGTTTGAGAAGGTCGCGGGAGCAAAGTCGGCCAAAGAAGCGTGGGAGAAGCTTCAAACCTCTTACAAGGGAGCGGAGCAAGTTAAGAAGGTACGTCTTCAAACTCTAAGAGGAGAATTTGAAGCGTTGCAAATGAAGGAAGGTGAACTCGTGTCCGATTACTTCTCAAGAGTCTTAATGGTTACTAATAACCTTAAGAGAAATGGAGAGAAGTTAGATGAAGTAAGAATCATGGAGAAAGTTCTTAGATCGTTGAATCCAAAATTCGAGCATATTGTCACCGTTATAGAGGAGACAAAAGATTTAGAGGATATGACAATGGAGCAACTTCTTGGATCCCTACAAGCATATGAAGAAAAGAAGAAGAAAAAGGAAGATATCGCCGAACAAGTGCTCAAGATGCGGATTGATCAAACTAAAGAAGAAGCCGGTCAAAGTTATCAAAGGCGTGGTGGTGGTCAAATCAGAGGACGTGGTCGTGGATATGGAAATGGAAGAGGTTGGAGGCCATATGAAGACAAAACCAACCAAAGAGGAGAAAACTCATCAAGAGGTCGCGGGAGAGTAAGCCCAAAATCAAGGTACGATAAGTCAAGCATTAAATGCTACAATTGTGGAAAATATGGTCATTATGCTTTCGAATGTAAAGCTTCTAACAACAAAAGAGTCGAGGAGAAGGCAAACTATGTTGAAGAAATAAATCAAGAAGGAGATATGTTGTTGATGGCTTACAAGAATGATGAACGAGACGAAAATCACAAGTGGTACCTTGATAGCGGTGCAAGCAATCACATGTGCGGCCGAAGAAGCATGTTCGTGGAGCTTGATGAATCGGTGAAAGGAAATGTGGCTTTAGGAGATGAATCGAAGATGGAGGTGAAAGGTAAAGGAAATATTCTCATCCGATTGAAGAATGGAGATCACCAATTTATATCCAACGTTTATTATATCCCAAGCATGAAGACCAACATCTTGAGCCTTGGACAACTCTTAGAGAAAGGTTATGATATTCGACTAAAAGATAATCATCTTTCTATAAGAGACCAAGGAAGCAATCTCATTACCAAAGTGCCGATGTCAAAAAACCGAATGTTTGTCCTTAACATTCAAAGTGACATCGCGCAATGTCTCAAGATGTGCTACAAAGAGGAGTCATGGCTTTGGCATCTTCGATTCGGGCATCTCAACTTTGGAGGATTGGAGCTACTTTCGAAGAAACAAATGGTGAGAGGTTTGCCTTGCATCAAACATCCAAATCAAGTGTGTGAAGGATGTTTGCTTGGAAAACAATTCAAAATGGGTTTTCCAAAGGAGTCAAGCACAAGAGCTCGGAAGCCGCTGGAACTCATACACACAGATGTGTGTGGTCCGATCAAACCAAGATCACTCGGTAAAAGTAACTACTTCCTTCTCTTCATTGATGACTTTTCAAGAAAAACATGGGTCTACTTTTTAAAGGAGAAATCAGAAGTGTTTGAAAATTTTAAAAAGTTTAAAGCCATGAGATCTGACCGTGGAGGAGAGTTCACATCCAAAGAATTTCAGAAGTATTGTGAAGATAATGGCATTCGAAGACAATTGACGGTGCCAAGATCCCCTCAACAAAATGGAGTAGCGGAAAGGAAGAATAGGACAATTCTTGAAATGGCGAGAAGTATGCTCAAAAGTAAGAAACTACCAAAGGATTTTTGGGCAGAAGCAGTTGCATGCGCGGTTTATATTTCAAATCGTTCTCCAACAAGAAGTGTTTGGGGGAAAACACCACAAGAAGCTTGGAGTGGAAGGAAGCCCGGTGTCTCTCATCTAAGAGTCTTTGGAAGCATTGCTCATGTTCATGTGTCGGACGAGAAGAGGAGCAAACTAGATGACAAAAGCGAGAAGTATATCTTCATTGGATATGATGCTAACTCCAAAGGCTACAAGCTCTACAATCCTTATACAAAGAAGACAATCACCAGTCGAAATGTGATCTTTGATGAAGAAGGAGATTGGGATTGGAGATCAAATGATGAAGAGTATAATTTCTTTCCATGTGTTGAAGAAGATGAAGTGGAGCAACCAAGAGAGGAGCCTGTAACACCACCAACTTCACCTACACCAAATTCTCAAGGAGATGAAAGTTCGAGTGAAAAGACTCCACGTTTTAGAAGTCTTGAAGAGATCTATGAGGTAACTGAAAATCAAGACAATCTTACCTTGTTCTGTCTATTTGCGGATTGTGAGCCCATGAACTTCCAAGAAGCTATGGAAGAGAAAACATGGAGAAATGCAATGGATGAAGAGATCAAGGCAATACAAAAGAATGATACTTGGGAATTAACATCACTTCCAAATGGGCACAAGGCGATTGGTGTGAAATGGGTGTATAAAGCAAAGAAGAACCCTAAAGGAGAAGTTGAAAGGTACAAGGCAAGATTGGTGGCAAAGGGCTATAGTCAAAGAGCCGGAATCGACTATGATGAGGTATTTGCTCCTGTTGCTCGTTTAGAAACTGTTCGACTAATCATTTCATTGGCGGCTCAAAACAATTGGAAAATACATCAAATGGATGTCAAATCAGCCTTCTTAAATGGAGATCTTGAAGAAGAAGTTTACATTGAACAACCTCAAGGCTATATAGTCAAGGGAAAAGAAGACAAAGTCTTGAGATTGAAAAAGGCGCTTTATGGCTTGAAACAAGCCCCAAGAGCTTGGAATACTCGAATTGATAAGTATTTCAAGGAGAAATACTTCATCAAGTGTCCATATGAGCATGCACTCTATATCAAAATTCAAAATGGAGATATATTGATTGCATGCTTATATGTAGATGACTTGATATTCACCGGTAGCAATCCAAGCATGTTCGAGGAGTTCAAGATGGAGATGACAAAGGAGTTCGAGATGACGGACATTGGATTAATGTCTTATTACCTTGGGATTGAAGTTAAACAAGAAGACAATGGATTCTTCATTACTCAAGAAGGCTATGCTAAAGAGGTACTAAAGAAGTTCAAGATGGATGATTCAAACCCAGTTAGCACACCAATGGAATGTGGAGCCAAGTTGTCTAAGCACGAAGAAGGAGAAAGTGTGGATCCAACACTCTTTAAGAGTTTAGTTGGAAGTTTACGCTACTTGACATGCACAAGACCTGACATCTTATATGCGGTTGGAGTTGTTAGTCGTTACATGGAGCAACCAACAACAACTCATTTCAAGGCAGCTAAGAGGATTCTTCGCTATATCAAAGGTACCATAGACTTTGGCTTGTATTACTCTGTTTCTAACGATTACAAGCTTGTTGGATATAGCGATAGTGACTGGGGTGGCGATGTAGATGATCGAAAAAGCACAAGTGGTTTTGTGTTCTATATTGGAGATACGACTTTCACATGGATGTCGAAGAAGCAGCCGATTGTAACTCTTTCTACTTGCGAAGCGGAGTACGTAGCAGCCACTTCTTGTGTTTGCCATGCTATTTGGTTACGGAACCTGTTAGCGGAGATGAGTTTGGCACAAGAAGAACCAACGAAGATCTTTGTGGACAATAAGTCAGCTATTGCTTTGGCAAAGAACCCAGTCTTCCATGATCGAAGTAAACACATTGACACGCGCTATCACTACATCAGAGAGTGTATTAACAAGAAGGAAGTGCAGTTGGAGTATGTGAAGACAAATGATCAAGTAGCTGATATTTTCACTAAAGCACTTAAGTGCGAAGACTTTATCAAAATGAGGAGTTTGCTTGGAGTTGCAAAATCAAGTTTAAGAGGGGGTGTTGAAAGGTAAACTTGATTTTGGATCAAGTTTAAATATTGGGCTAACAATCCAATAATCTTATGTTAGGCCAAACCCAATACTTATCCATGTTCTAGAAATTTGTCTAGAAAATATCTAAATCACCACCTCCTTAAAATGTTCTAGAAAATGGTAGAAAATAAAAATCTAGATATTTCTATGAAATTATCTAGATTTTTGTAATAAAATAAGGGTAGAATTCTCTAGATTTAGAACTAAAATATTCTAGATATTTTGTACTTTGGAGGCTATAAATACCTCCTTCCCCTTTCATTTGTAATCAAGTGGTTCTAAGTTGTTCCAAGAAAAGTTCTAAGTAATAAAAACTTCTACTTCTTAAAATTTCTATTCTCTCCCAAAATTTCTCAAACACTTTCTCCACCAGCTTAAAGTTTTTATTTCCAACACTTATACCATCCAAAAATAAACTTAGAAGCCTCTGAAGAAAACTGTAATAGCAGTGGTGATGGATTTGTACAGTAAAGCTTCAACAATCTGATTCTTAAAGTGGTGAATTAATGGAACTGCTTGTACCTTTCTCTCACAAGTACTGTCAATTCCTATGCGTTTGCATTTGTGTTCTCTCTCTCTCCCTCCCCTTCTCTTCATGCGACAGATGTTATCTGTGCTGGACTTCCTTTACCCAACAGATTGCGTCTGCATTTGATTGACAATCCCTTTAGCTAAAAATATCAATATGCAGTCCATTACCAAAATACCAACAAGGAAATGCAAAATGGTCATCATCACTTTGATGTAACTTTCCGGCAATATTGACCCACTTCTTCCATCGAAAAGATCTTATTTTAATCAAGAGATACTCACCTTGTTGGTTGTAGCTAGCTGGTGGTGGTGGTTTCTTTAGTTCCTGGAGTATGTAAGACCGTGATGCTACTACTGCCTAGAAATGGAACCATAATCCAAGGTTTATCTTAGAATTTCAAATCTGGTATATGTCATTCAAGACTACAAGAAAATTACATGGATACTATGAAGTTGTTCTGCTAATTGCCGTTCATATTCCCTCTTTGACTATAAACACAAGTGCAAATGAAAGTATTACGTTGAGACAGAGAAGATATAACCCAAAAGGCACACTTGTTATTTCAAAAAGGAGAATTATACGAAAGGTATAGACATAAAAACCGACCGCAACTTGAAACCACGTAATCAATACTGCTCACTATGCTCGAGTCGTTCTTTAGACTCATCATCCTTCTGTCTTTATGTTCATTAGACTCATCATCCTTTTTGTCTCTGTTCCTTTTAAAAATCTGAAATGAGGGTAGGCACAAGTGAAGAAGAATAAAAGAAACAGTATGCTCTTGGTCTTTTGAATTCTAAATTTGTAAACCCACCAAACTTTGATAATAGGATTAGCACTTCAAGTGAATCAAACTATGAATCTGAAAGAGGAGTAACACAACACTGAAAAATCATTCAACTGCAACCTACTATATAAAAGACGAAACATGTTGAATTTTTTTGGTGGAATATATAAAAGAGGAAAGGACAATGGAGAGTGGCTAAAAACCTCATAGATAGCATGCTTCTCTGGGTCGTACAATCTTCAAATCTTTAAATGTTTTTTTCATTCTTCGATCCATCTAGCTGCAAGAATATGTAAGAAAGTGTTGAAATCAAAATTTAAAGAGTCATGGCTTTGGATAGGGAGGGAGACGGAGAGAAGAGAGAAAGAATATGTTCTTCGAAGACAAAATTTACTAACTCGATAGGCTTCGATGTCGCTTCAGCCATCTTCTTCCTCCGCAATGATTCTCATCAACGAAACTAATATTGCCCAGACATGTAATTGGTCTACTTTCTTAAATATTGAAAAGGAATAATTTGTTCGTCTCCATCAATCTCGTCACCAACCCCCTTTGACTCCATCACCTCCATTTCGAGATAGGTTAAGAAGAGATGAAGGGGTCAACGTTGGTTTTCATCTTTTGTCTAGTGTTTCAACAAGAACTGTCAATGCAAGATTCAAACTGAGATCATGATATTACGAGGAAGACAGAGTTTTGATAGTTTTGAAAAGAAAACAAGAAGAGGCCACGATTCATATTTAACATCAATCAGAGTCATTACTAAAAGACTGAAGGCAGTATTCTCTCTCTATTCTAGTAAACGGAAAGAACAGATCACCGAGTTTTGATTAAAGAGAGTCTCAACTTTCGACCCAACCCAATACATGTCTAAAATACTCAACATTCAATTCTCTGTTAACCACATACCAACTTCACCGGACCGTTATTAATACTTGATCCATGAAAATAAGCTTTAATGAAAGAGCTAAGACACTGCACTATTGTACTACTCAAGAATCTGGTTCCTACGGTCTTTGTTTCTATATTTTACTTCCTCAAAGCTAGTTGGAATCTTAGCTCCCCGCGAGCTTCACGTATAATATCTGAGTCTTAACACATTAACTTAACGGAAGCTACACATTGAAGATGTTGAAATAGCAAAAATTGGTTTGCAATTTGATTTCGAAGAGCAAAAATGGAAGAGAGAACAATGATGAAGACGTTCGAAACAAGCTACAAGTGTAGAATAATGGCATTTCAAAGCACAAAAACTGAGTGATTAGATTGAATGGGGGTTACTTAAAGAAAGACTGAGATGGAAAAGTGTTTAGAAAGCAAGCATTCCAGATTATCTACTGGAAAATCTCAGAACAAAAGTGATTGACTTCAAACTAACGCACCTTGGATGAGATCAAGCATAGCAAACTCATTTTCTGAACCATAAAATACAAGAAGAAGAAAACAGAGAGTAGCATAGTGCTTGTATACAAACCGAGAGTCCTGCAAACAAATTCAAACACAGTAAATAACAAGTCCCCAAATGATGTGGGTGGGGATACACTAAATTGAAGAAACGAAGCATTGTAATTGGACCGGTGCAGCAGTAGTCCCGTCTTATGTTGGTTTCATGGGGTTTCGATGAAAGAGCTTCTGTTTTGTTTTGAAAACGTCTCACGAACTATCAAGGTGTTACCCAACTAAGTTTTTCAGATTTTATCGCTATTTACTTTACATGGGTTGTCTTGTCACAATCGGTTTTGAGCAAATAACGATTGTTGATTGATTCCATGTTTTTATCCGTTTTTCCATGGGATCAAAATCTAAGGTTTCACATTTTGTTTTAGTTAACAATTTGTAATCCCTAAACCGTTCATTTTTAGCCAAAAAAAACCGTTTTGGACCGGTGTTGGTACGTGAAAATATGGACATGTGGTTTGCCGCACACTTAAAATCTTTTTGAAACTTCAATCACAAATTGCATTCATTATAAAAACGTTTTTGGTTTGAGATAATTTTACATTCAATTCAAAATAAAAAGAAAGAAACTATAAATTTTTCTTATTCCATATATACTGCATACATATATGGAAACGAATGACAATAGATTTGTTTCCACGTACAGTTCAGATCTTAACCTGTTGAATCAGTTTTTTCCCCACCAAATGTATCTTTATATAATAAGATGTTAAAACAACAAAAAGGATTATATAGATAGATAGAGACTTGCAGAGTAGAATGGGGAAGAAGATAGGAATAGTAGTGTTTACTCTTCATCTCTGCATCACTTTCGCACTCTGCGAATCTTACTCAAAAACACTTCCATTCTCACCAAAACAACAAGCCCTCACTAATCTTCATTTCTTCTTTCACGACACTCTAACCGGACCAAACCCATCATCTGTCCTCATTGCCAAGTCCAATCACACCGGAGACGACAGCTCTTCTCCGTCACCCTTCGGCTCTCTTTTCGCCATTGACGACCCTCTCACCCTCGGACCCGACCCGAAATCCGAACAGATTGGGAACGCCAGAGGAATGTACGTCTCCTCTGGAAAACATGTCCCTACGTTGACTATGTATGTTGACTTCGGGTTCACCTCCGGCCAGTTTAACGGCAGTTCTTTCACTGTGTTTTCGAGGAATACGATAACGGAGAAGGAAAGGGAGCTTGCGGTTGTGGGCGGTCGAGGAAGGTTTAGGATGGCGACAGGAGTGGCTCAACTCAATACATACTCGGTTAACTTGACCAATGGTGATGCCATTGTTGAGTACAATGTCACTCTCTATCATTATTTATAAAATTACATAATGTTTTTACGAGCCAATACTGAGGTTGGCCAAGTATTATCAATATAATTATATAAACCAAGAGCATATTCAAAGATTGAGTTCCACCATCTACACAAATCAGTATACTTCTTCTTCGCTAGGCTAGTAGACGTTTTAAATGGTAAAAAGATCTGGTTTTCTACATGTCTTATGATTATTCTTTGTTTCGGTTTTGGTTACTTTTTAAAAAATCAAATTAACAAAATGTATTGATATATTTAACCAAATAAACAAATTTTTTTGTTATGACAAATTAGTCAAATCCTAAAAGGTTAAAAATCATACAAGCGATATTATTTCCTTAGATTCATGAATCTACTAACATGTTATACATAGGTACCAAAAATTGTCTTGTTTTTCTATATTTAGAACCCCCAACTGGATGATTCTAAAATTGTGCTTAACATTGTGTCATCCTTTTGTCATTTTAAACATTTAACCAAACCAAATCTCAATTTCCATATGAAAATTTCTTGCACAATTTGCTCTATCAAAGAAAATTAATACTACAAGAGAGCATAGAAGGAGATCGGTTGGTATCTATGATTCCTAGATATTAGGTTCACCAATGTAAATGTATCTCCAACTCATCCCTATTTTTTTCTCTAAAATAGAATAAAAAATAGCAATCTTCTATTTTTTCCCCAACTCATCTCTATTTTCAATTCAAAAATAGAGATTGCTATTTTTGCCTCTATATATAAAGAAAAAAAGTAAAGAAAATTCTAAAATAGAGAAAAAATAGCATTTTCTCTATATATTAGAGATATATTGGAGTGAAAATAGAAAAATACTATTTTTTACTTTATTTTAGAGTCAGAGAGAAATACATTAGATGATAACACATAATTACTTAATTCAAACCATTAGATTATTAGGTGAACCATTACGCCACCACAAGCTTGACTTTGTCACACTACTTATTTTGCTAACGTCAGATCCTTTTTTGGTTTGGTTTAACCAACTTGGACTCTGAGTGAGTCGTGAAAATATAAATTGCGTATTAAGAAAACTCATTTTACTCGCATAATACACACCATCATAAGGAAACAAAAGAAACAATTAGGGACAACTATGGCAAAAGCAGAACATGTATCAAGAATGCTTGTTGTGTTAATAACAATACTGCCACTGGCTGCTCAAGGATCAAGACAATACAGCTGGGCTAATCAGCTAGAGGAATCAGGGAAGGAGAAGGTAACGAACCTTCAGTTCTATTTCCACGACACCTTGAGCGGCAAGAATCCAACCGCCGTTAAGGTGGCTCAGGCCGCAGACACCGACAAGTCCCCAACGCTGTTCGGCGCCACTTTCATGGTCGATGATGCTCTCACCGAGACCGCCGATCCCAAATCCAAGCTCGTTGGCCGTGCACAAGGCCTTTACGGTTCTTCATGTATATAGTATACATTAATTGTTTAATACGATAAACCGGACCGAGAATAACCGGTTTGATACAAACCAATTTTGGTGGGATTATATCTTTGTTTTTTTTTTCTTGGACAGGTAAAGAAGAGGTAGGTCTGATCATGGCGATGAGCTTCTCTTTTGAGGACGGTCCGTACAAGGACAGCACCATAAGCATGATCGGGAAGAATTCCGCGATGAACCCAATTCGAGAAATGCCTATAGTCGGCGGCACGGGAATATTCCGGATGGCTCGTGGCTATGCTATTGCTAAGACCAATTGGTTCGACCCCACGACCGGCGATGCCATCGTTGGGTATAATGTTACTGTTCATATCTAGAAATGTTTTTTTTAAAAATAATATTTTAGCGATTCCCGTATGTAACATTTTCAGTTCTTGGCATTTCTCTACTTCTCTTTTATAATTCTAGATTTTGTCTTGACGATGAGATAAATAATTATGTATTTTACATCAAAATACATTCTATATACCCTTACAAAATTGAAAATTCATATAGAAAGGTTACAAAAAAATTCATTATTACCATTTTGGGTGATTTGGCTAATATGAAATCAAGGAATGAGTTCATCTTCAACAAACGTAATACAAACGTAATGTACATCCTATGGAAGATGTAGATCGAACTCACCAAGCAGCGATGGAGTGGTTTGAATCTCAAATGGTTCTGGATTCCGTTGACATGAATGTAAGAGATATACTTTCGACAAGAGTAGCTAATGGGAATCACCACCAAATGGATGGCTGCAACTTCGACGGAAGCTATAAAGAAGGATTTGATACAACGGGAATAGGCTAGATCGTTAGAGATAACATATCATGTTGGGGACGGCAAAACTGAAACAAACGCAAACAGCTTCACAAGCATAAATTTTAGGATTTCTTCAAGCTCTACAAACGATATGGGCAAAGGGTTGGAGACATGTTTGGTTTGAAAGTGATATTTCAGAATTAACTCCATTGATAACAAATGTGGACAAAGCACATGATTGGGTAATAGACTCTAAGATATACGATGGTGGATTGATAAGCTTATGTTATGCTCGCTGGATAATGTAAATCGAGAACGAAACTAAGCGGCGGATCTTTTATCCAAAAAGGCTTATGAGAGTGATATTTTATACCATTGTTATTCAATCTCACTTATATAGCTTTTGAACATGATGTATTACCCTTTCAAAGTTTGATCAATATAAGATTTCATATGTTAAAAAAAAAAAGTTTACAAAAAGAAGTCAAATCGGAGATTACGATTATGATAGGAAAAGGAGGCCCATGGGCTAAAAATGTAAGCCCAAAAGTGAAAAAGAATTGTCTTAGTTGGATTGATCCAAACCAAAACCAGATCCGGTTCCCAAGATCCGACGGCGAAACAAAGTCTCATATGATTTCGTACCGGCGAATCTCGCCGGCGTTAAACCTTTCAGATTTCTTTCCGCCGGGATCAGGATTTAACCGCAAGAGGGTGGAGATAGAAGGAGTGAAATCTCCTCCCATGGTGGTTTCTCCCTCCAATGCCCATCAGTAACCCTAGGAAACGGCCAATCTGTGTCGCTCGATCGTTTCTCAGCAGACACGCAACCAAAGCAGAGCTCTCTCAGGCGGTGTCTCGTCTCGAGTCCTTAACAGAGCAAGGGATTCGATTACCCTTTGAAGTTCTTGCGTCGCTGCTTCAGCACTGTGGAGATACGAGGTCTTTGCAACAAGGCAAATGGATTCATCGTCACTTGAAGATTACTGGATTCAAGAGACCCAACACGCTTTTGTCGAATCATTTAATCGGAATGTACATGAAATGCGGTAAACCTATCGATGCGTGTAAAGTGTTTGATAAAATGCATTTCAGGAACTTGTATTCGTGGAACAATATGATCTCTGGGTATGTCAAATCAGGGATGTTGGTTCGTGCACGAGTCATGTTCGATAGTATGCCCGAGAGGGATGTTGTGTCTTGGAACACGATGGTGATTGGTTACGCTCAGAATGGGAATCTACACGAAGCCCTTTGGTTTTATAGAGAGTTAAGGAGATCGGGAATCAAGCACAACGAGTTCAGCTTCGCAGGGATTTTGACGGCATGTGTGAAATCGAGGGAGCTCCAGCTCAATCGGCAAGCTCACGGGCAGATTCTGGTTGCTGGGTTTCTGTCAAATGTTGTGCTTTCGTGTTCTATCATCGATGCTTATGCAAAATGTGGTCAGATGGAGAGTGCTAAAAGATGTTTTGATGAGATGGTAGTGAAGGATATTCATGTTTGGACAGCTCTGATCTCCGGATATGCCAAACTTGGGGATATGGAAGTGGCTAACAAGTTATTCTGTGAGATGCCAGAGAAAAATCCAGTCTCTTGGACCGCATTAATTGCTGGATATGTTAGACAAGGTTCAGGGGACCAAGCTCTTGACTTGTTCAGAAAAATGATTGCTTTAAGGGTTAAACCTGAGCAATTTACTTTCAGCAGCTGTCTCTGTGCCTCTGCGAGCACGGCATCTCTTAGACACGGGAAGCAAATTCATGGGTACATGGTACGTACCAATGTTAGACCCAATGCAATTGTCATCAGTTCTTTGATCGATATGTACTCAAAATCAGGGAGTTTAGAAGCCAGCGAGCGGGTGTTCAATCTTTACGATGACAAGCAAGATTGTGTTTTGTGGAACACAATGATTTCTGCGTTGGCACAGCACGGGCTTGGCCGCAAGGCCTTGCTTATGCTTGATGACATGATCAAAATCAGAGTACATCCAAACCGGACGACTCTGGTTGTAATTCTCAACGCATGCAGTCATTCAGGTCTGGTAGAGGAAGGCGTCAGGTGGTTTGAGTCAATGACTATACAGCACGGGATTGTTCCAGACCAAGAGCATTACGCATGTCTGATTGATCTCCTAGGGCGTGCCGGATGTTTCAAAGAACTGATGACTAAGATCGAGAAAATGCCTGTTAAACCTGACAAACAT
This sequence comes from Arabis hirsuta, assembly GCA_964056655.1. Taxonomy (NCBI): domain Eukaryota; kingdom Viridiplantae; phylum Streptophyta; class Magnoliopsida; order Brassicales; family Brassicaceae; genus Arabis; species Arabis hirsuta. Next base: position 12,601,068 of record OZ053309.1, on the reverse strand, counting down.
ATCTGGAATGCAATCCTAGGAGTATCCAGAATCCATGGAAATGTAGAACTGGGAAAGAAAGCAGCGGAAGAGCTGATCAAACTGGAACCTGAGTCGTCTGCACCATACATATTGCTATCGAGCATTTACGCAGATCACGGGAAGTGGGATTCAGTAGAGACGCTGAGAGGAATTATGAAGAAGAGAAGTGTGAATAAAGAAAAAGCTCTTAGTTGGATTGAAATCGAGAGCAGAGTTGGATCTTTCACAGTCTCGGATAGGTTGCATCCTCGTAAAGAAGAGATATACTCCGTTCTGCATAATCTGGCTGCACTTATGGAAGAAGAAGCTTCAAGCGCATGATCAAGTCGGAAATCAGACAAGAAGATGCATCATCAGACAACTTAAAAGATTCCTGCAATTTTTCTTCCTCAGGATTGTAACTGTTAAAGCCTGCAAAAGCAGGTATTTTATACGTGTTGTTGTGATGATTTCGTTTTTAGCTTCAGGAGTTTTGTCAGTGTAGCAGAGCTAACAACCACAGTGTTCGAATTTTTTCTTTCTTACTCCAGATTTATTGTTTAATAAAGAAGCAAAATCAGATAGATTTTCGTTCCTGTAGGCAAGATTTCTTGCATTTAACTCGGACAAAAGATGGGACTTTTCTAGTTATTACAAAAAAAACGATGGAGCTACCAATATTTATCTCCATCAAAATTATGGGTAAACCCAGAAAAGACAACCCCAACAATGGCACAGGACAACAATAACCCGGTTCTGTCTGTTAAACCGGTGACTAAATTTTGTGCATCAAAGAGAGGCTCTAATAGGCACAATTCGAAATTACTGCTGTTTGAAGCTTTCCGTGTCTTTTGTGTTCTCTCATACATAGAATTGTGAGTTCTAAGATAGAACCACAACCTTGCTCAGAATCCACATCACCAGAGAGAATTCAAATGCAAAGAGTGTATGAAGCAATCCTCTATCGAGTGCATATCCATACAGCGTAATCCCCTTGTTGTTATGTCGCAGGTATTCCACTGCAATGAACTATCCATCAATTTCGCAAGTTTATTTCGACAAAATTAAGAGCTTGTAATCTGAATATAACGCACCTAGAGCTTGCCTAGCTTGGAAAAAGGAAGATAAGTCCAGTGACGGCGAGACATTGATGTACATGTTTTCGGATGAGTCAGTGTCACTCTCGGCTGTGGTGGCTTCAGAAGCGCATGTCAAAGTCATGTGCCACCTAGTTGCAATACACACTACTCCTTGAGCTCTGTGTGTGATTCTTGCAGCACCCAACAAGCACAAGAAGAATCCACAGAGCTGAACTGCAGAGCATACCTTGAGATAGAAGAACACATATGCTGCATTAACACAGGAAACTCGAGAGACTTATCAGAACAAAAATGTAGAGTATTACCACCAAATCACCAGAGTTGAGGAAACTCTTGTCAGACTTTGAGGCAAAAACCATCAGTAAGGCCACAAACTGACTGGAACTTATCACAACAAAGGACGCGATGATGAAGAACCTGTACCTGTGACTTGTAGCCGACAACTGTTTCTTGATCCTCACGTGCTCCTTACATACATCTTCTATGGTGTTTGATTCACATCTATCGAACATCTTGTGCAGCCCTCGGAACCTCAGTATCAGCAGCTCACAGGTCAACCGGAACAGGACACACACGAGCAAGAACACTCCTGTCCGGTAAGCCCATGAAAATAAAACGAGCAAGAACATCACAAACTTCAATGCAGCAAAAGATGACTTTATGAAAGGAAATGATACTTCGGCTGAGGAGAAAAATATGCTCTTATGCACAAGTTCCACAAGGAAAGAAGGCAAAAGTATGGAGGCCAGGTAACGGAAAGACTTGTCAAGTTCACATGAATAACCAAGCTTCACCAAGGTAGAATCATCAAGAAATAGAAGCTGTCTGAGACTAAATATCCTAAAGAAACATAGTAAAGTCAAGAAACCGATGACGGCCAGTCCAGACTCTGGGAATTGCACAAGAACATTGAATGAGTTGGTGTCCATAACTGGTGAAGGTGGGGTTTTAGGACTTTTGATGGACAGGCAACTTATGAGGGGGATTATTAAGGTAAAGACTACAAACACCAAATAGGACACAGCTTTACCAGAAGACGAGGAGTGATCCAGAGCGCACCACTTGAGGAGAAGACGGAAGTTGCGGAGATCATCAGAAAGCAAGAATTCTGAAGGTTGTAAGGGTGTTTTTGAGTGGATAGACTGGTGATGGAGAAAGTATTCTTCTTCACAAGGATTCATATTTCTCCCGATGAATCAAACTGTTGAGGGATCACCAAGTAGTTATATAGGGAAGGCCACTGCAAAGAGAGAAAGTGACAACTGAAAATAACTACACCCACATGCAATGCAAAATATTATATAATTTAATAGAGGTCTTACAATGTCATCACAAGCTACGGTTGATAAAAAAAGAGCAACTGGAGAGAAAAGCAAAAGTAGCTTGCTTTATCCCGTGAAGTGAAGAACCCTATCTCTCTCTCTCTCTCTCTCTCTTCTCCTACTTTTGGCTATTCCAGCTTAGCTCTAAGTATCTCTCCCCGCAAGGTAAGTCTTTTAACGTCTTAGTTTTAGTTAATATGCAGTTGAGAAACACGAGCGGTCTGCAATGCAACACTTTTCATCCCAAAAAAATTCGCTACTAAATTTCTGCTTGCCTCTGTTTGGCTCTAAGTTCTCACGTATGCAAGAGCTGAAGGGAAGACTTATATTAGTTTACGTCGTAATCAAAACACGGCTTGCGTTCTGTGTGCATGAACATGTTAAATGGGTCTAAGATTTGAAGCCTTTTCTTCATATATTGTTTGCCAGATGCCAGTCTTCAAGTCGCAACAGTACCTCTGAGGCTGGGTTACCGACAAAATTTGGACTTCATGTTTTCTTCCAACGAACTGAAAACCACTGAAAACAATTCTGCAGATGAAAATTAAATGGACAGTTCAGTTCTCTTCATATCGATAATTTGCAGCAAAAGTTATGGTACGTAACGATTTTGGTGAACCAGTAATAGAACCAAAGCTTTGCAGATTCATGTATAAAAGTATGGAACATTTCACTAGCAATTTGGGGAAACCACGCAAAAACTGATTAACCTGAGAGGGGGCTATCTTTGTGCTGCAATGATCCTTTTATAAGCAAGGATCCTGGAATCTGCTGGAACACCTGTACCAGAAAATTTTCCATCATACAACAATTAAAAAAGCCAAGGGAATCGTTAGGGGTATACTAAATCAAATCCAAACAAACCAAGATGCGGAAAGATAAGTTGTCTTGAGGAACTTGCAAACTGGAGCCATCCAGTGTCTGTTTTTCATATACGCTATCCACATCTCTAGTGCCATTCTTCGAGATTGTGTTGCACTGATCACTGGATGCAACAATCTGTATAATAATAGAAGGAAACTCTTTTGAGCTCGAGATACTGCAGAAACAAGATTGGATGGCAAGACAAAAACAAATCAGGTAGTAAACCTACGTCAACAGAAAACGTAGAAGAGTTTAATTTACTTGAGGCACCACAGCTCTTGAAGAATTCCTCAACTGATTGCAGCACATCTACGGCACTATACTGCCGTTTAATGCCCTAAAAAACCCACCATGAAGGATGTAAGGCTCAACTAAAGCGGGAGACATTTTATATACATAGCAAATATATGTTAGCGGAGCATGTAAAGGAAGACAAAAGTTAAAGATAGATTACCTCAAGCATAAAAGAAAGGACACTCTTTTTGACAACAGGTGGTGCTATAATCTTCCTAACTGTGGGCATGAAGGACCAAGCGAGGCCCCAACGGGATGTTTGGCCTTGTACAAATTCAGTGGTCTTTACAATTGTAACCCCCACTTCCCAAAGCTTAGATGTCAAGAATTTGAGGTTAGCCTTCTTTCCAAGCATTGAAGTGTACCACCTAATACAAAACATGATCGCAAAAGATAAGTTCTGGTGGATGAAAACCCAAGAATGTGAAAGGTCCAACAGTTTAGTTGGGTAAAGTTACCAACCTGAATCTTTGCCTCAGTACAGCGCTATCTTCAATAATACGGGTCACAAAAGCTTGCTCCCCACCATTGCAAACCATCTCCTCAGGAGTTCCACCGCATGACGTTTTAGGGTTAAGTCCTGCTTCCCCCCAGGTTTCAAAAAATGGAGGATTGGACATACAGAAGTCGAAAGTTTCGTTTTCCTTGACAACACCGACTAGTACAGCTGGCCCTGTATAGCTCTTGTTGTCATCTTCAAGATGATCAGTCTGAACCGTGGGAGTAAATCCGGCTTCCTCGGGCATGGTTCGACTACAGTGCTTCTCACTCTCTCTACATTCAACCTCGGGGACATGGGACTCAGAGGAACATTGTGGAAGAATTTTAGAGTCTCTGATCTCGATTAGGTCTGAAATATGGGCATTACTTTTGACATTCTTCTCTGCCCATTCTAGAGCTACATGAGTAAAATCTGCGTAAAAACAACATTGGCACCCAATTGAGAATGCATGTACAACAACCCAATTGAGAGTATGAAGTATGATAAAAGAAGAAGAAGAAGAAACCTGAGCCAACAAAACTCCAGCAAAAAAGAGATGCACCAAGGAGAGGATAAATGCAATTGGCCCCTGTACCAATGTCAAAGCCCTTAACTTTGCTTCTTCCTTCACCACCCAAACTTTGAATGATCTCAGAGGACAAAAGATCATTGATCCAATGAATGTAGTTCGATCTATTAGGAACAGTTGGGCAGAGCTGTCCGTCGGGAATCCACCTAAAAATCCAGAGCATAACATGTAATTCCTTGAGAGATCAAACCTAGAAAAACCCAAACCCAATGCAATGAGAAACCCAGCAAGGAATTACCAGTTGACGCCATGATCATGTAGAAGGAGGATACGAGTGAGCTCACGGGTCGCGTTGTAATCGGTCCAGTCGATTCGGGGTTGAGCACCGGAGAAGAAAAGATAGGGCTTGAAAGAAGGGTAAAGAGACGCCAACAAGGCGAAATCGGGCGGGTTATCGGAGTATTTGTTCCGGGGATGGATAGTGGATCCAGGCTCCGACCTAGCTCTCTTCTTCCCGTTCCGCATCGTCAGATAGTAAACCCTAAGCCGCCGGGGAAAAGAGGCAACGGCTGTGAACTGAAAAGACTACTACTTTAAGCCAAAATAGAGCCTCTCGCAGATTTGGCTCCTCTACTGGCTCGCTCGTGGTTTCGAGACAGAACTTCTTTTCAGGCCTTCGAGGATGGGCCTTGCCGCTGGTGAGATTGATCAAAGATGCTCTCTCTCTCTCATTTAGGTGTATCAATGGTGTGTTCTGTGAGCTCTCGCTGACTTTTGTTGGCCCTTGTCATTTTTTCTTTTTTTTAAAGTGTAGAGGCTGACAAAAACTTTGTAAGGGCTTGTCTAAAAAAACTGATCTAAAAAAAAAAACATGAACTCTTACAATTTTTTTTTTTCAGCCTCTACACTTTGGCCAATCCAAGATGGAGAAATAGAATACAATTTAGGAATAAAATTCTGAAAAGAAAAAAACTCCTTTGCGATTCTATCTGCCACTTGGTTCCCAACTCCAGGAGTAAACATAAACTAATACTCATCGAGTCTTGATGCCAAATCCAAAATATTCTGTTTCTATGTTGATAGAAGGGGCCATTCTTCCTTATCTATTATAACATCAATAAGACATTTCGAGTCGGACTCAAACAATACTATGGTGAAGCCAAGTTGGATCGCCGATTGAACCACCCATTTCAAGCTTTCAGTTTTGGTTTCCACCACCCTCTGCATCTTTGGCATTGTCTTTGCTCCTAGCCATCAAACCTCTCCATGGTGATCTCTAGTTGACTAACCAACTCCACATATAGTACCTTCTTTGGGCCAAGCTCCATCGCAATTGCACTTAAGCCAACCCTGTGGTGGTGGTTTCCATTTGATATGTGTGTCAGCCATGTGGTGGTGGTCTCCATTTGATATGTGTGTCAGACATGGGAGGACTACTTAGCCTACTCTTTTGAACCTCTTTGCTACTTGCCCATTCCTCTGCATCCTCTTGTGCCTTTTTATCACATCCTGGACATTGTAGTCGATGCCTTTGAAGGTGAAATCATTTTTGCTTTTCCACAACCTCCAACATATCCAAGGGATCATTTTTTCCTTTTTATCTATGAGACAGTCCTGCAGATGTATCTTCATAATTCAATGAAGATGGTATATATGGAATCATCCATCTCTCCATTTGGTGGAGTTAGCTCTGGGGAAATAGCCCAGGCTAGTCTTGCATATGGGCATTTGAATAGCAGATGATTCACAGTTTCTACACTACAATTACACCTTGCACAGTTTGCTTCTTTTGATAAGTGTCGGTGTGCTAGATTTCCTGCGACTGGTAGACAGTTTGTTAGTGCTTTCCACAGAAAGTGTAGAATCTTTGGGTTTGCCTCCATTTTCCATAATTGTTGGAACAAGGGGTCAAGACTAGGCTGCAGGACTTCACTGGGTGTCATTTCCTACTTTATTTCTTGAGTCAGAACCCAATACCCAGACTTGACAGTGTACTGACCTGTCCTTGTAAAATCCCAAGCAAAACCATCTCTAGTGTTAACTCCTCCAGGTCTGATTTCTTTCAACAGTTCCATATCAGCAGCAGTAAATAAGTTCTCCACTATCCTATGGTTCCAATCTCTACCATCTGGTTCTAAGATATCAGAGATTTTTAGATTGCATGATAGGAGATGTTGTACCTGAGGAGCTAACTGAGTTGAACAAATAGGCGGATGAGCAGGTTTTCTATCTAGCCACAAGTCTTTCCATACCAAAGTGTTATGGATGTTTCCAATTGTTCTTCTAGCACCCCTTTTAAGCAGATTCTGAGCTGAAAGAATGCTTTGCCAGGCATAAGAGGGTCTTGAACCCAGTGCTGCCTCCATAGGGTTTGATTTCCAGAAATATTTACCTTTGGAAACTCTTGTCATCAGATTATCTTGAGTGACCATCCTCCATAGTTGTTTCCTAAGGAGAGCTAAGTTGAAATCCCTCATATCTTTAAACCCTAGAGCTCCATTAGCTTTTGGTTTACAAAGGTGTTCATATGCCTTCCAATGCATTCCTTTTGAGTCTACTTTATTTCTCCATCAGAAGTCGGCCATTTTAGAGACATTTTGTTGACATGTTGTTTTAGGCAGCAGGAAACACGACATTGTATAAGTGAGTAAAGCCTGAGCCACTGCCTTTAACATGACTTTTTTGCCTCTAGGGGAGAGGAAATTTGTTTTCCAGCCTGTAGTCTTTTGGTTCAGTGATATGCTCAAATTTACCCTGAGCTACTCTCTCAAATTAAGAGATCGTAGTAGTACTTAGGGATCGAATCCACAGGGAATCAAATCACACAACCAATTAGTGAATTCAAATTATGCTAAGTAAGAAGTGATAAATGTAAAATAAACAGCAAAGGTAAACAAGTGAATGATTATCAGGTTCTTGAAATCAATTAGACAAAAGGTTAGGCATTGGGTAATTCGCAGGAATGACTTGAAATACGGCTGTGTCGATCGATATGGATGTCCGTGTCGATTGACACGAGGATAAAAACAGTTAGGATTTGTTAAGAACGGTTCTAGAACATAAACACGAATGTAAAATCAATCAACTTTCGTTGCAGAGACTATCTATGATTAGATTCCTAAATCCCAAATTCCTTTGCGAACCTAGAGAATAAAATCAAGCTTTATACTTCAAGTTTAATTGTTCACAAAATTCCTAAGCCAAATTTCTTTGCGAATAGGTAATTTTGCTCATCTAGATTATATCAGGTTGTTAATAATACTTTCGCATCTATTAAAGCAACCTAGGATATCCAATTTCAGTTGATCAATCCTAAAATCAGAGTTAAATCAATCTAGATGAAGAACATAAAGATAAATCCTAACAGGGTTTCAATCCTACCAATTTCCCATCAAACCCTAGAATTACCCTAAACCTAACAAGCAAACTACTCAGACATAGATGCAGTAAACATTATGAATGAATAAAATTGCATTAAAAATAGAGTTAGAGATACAGAAGGGTCGAAATCTGAAGGTCTGGAAGTCCTGAAATCTCCCCCAAAAGCTCTCCTCTCTTAAGTCTCAATATCAAATCCCAGATCCAAAACATAAAATCCTAAATAAAAACTATATATAAGGTTTAAAATTCGGACTGGGCTTTTCAGGAAACTTCTAGGCTTTGTGGGCCGAAAAGAAAACTCATCAATCTTCACGTCAGACGAGCTTGTGTCGATCGACACACAGGACCGTGTCTATCGACACAGACTCGAAAACTCGATTCCAACTTGATCACTTCAGCTCGTATTCCCTTGATGCTCCAAAATGCTCCAAAAGCTCCCATAAAGTCCAATCGTCCAATAACCTGTAAAGACTCTAAAAGACTCGAAAAATACCAAAAAGACTCTATAAAAAGGACTTATATCATGGTCGAAAACGGGTAAAACCCATGATATATCATTCAGCCTTTCTGTACTTCAGGACTAATACTTTTGAGCCTCCAAAAGACTCTGGCAGGCCAAGTACACACCATCTCCTCCTTCCTGTTCAATCCCTATCTTCTTTTTAATGATATCTCTTTTTTTCTTAGGGATTTGTCTACCAAAATATATGCTAGATTTCTGGTAGTTAATCCTCTGACCAGATTCAAGGCAGTATCTTTCTAGGATGCTCTGTAACTGATGTAGCTCATGATCATTTCCTTTCCAATAGAACATCCTATCGTCAGCAAACAGCAGATGGCTTATAGATGGGGATCCACTCGCAATCTTCAGGCCTGTTATTCTATTATCCAGTTCTGCCTTCTGCATCATTTTCACCAACATCTCAGTGCAGATCACAAACAAGTACGATAACAGAGTGTCCCCCTGTCTAATTCCTCTTGTTGGTTTAATATCTCCATAGGGAGTCCCATTTATCATTACTTGATAAGACACTGATGACACATAGGCAGCAATGATCTTCCTCCACCTTTATGGAAATCCTAAGATTTTCATAGCATAATCCAAGAAAAACCATTCTACTCTATCAAAGACTTTAGATAAATCAGTCTTTACAGTAATGTATTCCTTTGAGCACTTGTTTTTGAGCTTTAGGCTATGAAGCATCTCATGTGCTATAAGAATGTTATTTGAGATGAGTCTTTCTTTGACAAAATCTGCTTGAGTTTCTGAAATGACTAATGGGAGAACTTTCTTTATTTTATTAGCTATCTTTGCTGTAATCTTATAAGCCACATTTCCTAACCTAATAGGTCTAAAATCCGTTAGACTCTTGGCTCTAAATTTCTTAGGGTTCAGACAGATGTTTGTAATATTCAGCTCCGGGTCTAAATTCCCTATCCTAAATAAGTCAGAAACCATACATGTAACCTTTTCCCCTATCACTTCCCAGAATTGTTGGTAGAATTAACAACTCATTCCATCTGGGCCAAGATACTTAGAAGGGTTCATCTCAAAGACAACCTTCTTTAACTCTGTTGCAGAGATTGGTTTCGTAAGCATTTGTTGCTGAGATTTACTTAGAACTGGAGAGAGATCATCTAGCTCTTCTATCTGGAACCCCACATTTTCAGATGCATACAACTTCTTAAAGTATGCTTCAAATATCCGGCTTAAATCCTTATCATGGAACCATTCTTTCCCATCATCATCTACTAGACTTTGGATTATGTTCTGGGCTTTTCTGTTCTTTGTTGTGGCATGGAAGAAGTTGGTGTTGCGGTATCCCCCTTGCATCCAATCTACTCTGCTTCCCTCTTTCCAAAAGATTTCCTCATTTCTATATTCCTTGTTGAGCTCATGTCTAAGGTTTCTTATTCCAGCTAGATCCAGCGGGGCTTCCGAAGTTAGTTAATCTAACTGTCTCTGAATATCCTAGATCCGTATTGCAGGTCTGGAGCTTCTTTTCCATCTGGAAATTGCCTTTCTCATTCCCAATGTTCTAAAATACGCTATACACTAGCCGGGCGTTGGACCACCGTATAGCGTATAAATGTATACGCGGACGCTTATGCAGAGTATATACGGTGGATATTTTTGCATATTTATATATAAATATACAAAAATATTTGTTTTAATAGGTAATAAAAAAATATTATCATGCATTCTATAAAAAACTTAAATAATTAATATTGACAAAGTAGTTTTAATTCAAATAGTAAAATGACATCGTTGAAAATTGTTTCAAATAACAAAAAAAATATAATTATATCAACTATACTTTTGGAAAAAGGTCAAAAACATAGTTTTATTTGAAACTTTTGAAAAATATATCTGTTAAAACTATATATTCGATTATTTAGTTATCGTATACACAAATATAATTTTTTCATTTAAAATACGTATAGCATAAATACGGTATGGCCAGTGATATACCCTATATTTTACCACTTTTTATATCTATTTTAGTATGGTTTTTATATATATTAATAAAGCTTTTGGACCAAAAGAGGTAGTTTTCTCGTATATGTAGATTTTAAGGTCTTAACAGGTTTTATCATCAAAAGGATGTAAAATGGAACAAAAAAAGTGTCATCTATGATGCAGCTACTTATCCAAGTCAAAGGAACCAAGCCAAGTCATTTTATCTTGAAGATAATGCACATTCTCCTACTGGACAGAACGTATACGCCAGAATTTCGCTGAATAACAGAGGATCAAATCAGTTGGAAATTCAATGAAACTTGGTACGGAGATAGCCCTTTGAGTTAGATTTCCAATGGAGTTGGAATTTCATTAATTGGAGCTGTACTTTAGAAGATACACCCGAAACACTGAGGACATGTCAAACTGCCTTCGAAGTGAAGTTAATGCAAAATGGAGCCAAGCACCGGGCCAGCCCATGGGCCGATATCCAGAACTTTTTCCGACCTTCTAGAAGAGTCATGGAAGCTTCCAATACCGGTCACGCAACCCAACCGTTATCGTGTCCGAAATTGCCTCAGTTTCGACCAAAAAGACGTATTTGCCCGAAGAAACCCTAACCGACTTAAGCCTCCTTGAACCCCTGTATATACCTGCTTTTAGCCTCTCTAGGAACTCAAGCAGCTGGCCTTAACAGCCTAAATCAATACCTAAACAATGTATTTCGTTTTTCTCTTATTCTTCATGTTTATTTGATTCTAGAAGCCTTTAAAGATAGATTGATCTTTGCCCTATTGCAAAGAGATGAGATCTAACTCCTTATGCTTAGATAGATCAATGAATTATACTGTCTATGTGCTTTACTCTTGCTGCTACGTGTTGCAAAACATGTTAGAGTATTAGCTTTGATTTGATTTCTATGCACTTTCTTAATTCTATGCTTTTACGTATTTAATCGTTTAGAGTTTTATTCTAGAATTGATTCTTCATTGATATGTCCCATATTTTACCTATTTTATTATCTATTTTACTATATTTTCTATGCATTTATCTACGGTATTACGCCTTTAGAGGTAGTTTTCCTCGTATTTGTAGTTTTAGAGTCTTAACAGGGAATTCAAGGAAAAAGGATAAAAAAAAGAGAGTCAAATTAGGTTTAAATCAAACCACAACAACTTTCATAAGCCAAAGACACTATCAAAAACCAAGAATTTGCAATATACAACATTCTACCAAATTGGACAGAACGTATATGCCAGAAGTTTAGCAGTGAACGGAGGATCGAATCGATTTGGAATTAGATGAAACTTTGTGTGAAGATAGAACTTTGAGTCATCTTTACAATGAAGTTTAAATCATCTCAATTGGAGCTGTGAGTAGAAAGATACACCCGAATTACTAAGAACATGTCGAACTGCCTCGAAGCTGAAGCGAGTTCAATTTCGGGCCAAATACCGGTCTGCACCATGGACCGATATTCCAGCCATTTTCAACACACTAGAGAGGACATTTAACCCCCAGTACCGGTCACGAAATTGGACCGGTACCCGTGACCGGTATTACCTCAGTTTTGACGTAAAAAGTTCGTTTTGTCCTAAACTAAACCCTAGGAAGACCCTAAGCCTATATATACTTGTTTTTAGCCTCTTGTTAGGAGTGTGCCAAAATATTTAGAGTAGTTTTATCAGAAGGAGCAGCCACCACGAGTTCTCTTGGTGGTCTTCATTAGATTTGGATTTTAGAGAAATCCGGTAGATGATCTCGCTTTGTATCTCGATATAGAGAAGAATCCTCTTACCTTTACTCTTTAATTCAAGTTTATCTACTATGAATTCATCATCTATCTTGTGTCTTTCGTTCACCATGTTTGAGTAGTTTTATTTGTTAGGTTGTAGAAAGATCAAAGAGTTCATGAATTGTTAACCTCTATCGAATGAATTAGGGATAATCTATTACGTTCTTCATCTTTATTTGCTCTTAACGCATGGTTGCTTTTCTGATCAACTAGCATCTGATTTTAGATTGATATACTCTCCAAAAGCTTGTTATATTGTCTGAACTAGTATTTGATGAGCTAGGCGTCTTAACAATTCGAAAGGTTAGTTAAGGAATTTAGTGAACAATTGAATCTTGAACTTACTGCGTGTTTTCTTCTTGTAATAACCTGCGATAGTTGAGTCTATTAGGAAGTTAAAACATAGTAATCTGAGCCACGACAGTGGGAGGATTATACATCCGTGATTTGAGTTCTAGAACACATCTCTCTAAAAGGTCCCTATAATTCGATATGTTGTTTAATGATCCATGAATATCTGCGATTGATCTACTTGCCTAACGTTTGTTTACTTTGAATTCTAATCCCTTTACTTAGTTATTTTCGTGCCTTAATTTACATTCCTAAAAACCAAAACCATATTTCTTGTTTTAGCTTGATTTTATTCCTAAAAAGTCTGTAGTACAATTACGAGGTCCATGTGGATTCGATCCCTAAATACTACCGTGATTGCTGTACACTTGCAGTTATATTTAGTGGTTAAAAATTTGACCCACATCATTCATCTTTATTTATACTCAAAGCACGAACTGGCCTAGCTACCCAGGGAGTGATCTTAGGTTGATATACTCTCCAAAAGCTTGTTATATCTCAAGACCTAGTATTCGATGAGCTAGAAACCTTAACAATTCGATAGGTTAGTTAAGGAGTTTAATGAACAATCAATCTTGAGAATAAAGCATGTTTTCACCTTGTAATAACCTGCGATAGTTGAGTCTATTAGGGTGCAAAACGTAGACGGTTAGTTACATCACGATAGTGGGATGACCTTACCTTAGTGATATGAGTTCTAGAACAACTAGTATTAAAACCCTAATTCGATCGCTTGTGTTTTGCATATGTTTTGTGAATTGCTTGAATTCTAATCTTAATTGATATCTATCTCTTTACTTTTATTGCTTTGTTATTTACTTCCATAAAACCCCAAAAACCAAATAATATTATCCCTTAGCTTAATCCGAATCATATAGATTTGTAGAGCATTCATCACTAAGTCCTCAGCGGAACGATCCCTAAGTACTACAATTGTCTTAACTGTGCACTTGCAGTTCCCTAGGGTTATAAATTGAAAGACCTAATTGCATAAACCCTACGTAGTAGCTTTATGGCACATCAAGTTTTTTGGCGCCGTTGCCGGGGACTTTTGTTTGATTGCCTGCAAATTTTTTTTGATAACGATTAAGTCTAAGTTTGTTTTTCCTTTTTGATTTTTCTAATTTTTCGTTTTTGTTTTTGGTTTTTAATCTTTGTGAGTTTCAGAGATTTGTCAATGGAGCATCACAATCCAAAGAGAATGGTGAGCCCTTACCCTCATGAAAAAGTTGGAGATTACATCCCCATGCCTCATGAATTCCATCAACCGCCACTTTCTCACAAAAATCGATACAATTCAAACTTGTATCGTCCTTGGGAAGCTTATGGAGGAGAAAGTCACCCTCATCCTCATCACATCCGTCCACCACCATCACCACAGTCCCACCACCATCCCCACTCAAACCACCGAGAAGACAAAGAAGAAGCCTTGATGCATCGCCTCATGGAAGCTACACAAATCTTTCGTGAGGTCGATACCAAGATGGACACTTTGATCTCGACTTTTGATGAGAACACGATCTAAGGAGACCTCATTTACATGCTAAAGGCAACCTCAAGCCTTTAGAAGACCTTCCACCACCCTAAAAACCCAAGGAGTCGAGCTATCCGACTTAAAACAAGCGCTTTATGGGAGGCAACCCATATTTATGTTTTTGATTTTCATGATTTGCTTATTCTAAGTTTTTGGATTTGTTTTTATTTTTTTCAACATTGTCATTCATTATTTTATCTATCTATGAATTTTTCAGGATTCTACAAAAAGTTTTTAAAATGCAAACAAATGTGTTTTTGAGAAGAACGATGAAGAAGAGATCGAACACGACTTGTTCTGTTCATGGAATGAATGGAGCTCAATATCAGCCCAGACGTTTTTGAAATTTGGTATACACGAAGGAGACAGTCTTATGAAGATATAGGAAAAAGCAGATCATGATTTGCTATTACGGTTAGCAAGTTATGACCGATTGAACAAGACCGTCTAGGAAGGTTACGAAGCCGCAACTTCAAGCTTTTTCACAGTTCAAGCCACCATGAACCAGGCAACAAAATTCATACCATTGGAAAGATCTATTTCTCATGAATCCGTAGCATTTTTCGGATCTCAATTCCGATGTGTATAGACGAAGAAAAAGCTCGACGAACAATCGCGTGGACCGCGACACGAAGCACCTTACCGCGACACGAGGCAATACCGGACCGGATACCGACCCGCGTCCCCGACCAGTATCGCGCCCCGATCACGTCGCGACACGAGTGACCCAGTACCGGTCACGCGTGCCGGTCGTAAATCACGACCGGTACTCGGCACGTTTTGCCTCGTGATGCAGCCTCACGAACGGAAGTTGCGCGGAGGATGGATCGGCTCGAACCGGCCGTACGGCACCTGTCACGAGTCGGGTAGCGATGGACGATGGAGTCGACGCGGAGGATGGATCCGAGTGTTGGCCGTACAACACTTCCACTTCGGACAGAAATATGATTGAGCGGATTGCGAAGGTGGATCGAAGGTCACCACAAGCCGATGAAAGAGACTCGATACTGGCCAAAAACAACAAAGAGATCAAACAGATTTCTAAGTTGTAAGGGTTTTTCTTTAAGAAGAAAGTTCTTTGCTTTATTGATAATGGGTGAGAAAAATACAAGGCTGTTAGGGGACTTATATACTCGTCCGATCAGCTATGCCCTTCTAGGGGTCTTGGAATTTATTACAAAGATCGACATCTAATGCATTAAAAACGAAATCGGCGAAACAAATGCCCGACACTACTTAAGGAAAGAAATCATGCGAAAATTCAAAGAAAGAGCCGTTAGTATCAAAATAATTAAAATGAAATAAGAAGTTACCTTAAGTGGATGGATTCGCGGGATCGCGTCGGATCGGGTGGAACCCGCGTCAGATTGGGCAGAATCCTTAGTCTTCAATGCACGTGATGGTGAAAAAGGAAAGTATCCGTTGGGCGTGTCGCGGGTCGCGGAGGAAGATCTGCTCTGGGCCGGGTTGGTCTTGATCGGGCCGGGCTAGGCCGGACTGGTCTTGGTCGGCCTGGACTGGGCCGGGCTGGTTAGGTGCGGGTCGGTCTTGATCTTCGGATGGGCGTACGTCAGTTTGACGGATCTGGGCTAGTGAGTCCGCGTCATGCTCGGCTAGTAAAGACTTCACTGCGTCGTTGATGTTCTCTTGCAACGCTCGGGCTCCAGATCGTGTCATGGGCTTGGACCTCATCGTGGGGATGGGCTTTGATGGGGCTGCGGCAGTACTGCCGGTTTTGGAGGATGCATCACCTCGTCCCGCATTGCCCGCGTCTCCAAGCATCGGACGGTTCCACCGACCGATACTCGGTCCGGTGTTCGTCCCTCGTCCCGCGACACGACGCATCCGTCCTGCGACATGACGCATCCATCTCACGTCCCATGTGTCCCAATACCGGTCCCGCGTATCGGCCAACACACCCGACCGGTACTCGGCCCGTTACGCGCCCTTCTTCCCGCGACCTTCCCGCCTCGACCCAAAACCTTCCCGCGACACGAAGTCACCATCCCGCCTCGACCCGAAACCTTCCCGCGACACGTAATATCGGTCCCGATTTTGGTCCGATCCTGACCGTCCTCCCGACCGGTATGCCACCTGTGTCGTCTCACCTAGCCCGCGTCCTGATCACCTTCCCTACCCGCGGTAAAATGTCGGACCGTGGTATCGACCAATATTCGGTCCGGTACACGCCCACATTTCCCGCACCACCTCACCCCGATCACTTCCTTCCCACGCCTCGACCCATGACCCATCCTGTCTCATCTTGCGGCACACGACCCGCGGTGACATTTCGGTCACGAGTATCGGACCACCCCACCGACCGGTACTCGGCCAAATGTGACCCGCCGTCGGACACAACGCGACCATCCCACCCGATAATGGTCGACACCGCCGACCGGTACCCAGACCGGTACTGTCTTGACCCGCGAATCCAACTCCACCGACCACCGTCTCGTGCCGTGAACCGCCTTGGACCCGAGCCACGTCTCGAACCATCCTTGACCGCGACTAGCCACCCGACACCTAGACCGGTTTTGGCCAAACCGCGTCCCCATTAACTACCACACCACCGGAGTCACGAGCCATGGATCACCGAACCACCGCTTCAAACCACCGAGCCGACCACATAACCATTTGGTCAAAAGAGGTTAATTTTTCCTTTTTCACTCTTTTAATTATTTTAAAACTATTTTTCACACATAATTTTTAAGAACCAATTTATGTTTGCATATTTCATGATTATTTAACTAAAAATTATTTAATTTATGAATTTTTGCATTAGAAAATAAAATATTGGTTAGATTTAAATGGGTTTAAACATAATTTTCACATCTTGACATATTCATTCATTGATTTCACCTAGATTGATAGTTTCTAACAATTTGGATTCATTATTTTCTTTTTGTTTAATATCTATTTTTCCTTCCGTTGGACTTGGAATTCAATACAATTGTATTGAATACTAAGATCCATGATGAATTTAACGAGTGATTTCAAGTGTTTTTGCAAGGATATGTTGCTCTTAAACAGGATTTCCCAGAGATTCCATTGTGGACGCACAATTCAATCGTCTTACGAATTATCCAACATTCGAATGAGATGTGACAGAAAAGAGAAGACATTGGAAATACAAAGCATGGTTTCGATTCATACGGGATACCCGATGCTCAAAAACAACGAAGATCTATGATTGATCGCGACAACCTAAGATTTTTGCCGAAAATATCTACACTCACCGGTACTATCATACTATTCTCTATCTTTTTAATTCTTCTTTTCAAATAAATTTTCATCAATACTCCCTTAATTTGATTTAATTTTACATCAGGGACGGTGTAAGTTAAGTCTGGGGGGATTGTTGTTACTAACACGTTTGTTAGTGTTTGGTTTTTATGTTTTCAATGGATTTTTCAAAATTTATTTAAAAATAAATAAAAAATAAATAAAAAAATCGTTTTTCATAAAAATAATAAGATAGGAATTATGACACTTTTCTAGGATTGACGTTTTGATTTCAAAGACTATGTAACCA
This sequence comes from Arabis hirsuta, assembly GCA_964056655.1. Classification (NCBI taxonomy): domain Eukaryota; kingdom Viridiplantae; phylum Streptophyta; class Magnoliopsida; order Brassicales; family Brassicaceae; genus Arabis; species Arabis hirsuta. Next base: position 12,583,424 of record OZ053309.1, on the reverse strand, counting down.
TTGTTGCAGGGTTTGATCATGACAATCGATTCAGAAACCTCATGATGGAGCTTCCGTTCAGAAAATTTCTACTTGCAACTGTTTTGATGGATATGATTTTGACTCTCTATTTGGACTACTAATATGGTTTTTGATTATTTCATATTAAAGATGTTAGATCAAGGAAACGAATCACACATTCATGACATCTTATCCTCTTTTACCACTCTTTAATGTTATGAATGGCCAGCTCATCTTTAGTTGGTACCCTACCTAAAAACCCCTTACCTTCTTTCAGGCCTCATGCATTCTCTTTTAGTTTCATACTTGCAGATATGTGCAAAAACGTCGGAGAGAAAAGGATCGACGCAATTTTCCAATCACTAAGAGATGCGACGATTTGGTAAAGAATGGTGGAGTACAAAGATCGATTTTCAAAGAGCTTGGCCGTTCCTCGGATGCGTAAAAACATGGTAAAAATTCGTGCCTATACTTGACTTATATCAAAGAGATACAATTTTCCCCCTTTGGAAAAGAAAAAGAAAAAAAAAAAGAAAAAAAGAAAAAAAAATAATAAAAAGAAATAAAATCTAAGGGAAAGGAAAACGGTAATTCTCAGAGTCTTATGGCAAAAGAATACCCAAGGAATGTCATGATGCAAAAGAAGAGACGAGTAGAAGAGATTTCAAGTGATTCCCAGAGAAAAAATCTAAGTCTGGGGGAGAAAGACATGAAGAAGTGGTTGGAAAATTGTGGACATCAACATGTCCATTCTCTCTTGCGATTTTGCATAATATCTCGCACCTGGAGTCTATGGTAACCCTAAACACTTTTAACCTCACCACTAAAATCAGCCTTTCCCAATACCTAGCCCGTCTTCCTTGAATGATATTCTTGATGAGAAGTTTTCACTAAATCTAACAGAGTAGAAAGAGTCAATTGATTTGAAGTTGAGATTTTTGCAGGGACATAGATTTAGAGTATGGCTATGTTGGGAATTCGTGATGGAAGAAGATGAAAACTTCTGTGAGCTAATCTTGTTTCATGTGGATTACAGGTTTAGAATTTGATGCAACGATCCAAAGGATATGTGAGTTCCTCTGAATTTCAAACCTCTTCTCAATTCTTGACTATTGTTTGCTTGAGGACAAGCAAAAGATAAGTCTGGGGGAGTTGATATACCCTATATTTTACCACTTTTTATATCTATTTTATTATGGTTTTTATATATATTAATAAAGCTTTTGGACCAAAAGAGGTAGTTTTCTCGTATATGTAGATTTTAAGGTCTTAATAGGTTTTATCATCAAAAGGATGTAAAATGGAGCAAAAAGAGTGTCATCTATGATGCAGCTACTTATCCAAGTCAAAGGAACCAAGCCAAGTCATTTTATCTTGAAGATAATGCACATTCTCCTACTGGACAGAACATATACGCCAGACGTTCGCTGAATAATGGAGGATCAAATCAGTTGGGCATTCAATGAAACTTGGTATGGAGATAGCCCTTTGAGTTAGATTTCCAATGGAGTTGGAATTTCATCAATTGGAGCTGTAATTTAGAAGATACACCCGAAAAACTGAGAACATGTCAAACTGCCTTCGAAGTGAAGTTAGTGCAAAATGGAGCCAAGCACCGGGCCAACCCATGGGCCGATATCCAGACCTTTTTACGACCTTATAGAAGAGTCATGGAAGCTTCCAATACCGGTCACGCAACCTAACCGTTATCGTGTCCGAAATTGCCTCAGTTTCGACCAAAAAGACGTAGTTGCCCGAAAAAACCCTAGCCAACTTAAGCCTCCTTGAACCCCTATATATACCTGCTTTTAGCCTCTATAGGAACTCAAGAAGCTAGCCTTAACAGCCTCAATCAATACCTAAACAATGTATATCGTTTTTCTCTTGTTCTTCATGTTTATTTGATTCTAGAAGCCTTTAAGTATAGATTGATCTTTGCCCTATTGCAAAGAGATGAGATCTAACTCCTTACGCTTAGATAGATCAACGAATTATACTATGTCTATGTGATTTACTCTTGCTGCTACGTGTTGCAAAATATGTTAGAGTATTAGCTTTGATTTGATTTCTATGCACTTTCTTAATTATATGTCTTTACATATTTAATCGTTTAGAGTTTTATTGTGGAATTGATTCTTCATCTTTATTTATACTCAAACCACGAATTGGCTTAGCTACCCAAGGAGTGATCTTAGGTTGATATACTCTCCAAAAGCTTGTTATATCTCCGGACCTAGTATTCGATGAGTTAGGCGTCTTAATAATTCGATAGGTTAGTTAAGGAGTCTAGTGAACAATCTTAAATGACCCGACCCAAAAATTAAAAAATTTTCCCTCCAGATTATTATCATCACAGATAATAATCCTCAATGGGTCAACAACCAAGCAACGCGGAACAATAAACATCAACAACATTTCCAGTTTAACAACTCCATACTTTATTAAATAGCAAATCAGTTCAACCAATCAACCAATATCAATAAACAATATCTAATGACTAACAACCTAACAATTCCATAGAATAACAATCCAAGTGAGACTCTAAATCATCTCCTCTTCCTTGCCACGATTCCACGATCACAATTTCTCTTTACCTTGATTAGGATTGAAAAGGATGAAGAATGCGAAGAACGAGCGAAGAACACTAAGAACAACCTCTGATTCCGTCTTCACATATCCGAAATCAGCACAGCAACAACCTCCTTCTTGTTCTATCTCCACTCACGATCAAATCCCCCAAGAACAATTCCCAGAAATCACCCAACCCTTGATTCCTGACAATCCTCCCAATTCTCTGGTTTTCTCTTTGAAATTCGTCCAACCCAGAGACAAACGCGACTGACCCCTTAAATAACCGTGCCCTAGGGTTTCCCTAAACCGATCGCCAAACCGCGCGATTAAGAACCGAACCTGTCGGTCCAATTTCAACCCGTGTCGATCGACATACACCTCTGTGTTGATCGACACACCCACCAAAATTCCACTTTTTGGTTCACGGGTGTTATAATTCTCCCCCACTAACACGGATTCGACCTCGAATCCTGCGACACCGTCGCACTATGGTCACAAATACCGGACCCGAACCCGGCTGACCTTTCGAGATCACACTCGAACCACATAACCCCGTCTCACTAAAGTTCGCACTTCCGTCTAAAACCCGACCAGATTTCCCCAGAATATCCACGATGCAACGTCCCCTGGTCCCGATCAGGGCTGCCCGATTGACCGCCCAACAATCAAACAAGAACATGCACGACCAACCGTTGACCCCGAATTGGACCAAATGATCGCACAACAATCAAACAAGAACATGTACGACTAACGGCGCTACATATATTACCAGGGTTGTCCGAACCTGGTTCCAAACGTTAGCAAAACCTTAGATTCGACATCCAATCCACTCTCTTGACCCTCAGTCAACACCACTCGAGATCACACCTGATCCCCGAGCTCTACCAGGCTCATACTAGCCCCATTGCACCGTCTCACCACGGCTGCAATCCTGACCCCACCCGGTCAGCACCACCTGAGATCCACTCCCGATCCCCGAAGTTCATCCAGTCTCATGCTTACAACCACATTACATATACTATTGCTCGTACTCATATCTATATACAACACCCCGCTCTCAGGATCGTCATCCTTTGAGCTCTCGATGTATATCATACCACCCCACCTTCAGGACCGCCGTCCATCCAGCTCTCGGTATGCTCCAGCCCCTCCCACTCTCAGGACACACAGTCCATCAAGCTATCGGCTGCAGAGGAATCACACATCCCCTGGAGAGGCTTCGACCCCTCAAAGTATATGCAAGGGAAACACTTTCCCCCGAAGTGAACATCACTGTCCACTCAAGTATACCCAGGAGACCCACGATCCCCTGGGGCAATCACTCTGTAACATGCATCTTAGGCACCTGTCGACTGAAATCACCTCTCATGGTCATCTGAAACAACCCAATCACCAGGTTGTTTAACAGAGTCCCTGGAAAGACAGTCCTAACTCACATAAGACTTCTATTCCAGACTCCCCCTAGGAAATAGGCAGGTTCTAACTCACATAAAACCCCTATTTCCCAGCACCATCTGGGGAATCACAAGTCCTAACTCACATAGAACCTTATCCCAGATAATCCTACTAGAACATGGACAGCCCTAACTCACATAGAACTTCCATTTCTAGTCTCCCTAGCTGATAGACAAGCTCTAACTCACATAGAACTCTATCGCTAGACCTCCACATGATCTACCAGTCATCACAAATCCATGACATCACCAGTCATAGCAATACATGACGCACCCGTCAATCTCATAAAATACACGCCTTAACGCACATTTAATAAGGCAACTCATCTTATTAAATCTCCAAAATGTATACTCGTTACAACACAACAAAATACAATATCACAACATAGCAACATGCTAATACAGACTCTAAAAACCAGAAAAAGAGCTCAAGCCACCGCTTGCTTCTCGAACCACTTTGAGAACTTCGTCTTCATCAACGCCTCTGGTTCCCAAGTCTCCTCCTCAATACCGTCACAGTCCCACACGACTCTCACCAACGGTATACTCTTCCGGCGCAGCACCTTGATCCTCTTCTCGAGAATCCTCACAGGCCTCGCCGCCAACGTCATGTTAGGCTGAAGATCCTACGGAATCCTTGCCAACACCTCCTCAGACTCATGCAGACACTTCCGTAGCATCGAAACATGGAAGACCTTGTGAAAAGCCTTCATACTCTGAGGTAACTCCAATCTATAAGCTACCGGTCCGACCCGCTCCACCACTCTGAACGGACCCATAAACCTCGGACTCAGCTTATTCTCTGAAATGGATCTGTTAGGACCCCTCAACATAGCTGCCTTGAGATACACCATATCTCCCAGCTCAAACTCCAGCTCCTTCCGCCTCCTATCGGCGTAACTCTTCTGCCGATCCTGAGCCTCTCTCATGTTCAGCCTCAAGACACGGATCTTCTCCGTCGTCTCCTGAACAAAGTCTGCACCAAACATGCTCCTCTCCCCCACTTGAGTCTAGCATAATGGTGTCCTACACGACCTCCCATACAGAGCCTCATATGGAGCCATCCCAATACTCGCCTGATAGCTGTTGTTGTACGCAAACTCTACCAGGTTCAGATGATCCACCCAAAGACCACCATAATCTAGTACACACATCCTCAGCAAATACTCTAATGTCTGAATCGTCCTCTCAGACTGCCCATCCGTCTGAGGATGATACGCGGTACTCATATGCACCTTAGTGCCCATCTCAGACTCTGAAGTAAACCTCGGATCCCTGTCTGACACAATACTTGCTGGCACCCCGTGCAGCCTCACTATCTCACGCACATACTTCCTAGCCAACACCACCGCTCCGTCGGTCTTCTTGATGGCCAAAAAATGTGCTGACTTGGTCAGAGGATCCACAATAACCCATATCGTATCATATGTCTGCGACACTGGCAGTCCTGTCACGAAATCCATCGTGATCATATCCCACTTCCACTCCGGAATAGGTAAACTCTACAATAACCCGCTCGGGACCTGATGCTCAGCCTTCACCAGCTGACACACGTTGCACGCTGCAACCCAGCTAGCTACATCCCTCTTCATCCCGACCCAGTGATAATACCGTTTTAAGTCCTGATACATCTTGGTCGCTCTCGGATGAATCGATAACATACTCGAATGAGCCTCCCTCAGGATCTCTTGTCTCAGATCCTCATCCTTGGGTACACAAACCCGCCCGTTCACCAGTATCATCCCACTCGCTGAGACTACATACTCTGAACCGGCCGCCTGAGAAGCGTCAATCAAACCCTGATCCTTCTCCTGTGCAACCCGAATCCTGCTCAACAGATCTGCCTGGTTAGCTGCCTCCAACCCCAACGGCTCCTGTGAGATCACACAAAACCTCAACGTGCTGATCTCGCTCACCAGAGCCTCCATATCTCGCTCCTGATCTGAAGCTGCCCTCTTCCGACTCAACGCATCTGCAACCGATTAGCCTTACCCGGATGGTATCCAATCTCCAAGTCATGTCTGCAACTAACTCCATCCAGCGCCTCTGTCTCTAGTTCAGCTCCGGCTGAGTGAAGAAATACTTTAGACTCTTGTGGTCTGTGAATATCTGCACCTTCCCGCCATACAGATAAAACCTCCAGATCTTAAGTGCAAATATAACTGCAGCCAACTCCAAGTCATGGGTAGGGTAATTGCACTCGTGCTTCCTCAACTGCCTCGAAGCATACGCAATAACCTTCCCCTGCTGCATCAGCACACAACCCAGAACAACTCCCGAAACGTCTGTATACACCACATAAGGCTCACCCGGCTCGGGTAACGCCAAAACAGGTGTACTGGTCAGCATCTCCTTCAGCTTCCCGAAACTCTCCTCACAAGCTGAAGACCAAACAAAAGGGACATATTTCCCTGTTAGCTTCGTCATCGACTGCGCCATACTCGCGAATCCCTTGACGAACCTCCGGTAATAACCTGCCAACCCAAGAAAACTCCTGATCTCGGTGGCGTTCCTCGGTCTAGGCCAACCTCTGATAACCTCTATCTTAGCCGGATCCACAGACACTCCCTCTGCAGACACAACGTGGCCAAGAAAGCTCATCTCTCGCTGCCAGAAACTGCACTTACTCAGCTTTGCGTACAGCTTCTGCTCCCGCAGCTTCTCCAGAACCAACCTCAGATGCACCTCGTGCTCCTCTGGACTCCTCGAATATACCAGAATATCATCAATGAAGATGATCATGAACACATCCAGATACTCTTGGAATACCCCGTTCATCAACCGCCTGAACGCTGCTGGTGCATTCGTAAAACCAAACGGCATCACCACAAACTCATAATGCCCGTACCTCGTCCGAAAAGCCGTCTTCCTGACGTCCGCCTCATCGATCGGAATCTGATGATAACCCGACGCCAAGTCTATCTTAGAGAACCAAGTAGCCCCTCGCAACTGATCCAACAACTCATCAATGCACGGCAGAGGATAACTGTTCTTCACAGTCGATACACAACCGGAAACTCCCATCCTTCTTCTTCACAAACAACACCGGTGCTCCCCACGGTGAAACACTAGGCCGGATGTGAAACGACCCGACCCAAAATTTCAAAAAATTTCCCTCCAGATTATTATCATCACAGATAATAATCCTCAATGGGTCAACAATCAAGCAATGCGGAACAATAAAACATCAACGACATATTCCAATTTAACAAATCCCATAATTTATTAAATATCAACCCAGTTCAACCAATCAACCAATATGAGTAAACAATATCCAATGATTAACAACCTAACAATTCCATAGAAAACAATCCAAGTGAGACCCTAAATCATCTCTTCTTCCTCGCCACGATTCCACGATCACAATTTCTCTTTACCTGCAACACATGGCAAAAGGAGTTGCGTGAGTATTATCACAAATACTCAGCGACACGGTCATCCCGTCTACAGGCTATTTAAATACAAGTATAAACAACCAACACAATACCAGGATGATCAAAGAACAAGCATACACAACCAAGCAAACAAAACCAGTCCAGAATACACCGTGTCGAGCGACAGGACTCACTGGATCGATCGACACAACCACTAGGTGTCGATGATCGGTGACCCCGTGTCGATCGACAGGACACACTGTGTCAATCGACACAACCACTAGGTGTCGAAGAACACAGGCCCCGTGTCGATCGACAGGATACACTGTGTCGATCGACACAACCACTAGGTGTCGAAGAACACAGGCCAAGTGTCGATCGACACACCACCTCGGTGTCGATCGACACGATATCGCAGAACCCAGAATCGAGTCAATCCTCACACGACTCGAATCGGATGCAATCTGTCGAGTCTCCTGAACAAATCTACACGCAAAACACACACAAACCACCAAGCAATCGTATTCCGTGGCCCCCTATACTTATACGAGCCTACGGTCACGCACTCACCTTGATTGGGATTGAAAAAGGATGAAGAACGCGAAGAACGAGCGAAGAACACACAGCCTCTGATTCCGTCCTCACAGACCCGAAATCAGCACAGCCACAACCTCTCTCTCGTTCAATCTCCACACACGATCAATCCTTCTCAAGAAATCTCCCAAAAATCGCCCAAAACCCTTGATTCTGATCTCACACTCAAAATCCTCTGGTTTCTCTCTGATTTTCGGCCAAAACCCACACCAACGCGACTGTTCACGCTTAAATATCGAACCCTAGGGTTCCTTAAACCAGCCCCAACAAACCGGACAATTAAAACGGACCGGACGGTCTGATTAACCCGTGTCAATCGACATACGCCACCCGTATCGATCAACATAACGGCCCAACCTGACTTCTCCTAAGTTCAAAACACACATGTCGATCGACACACACACACCTGTATCGATCGACACCAACAAAAATCCACTTTTTGGTTTACGGGCGTTACAATTCTCCCTCACTAACATGGATTCGACCTCGAATCACGCGACACCGCCACACTACGGTCTCAACCACCTGACCCGCACCCGGCCAGTATCCTTCGAGATCACACTCGAATCCTACAACCCGTCCTGCTAAGGCTAACACTCTCGCCTAAAATTCGACCAGATTCACCCGGAACACCAACGATGCACGCCCCATGGTCCGGATTATGGCTGCCCAATTGACCGTCCAACAATCAAACAAGAACATGTCCGACCAACCGTTGACCCCGCATTGGACCAAATGATCGTACAACAATCAAACAAGAACATGTACGACCATCGGCGTAACATATGCTACCAGGATTGTCCGAACGAAATTCCCGACTCCAGTAATAACCCCAGACTTGACGTCCACCACACCCCTGGCCCTCAGCCAGCGCCACTCGTGATCACACCTGATCCCCGAGTTATACTAGGCTCACACTAGCCACATTGCACCGTCTCACCACGGCTGCAATCCTGACCCCACCCGGTCAGCACCACCTGAGATCCACTCCTGATCCCCGAAGCTCATCCAGTCTCATGCTCACGACCACGCTCAGACGCTACTGCTCCTAACTCATAAACATATACCCTACACATATGCTCGTAGGATCGTCACCCCTTGAGCGACAGTGTGCAAGAGACCCACCCGTCCCCTGGAGAGACCCACTATCCCTCCATGTGTATATATATATAGGGAACCCACCCGTCCCCTAGAGAGAACCACTAACTCTCGAGTAAATGCAGAGAACCCACCCGTCCTCTGGAGAGATCCACTACCCCTCAGTATACAGGAACCCACCCGTTCCCTGGAGCAATACTCTGAAACGTGCATCATAAGCACCTGTCGACCCGAATCACCTTCCGTGGTCATCCGAAACAACCCAATCACCAGGGTGTTTCACAGAGTCCCTAGAAAGACAGTCCTAACTCACATAAGACTTCTGCTCCAGACTCCCCCTAGGAAATAGACAAGTTCTAACGCGCGTAGAGCTTACATTTCCAGCCACTCCTGGAACCTGTACAGTCTCATTTCCAGCCACTCCTGGAACATGAACGATCTCTAAGCTGCGTAAAACTTCTATTCCTAGCCATCCTAGCCGATATGCAAGCTCTAACTCACATAGAACTTCTACCGCTAGACCTCCTCATGACCTACCAGTCATCACGAACCCATGACATCACCAGTCATACCATAAGAATTCACATCTCATAACACATTTAATAAGGCAAACTCATCTTATTAAATCTCAAATTGTATACTCGTTACATCCACCACGAAATACAATTATCACAAACATAGCAACATGCTAATACAGACTCTGAAAACCAGAAAAGAACTCAAGCCACCGCTTGCTTCTCGAACCACTTCGAGAACTTTGCTTTCATCAACGCCTCTGGTTCCCAAGTCTCCTCCTCAATACCGTCACAGTCCCACACGACTCTCACCAACGGTATACTCTTCCGGCGCAGCACCTTGATCCTCCTCTCGAGAATCCTCACAGGCCTCGCCGCCAACGTCATGTTGGGCTGAAGATCCTCCGGAATCCTCGCCAACACCTCCTCAGACTCATGCAGACACTTCCGTAGCATCGAAACATGGAAGACCTTGTGAAAAGCCTTCATACTCTGAGGTAACTCCAATCTATAAGTTACCGGTCCGACCCGCTCCACCACTCTGAACGGACCCATAAACCTCGGACTCAGCTTATTCTCTGAAATGGATCTGTTAGGACCCCTCAACATAGCAGCCTTGAGATACACCATATCTCCCAGCTCAAACTCCAGCTCTTTCCGTCTCCTATCGGCGTAACTCTTCTGCCGATCCTGAGCCTCTCTCATGTTCAGCCTCAAGACACGGATATTCTCCGTCGTCTCCTGAACAAAGTCTGCACCAAACATGCTCATCTCCCCCACTTGAGTCCAGCATAATGGTGTCCTACACGGCCTCCCATACAGAGCCTCATATGGAGCCATCCCAATACTTGCCTGATAGCTGTTGTTGTACGTAAACTCTACCAGGTTCAGATGATCCACCCAAAGACCACCATAATCCAGTACACACATCCTCAGCAAATCTTCCAATGTCTGAATCGTCCTCTCAGACTGCCCATCCGTCTGAGGATGATACGCGGTACTCATATGCACCTTAGTGCCCATCTCTGCCTGAAATGCCCTCTAGAACTCTGAAGTGAACCTCGGATCCCTGTCTGACACAATACTTGCTGGCACCCCGTGCAGCCTCACTATCTCACGCACATACTTCCTAGCCAACACCACCGCTCCGTCGGTCTTCTTGATGGCCAGAAAATGTGCTGACTTGGTCAGACGATCCACAATAACCCATATCGCATCATAGGTCCGCGACACTGGCAATCCCAGCACGAAATCCATCGTAATCATATCCCACTTCCACTCCGGAATAGGTAAATTCTGCAATAACCCGCTCGGGACCTGATGCTCAGCCTTCACCAGCTGACACACATTGCACGCTGCAACCCAGCTAGCTACGTCCCTCTTCATCCCGACCCAGTGATAATACCGCTTCAAGTCACGGTACATCTTAGTCGCTCCCGGATGAATCGATAACATGCTCGAATGAGCCTCCCTCAGGATCTCCCGCCGCAGATCCTCATCCTTGGGTACACAAACCTGCCCGTTCACCAGTATCATCCCACTCGTTGAGACCACATACTCTGAACCGACCGCCTTAGAAGCCTCAATCATACCTTGATCCTTCTCCAGTGCAACCCGAATCCTGCTCAACAGATCTGCCTGGTTAGCTGCCTCTAACCCCAACGGCTCCTGTGAGATCACACAAAACCTCAACGTGCTGATCTCGCCCACCAGAGCCTCCATATCCCGCTCCTGATCTGAAGCTGTCCTCTTCCGACTCAACGCATCTGCAACCAGATTAGCCTTACCCGGATGGTACCCAATCTCCAGGTCATAGTCTGCAACTAACTCCATCCAGCGCCTCTATCTCTGGTTCAGCTCCGGCTGAGTGAAAAAATACTTCAGACTCTTATGATCTGTGAAAATCTGCACCTTCCCGCCATACAGATAAGACCTCCAGATCTTAAGTGCAAAGATCACTGCAGCCAACTCCAAGTCATGGGTAGGGTAATTGCACTCGTGCTTCCTTAACTGCCTCGAAGCATACACAATAACCTTGCCCTGCTGCATCAACACACAACCCAGACCAACTCCCGAAGCGTCTGTATACACCACATAAGGCTCACCCGGCTCGGGTAACGCCAAAACCGGTGTACTAGTCAGCATCTCCTTCAGCTTCCCGAAACTCTTCTCGCAAGCTGAAGACCAAACAAAAGGGACATCCTTCCCCGTTAGCTTCGTCATCGACTGCGCCATACTCGCGAATCCCTTGACGAACCTCCGGTAATAACCTGCCAACCCAAGAAAGCTCCTGATCTCGGTGGCGTTCCTCGGTCTAGGCCAACCTCTGATAGCCTCTATCTTAGCCGGATCCACAAACACTCCCTCTGCAGACACAACATGGCCAAGAAAGCTCATCTCTCGCTGCCAGAAACTGCACTTACTCAGCTTCGCGTACAGCTTCTGCTCCCGCAGCTTCTCCAAAACCAACCTCAAATGCACCTCGTGCTCTTCCGGACTCCTCGAGTATACCAGGATATCATCTATGAAGATTATCACAACCACGTCCAGATACTCCTGGAACACCCCGTTCATCAACCGCATGAACGCTGCTGGGGCATTCGTCAACCCAAACGGCATCACCACAAACTCATAATGCCGTACCTCGTCCGAAAGGCCGTCTTCCTGACGTCCGCCTCATCGATCGGAATCTGATGGTAACCTGACGCCAAGTCTATCCTGGAGAACCAAGTAGCCCCTCACAACTGATCCAACAACTCATCAATGCGCGGCAGAGGATACATGTTCGTCACAGTGACTCGGTTAAGCCCCCGGTAGTCGATACACAACCGGAAACTCCCATCCTTCTTCTTCACAAATAACACCGGTGCTCCCCACGGTGAAACACTAGGCTGGATGAAACCCTTCCCCAACAGATCATCCAGCTGCTTCTTCAGCTCTGCCATCTCTGCTGGAGCCATACGGTAAGGTGCCTTGGATATCGGTGTTGTTCCAGGTTCCAACTCAATCGTAAATGGATCCGACCGCGACGGTGGCAAACCCAACAACGACTGGAACACATCTTGAAAATCCCGAGCGACCCGGATATCCCTAACTGCAACCTCTCCAACAGTCTTTGGCATCATTATCGTCGCCAGATACGCCTCACAGCCTTTCACAATCAACTGCTCGGCCTGTATCGCTGAAATCATAAGACTTTCGGAAGTCGGTCTCACCCCCTGAAACACCAACCTCCCAGCCTCCCGCTCAAACACTACATGTCCTCGATGACAATCCAGATGGACCCTTTACCGATCCAACCAATCCATCCCCAGGATGACATCGTACAGCTCCACCGGACTAATAACCAGGTCTGATGGCATCAACTCTCCTGCCACCAGAACGTCTACACCTCGAGCCCGCCCAAAAGTAGTTAACGTCCTCCCACCAGCAACCTTAACTACTCCCGGCTGCTCACCAGAATCGCTCCGGATCCCGCTGCCCTCTGCACACTCTGGAGTGATGAAGCTATTCGTAGCTCCCGAATCAAACAACACGTGGGACTCACATCCACCCACAACTAAGGTCCCTGCACAATCCCATGTGATTTAAGACCCGACACTCTAACGCAGACACACAATCCAAACAGACTAAAATAAATTACCACAAGAATGTAAAAGAGAAGACTGAATTAATACCTGTGATCGGTCTGGCGCTAGAATCGCCCGCCTCAGCCGACATGAAAACCCGCAGCGTCGCTGCAATCTATGCCAAAGGCTGCACCGCCAACGGCTGCACTGCCGCCACAACCATCTGCTGCAACTTCGGACACTTGGGCTTAATGTGCCCGGGCTCCCTGCAGTGAAAGCACACCTGTGCTGCCCGAGTCTCTCTCCTCGTCGGACAGTCTGCCACCTTGTGGCCCATGCTACCACACCCGTAGCATCCTGAACCACCCTGTCCACCCTGACTGGCCCCGGAAGTACTCTCCCACTTCCTCTTTTGCCCCCGAGCCTGCTTGCCGCCCCTGCTCGAACCACTCTGCTGCTGAGATCTCCTCGGCTGCTGCTGCTGCACCGGTGGACTAACCACCACAACCTGCTCCCTGAGATCCTCCTCAATCGCAGCCGCCGTCTCAACCAGCTCCGCCCTCGAGGCAAACCTACTCGCCCTGCAGCGAGTCCTCAACTCAACTCGAAGTCCCCCGAGGAACCTCCTCACCTGGGCCTGCTCGCCCTCCATGCCTCTACCAGCATGCACCAGGAGTCTACTGAACTCCAAATCGAACTCCCTCACGGTCCGATCCCCCTGAGTCAGGTTCAGAAACCTCGACTCCATCCTGTCCACCGCCTCCTACGGGAAATACTTGGCATTAAACTCAGCCAAGAAATCCTCCCAGACCATCTCGGCCTGCACCCGCCTAGTCTCAACGCCTCTCCACCAGAGATGCGCATCACCATCTAAATAGTGCACTGCTAGGTCTACTCTGTATCCCTCCGGACACCTGATCGAGCGAAAGTTACGCTCTAATCTCCGCCGCCACTCATCGGCCTCCTCAGGCTTGGCATCTGCTCCATCATCCTCAGATACGATGGAAGCTCCTCTGCAACCGCCACAACCGGCTGAACACCCGCCACTACTTGCAGCACACTAGCCCCACCCGGCTGAACTCCCGGAGCCTGACCCACGGACCCCTCCTAAAACGCCTGAGAGTCTGCCACCTGCTCCTGCGTGGTCTCCTGGGCCACACTCGTGGCTACCGACTCACTCTCGAGCCCTCGCCCGCGCCCACGACCAGCACAACCTTCACGGCCCCCACGACCTCTGCCTCTAGCACCTCTAGCCATACTTCTGCACTCACAGCAGATTACTAAGTACTAGAACAAAAACAGATATCATACAACACTTACCGTGGAATCTCATTGAAGGCTCGGAAGAGATGATCTAAGACTCCATACCCACACAACAATCAATCAATTAACTTCCTAATCAATCAATTGCACCCGCCCTAGAACCGCTAGGGCTCTGATACCAAACTGAAACGACCCGACCCAAAATTTCAAAAATTTTCCCTCCAGATTATTATCGTCACAGATAAAAATCCTCAATGGGTCAACAATCAAGCAATGCGGAACAATAAAACATCAACGACATATTCCAATTTAACAAATCCCATAATTTATTAAATATCAACCTAGTTCAACCAATCAACCAATATGAGTAAACAATATCCAATGATTAACAACCTAACAATTCCATAGAAAACAATCCAAGTGAGACCCTAAATCATCTCTTCTTCCTCGCCACGATTCCACGATCACAATTTCTCTTTACCTGCAACACATGGCAAAAAGAGTTGCGTGAGTATTATCACAAATACTCAGCGACGCGGTCATCCCGTCTACAGGCTATTTAAATACAAGTATAAAAAACCAACACAATACCAGGATGATCACAGAACAAGCATACACAACCAAGCAAACAAAACCAGTCCAGAATACACCGTGTCGAGCGACAGGACTCACTGGATCGATCGACACAACCACTAGGTGTCGATGATCGGTGACCCCGTGTCGATCGACAGGACACACTGTGTCGATCGACACAACCACTAGGTGTCGAAGAACACAAGCCCCGTGTCGATCGACAGGACACACTGTGTCGATCGACACAACCACTAGGTGTCGAAGAACACAGGCCAAGTGTCGATCGACACACCACCTCGGTGTCGATCGACACGACATCGCAGAACCCAGAATCGAGTCAATCCTCACACGACTCGAATCGGATGCAATCTGTCGAGTCTCCTACACAAATCCACACGCAAAACACACACAAACCACCAAGCAATCGTATTCTGTGGCCCCCTATACTTATACGAGCCTACGGTCACGCACTCACCTTGATTGGGATTGAAAAAGGATGAAAAACGCGAAGAACGAGCGAAGAACACACAGCCTCTGATTCCGTCCTCACAGACCCGAAATCAGCACAGCCACAACCTCCCTCTCGTTCAATCTCCACACACGATCAATCCTTCTCAAGAAATCTCCCAAAAATCGCCCAAAACCCTTGATTCTGATCTCACACTCAAAATTCTCTGGTTTCTCTCTGATTTTCGGCCAAAACCCCCACCAACACGACTGTTCACGCTTAAATATCGAACCCTAGGGTTCCTTAAACCAGCCCCAACAAACCGGATAATTAAAACGGACCGGACGGTCTGATTTAACCCGTGTCGATCGACATACGCCACCCGTATCGATCGACATAACGCCCCAACCTGACTTCTCTTAAGTCCAAAACACACATGTCGATCGACACACACACACCTGTATCGATCGACACCAACAAAAATCCACTTTTTGGTTCACGGGCGTTACAGGATGAAACCCTTCCCCAACAAATCATCCAGCTGCTTCTTCAGCTCTGCCATCTCTGCTGGAGCCATACGGTAAGGTGCCTTAGATATCGGAGTTCCAACTCAATCGTAAATGGATCCGACCGCGACGGTGGCAAACCCAACAATGATTGGAACACATCCTGAAAATCCCGAACGACCTGGATATCCCCAACTGCAACCTCTCCAACAGCCTCTGGCATCACTATCGTCGCCAGATACGCCTCACAACCTTTCCCAATCAACTGCTCGGCCTGTATCGCTGAAATCATAAGACTTCCGGAAGTCGGTCTCACCCCCTGAAACACCAACCTCCCAGCCTCTCGCTTAAACACTACACGTCCTTGATGACAATCCAAATGGACCTTGTACCGATCCAACCAATCCATACCCAGGATGACATCGTATAACTCCACCAGACTAATGACCAGATCTGCTGGCATCAACTCTCCTGCCACCAGAAAATCCACACCACGAGCCCGCCCGAAAGTAGCTAACGTTCTCCCACCAGCAACCTTAACTACCCCTGGCTGCTCCCCAGAATCGCTCCGGATCCCGCTGCCCTCCGCACACTCCGGAGTGATGAAGCTATTCGTAGCTCCCGAATCAAATAACACGTGGGACTCACACCCGCCCATAACTAAGGTCCCTAAACAAATCCCATGTGCTTTAAGACCCGACACTCTAACGCAGACTCACAATTTCAAACCGACTAAAATTCAATCCACAAGAATTTAAAAGAAAAAAAGTCAATTCGGGATAATACCTGTGATCGGTCTGGCGATAGAGCTGCCCTCCTCAGCCGAAGTAAATACCTGCGGCGTCGCTGCAATCTGGGCCAACGGCTGGACCGCCAACGGATGCACTGCTGCCACCGCCATCTGCTGCAGCTTTGGACACTTGGGCTTGATATGCCCTGGCTCCCTAACCGTTATCGTGTCCGAAATTGCCTCAGTTTCGACCAAAAAGACGTAGTTGCCCGAAAAAACCCTAGCCAACTTAAGCCTCCTTGAACCCCTATATATACATGCTTTTAGCCTCTATAGGAACTCAAGAAGCCAGCCTTAACAGCCTAAATCAATACCTAAACAATGTATATCGTTTTTCTCTTGTTCTTCATGTTTATTTGATTCTAGAAGCCTTTAAGTATAGATTGATCTTTGCCCTATTGCAAAGAGATGAGATCTAACTCCTTACGCTTAGATAGATCAACGAATTATACTATGTCTATGTGATTTACTCTTGCTGCTACGTGTTGCAAAACATGTTAGAGTATTAGCTTTGATTTGATTTCTATGCACTTTCTTAATTATATGTCTTTACATATTTAATCATTTAGAGTTTTATTGTGGAATTGATTCTTCATCTTTATTTATACTCAAAGCACGAATTGGCTTAGCTATCCAAGGAGTGATCTTAGGTTGATATACTCTCCAAAAGCTTGTTATATCTCCGGACCTAGTATTCGATGAGTTAGGCGTCTTAATAATTCGATAGGTTAGTTTAGTGAACAATCAATCTTGAGCATAAAGCATATTTTCACCTTGTAATAACCTGAGAGAGTTGAGTCTATTAGGGTGTAAAACGTAGATGCTTAGTTACATAATGATAGTGGGATGACCTTACCTTGGTGATATGAGTTCTAGAACAACTAGTATTAAAATCTTAAATCGATTGCTTGTGTTTTGCATATGTTTTGTGAATTGCTTGAATTCTAATCTTAATTGATATCTATCTTTTTACTTTTATTGCTTTGTTATTTGCTTCCATAAAAAAAACCCAAAAACCAAATAATATGTTCCCTTAGCTTAATCCGAATCATATAGATTTGTAATGCATTTATTACTTAGTCCTCAGTGGAACGATCCCTAAGTACTACAACTGTCTTAACTGTGCACTTGCAGTTTCCTAGGGTTATGATATATCCTATATTTTACCACTTTTTCTATCTATTTTAGTATCGTTTTCATATATATATTAATAAAGCTTTTGGACCAAAAGAGGTAGTTTTCTTGTATATGTAGATTTTAAGATTTAACAGTTTTTATCATCAAAAGGATGTAAAATGGAGCAAAAAGAGTGTCATCTATGATGCAGCTACTTATCCAAGTCAAATGAACCAAGCCAAGTCACTTTATCTTGAAGATAATGCAAATTCTCCTACTGGACAGAACATATACGCCAGAAGTTCGCTGAAGAATGGAGGATCAAAACAAGTTCGTTACGCTTAGATAGATCAACAAATTATACTGTCTATGTGCTTTAATCTTGCTGCTACGTGTTGCAAAACATGTTAGAGTATTAGCTTTGATTTGATTTCTATGCACTTTCTTAATTCTATGCTTTTACGTATTTAATCGCTTAGAGTTTTATTCTAGAATTGATTCTTCATCTTTATTTATACTCAAAGCACGAACTGGCCTAGCTATCCAGGGAGTGATCTTAGGTTGATATACTCTCCAAAAGCTTGTTATATCTCCGGACCTAGTATTCGATGAGCTAGAAACCTTAACAATTCGATATGTTAGTTAAGGAGTTTAGTGAACAATCAATCTTGAGCATAAAGCATGTTTTCACCTTGTAATAACCTGCGATAGTTGAGTCTATTAGGGTGCAAAAAGTAGATGGTTAGTTACATCACGATAGTGGGATAAAACCCTAAAACCAAATAATATTATCCCTTAGCTTAATCCGAATCATATAGATTTGTAGCGCATTCATCACTAAGTTTTCAGTGGAACGACCCCTAAGTACTACAATTGTCTTAACTGTGCACTTGCAGTTCCCTAGGATTATAAATTTAAAGACCTAATTGCATAAACCCTACATAGTAGCGTTATGGCACATCAAGTTTTTTGGCGCCGTTGCCGGGGACTTTTGTTTGATTGCCTGCAAATTTTTTGATAACGATTAAGTCTAAGTTTGTTTTTCCTTTTTGATTTTTCTAATTTTTCGTTTTTGTTTTTGGTTTTTAATCTTTGTGTGTTTTAGAGATTCGTCAATGGAGCATCACAATCCAAAGAGAATGGCGAGCCCTTACCCTCATGAAGAAGTTGGAGATTACATCCCCATGCCTCATGAATTCCATCAACCGCCACTTTCTCACAAAATTCGATACAATTCAAACTTGTATCGTCCTTGGGAAGCTTATGGAGGAGAAATTCGCCCTCATCCTCATCACATCCGTCCGCCACCATCACCACAGTCCCGTCACCATCCCCACTCAAACCCCCAAGAAGACAAACTCGAAGCCTTGATGCATCGATTCATGGAAGACATTAAAAAAGTCATTCATGATGTCGATTCCAAGATCGAGACCATAAATTCATCTCTTAAGGAGAAGTTTGAGGTCCTTATTGATCAATTTGAAAAAATTGAATCACGTTTGGTCCAATTGGAGGAGATAGAAGAGGTTCATACTCGACATCTTCACGAAGATAAAGACGATATCATCGATATCAAGCATAAGATTGATCAAAGTTATGACCAATTGGAAGAAACGGTTAAGGACACTAAGGAAGACGTTGGGAGGCTTAATAATCAACTAAATTCAGTAGCTATTAAGGCTTACCAAGCTGCTCAAGCCGTGGGAGAAGTCAAGACCAACCAAGGCAAACTCACCTCAAAAGTAGAAGAATTGGAGAACGATAATAGGCTAATGGTACAAACCCTTACAGCCGTTCGTTTTGACCTTGACCACCATGATAAGGAGATCATTGACATGACAACAAAGCTACAAGGAGAAGCAATCGAAACCTCCAACCATGTGAAGAAACTAGAAGACCGTTTGAAGAAGATCGAAGAAACGGTGCAAGATTTCCTTTAATTAGAAACAATAGAAGAAGAGTTTGCACCTAATGCTAATTTCTGCACTCTAACTACCCTTAAAGAGGACGAGTCCATCTCTAATCAAGACGAAGACAAAGTCTCAAGACCATTGAAGAAGGCGAATACGAGCAAAGGAAAGCTCACGGCGAGAATTTCGGTCAAACCTCGTCCTTACGGATTAAAGTTTGCCGAGAGGACCACCAAGAGGACACATTTCATAAGTGATGAGATGTTACAAGTATTCAACTCTCTTGTGAAAGAACTCCCTCAAGAGTTGACCTTTGAAGAAGTATGGAGAGAAAGACCATCTTTGAGAAAGTGTTTCTCACAAAGCAAAGAAGAAGATTTCATGATTGAGGAGCTATTTGATCGAGTTAGGAATCCTCACAAGTACTATAAGATCCTTTGCAAGACCCTCGATCCAGGTCCTTTCAACATCTCTTGCTCTATTCGGGAGCCGGAATCAACGTTCTTTCGGAATCTCTTGTGAGAATGATAAAGATCACCAACCTTCGGGCATCACGGATACAAATTGCACTCGCCAATGGTGCATCTACACTTTCATTAGGAGAAATCCACAATTGCCCTTTGAATATTGGAGATGTCATCGTTCCGGTCGACTTCGAAGTGGTGACTATGAACGATTGTTCAACACCCTTCATCCTTGGAAGACCATTTTTGGCTACTGCTGGAGCTATCATGGACTATCCTCTAGGAAGGATATCCTTCACTAACATAGACACTCGTGTCTATCATTATGCCGCACCGCCTGGATTTCGAGCTAAACAAACTCGATACGTTCTTTCGGAGAAAAGAGAAGTGTTGATCAATGAGCCCAACAAATTCGATGAAGATGGAGAACACGACCTAAGGAGACCTCATTTACATGCTAAAGGCAACCTCAAGCCTTTAGAAGATCTTCCACCACCCTAAAAACCCAAGGAGTCGAGCTATCCGACTTAAAACAAGCGCTTTATGGGAGGCAACTCATATCTATGTTTTTGATTTTATTGCTTTGCTTATTCTAAGTTTTTGGATTTGATTTTATTTTTCTCAACATTGTCATTCATTATTTTATCTATCTATGCATTTATCAGGATTTTACAAAAAGTTTTTAAAATACAAACAAATGTGTTTTTGAGAAGAACGATGAAAAGGAGATCGAACACGACTTGTTCTGTTCATGGAATGACTGGAGCTCAATATCAGCCCGGACTTTTTTGAAATTTGGTATACACAAAGGAGAAAGTCTTATGAAGATATAGGAAAAAGCAGATCATGATTTGCTATTACGGTTAGCAAGTTATGATCGATTGAACAAGACCGTCTAGGAAGGTTACGATGCCGCATCTTCAAGCTTTTTCACAGTTCCAGCCACCACGAACCATGCTACAATCTTCATAACATTGGAAAGATCTAGTTCTCATGAATCTGTAGCATCTTTCGGATCTCAATTCCGATGTGTATAGACGAAGAAAAAGCTCGACGAAAAATCGCGTGGACCGCGACACGATACCCTTACCGCGACACGAGGCCATACCGGACACGATATCGACTCGCGTCTGCGACCGGTATCGCGTCCCGATCACCCCGCAAAACTAGTGACCCAGTACCGGTCACGCGTGCCAGTCGTAAATCGCGACCGGTACTCGGTACGTTTTGCCTCGACCCGCGACACACGCCTCGGAATACCGACCCGCGGTACCAACCGGTACCCGGACCGGTACGCGACCCTTCCCGCGACACCTTCCCGCGTCCCGCACCATGCCCACGCATCCTTCCCACGACGTGACTAATCCTTACCACGACCCGCGAGCCCAATACCGGTCACGCGTGTCGGTCACCAAGCCCGACCGGTATCGAGGGGATCCCAACCTCACCCGTCCCGATCATCCTCTTCCCGCGCCACCAACTCGTATCTCGACCATCCGCGACACGATACCGACCCACGGTACCGACCGATATTCGGTCTGGTACGCGTGCCAGCACCACCTCACCCAAATCACTTCCTTCCCATGCCTCGACCCACGACCCATCCCGCCTCGTCTCGCGGCACACGACCCGCGGTGACATTTTGGTCACGAGTATCGGACCACCCCACCGACCGGTACTCGGCCAAATGTGACCTGCAGTCGGACACAACGCGACCATCCCACCCGATAACGGTCGACACCGCCGACCGGTACCACGACCGGTATTGCCTTGACCCGCGACTCCAACTCCACCGACCACCGTCTCGTGCCGTGAACCACCTTGGACCCGAGCCACGTCTTGAACCATCCTTGCCGCGCCTAGCCACCCGACACCTAGACCGGAATTGATCAAACCGCCTCACGAGCCATGGACCACCACACCACCGGATTCACGAGCCATGGACCACCGAACCACCGAGCCGACCACCTAACCGTTTGGTCAAAAGAGGTTAATTTTTCCTTTTTCACTCTTTTAATTATTTTAAACCATTTTTCACACATAATTTTAAAGAACCAATTTATTTTTGCATATTTCATGATTATTTAACTAACAATTATTTAATTCATGAATTTTTGCAATAGAATTTCAATATTGGTTAGATTTAAATGGTTTTACATATAATTTTCACATCTTGACATATTCATTCATTGATTTCACCTAGATTGATAGTTTTTAACAATTTGGATTCATTATTTTGATTTCTTTTTGTTTAGTATCTATTTTTCCTTCCCTTGGACTTGGAATTCAATACAATTGTATTGATGACTTCGATCCGGGATGAATTTAACAAGTGATTTCAAGTGTTTTTGCAAGGATATGTTGCTCTTAAACAGGATTTTCAAGTGATTCCATTGTGGACGCACAATTCAATCGTCTTACGAATTATCCAACATTCGAATGAGATGTGACAGAAAAGAGAAGACATTGGAAATACAAAGCATGGTTTCGATTCATACGGGATACCCGATGCTCAAAAACAACGAAGATCTAAGATTGATCGCGACAACCTAAGATTTTTGCTGGACATATCTAAGTTCACCGGTACTATCATTCTATTCTCTATCTTTTTTATTATTCTTTGAAATAAATTTTCATCATTACTCCCTTAATTTGATTTAATTTTACACCGGGGATGGTGTAAGTTAAGTCTGGGGGGATTGTTGTTACTAACACGTTTGTTAGTGTTTGGTTTTTATGTTTTTAAAAGGATTTTTCAAAATTTATTTTTAGATAAAAAAAAAGAGAAAATTACTGAAATAACATAGAAAAGTTGTTATATTACTAGAATAGCATACATCTTTTGGAAATTACTCAAAAGTTTTTAAAGCCTAGTAAATTACAATAAACACCCTTGGTTATTTTTTTTTTAATTGAAGTTATTTATAATTAAAAAATGATTAACTAATCCACGTCACTAATCACTGTTCCATGTCACTAATTAGGTTAACCGTCTTAACAAGTCAGAGAAGGAAACTCAAAGGACGGAAAATTAAAAACTTCGTGTGTTGTCGTAGAAACTTCTACTGTTTTCTCTCGAGTCGATTTCTGATAAACATTCACCGCCGGTTTAGTCGAAACGTCTGCTCTGCATTTTCACAGTCGGATTTTAGTCGAAGGTGAGTATAAACAGAGGAGTGGGGATTCTTCATCTTCCTTCGTTTTATTTTGAGTTTTCAGATTTATTTTGAGTATAATCTGAGGAATCGAAGGTGTTTGTCGCTTGTTAACGGTATTGTGGCTGATTTATTATTCTGTGGCGGCTTGTTTATCGTTGCTAGTGGCTGTTTAAGTTATTTATTGCTGCTGATTTATTGTTATGCTATGGCTGATTTGTGTTGTGTTGCGACTGATTTACATGTGCAATGCTATTGTGGCTGAGTTTGTGTTATGTTAAATCAAACATAACACAAACTCGTTTATTTGTTTGTTGTGGCTGAGTTTGTGTTTGGCTGGTTTATTTGTTAGTTGTGGCTGAGTGTGATTTTTTTTGCGGCTGATTTATCATTAATATGTTATGTCTTTTATGTTCAGATGTCTGAATATCATGCAATTCCTGAAGATCAAGCAATTCCTGAAGATCAAGCAAGGGATTACCCTCCAAGACTATGCGCTGAAGGGGCTTCTAAGCTGGAAAATAAAAAAATTAATCACAATGTCCATTTGGGAGAGTTCCCTAGAGTCAGAGACGCAATAGGACATGATGTGTGGGAACACATCAAGCAGTTTCCTGTTGGAGTAGTTGCTAAGCTAGCTGATAGCCAATTGGTGTGTTCTGGGAAGACTGTACACTATCTACTATGTAGACAGCTACGAGTACATGACAAGGAGATCTGGTCTCTCGTTGTTGATCAACCTATCAGGTTTAGCTTAATCGAATTTGGTGCGCTCACGGGTCTAAACACAGATCCACTGCCAACAGAAAGTTTTGAACCTGAGCAATACGAAACTTTCTGGGAGGAGTTGAAGGTGCCGCTTGGGGTAG
This sequence comes from Arabis hirsuta, assembly GCA_964056655.1. Taxonomy (NCBI): domain Eukaryota; kingdom Viridiplantae; phylum Streptophyta; class Magnoliopsida; order Brassicales; family Brassicaceae; genus Arabis; species Arabis hirsuta. The sequence continues at coordinate 12,559,155 of OZ053309.1, read as the reverse complement.
GAACCAAGTTAGATGAACTGAGGGCAGCATTAGATGGCTGTCGAGGCTGGAGTTTTGAAAAGAGGAAATGGTTAGGGCTGTTGCTTCTTCAAGCCATGGGACTTTATGGCTTGCATCATAATTCTAGAATACTCTTTGAAAGTGCAAAAAGAGTATTCGACGATGAAGCCTTGAGGACTTATCCGTGGGGTCGGACTGCATTCGAAGTTCTGGTTGGTTCAGTTAAGATGTTGAATCCAGAAGGAAAGTCGTACACCATTAGCGGCATGAAGGACGTGTTGCTGGTTTGGGCGTATGAATCTGTGACCTGCTTCGGAGAGCGGTTTGGAAGAGTAGTCAATGAGAACGAAATTCCTCTTTTACGATGGGGTGGAACCCGTACACGTAAAAGTCTTACTACAGCCATAGCTGAGGAGATCAGAGACCATGGTGAGGTAAGAAGGTTGAGTTGGCTGAGTTATGGATCTTTTTATTCTGTCTGACTTATGTGTTACTTGATGGCTGAGTTATGAATCATTTGATGTCTGACTTATAAGTTACTTGATGGTTGAGTTATGAATCATTTGATGTCTGACTTATGAGTTTATGGCTGATTTACTATGCAGGTGCGTGTGAAGAAAATGGTCATGAAGGAGGCTGTAGAAGAGCTGTTTCCGCAGTGGGCGAGTGAAGAAAATGACCCAGAAGTTGTAAATCTGGTAACAGACATACATGCGGGTAGGTTTGTTAGAGGTTTTTGGGATGTGAAGAGCGATGGGAAGAAGAAAAAAATGAAGGTTGCAGTTTCGTTAGATTCTGATCAACCCCCCGCCAAAAAACAGAAGAAAGCTACGAAAAAACAGGAAGTAAGCAACAGTGAGATTGTGTTGCAGCATAATAGCTACAAGGATATGGGGAAAGAGATGGATTTGACGACGGTAGTCAATGTCCTGGAAAACCTTGTCAGAAGATTTGACAAGTTTGACAACTTTGGTAGTAGAATAGACAGTGTTGAGGCGCAGTTAAACGCGTATAACACAAAATTTGGAGAGTTGTCAGATTTGAAGAAGATGATTGGTGATACAGTCCGAGATGCTGTGGAAGAAAGAGTTGCATCTATTGAGAATGATCGGATGCAAATGAGAGAGCGTCTGAATGCTCTCGAGGCACGGAACAGTACTCAAAAGGATGATAACCAATCAAAAGTGAACAACTTCCCGCAGAAATCCGTTAACAGTCCAAAGGTACGTTACAGTTGAGTTATGTTTATTTTTGACGACTGAGTTATCCTTATTATCCTTATTATCCTTATTATTCGACGACTGAGTTGTGTTTATATGTTAATACAGCCGCAGAAGGACGATGTGAAGAGCGATGGGAAGAAGAAAAAAATGAAGGTTGCAGTTTCGTTAGATTCTGATCAACCCCCCGCCAAAAAACAGAAGAAAGCTACGAAAAAACAGGAAGTAAGCAACAGTGAGATTGTGTTGCAGCATAATAGCTACAAGGATATGGGGAAAGAGATGGATTTGACGACGGTAGTCAATGTCCTGGAAAACCTTGTCAGAAGATTTGACAAGTTTGACAACTTTGGTAGTAGAATAGACAGTGTTGAGGCGCAGTTAAACGCGTATAACACAAAATTTGGAGAGTTGTCAGATTTGAAGAAGATGATTGGTGATACAGTCCGAGATGCTGTGGAAGAAAGAGTTGCATCTATTGAGAATGATCGGATGCAAATGAGAGAGCGTCTGAATGCTCTCGAGGCACGGAACAGTACTCAAAAGGATGATAACCAATCAAAAGTGAACAACTTCCCGCAGAAATCCGTTAACAGTCCAAAGGTACGTTACAGTTGAGTTATGTTTATTTTTGACGACTGAGTTATCCTTATTATCCTTATTATCCTTATTATTCGACGACTGAGTTGTGTTTATATGTTAATACAGCCGCAGAAGGACGAGTTTAAAAGTCCTGAACCGGATAAAAGTCCTGAACCACTCAACAGGCCCCTGCATAATGTACGTTACAGTTGATTTATGTTTATTTTTGACGGCTGAGTTATGGTTACATTTGACGGCTGAGTTATAACCTATATTTGACGACTGATTTATTACCTATTTGACGGCTGAGTTATAGTTACATAACGACAGATTTATTATTTTTATTATGGCTGAGTTATGTTTATATGTTAATACAGCTTAAAAGTACTGAACCAGTTCGTAAGACCAAATTGAAATTGGCTGAGGAGTTTGGTAATGACGAAGAAGAAACAGTTGATTTCGTTACTGTTTCTCCTGCTAAGAAATTGGTTGAGGCAAAAAAGCAGGAGGCTGAGGTTAAAAAGCAGAAGGAGGCCGATGCTTTAAAGAAGAAGGAGGCCGCTGCTTTAAAGAGGAAGGAGGCCGCTGATTTAAAGAAGGCGGCCGCTGCTTTAAAGAAGAAGGAGGCTGATGCTTTAAAGAATGAGGCCGATGCTTTAAAAAAGGAGGGGCAAGTAAGAAGGAGGACAGCGAGGAATCGTAAAGGCAACGACGATCCGAAACCTCCGGAAGTGACAATCCCAGCAAAGAAGAAACAGATTTTAAACGACGACAGTGAGATTGTGGATGTCACCAGCCAAGTTGTCGCAGAATATAATGAAGTGCTGCCGGAGTCTGATGAGGAGGAAGAGGACAGGATTAGGTCGGAGAGAATTAAGGCTTATCGGGAGTCAAGGGTGAAATTATCTCCTGATGGGTCTTCAGGGAGGCTAGAAAAGGATCCTCAAGCACGAGTTTTTCCTTATATTGGAGACAATGGAATGACGTGCATGAGGAAAAATTATGAACCTTCACCGGCAATCTATGATCCTGTCGCACTTGCTGATCCGGTTAAAGTGGCTAAACTTTTGGATCACCTAAAGCCATTCGAGTATGATCCTTTAGAGCATATGTTAATACGGCTATTAGCAATATTTGCCTAAACTAACTAGTGTTTAATTGTTTTAGGGATGTTCCATTTACAAAGGGTACAGACGAGATCGAGTTCTACAGAGTTCTCATGTCTGAGAGAAAGTATTGGCCAAGGATAGATTATGGATGGCTGTCTGATGATGTAAGTATTCTGTTGGGGCTGAGTTATATATACGTAATGTCTGAGTTATTAGTTATATGTCTGTGTTATGTAGGCTTAAGTATGCTTTATGTCTGAGTTATAGATTATATGGGGCTGAGTTAAATATACGTAATGTCTGAGTTATTTATTATATGTCTGAGTTATGTAGGCTTAAGTATGCTTTATGTCTGAGTTATAGATTATATGGGGCTTAGTTAAATATACGTAATGTCTGAGTTATTTATTATATGTCTGAGTTATGTAGGCTTAAGTATGCTTTATGTCTGAGTTATACTGAGTTAAGTATAATTTTTCTTTGTACAGCATATTTCCGCGTATATGAGAATCCTCATCAAAAAATCCATGCTAGATCCCTCCCCATTCTACTCCAAGCGAATTGGATTTATGGACATTTGGTTTACTGCAGTATGGTGTATGGATTACATACAGTTCAAGATCAAACCAAAGACGTTTAAGTTCACAGCTGGGTATGGGGATTTAGTAAACGGCAAAACTCCTAATGACTTGCAAACAAACAAGAAGTGGTTAGAAGATGTGGATCACTTGTACGGAGTTCTACAAACTGGAGGAGATCATTGGGTGGCATATCACGTGGACCTTGTTAATGAGAAGATCGACGTTTACGATCCCATCATTGGACAGGTGACACCCGAAAGTGAAAAGAAAATCCGTGATTCCTTTAGGCCGTTTTCGCACATGATCCCATTTATGATTAACGAATTAGTTTCTGCCAAACTCCGAAAACCTAGAGTGAAGCAGTTTTCGTTCTGAAGGAGGAGCGGCAAATACATCCCACAAAATGTCCAAATTGGCGACTGTGGGGTGTATGCATTGAAGTTTGTCGAGTGTCTAGCGCTTGGCACTACTTTCCATGGGATAAATGATGCGAATATTCAGGGTTTACGGGTGAAGATGGCATCAGAGATCTTAGATGAAGGAACTTATAATGTGTTAGGGCAGTTCAAATAGGGGTTTTGTGAAACACTAAAACACTAAAGAGATTGTATTGTATTTTATTGATTTAAAAAAAAAATTAATAGCAACTCTTCGGTTACTGAGTAAAGGCTGGCTGACTTATGTGTTAGTCAGCGTTTACTCTCCTTAATAGCGACTGACTGAAGCGGCTGACTTAAGAGTGACGAATTCATGTTTCGGCTGAGTTATATAATGCTTTGTGCAAAATAAGCGGCTGACTTAAGAGTGACGAATTCATGTTTCGGCTGAGTTATGACTTAAGAGTGACGAATTCACGTTTCGGCTGATAATATAGGAAGCGTCTCGAGAGTATTAATTAATTTCAATATAATTACGTATTCAGAAAACCCTAGGTTAGCAACCAATGGGGCTCCTCACTTTCTCTTCTCTTGCGAAATAAAAACTTAAAATCTCAATCAATCACCTATAATGGCCTCTCCGTCACGATCCCCAAATCTGCAACCGGATTCTTCCTCTGCTACCTCTGAAACTCGGTTCCCTAGACTCGAGAGGGTTGGATATATCATTAACTTCGACGTAGATCCATGTAAGTCTCCTCGACTTCCCCTGTTCAAGATCTTCATGATTCTGACTTACTTCTCAGTGTCTGACCCCTTTTCTCTTTCCCTTTCTGTACGAACCAACAACAACCACTGAAGCCCCTCAGGAGATCGCTGAGTACACGATAATGGGAGGAAATCTCTTGTAAGTTCCATTAACCAACCCTGTTTCTCGCCATTACAAACTTACATACTTCTAACTGCATACATGTCAATTCAAATACCAATCTCAAATTTTGCAGCACTAATCTGAAATCTGTTTCTCTATTGCGAGATGACCAATCGACAGGGCCATCGACAACTATGCCCGAAAGATGTCACGAAACGGAGAAAACTTTTTATCGTATGAAGCAATTCTCGAAAGAGTTTCCAGGTAAACTCTTAGTCAACATGTGTATTGTATTGAATGTCGAATTCTGTCATTATGTGTATTCAGCATCTATGAAATGTCGAATTCTTTGCAAGTCAAATTTTCGTTGTTTTCAACCTGGTGAAATTAATATTGTCAAACTGTGAAATTAATACTGTTTTTTGGTTTGTTTCTCGTTGTGCAGGTACTACCAGAAGTTTCTCGCTCAAAGGAACAGAGATCAGTTCGAAGAGGAGACACCGAAAGTTGGAGATGAAGGCGAATCATCTCGCCGGAGTCCAAGTCAACCACCAAATCCGAAGAAACACAGAGCCGATACCTCGCCGTAGCAAATCGGCACGCCAATTCGACTTCTATCTCAAGCTTTCTGTAAAAGATTGAACTTTTTTAGTTTTGTATGAGAAGTCTGCTATTATATCTTATGTTTTGTATGATAAGTCTGCAACTATATCTCCAAACTGAAGACTTCCCTATCTCGTCTACGAAATTATACACATACACTTTGTTCTTAAACCCTAAACCCTAAACCATAATTACTAGAGGTATAGCAAAAGATACACATTGTTCTTACAAAACCTTAAACCCTAAACCCTAAACCTTAATTCGTAGAGGTTTAGCAAAACATACACATTATTCTCACAAAACTCTAAACGAAACCCTAAACCTTAATTCGTAGATCTATAGCAAAAGATAGACATTGTTTTTACAAAACCTTAAACCCTAAACACTAAACCTTAATTCCTAGAGGTATAGCAAAACATACACATTGTTCTCACAAAAACCTAAACCCTAAACCCTAAACAAAACCCTAAACCCTAAACCATAATTACAAGAGGTATAGCAAAAGATACACATTGTTCTTACAAAACCTTAAACCCTTAAACCCTAAACCCTAAACCTTAATTCGTAGAGGTTTAGCAAAACATACACATTATTCTCACAAAACTCTAAACGAAACCCTAAACCCTAAACCATAATTACTAGAGGTATAGCAAAAGATACACATTGTTCTTACAAACCCTTAAACCCTAAACCCTTAAACCCTAAACCCTAAACCTTAATTCGTAGAGGTTTAGCAAAACATACACATTATTCTCACAAAACTCTAAACGAAACCCTAAACCTTAATTTGTAGATCTATAGCAAAAGATTGACATTGTTTTTACAAAACCTTAAACCCTAAACACTAAACCTTAATTCCTAGAGGTATAGCAAAACATACACATTGTTCTCACAAAACCCTAAACCCTAAACCCTAAACCCTAATATAATCATATAAATAATAAATCATCTATTCTCTATTATATAAATATGGCGTGTGAATATATGTACATAATCATTACGCACGCGTTTGGTAGTGTCAATACGCTAAGCATATTAAACTTTTCTATGCTATTTGAGTAATTTTCTCTTTTTTATAATATTTTGGCAATTACGCAGTAACCCAACAGTTTTCGGTATTTTCTATAAATACCAAGTGAACACTCAGTAACCGAACATTCGTTTTTATTAACTTTGAACTTGTTTTCTCCTTTTGCAATCTCAAATACAAGTTAGTTTTTCATTGTTCTCCTAGTATATGTAATTCACGTTTTTGCAACTTGATTTGTTTATATGTTTAGAAGCTATATTAACATCCTATTTTCGATATACATGCAGCATCAATGGCAGAATCGAAGAAGATGATGAAGCGTCCAATGGAGGATGACCATCGACGAAATGCTATTAAAAAGGCCAAAAGGGAAAACGAGGACCATTACAAGACGTTGATCCTCTCGCTCAAGGAACAGATTAATACAAAAGTTGAATTGCATGATGCTTTTGTGGAAGTTATGTTTATTTCTGCGAAAATGGATTTGCTTGAAGAATTTATCGGGAAGAAAAAGGTTGACTTCCTTGCTGAGTTGGACAAACTTGCAGCAGAACTCGTTGAAGCCAAAGAAAAGATGTATAACGCCAGCGTTGAAGAACTTGATTGGATGAAGTTTCATGAAAAATAGGGATATATGTTTATCTAATGCTTATTCTTTAGTAGTCTTATGTTTATGTTTATGTTTATCTAACTTTATCAAATGCTTATGTTTTAGCATTCACCGTAATAACTCAGCCTAACATTTGATAGAACTTAGCCGAAACTCAGCCTATAACTCAGCCTAACATTTGATATAACTCAGCCTAACATTTGATATAACTCAGCCGAAACTCAGCCTATAACTCAGCCTAACATTTGATATAACTCAGCCATAAGTCAGCCATTAGGTTCATATAAGTCAGCCGAAACGTACTAAAAAATCTCACGACGTTTCGTATTTTCGGCGGGGAAAAAAAAAAATTAACCAAAATTTATTCAATTTTATCTCGCGACGTTTCATATTTCTATATATCTTATATATATACCTTCTCGTAAACCTTGCCTCCCCCTATCACATTATATCCTACATTGTTTTCTATCTTCTCTGTAATCTATCTGTTTCATATTCATTTTCGACATGTCGGTTGTCCCACACTGTAGTTCCAAGTTATTCAGCAGTGTCGATGCCATATTATACTCTGCTGATCGGGATCACCTCCCTGTTCTAAACCTTGGTTTTGGTATTATTGATAAGACAACCATCACGTGGTTCAAATTTTTACACGAGCTCTCGAAGGCGATCCCGGAGATTCTTCGAGAAGGATGAATTCATGAGTGGCCGACATACAGATTCATTCCAGATTATTTTAAGGAACGATGGTTTCTTAAACTCGCTGTAAGCCAACACTAATATCTTTCTTTCCCGATCATTTTATCAACAACAATAATATTTCTTTTTCTTTTTTTTTGGGTAGCGGAAATACAGATGGGAACCGAGACACACTTTGACGATTTGGACACATTTTAATCTGTTGGCTAGAACGTTATTTCGAACTCAAATGCGCACGTTAAGGAGGATATGGGCGCATGGTGGCGAGAAGCCAGATTGGATAAACACTATAGTTTGGACGAATCTGGTCGATATGTTTGAAGAGTTTGGCCCTGATAATTTTGGTTTTTGAATGTAATTTAGTTATGATACACTTTAGTTATTTGTGTTTCATCTCTTTAAACCAGCCGTATCTTTTGTGTGTTTGCATGAATAAATCAGCCGCATCTTTTGAGTTTTGGATGTATATATAAATCAGCCGTGTCAATGCTTTAAACTGACGAGTTATTTGCGTTTTGAAATTTTTTACCAATAAATCAGCCGCTTCTTTTCCACAAAGCAATCATAACTCACCCGAAACACGAATTCGTCAATATTAAGTCAGCCGCTTCTCTTGTAGACAGAAGGCTGAATTAATTGATTTACAAGTCCGAAATTACTATGGCTTCATTTATTATGCGATGGTCAAAAACGCATCAAAATTTACTTTTTTGTTTGATCAGTCAAGTCAGCATTTACTCAAAATATACGAACAATTGTTTATCTACTCAGTTACCGAAGAGTCGCTTTTGATATAACTCAGTCGAAACTCAGCCTATAACTCAGACTAACATTTGATACGTCAGCCGTGAAGTTAACCTTAAATTACACATTTTTAAATTTAAATAATATATAATATATGATTTATTGTGGTGTCTGAATACGTAATCATAACCAAAATTAATACTCTCGAGATGCTAATCTGACGAGCTATATGGCGCTTCCTATATTATAGGTGTAATGATATCTCTTGGGAACTAGGAGTTAGAGCATGTACAACGAATAGAGACTTGATGAATCTCTAAAAAATAGTATTATATTCATTTTCATTATTTGTTTACATTTTAAATTAATAGAAAAACGTGGATCCAATAGAAAATGAACATATGTTCGTGGAGGGTATGGCTAAAACTGTTTCTCAAATGAGAAACTTCAATTCCCTTCTCTCTCCAACTTTTTATTATTATATACTTTTTTATTTGATGAGAATAACTCAGTCAGCCTTAACACATTTACGTCACTAATAACTCAGTCATAACTATTCAGTAACCGAACAGTTTCAGTAACCCAACAGTTTTCCGTATTTTCTATAAATACCAAGTTTACACTCAGTAACCGAACATTCGTTTTTATTAACTTTGAACTTGTTTTCTCCTTTTGCAATCTCAATTGCAGAATCGAAGAAGATGATGAAGCGTCCAATGGAGGATGACGATGGAGCAAACGATGTTAAAAAGGCCAGAAGGGAAACCGAGGAGCATTACAAGTCGTTGCTCCTGTTGGTCAAGGAACAGATGAAAGCTAAATCTGAATTGCAAGATGCTATGATGGAAGTGACATCTATTAATGCAAAAATGGATTTGCTTGAAGAAATTATGGGGAAGGAAAAGTTTGACTTATTTGCTGAGTTGGATGAACTTGCTCATAAAATCGTTGAAGCCGAAGAAAAGATGGCCAAAGTCGAAGTTCCAGAAATTGATTGGATGAAGCTTGGTGCACAATATATGGCTGACTAAATGTTTATCTAATGCTAATGCTTATGTTTATGTAATGCTTATTACTCAAATTTTTATGTATTTTTAGAACTCTGATGTTTATGTATTTTTCGAACTCTAATATAGAATTTGTTTACTTTTTCATAACTCAGCCTAAACTTCATTTATAAGTCAGCCTAACCTTTGACATAACTCAGCCTAAAATTCGTTTATGACTCAGCCGTATGAGACCCTTTAGTTAGTTTGTAACTCAGCCGAACACTAAGTCAGCCGCTTCTTTTGCAACGCTGTCATAACTCAGCCGAAACACTAAGTCAGCCTTTACTCAAAATATAAGAACAATTCATTTTTCTACTCAGTTACCGAACAGTTGCTTATCCTAACTACTCAGTAACCGAAGAGTCGCTATTTTTCTTTTTTTTTAATATATAAATACCATTTAAACATTCATCAACCAGCCATAAACCCTACTTGTTTATCTACTCAGTTACCGACCAGTTGTTTAGATTAAAGGCTGACTAACACATAAGTCAGCCTTTACCATCTGTTTAGATTTTCATAAACTTTATATCTCTAGAGAAATCCACTTTGTAATGGAAGTATTCCCTCTTACAGCCCTACCTGAAGAAATCCAAGCCTTAGTGGTCGAACGTGTGGCCGCTAACTCTGTTGCAGATCTATATAGATTGAGAGCAACATGCAGGTATATGAAGGAACTAACAGACCGGCCCGGAGTGTCCGCATCTATAGATGTGTTTACCTTCCCTTCGTATACACATATATCTAGCTTCGTGATGCAAGTTTGTTACGCTAATGGAAACCCGAGTACACTGTTCTTAGAGGGTGTACAGAAGTTCTTCACATTCGACCTCCAAGATGAAGGCATTGCTTTGATTAAGAGAGCAGCAGATGCAGGATTCGAGCGTGCTTTGTACACATATGCAATGACGCGCAAGGTATTTTGGAATACTGAGGAGTATTTATCTCTTTTCACAAGGGAATCTGTTCAGAGGATAGGCAAGATTGTTAGATCTCTAGACTGGAGTTGGGGAACGTATCACACTGATGCGTTTCTAACGAAGAAGTATGAGTTCATGTCAACGGAAAAAACCTTGTTCTATAATTGCACATGTACTCCATTGATGGACCGAGATTGGGATCTTTGGTTCATTGAAGACAGTAAGGATAACAACTTGTGTGACCGATGCTTTTGGATCAAAGAGTTAGGTCTTTTTTACCGTGATTTTAAGCCGATTATATATTGGCCGGATTGGCTTTGGATGTTGTAATATAAACTATTGTTTCCTCCTTTGTTTCTTTGTTTATGACTTCATGTTAAATATAATTCAGCCGTGTAGTAAATATAAGTCAACCGTGTTGTATATATAAGTCAGCCGTATCTTAAATATAATTCAGCCACTTATGTTTATGTAATAAGTCAGTCTAAACTTCGTTATGACTAAGGCTAACCTGTAACATAACTCAGCCTAAACTTCGTTTTTAACTCAGCCTAACCTTTAACATAACTCAGCCTAACTTTTGACACGCATGAGATAAGTCAGCCGTTTTTAAAATATAAGTCAGACGTTTAGTTTCTATAAGTTTAGCCGTGTATTTAAAATAAGTTTGCCGCGTAGTTAGTACGTAATCGTATTACGCACGCGTTTAGTATTCTCGAGACGCTATACTGACAGTTATATGGCTCCCTATACTAGGAGTAATGATTAATCTTTTGAGAACTCTAATCTTTTTTTAAATATTCCACTAAAAAACTTAAATGCCTTGTCGTTAGTTTTCAATGTTTTTGAACACAACTTACAATGTTTAGTCAACTAACATTTATTAGTGTAATCTTTCTGTAATCTTTCTGTATGAACCATGTAAATAAGAGGAGGATTACGAACAGCACTCATAAACTTAGGGTTTTCTTATCTTTGAAACTCCTTTTCCAACTTCCATAATGGCGGATCAAGTATGTAAATCTCCTACAAACTCACATTTTTTTCAACCTCTTCTTCTCGGCTTCTACTCCCACCTCGTATGTAATCTCCCTTCTTCCCTCCATCTCTCTCTCTCTCTCTCTATATATATATATATATCTCAATGTCTTGGTTGCAGAGCATTCCGGAAAAGTTCTTCTCGAAATACATAGAAGGAAGAAACGAAAAAAATATGATGGAGCTTAAGTCGGACGCGTCTAAAAAAACATGGAAGGTGAAGATGGAAGGTCGGAGACTAACCTTTGGATGGAAAGAGTTCGCATTTGCACATGATTTCCGAGTCGGAGACTTCGTCATTTTCAGACACGAAGGAGAATTTTTGTTCCATGTCACTGGTCTTGGACCTAATTGCTGTGAGATTCAATATGTGCAGTCTAGCAACAACGTCGATGATGATGATGATGTGGAGGGGGAGGAGGAGGAGGAGGAGGACAAAGAGAAGAAGAGAGAAACCGGTGAGAGTAGTCAAAGTGACAACCGATTTGTGACAATAACTGTCACACCAGCTAGTCTCAAAGATTCTAGACTTGTAAGTTTAAGTAAACTCTCTTGAAGGAATTTTGTTATTCAATTTTTGTCGTTATTGATGCTTTGTCAAGAGCTTATTGTCTCTTTCTTATGTAGCATATTCCACTGAGCTTCACTAGGGCTCACCAGATGGAAAAAGCAGGAGGGAAGGAGATTACTCTTTTGGACCAGCATGGAGTAGAGTGGCCAGTGTATCTATGCGTGCTAGACATACGGATGAGGTTGCGCTTTGGTTCAGGAATTAGAGAATTCTTCAAGGCTATTGGTGTTAAGGCGTACGAATCTTTTGTGCTGAAGTTGGTTTGGGAAGACAAAGCATCTCCTCCTATGCTCAAGTTCTGCTCCAAGATCGAGACATGATGCTCAAGTTATGGAACTTTGTGTGTTTTTTTTTTTTTTGGTGAAACTATATTGCTTGTTTTTTTTCTTTTGGATGAAACTAAAGCTTTTTTTTCTTCAGCCGTATAAAGTATTAAAAGTGCCATACCCTAAACTCGAGATAAATAATTTTGAGGTATAGGTTCTCTTTCAATATATAAGTCATATTGAACGTGCCTTAAGTCGGCCATTAGGTGCATATAAGTCAGCCGGTTTATCTCGCGACGATTCGTATTTCGGCAGGAAAAAAAATATATTTATTTATTCAATTTTATCTCGCGACGTTAAGTGCATATAAGTCAGCCGAAACGTGTAATTTATCTCGCGTAGATTCGTATTTCGGCGGGAAAAAAAAACATTACTTATTCGATTTTAACATGCGATGTTTCGTATTCTCGAGATGCTATACTGACATATATATGGTTCCATATACTAGGAGTAATGATTAATCTTTTGGGAACTCTAATTTCTTTTGGGAACTCTAATTTTTTTTTAAATATTACGCGTTTGGACGAGTTACCATCTTCGTCTTCTTAAATTTCGAAAGAAAATGTCTTCCTCATCTAACCCAATCTCATTGTCGTTTATTGACAATCAGCTATATTGTAATCATAAGTCAGTCATTTATTGACAATAATTCAATCTTTACGGCTGATTTATCGCATTAACAAAAACACAAATCCATACATATCCAAACAACACTTTTAAATCGGACAAGTTTTTGCATTATGCCCAGGCTGTTTACAACGAGAACATGCGTGTCGTTTCCTATGACGTTTGTTCTCAAGGGCAACTTCTAAAGCAGATTTCATCCTACTTTTCTTAGGCCTTCCTGGTTGTTGACGAACAAGCGGGGGCAAGCACGGTTGGTTAGCAACGTTAATTGGAACTTGGAGCGCTGAATCTATGGGCATGATCGACTCAGCGTATGCACAAGGATATACGACAAATTTTCCTGTCCTCGGCAGCTGCGAATGCATGCACGCATGGTAATTTCTCGTGTTCAAAACGCCGACATGTGCATTTTCTTGTTTCCAAATTCACAATATGCAAAGACGATCCATATGTAACTTCCGTGTGATAAGGATCAATCCTTTGTACCGTCATAAGTCTGGCAGCAATGACACGACCCTATTTATAATACATAAAAAATTATTAAAACATTACGGCTGGGTTATGGACCAATAACGACTGACTTATGAACTACAATGGCTGACTTATCATAAAGGCTGGATTATGGAACAATAACGACTGACTTATGAACTGCAATGGCTGACTTACATGTAGTAGTTTCTCGACACCACGCGAAAGCGTGGTTGGCTGCGATTTCGCATCCTCTCTCCGTTCTTCAAACCATCTGGTCATCATAACCCATATCGATTCTAATAGTCGAACAATGTGAAGACTTCTAGCATTTGACAGTGCTCTGTTCATTGATTCCGCTATGTTCGTAGTCATCAAATTGTACCTTTGGCCCGGGAAATGAACACGCGCCCACAGTCGGACATCAGCTCTTTGGAGGTAGTCATGAAGTTCAGGATTAATCACTTCAATCTCCTCGAACCTTGTATTAAAGTCAGAAACCCTAAAACATTTTGCTGCTTTCTTCACCAGATGAAAGACATCTTTTCCCTTGTACTGTTGCAAAATGTTCTTATATAAATGGTAAGTGCAAATTCCACGAGAAGCCAACGGAAACACATTTCCAATTGCTTTTCCTATCGAATTATGCCTGTCTAAGATAATCGCAAGAGCCTCATCGTCAGGAATCAAAATTTTTAGTTGCGTAAAAAACCAGTGCCATGAATCATCATTTTCAGTGTCAACCACACCGAAGGCTATTGGGAAAATCTGAAAGTTACCATCCTGAGCTAGTGCTGTGAGAAGTGTCCCTTTGTATTTACCGTTAAGAAACATACCGTCGACAATGACAACTTTGCGCATGAAAGGAAACCCATTTATGCTCGCACCAAACGCAAGGAACACATACATGAATCTTCCAAATTCATCAATTTGAAGACGCGTAACCGTACCCGGATTTGCCCTTCTTATCATATATAGGTAAGGAGGCAAGTCTTCAAACCCACTCTCAGGAGTTCCCATATCGATTTCCCTTGCAAATTTTAGCGTCCTATGTGATTTCCAATAATCCATCTGTCCACACGGAAAACGTAAAGTACAAGTAAGTAAATCAGGTGTAATAAACAAATAAGTCAGCCGCAACGTACAAATAAATCAGCTGTAATATACAAATAAGTCAGCCAAAACGTACTAAAAAATCAGCTGAAATAGAAGTCAGTCGCAACGTACTAATAAATCAGCTGTACTATACAAATAAGTCAGCTGCAACGTAATAGAAATTACCTTTACACCAAAATGCTTATTGATAGTTATTCCAACACTCTTAGGTCGAACAGGCGGACCAACGTCGCCGAGATACTCCCTGTACAACTGGCCTAAAATATCTGGTGTTGCTTGTCGAGATCGATTAGAACGCTCAGTTACAGAACATGTATGCTCCGAATCGTAAATACGAACATAAAATGCCAGTAATTCCCCTTGTGTAGAAGCACAAACTCTCCAGAGACATCCATCAACCCAACACTTAACAATGAGTGTGTCCGAATTGGATACGTCTACATCAAAATCAAATTGATCTCTCACCGTAAGAAGTTTCAGTCGTTTCTCCAAATCGGCTTTACTCTCGTATCGTTGCCCTACCGCGAGGTTTAGCGAAGACATCTCCAACCTTAGAACCTCTGGATTCCTTTCCGATCCGCTCACCGACATGTTGTGAGCTCTCTTCTTAGGCGGTAGGGTCGGTGAATCTTCGTCTTGTGTTGGAGACTCACCGTACGAACTGAAGTTATCATCTTCAGATGAAGCACCATCCGAATCGTCGAACATATCAAATCGGCTTTCAAATTCATCATCTTCTTCGTCTTCTTCGCCTACTTCGGATTCTCCGCCTACTTCGTATTCTTCACCTTCCATTTTACTTGCGCAATCCATGTCTTCATCGTCGCGTTTATCTTCGTATTTTGTTTCACCACCAGGACAATTATCATTACTGAAACCACCGTAACTGAATAAACTTTTCTTCTGCTCTCTCACTTCGTCATTCCGACTAATTTGGCTCTCCTTTTTCTCCGCAATCTTTACACAGAGACGTATCTGTTCGAATTTCCTTAGGCTTAGAAAACCTATCATCTGTCGAGTATTGGAGACGTAAACTGATGGAGTATCGTGCGCCATTGTTTTCAAAGTTTTATTCGAGAACATGTAGCTCAGCTGAATCTGATGGCTCGACTCGTTCAATCCGTAATCATCGAGTACAGACTTCACAAGTTCGTCGTGTGTTGTTTCTTCATTTAAATACAGAACTCTACACCCTCTACCGTCGGCGTTGAATACGTATCTGTTTTTCTTAACCCAGTTACCGGAAACAATAATTACCGGATCCATAAGATCTCGAACAAAGATCAATGAAAAAAAAATAATGTGGAAGAAGACGATTAAGTTTCTGGGTATCAGATGATAAAGAAGATAAATAGATGAAGAAGAAGAAGAAGACACATCGTCACAACATAAAACTCTAACAATGACATGGAAAATGACATGGAAAATAGGAGTTGATGACATGGAAAATCGGATTTGATGTCATTAATTTTTTGCTTATATGGCAAGTGAGCCACAAAATGAAAACGTAAATCAGCTTAACTAAATCAGTCATCAAATGCATATGTAAGTCAGTTGCTACGTGAATACTATTTCAGTAATAAAAACAACAAAAATCGGGTTCGAAAAGAGGCCATAAAAGGGCGTAAATCAGCTGAAAAATATTATGTCAGCTGTATCGTCCAATAAATCAGCCGTCAAATGAATGCTATTGTAGTAATTAATCTTTCGCTAATAAATCAGACGTAATATGGCCGAGTTTACTATTAATCAAGCTAAACACGGCTGATTTACACTAATTATACTTAAATCAGCCGTAACAATCTTTCATAGGTCAGCCGTCCGTTTAGTAACACAGCTAGTCGATGATCATTCCGTCATCGTGAGAAACATATCTCAACCAGCCGATGTACAAATCAGCCGTCATATATGTACGTAAGTCAGCCATTAGCTCATAAATCAGGCAGATTTTTTTAAACTCAGCCATCACATAAATCTTAAGTCAGCCAGAAGATCTTAAATCAGCCACGTTTTGTAAGTCAGCCGTATCGTTTGGCTTATTTGTATATGTAAATCAGTCAATTTTTTTAAGTCAGCCACATCGTATATATAACTCAGCCGTCAATACCGCCGTAATGCTTTACGGCTGAGTTCATTAATACACGTCAGCGATTTCCTATGTGGCGACGGATTTTATCTGACGTGGCACTCAAAAGTAATGGCATTCTTGTAATTAGGTTTTTTGTCATAACGTAATTACAAGGGCACGCTGGGCATTTAAAATAAATCAGTAATAAAAAAAAATTTTGTATACTTCTAGTAATATTACCTAATTTATGTGCTGTTTAAGTTAAGATCCCAAAAAAAAACAATCGTTTTTATTAAAAAGAATAAGATAGGAATTATGACACTTTTCTAGGATTGACGTTTTGATTTCGAAGACTATGTAACCATTGTTGCAGGGTTTGTTCATGACAATCGATTCAGAAACCTCATGATGGAACTTCCATCCAGAAGATTTCTACTTTCACTTGTTTTGATGGATATGATTTTGACTCTATATTTGGACTACTAATATGATTTTTGATTATTTCTTATTAAGGATGTTAGATCAAGGAAACGAATCACACATTCATGACATATTATCCTCTTTTACCACTCTTTGTTGTCATGACTGGTCAGCTCATATTTAGTTGATACCCTACCTAACAACCCTTTACCCTCTTTTCAGACCTCATGCATTCTCTTTTAGTTTTATACTTGCAGATATGTGCAAAAACGTCGGAGAGAAAATGATCGACGCAATTTTCCAATCACTAAGAGATGCGACGATTTGGTAAAGAATGGGAGAGTATAAAGATCGAATCACAAAGAGCTTGGCCGTTCCTTGGATGCGTAAAACATGGTAACAATTCGTGGCTATACTTGACTTATACAAAGAGATACCGTTTTCCCCTTTTGAAAAAAAAAATTAAAAAAAAACAATAAAAAATAATAAAAAAAAGAGAAAAAATAAAAATAAAATAAAATGAAAAAAATCTAAGAGAAAGGAAAACGGTTGTCTAAGAGTCTTATGGCCAAAGAATACCCAAGGAATGTCATGATACAAAAGAAGAGACGAGAAGAAGAGATTTTAAGTGATTCCCAGAGAAAAATCTAAGTCTGGGGGAGAAAGATGTGAAGAAGTGGTTGGGAAATTGTGGACATCAACAGGTCCATTCTCTCTTGCGATTTTGCATAATATCTCGCACCCGGAGTTTTTGGTAACCCTAAACACTTTTAACTTCACCACTAAAATCAGCCTTTCCCAATACCTAGCCCGTTTTCCTTGAATGATCTTGATGAGAAGTTTTCATTAAATCTAAGAGAGTAGAAAGAGTCAATTGAGTTGAAGTTGAGATTTTTGCATGGACAGAGATTTATAGTATAGACATGTTGCAAATTCGTGATGGAAGAAAATGACAACATCTATGAGCTAATCTTGTTTCATGTGAATTACAGGTTTAGAATTTAATGCAAAGATCCAAAGGATATGTGAGTTCCTCCGAATTTCAAACCTCTTCTCAATTCTTGACGATTGTTTGCTTGATGCAAGCAAAAGATAAGTCTGGGGGAGTTGATATACCCTATATTTTACTACTTTTACTATATATTTTACTATGGTTTTTATATATATTAATAAAGTTTTTGGACCAAAAGAGGTATTTTTCTCGTATATGTAGATTTTAAGGTCTTAACAGGTTTTATCATCAAAAAGATGTAAAAATGATAAAATGGAGTGTCATCTATGATGCAGCTACTCATCCAAGTCAAAAGAACCAAGCCAAGTCATTTTATCTTGAAGATAATGCACATTCTCAAACTGGACAGAACGTATACACCAGAAGTTCGCTGATAAGCGGAGGATCAAATCAATTGGGAATTTATTTAAACTTCGTATGGAGATAGCCCTTTGAGTTAGATTTCCAATTGAGTTTGAATTTCATCAATTGGAGCTGTACTTTGGAAGATACACCCGAAACACTGAGGATATGTGAAACTGCCTTCGAAGTGAAGTGAGTGCAGAATGAAGCCAAGCACCGGGCCAGCCCATGGGCCGATGATCCATACTTTTTTCGACTTTCTAGAAACACCTTAGAAGCTTCCAATACCAGTTACGAAGCCCAACCGACATTGTGTCCGATATTGCCTCTGTTTCGACCGAAAAAGACGTTTTTGCCCGAAGAAACCCTAGCCGACCTAAACCTCCTTAAACCCCTATATATACTTGCTTTTAGCCTCTCTAAGAACTTAAGCAACCGGCCATAACAGCCTAAATCAATACCTAAACATGTATTTCGTTTTTTTCTTGTTCTTAATGCATATTTGATTCTAGAAGCCTTTAAGGATAGATTGACTTTGCCCTATTGCGAAGGGATGAGATCTAAATCCTTACGATTAGATAGATCAACGAATTATACTATGTCTATGTGCTTTACTCTTGCTGCTACGTGTTGCAAAACATGTTAGAGTATTAGCTTTGATTTGATTTCTATGCACTTTCTTAATTCTATGCTTTTACGTATTTAATCGTTTAGAGTTTTATTCTAGAATTGATTCTTCATCTTTATTTATACTCAAAGCACAAACTGGCCTAGCTACCCATGGAGTGATCTTAGGTTGATATACTCTCCAAAGGCTTGTTATATCTCCGGACCTAGTATTCGATAAGCTATAAACCTTAACAATTCGATATGTTAGTTAAGGAGTTTAGTGAACAATCAATCTTGAGCATAAAGCATGTTTTCACCTTGTAATAACCTACGATAGTTGAGTCTATTAGGGTGCAAAACGTAGATGGTTAGTTACATCACGATAGTGGGATAACCTTACCTTAGTGATATGAGTCTAGAACAACTAGTATTAAAATCCTAAATCGATTGCTTGTGTTTTGCATATGTTTTGTGAATTGCTTGAATTCTAATCTTAATTGATATATATCCCTTTACTTTTATTGCTTTGTTATTTGCGTCCATAAAAAATCCCAAAAACCAAATAATATGTTCCCATAGCTTAATCCGAATCATATAGGTTTGTAGTGCATTCATCAATTAGTCCTCATGGAAAGATCCCTAAGTACTACAATTGTCTTAACGGTGCACTTGCAGTTTCCTAGGGTTATAAATTTAAAACCTAATTGCATAAACCCTACAGAAGTTTTATGCACATCAGTGGTCTCACCTCCTCCAGCACCGAAGAAAGAAGTTCATCCTTGGACAAATATCCCAAAAACTTGCTAGAACTCAGCTCCCTCAATCCCGACTAAAAGAATAGATTTCCTCTTAGAATGATCTAAAGTATGCTAGAATTCTGTCAATTCTATAATAACACATCAAACTAGGGTGAGCACCTGATATATCATGGTTTTTACCCGTTTTTGACCATGATATAAGTCTTTTTCAGAGAGTATTTTTGGTATTTTTCGAGTCTTTTTGAGTCTTTGTAGGTTAAAGGACGATTGGAGCTTAATGGGAGCTTTTGGAGCATTTTGGAGCATCGAGGAAAGAATAGCCGAAGTGATCAAGTCGGAGTCGAGTTTTCAAGGCTGTGTCAATCGACACGACCTTGTGTGTTGATCGACATGCCCGTCTAACACGAGAAGATTACAAGTTTTGAGAAAATTTTGTTTTTACCTAAAAAGCCCAGAAGTTGTACAAGAAGTCCAATCCGAATTTTAGACTTTATATATATAGTTTTTCCTTAGGTTTTTATGTTTTTTATCTAGTTTTTAATTGAGACTGGAGAAAGGAGAGATTTGCAGAGCTTTTAGGAGATTTCAGACTTCAGACTTCATCGATCTAAAACTCTCTGTATCACTTACTTTATCTCTTTTATGCAATTTTATTCATTCATAATGTTCACTGCATCTATGTCTGAGTAGTTTGCTTGTTAGGTTTAGGGCAATTCTAGGGTTTGATAAAAAATTGATAGTATTGAAACTCTGTTAGGATTTATCTTTATGTTCTTCATCTAGATTGATTTAACTCTGATTTTAGGATTGATCAACTGAAATTGGAAATCCTAGGTTTCTTTAATAGATGCGAAAGTATTATTAACAACCTGATATAATCTTAGATGAGCAAAATTATCTATTCGCAAATAAATTTGGCTTAGTAATTTTGTGAACAATTGAACCTGAACTTAATGCTTGATTTTATTCACTAAGTTTGCAAAGAAATTTGGAAGTTAGGGATTTAGTCATAGATAATCTCTACAACGAAATTTGATTGGTTTATATTCGTGTTTGAGTTCTAGAACCGCTCTTAATAAAATCTTAACCGTTTTTATCCTTGTGTCGATCGACACGGTCCTGTGTGTCGATCGACACGATCATATTTCAATTCAAACCTGCGAATTACCCAATGCCTAACCTTTTGTCCAATTGATTTCTAAAACCCTTATCATCATTCACTTTGTTTACTGTTGTTACTTCTTTTACATTCACCACTATTTACTTAGCAAAATTTGAATTCTTTAGTCGATTGTGTGTTTAGATTCCTTGTGGATTCGACCCCTAAGTAATACATCGATCTCTTAATTTGAGAGAGTAGCTCAGGGCAAATTTGAGCATATCAAATTTTGGCGCCGCTGCTGGGGAATCGATTTCACCAATCGATTTTTGATACTAGTATTTTATCTAAGTTTTTTATTTTTATTTTATTACTTACTTGTTATTTTGTCTTTGTCTTGTGTGTTTCAGGTTTATGCCTAATCGCGTTACCAGAAGCAACCAGAACGAAGAGCTAGTTGATCTCAACCTTGAGATTGGAAAGTTAGAACGAGCCAACGAGCAGCGAGAAAGTCAGCCAAAATGAATCCGTTAATTTTATCAGAGGTGAAGATGGGTTTCTTCAGGATACTGAGGGTCGTAGACGCAATGCTCAGGGTCAGAGGTTAGATGAGAATGGGGTTGTGATTGTGGAGGAGCAGCATGTTATGCATCGCCAAGAGCCAGCTGGGCGTGGGCGTACTCTAGGAGAGTACAATAGGTCTGACGAGTTCTATGCCAACAGGACAACGATTCGTCCTCCTGCGTTCCAGAGGAGCGATTTTGACTAGTTAGATTTGTTAGGGAACATCACTTGGTTCTTCATCTAGATTGTTCTTAATGCTACTTCTAGTTTGATCTCCTAGAACTTAGATCTTAGGTTAATTGTTAGATGCAAAAGTATTGATAATTAACTGAATTATCTTATATGAGTAAATTATCTATCTGCAAAGGAATTTGATTTAGACAATTTGTAAACAATTGAATCTGTGCTTTAATGCATGTTTAACTAATTGAATTTGCAAAAAAATTTGGGATTTAAGAAGTTAGACCTAGATAGTTTTTGCAGCTAAAGTTGGTTAACTTTACAAGTATTTTCATGTTCTAGAACGGATTTATAATATCCCTAACAAACTCTTTTGTCATTAATTTCGAGTTTCAAGCGAATTTTTCCAAAAGCCTAGCGTTTTTCTCTTTGATTTTTAAGAACACTAATCATCATCTGTTTGCTTGTTTTGCTATTTAATTTACATTCATATTTGCTTGTTTTGGTATTTAATTTTTATTCATGCATTG
The DNA here is from genome assembly GCA_964056655.1 of Arabis hirsuta. NCBI lineage: Eukaryota > Viridiplantae > Streptophyta > Magnoliopsida > Brassicales > Brassicaceae > Arabis > Arabis hirsuta. The sequence continues at coordinate 12,537,032 of OZ053309.1, read as the reverse complement.
TTTCTTAGGTTGATTTGAATTTAAAGTCTTTTGTGTGATAACGGTTCCCTGTGGATTCGATCCCTAAGTACTACTGCGATCTTTTAATTTGAGAGAGTAGCTCAGGAAAAAATTGAGCATATCAAAAACCTAAAGAAATGGCTCAACGCCAAGAAAGAAAGGTGGAGTGAGGAGCTGCAAGGGGTATTATGGGCATTTCGCCCTACCACTAAGAAAGCTACGAGTGAAACTCCCTTTTCCTTAGCCTACGAAATATAAGCAATGGTACCAGCTGAAACAGCTATACCAAGTCTTCAGAGGGTGATGTGCCCCCCTAACGAGGAGCTAAATGAAGAAATGCTTCGAGACGCAATAGACGTAATCGACGAGCGCCGCGACCTCGCCTTCATCAGAATTTAGAACTACAAACAAGTAGCAACACGCTACTACAGGTTTAGAGTAAAAATCAGGCGATTCAAAGAAGGCGACCTCATCTTAGGAAAAGTACAGGAAAACAAAAAAAGAGCCAGGTGCCAAAAAGCTAGGGATCAATTGGGAAGGTTCCTACCGAGTCACCGTTGTAGCTCGCCCCAGCGTCACAAGCTCGCAAAACTACAGAACGAAAAGACAGTGCAGAGGGCATGGAACGCCGTGAACCTCAAGAAATTCTATCACTAGAACTCCGGAACAAATAATCGAACTACGTTATTGCTTGATCCCTTTACTGGGTTTGTAGACAGCTCGTCCCTCGAACCCAGCCAACTCAAAAAACTCTCCACCTCATCCACCTCAGTGGAGAGGCTGAGCTCTGCTTGATAAAGGAGAATAATCCATTTTTTACATTTTTGTAAAATCAAAAGGGCAGAGAACCTAAATTTGTCAAGGATCTATAGTACATCAAAATCAATTTGAGTAGGACTTGAATTCATGAAGACCTAACCGGTCCCCAACTAAGACATCCTCAGGCATAAACCCATCGTTACAAGCGAAGTCGATCTCAACTCGATCACATAAAAATGCGGACTTGAGCACCAAGCCCAACTTTGTTACGATAAGCATTGGCCAAACAATACTAATAACATTGCGACAAGGAGCAGCTAGCAAACGCTGAAGTTCACCTCCCGCGATCATACATGCCAACGAAGGATTACACTCGAAATTATCACTTAGTTCAAACATTCGGAGTAACTCAGCAAGAATCTGAGTTAAAGAATTGCAAAAAAAATACGCAAAACCAAGATGAGTCGAAGTCATGGCGAAGACGCCACTTTGACTCCTACCTCAAAGGATGAGCTGAGCCGATGAAGTCAGCTAAGCTGACCCGAGTCGGGCAATTTATTCGGCGATCAAAGATAAAAAAATCTAAAACAACTAAGCTAGGATAAAAGCCAAATAATATTCAGAAGGCCCAGCGGGCCGAGGTCAGAAAAGGAATGCAATATCCAAAAGCTCAAAGGGGCAAGTACAAGGATTAAGGCCCTCCTGGGCAACCAACAAAAAAAATAGCAATATACAACGTACGGAAGTGCATAAAAGATCAGGAAAAAGTGGGGCAGTTGTGGATGGCCCGGTCCTCCTGGTTGACAGACTCAGCAGAAATCTCAGGTATGTCCAACTTCCCAATCAAGAAGTCGGACAAGATTGAATCCTCGAAGGCCTTATCCGCAGCGGACCTACCCGTAGCCAGTTTCTCCAGCTCTCCAGGGAAGGTAGAGTTACCTGTAGAGAGTTCATCTAGTAGCTGGAGGCTCGCTATCAGCTCCTGCAAATGGATTTCTGCCGTGACCTCCGCCTTTTTCTTCTTGGATTTCTCCTTCACACCCTCCAGGACCTCCCGGTACCTAGCAGCCATCTCAGCAAGCGACCGTCGCAGCCACCGCTTCCTCTTTCAACGCAGCCATTCGGCACAGCTCGTGCTTAAGGAAGTTGATGAGGTCGTTGGCCGCCACCAAGTGCATCATGAAGTTTAGCTCGCCTCTCTTGTCCTCTTCGACATGGCGTCGAACCTGCCGTTTATACTCCAGCTTGCGCCTCTCCATGACCCTCAAACGCTCGCATGCTCCCTCAAGACTGGATCTCAAGTCATCCACTTCCTCCTGAAAGGGAGCGGGATGAAGTTGCAGCCCAGCGTTGTGCACTAAGGCGTTGACCGCTTTAGCGGTCTGAAAAAACAAGAGACAGGGCATGAAAAAAAGCAAAAGGAAGAAATAAAAAAGAAGAAGGGAAGGAACAATCACTTCCTCCAAGGCTCGAGTCATCTAGCATAGAAGTCAAAGGGATGGTCCCGAGAAGAAGCAAGAACCCCCGGATGCAGCACCTCCATCACCCGCAAAGGAGCTGGTCTCCTCAAAAGAACTCGCAGCCGGATTAACAAGAATTATCTGCGGTCTCCTGGCCGAGATCGCAGAGTCATCGTCATCTCCAGGGATGGTCGGGCCGATCCTGACCCCCCTTGGATTCCTCCTTCTCCTCTTCAGACAATCTCATGAAGGAGCGGATGAGGTCGAGCCAGCTTCGGCAGCAGTAGGGGGATCGCCAAAGGAGTTGACCTCTTGGAAGAAAGTCTAGGGGGTTGAGTAGAGCTCGAGGGCCCACGTGGCTGGGGATGACTCGCGAGCGAGTCTGCTGGCTGATTGAGGGGGCTGCCGGTAGAGGCCTAATAGAGAGCCTAGGTAGGGCGATAGCTCAAAGCGGGGCAGCGATGGTCGGAGGGTTAGTTAGCTTGGCCGGTTCGATAGGGCGACGTGCGTGCCGGTGATAAGCTCTCTTTATTTTAAGAGTGTCGAAAGAGTCCCAATACGTGTTACCCGCACGAAGCAACAACAGCCTAGAAGACGTTGCGGTGGTCTAGGACACCGAAGAAGTGTTCACTGCGCCAAAAGAAAGGCAGGTAAGAAGATATAGACAAAAATACGAAAACCGCAACCAAAATCTCTCCAAAAGCATATTGATACTTATTGATGCTAGAAGAGAATCGGGTAGGAACCCGGCGACAGTACTCAAGTGACAACATTGTTTCCTGTGAAACCCGAAAGAAGAAAAATTTCCTCTGCCAGTTAGCGTCCTGGTGCGAGTACTTCCCGGGAACGATAACGATCCCTCGCCCTATCCTGGGGGCGATGTCGAAAAGAGTCATTTCCTGCAGAGTTGCCCTGAGCCACGTAGAATTCGAAGAACTGGCATGGGTTGAGGTCCATCCCATCCTCGTAAGAACGGTCGTACGTCCCGATAATGTGGTGGACAAAGCTGGAGACCATGAAAGACCAGCTTGAGAAATTTTAGGATGTTTATTAAAAAGAAGGGGATGGGAAATGTCAACCCGTGGGTTTGAAAGTAGCTGAGGTAGGCACAACACTATCCCTCCTCGACTGTTTCCAGCGAGTCCCGCCCTATAGGTAAACGGAATTCGACGAAAGGGTGAACAGCCAACGCCTCTCGAAGGTCGATTAGTTTCCTGGGCCGTGGTCAGAGGTGGCTCATAAGGGCCGAATTGAAAGTTAGAACTAGAAGAAGACATGATTCTGCGCAAGAGTTTGGGGGCGAAATGATTTATGTGAAGTGATGAAAGAGCAGTAGAGATTCAGAGATGCAAGAGGAAGGTGAGAACGAGATCACATCTGAAAACTAGGATTAAAACCAGTTTATTCCCGAAGGAGAGAACGTTATAGTGGTAGGGCCCACGGTAAAAGTTTGGCTAGGTGCGGATGACGTAATAAATATGAGTCGGTCATTTAACGCTGCTCTGATCTTTCACCTTCTCGCAATCACAGTCGTTGGATCAAAATTGTACGGCTCAGATATCGTGTGAATTCATGCCTAAGCGGCGTAAAGTAATGATGAGTAACCGCCCATCAAGTATTATTATTTAATACTTAATGGGATGGGGGCAACTGTTGGGGCTGGATTCGTCACCAAATCTTGCTCGCTAAAAGCCCAAGTCAAAACGTGTCGTTCTGACCATATTAAATGGGCCCGCAGCCCAACTTTAGAAAAAAGACAGAATTTGGTCAAAGGCCCAAGTCAGCTCTGCAAGCGCTAGGTCAACAGGTGCAAAGCTGACGAGTTAGGAATGAGTCAACAAGACGCTTAGAATAGTCGTAGGAGCGAGATTCGTAGGGAATATGCCCAGAACATGCTCGAGATACGCAGAACCGCCGTGGATACGTGGAGCTGGATCGAGTAACTGAGCTATAAATATGCGAAGTCTGAGCAGATTTCGCCAACTTTTCACTTACGCGAGAGGTAAACACTACACTTTTAGCTTGTAATACGTTTCAGTCGAGATCTCATTGTATATTCGATTCATATCAATATAAATCCAGCTCCGCTCTATATAAATCCAGTTCCGCTCTATATAAATCTAGCTCCGCTCTATTCTTCTTTTAATCGTTGAATTTATAGACATTTCTTCGGACAAAAATTTTTTCTCCGAATTTATATATAAATACTTAGTGCGAAATTCAGTTTCCACAGTTTGTGTGTTGGATTTTAGTTGTGAACTTCAAATTATACTTGTTATTTGTATGTTTTGTTTAGTTGATTTAGTCTTTATTTTATTTAATTTTGGGAAAAGAACAAAGACAGTCACTAATGAGCCTACACAAAAGCCCAACAACAGAGAGGCAATGGTATTGGTGTAGTATTCAGGTTTTATCTTTTGGTTGTTTTTCCCAACTGTCACCGATTCAGTTACTATGTCGGATACATGGTATATGTAACCTTTCCGTTAATTTTGCCACGCGTGTTCATCAACAACACATGAAACACGAGAACATAAGTAAAACACATGAATTTCTGTTATATTATGACTGATTGAGTCTTTTGGGGATTATACTACTTACCGCCATTGATGTTAAGATTGAATTCCATATGTTATGTTCTTATCAAAATATTATTTACTTTATAATAATAGTTTGGTCTCTTTAGATTTTTTCGGTCTCCTATATATATTTTTTTCAAAAATATTATGGATGAAAACTTTTAGGTACAACTAGGTGGATATCTGTGCATATGCATAGATTCTTTTCAATGTATAATTTTTTAATTTTATAAATTAGTGATTAATTTTGTCATCTTCTTAGAAAAATATTTTACTCCTTTATTTGGTAGAAAAGTTTTATGTTTTACTTGAATGTTGAGTTTGTTTCTTCCTAAGCACTCGGCTTATGATTAATCTGTTTTTATAAATACTTTATAATCTTATAAATTAGTGATTTTGTCATTTTCTTAGGGAAATATTTTGATCGTTCATGTTAGTGAAGATAAATTATTTGGTAGAAATTTTTGTATTTTATTTGATTATTGAGGTTGTTTTTTTCTTCTCTAAACACTCGGTTTGTGTGATTTAATGATTTTTTATAAATTAATATGTACATTGACTTGATTCATAACCTTGAGGCAGCAATTTCTTTTCCCGTGTAAACTTCATTTAATGGAAACAGTGCAAAACTCGTAGAAGCCCACAAAAAGAATAATACAACAATAAAACTACAAAAAAAAATAGAGGTGTATAATGTGGAGAAGTGAAGAAAATGTTTGTCGTGGAAGAATAATTTTAAGTGGAATTCATTTGTACTAAATTTTATTTTAGTGTTTATATAAAGAGATCATTCACAATATCATCATAACTTTTTTAAAATATAATAACATCTCTCTTATTTTCTTTTTTTTCAGTATCTCGTTTTTCAAGGGTATAAATTTTTTCTTTTATTTTTAAAATATTTTTTACTATAAATCAATAATTTACTTTTATAACACGTTATCAGCACGATCACTCTATAATTTCAATTTTCATATGCATAATTATTATATCCTATTGGTGTGCGGACTACCACCTCCATATTAATTTATTGTGGCTGCTTTAGGCACCATTATTTATTCTTTGTTATGGAGTGCGGATTACCGCCTCCATACTAATTTATATTATGGTTGTTTTACGCACTATAATTTATTTATTTATTTATTGTTTTAATTATTTAGTTACCGCTTGTTAATTTATCTATTGCTTAATCATTTATTTATTTGTTAATTAATGTGGATGACTATGTCACCATAACTCTGTCTTGCTGCCTAATAATTTATTTACTTACGTGGATGACTATGTCACCATAACTTTGTTATTAAATTTCTGTTTATTTTATGATTATTATATAAAATGATTAACAACCTATTTATAAATTTAATATCTGAACTGGTACATTTATCTGACTGGTTATTAAATATTTTTAGATTAATTTTTTCTTTCTCATCCGAATCTACAACGGTCACAAATAAAAAAAAAAAATTTACTTTTAAAACGTCTAGTTAACAGTTATGAACAGTGATTTTTCATCTATAAATACGCTTATTTTCATTCTTTCATTTCATTCAAAATTTTAATCTCATCTCTTTTCAAACTATGAAGATGATACGATTTTATTTACGGTATTTACGTTGGTGAATTTACTCATGAAGAGTACACGCGAGTGTTGCTTTGACTATGTATGCAATAATGTTTCTTGTAATCGCTTTTATTATTAATTTGTCAGACACATTTTAATTAATAAAATTCTAATAATATTTTATGATTTTGTTTTAGAATCAAATGGCAAACATTGAGAAGCTTAAGGTTCCAACTCTCCAGGTCACTGGGGAAAATTACATATCATGGTCCACAAATGTTGAGCTTTATCTAAGTTTTCAGATCTATTTGATACCATTAGAGAAGGAAACAAATCGCCTGCCCCTGAAAAGGCAAAGGCGATAATTTTTTTGAGAAAACATCTAGATGAAAATCTGACGCATGATTATGCCAACACAAAAGACCTTGTAGAGTTGTGGAAAGCTCTCAAAAAAAGGTTTGACAACCAGAGGGCAATAACTCTCCCACATGCGCTTGACGAATGGGAAAATTTGAGGTTCCTGGATTTTGACAAGGTGGATAAGTACAATTTCGCCATGTTAAAAATTGTGTCTCGGTTGGAATATTACGGTAAGTGTTTGAGCGAAGAAGAGATGCTCGAGAAAACTTACCTAACATTCCCCAAGGAACACTTTGTTCTTGCAGAACAATACAGGAACTGCAGGTACATGAGGTTTTCCGAGCTGATTGTGGCACTCATGTTAGCCGAGAAAAATAATGAGCTTCTCATCAAAAACCAGAAGGCTCGACATGTAGGTACCATTGCTATCTCTGAAGTGAACGCAAAAACGGATGTGAGATATCCAGGGAGAGAAAGTCAAACCAACCGGGGTCGTGGTGGTCGATTTAATCGTGGACGTGGAAAATACTATAATCCACAAGGACGATCATTCAAATGGGTTCGGTCTGAACAAAATTCCAAAGGGAAGGAAAAGAAAGGAAATGCCACCCAGAAGCGTGAAAGCATTTGCTATAGATGTGGATCCAAAGGCCATTGGTCTCGAGTGTGTAGAACTCCTTTGCATCTTTGCAAGTTGTACCAAGAGTCCATTAAAGGCAAAGGAAATAAAGTGAATCTTATGGAAAACCCTGAAGGTGATGCACCCTGAAGTGAATCTTCGGACTTTGAGTATGATACCAAAATGACTGACCTTGTGTGCTTTCTTTTAAAATGAATAAATTTTTTTTTTTTTATTGATGTTTATCTTGATTACAGAAATGGACAGCAAAACAAACAGAACGGTATCCATAGAAAATATTATAGAAATTTGCATACCAGATAGTGGAACAACGCACACTATTCTGAGACATAGAAAATATTTCTTTGATTTAAAACCAACGAGAATCATTGTGAGTACAATATCGGGTCCTACAGACTTTATTGAAGGAACTGGTAAAGCAATTTTACGTTGTCGAATGGAACAAAGTTTTCCATAAGTAATGCCTTATTTTCTCCGAATTCTAAAAGGAATTTGTTGAGTTTTCATGACATATACTCCCTCCATTTTAAAATAGTTGTCATTCTAGCCTTAATTTTTTGTTTCATATTACTTGTCATTCTGCAATTTCAATGCACATTTATGACTAATTTTTTCCATTTTTATCCCTACCTTTCAGCTTATTAATTATTCATATCAAATAAAATATTATATTAATTAGGGGCAAAACAGATTTTTAATATGTTTTCTTAATTTGTGTGAAAAGCTCCAGAATGACAATTATTTTGAAATGGAGGGAGTATTTTCAAGGTTTTGACACTTAGTGCGCAACTAAGAATGGGAAGAAGTATATGTTCATTACTTCTGATAAATTAGGAGAAAAGCAAATTCTAGAAAAAATACCAAAACTTCTTTTTGGTTTGTATCATACGTACATAACTGCGATAGAGTCGCATCTTGCAATAAAACGAAATCCAGAAGATTTCACATTATGGCATGATCGCCTTGGTCATTCGGGAACTTGGATGATGCGAAAAATCATAGAGAACTCACATGGTCACCCACTGACAATCCAGGAGATATATCAGGAGAATAGAAAGACATATGCTGCATGTTCTCTTGGAAAATTGATCGTAAGGTCATCCCCAACTAAAATCGACAAAGAATCACCAAAAAATTTTGAAAAAATTCAAGGCGATATTTATGGACCAATACATCCACCATGCGGACCCTTCCACTATTTTATTGTGTTAATTGACGCATCCAGAAGATGGTCACATGTTTGTTTATTATCGTCTTGAAATTTGGCGTTTGCGAGGTTTATGACTCAGATTATAAACTGAGAGCTTAGTTTTCAGATTGTCCAATTAAGAAGGTTAGATTGGATAATGCTGGTGAATTTACATCCCAAGCATTTAATGATTATTGTATGGTAAAGGGGATTGATGTTGAACATCATTTAGCTCATTTTCATACACAAAATAGTTTGGCTGAATCTTTAATTAAACGTATGCAGTTAAATGCAAGACCGTTGATCATGAGATCAAAACTCCCAATCTCTGTATGGAGACATGCTATTTTACATGCTTCAGCACTTATCCGAGTAAGACCAAGTGCATATCATAAGTACTCCCCATTACAACTAGTATTTGGTCATAAACCAAATATTTCTCATCTAAGAATTTTTGGTTGTGCGGTGTATGTGCCTTAGCACCCACCACAATGTACAAAGATGGGACCACAAAGAAGGTTAAGGATATATGTTGGTTATGATTCACTATCCATTATAAGATACTTAGAACCTCAAACTGGTGATGTCTTTACGACACGGTTACCGACTATCATTTTGATGAAAAAGAATTCCCAGTTCTAGGGGAGAAAACAAACAAGTAGTAAAGGATTTAAAGTGGAGCGTACAATCTTTATTACACCTCGATCCTCCTACAAAACAGTTAGAACTAGAAGTTCGACGAATTATGCATTTGCAGAGTATAGCAAATCAGTTACCAGATGCTTTTGCAGATACTAAGACGGTAACAAAGTCACACATTCCAGCTGCAAATGTTTCTGCTCGAATTGAGATTCCAGAAGAACATGGAAGAGCAGATGATACACGTGAGTCTAGAAAATTCTTGAAGCGTGGAAGACCTGTTGGCTCTAAGGATAGAAAATCTAGAAAGCAAAGGGATATTGAAAAGGTTGATGTTCCCAAAATAACAAAACATATTTTGGAAGAGTCACATCATGAAACGAATGATGATATAAAACATCAAGAACCTAAAGAAAATCATGAGATTTCTATCAACTACATTCATAATGGAAAAGTTTGGAATCGAAAAGAAATGGATGTTGTGGATGACGTTTTCTCATATCTTGTGTCGAAAGAGACAAAAATCCAGAACCTCAGTCCGTGTATGAATGTAAAAAGAAGAATGACTGGAGAAAATGGAAAGAAGCCATCCAAGCCGAACTTGACTCATTGAACAAACGAAGTGTATTCGGACCAATCGTACTTAAACCTGTAGATGTAAGGTCGGTTGGATATAAATGGGTGTTGATGATCTAAATATAATTAGAACTCAGGAAGAATTACAGAAAGCATCAGACTATTTAAAAAGGGAATTTGAGATTAAAGACCTCGGACAGACAAATTATTGTCTTTGTTTACAAATTGAGCATTCTCAAAAGGGTATATTTGTACACCAATCTACATATACCAAAAGAGTGTTAAAACGGTTTAACATGGATAAGAAAAATCTATTGAGTACTCCCTTGGTCGTTAGATCACTCCAAGTCGAAAGTTATCCATTTTGACCACATGAGGAAAATGAGGAGATACTTGGTTCCGAAGTACTGTATCTAAGTTCAATCAGAGCCTTCATGTATCTTCATGTATCATTTGATGTTAATCTTTTAGCAAGATTCAGCTCGTCTCCTACATGAAGACATTGTAATGGGATTAAACATGTTTTCCGATATCTTTAAGGAACGATTGAATTAGGATTATTTTATCCTAAAAATCAAAAGGTCAAATGGTTGGTTCTGCAGATGCAGGATATTTGTCAGATCCGCACAAAGCGAGATCACAAACATGATACGTTTTCACGGTCGGAGGCACCGCTTTTTCCTGGCGTTCCCAAAAACAAACACTTGTGACTACTTCTTCAAATCATGCTGAGCTTATCGCATTCCATGAAGCAAGTAGAGAATGTGTATGGCTAAGGTCAATATATCAACACATCCGATTATGCAGTGGATTACTCGTAAACATGGAGCCGACAATCTTATATAAAGATAATGCTGCATGCATTACCCAGACAAAAGAAGGATATATTAAAAGTGATAGAACCCAACATATACCTCCAAAGTTCTTCTCATAAACCTTAGAGCTTGAGAAGAATAAAGTCATTGAATGAGATATGTCCAATCATGCGACAATGCTGCAGATCTCTTCACAAAATCACTACCTACCTCGGTGTTCAAGAAGCATGTCTATGACATTGGAATGCGTCATCAACGAGATCTATAAGCTTGATCATTCGAGGAGAGCTTGCGTGGTTGCACTATTTTTATCCTTCTATGGTTTTTCCCACTGGATTTTCCTAGAAAGGTTTTTAATGAGGCAACAGAAGATTTGATGCAATAGAGATAGTGACATTGGTCTCCAAGGGGGAGTGTTGTGAAAGTCAAACTTTAGACTATAGGAGAAGTGCAGAAGATGTTTGGCGTGTAAAAATAATTTCATGTGGACCTCACTGTCACTAAGCGTGCATAGTTAATTTTATTTTACCGCCTGTATAATAACATCTCTCTTATTCCCTCTTCTCTCAGTATCCCGTTTTCTAAAGATATAAATCTTTCATTTTATTCTTAAAATTTTATTCACCATAAATCAATAATTTACTTTTATAACAAGGTGAATGATTTACAAATCTACACCACCCTAGATGATATATCCATTTCAACAAGATCTTTGAGACATATAGAGTAACCATGCAATATAGACCTATATCAAAGTCCTTACAGAAATACAAACACAAATCATAGTAAAGTAAGACTTACCAACTCAGATGTGGAGAATTTGTAATAGATCTTCCACTGGAAATATATGACTGATGGAGTGGTGATGTCTGAGAACCACCGATTCAACTGCATGACTATTCCACCCCATAAATTGATTAGAACCATCTGTGATTTTCTTCTTAATACTATTGGTTAAACAACGAAAAATCAAAACCAAAACAATTAAGGAAGAAAATCGATGCAAACGGTTAAATCTATTTACAACAAAGAAACTCTAAACGGAGGAAAGGTAATTTGAGTTTTTAGGTCTTGCAATGAAAAAGCCAACGCTCCTACACGTCGCTTGCATATTCGTTATTCCTCCATCAAACAGCTATGGCGAATCGGAGATCCTCACGTATAGACACTTTATGTCATATCCACTTTGATCCTCCTCCTCCTCTTTGTCACCGCTCCATATACACTCTCTCTCTCTCTCTGCCTTTATCTTTGTGTCTTTTCTTCTTCCTTTGTAATGTTTGACTTAGATCTCAAGGATTCGTTATATGCATCAGAATGCACTTATTCTCGAAGGAACAATACCCATTTTACCAGCAATTCTCGGCTTTACAAATCTGGAGAGAGAGATCGAAAGAGGGACTATTACCCAATCTACAATATCTCAATTTAACCATGAATCCAAAAACCGAGGAGATCTATCGTTTAGAAACTCAAATTACTATTTTTCAAAACCAACGATTAAGACTAAATCAGACAAACCTAATATGGGCTCCAATGGCGTCAAGTCTTCTCGCTCTCGGAGATGCTTTGTGTTGCCAAATCGTAGCCTCTTTTGCTCTTTTCTCTCGTTCAAGCTTAGTTGGGCTCTTTCTATCTTCTTTTTCTCTCTCTCTCTCTCTCTCAAGTTTCTCCTCATCGATCTAAGCCCGAAATCCATCATTCACAGTTTGAAATCTGAAATGTAATCACTGGCTTCATTACGCAGTAAGAAGCTTATAATTTTTTTTTTGAAAGGGTTTCTAGAAATCATAAGGATGGGAGAAAATTATATAATTGACTATGATTATTAGATGAGTCAGATCAGTATGTATTGAAATTTCCATCGCCTTTGAGTTTTCAGAAGAATATTTATGTGTCTAGAAAATTTAAATAAATGAGTCAATCGATTAATGAAAGGGTTTAATTTGGGTTTTTTTTAGTAAGATGATGTGTCAATAAGAAGGGTGTTGAAGTGTCAATAAGAAGGGGGTTGACGTGGCAATCCCTTGTGGGAGAAAGTTAACTATTATATATTGGATCACAAAAATGCCACATTCAACACTCACTTTTACAAATATGCCACTTAAAACTGGTCATTTTTATTTGTGCCACTTTTACATGAACTATACATGAACTATATGTTTGTGCGAATTCATACATGGACTCATATAACTTCGTGTATAGGTTATGTCCTTCTCTGCATTTCTAAATGGTTTTTCATATTTTCTTGTACTTCATTCCTTATACGGGTGAAATTGATGAATAGATAAGCTTTATGAGAAACTAAAGATGAAAATAAACATACGTACAATATCAATACTGGTTATAAGAGTTGGGAATCTGTTAATTTTGTTTGGTATCCTTATGAGTTGAGTCAAATATGTTTACCACTTCATAAGAAAATTTTGGTATTCTTACTCGGGTGTGACCGAGTCTCTTGGCTTATTGTTATTCACAAACCCAGAAACCAAACTTCCCCAAGCAAACATTCCACTTTGGAATACCCTTAAACCACAATTCACTTCTCCACAATACATATACATATGAAGCAAGTAGAAACATACATATTCACTTAAACCAAGTCTTCACAACAAATCCATGAACATAACTCCCAATTCAAACATTCCTTAACCCAGAACAAGCTTTAAACACATAAGCTTTAATCGATCATATTTACAACAATCCATATTTATTTATTTACAAGTCTTATTCTTCTTCATATTCGATCATATTTACAACAATCCATATTTATTTACAAACTCTTCCATATTTACAGCAATCCATATTTTAAAGAGAGGAGGGAGGTGGTCTGTAATTACGCACACTATCCCTTCTCATGTTCAGAACTTGCGGATAATCATTATCTTCCGGAGCTTCGTCTTCACCATCTTCCGGAGCTTCGTCTTCACCGCAACTGGAACTGGAGGATGAATCAGAGGGGGGATTCATGTAATGGACAATACATAATTCCCTATTGTAATCCAAACGGTAGATTTTTCTCTCGGCACTAGTGGTAATTTCTCCCTCCATCGTCAAAAGGTGAGCGTACTCATCAACATCAACATTTAGAGGATTTGAATTAAAACAACCCGACCAAAAAATTTAAAATTTTTCCCTTCAGATTTTTATCATCACAGATAATAATCTTCAATGGGCCAACACAACCAATGCGGAACAATTAAAATAACAATAAACACCAATCAATAAATCTCATACTTTATTAATCAACTACCAGTTCAATTAAATCAATATTCAATAACATAAGCAGTGGTTCCAGAATCACTAACGACCTAGCAATCCTAATACATTGACCACGAAAACGAGACCCTAGATCATCTCTTCTTCCCGGCCATGATTCCACAATCACATTTTCTCTTTACCTGCAACACATGGCAAAAAGAGTTGCGTGAGTATTATCACAAATACTCAGCGACGCGGTCATCCCGTCTACAGGTTATATATACACAGGCATAAACAAGAGATACAATACCAGGATGAGCATACAATGAAGCATACACGAAACAACCAACACGAACCAGTACCGAAGTCCAGTGTCGATCGACAACACCACTAGGTATCGATCGACAAACTGTCTCGTGTCGATCGACACAACCATTAGGTGTCGATCGACATACTGCCCCGTGTCGATCGACATACCATCCTGGTGTCGATCGACACGACATCACAGAAACCAGGAATCAAGCCTATCCTCTCATAGCTCGAATCCCAATGCGATTTGTCGATTCCCTGCACAAATCCAAGCACCAAACACACAGAAACCAACCCAACAACACAAGCAAATGCATTACATCTAATCCTTATGCCTATATAAACCCACGGTCACGCACTCACCTCGATTTCAGATTGAAAAGATAAAGAACGACGAAGAATACGAAGAACAGTCACGAACGGCCACTGATTTCATCCTTTCCAGATCCGAAATCAACCCAGCAGCAATCCCCTTCTCGTTCTAACAACCTCAAGAGCAATCCTCTTCAAGAAATCTCCCAAAAATCACCCAAAACCTTTGATTTCTGATCTCTCTCTCAAACCCTCTGTTTCTCTTCTAAAAATCAGCCAAAACCAGAGACAATGCGTCTCTCACGTTTTTATACCCCAACCCTAGGGTTTCCCTAAACCAGTCCGCCGAACCGGATAATTGGAACCAAACCGGTCGGTCTAATTTCAACTCGTGTCGATCGACACACACCCCCTGTGTCGATCGACATATCACCAAGAATCCGACTTCTCACAAGTCAAAACACATGTGTCGATCGACACACACACCCTGTGTCGATCGACACACCCAACCAAAATCTACTTTTTAGTTCACGGGCGTTACATGAATCGTGGATGATTACTGAAGATTCAGAAGCATCCTCCATAGTATCCCAATGAAAGGAATCTACTACATTGGTATCGGCCACACAGAGGTACAATCCATCCTCCCTGCTTTGAACATGTCCCAACGACATAGGCAAATCTTGGGCGACTTGGAACAAATACTTGATCTCTTGGTACTTAAGCCACCTCGACATTGACCGATGACAACTCTTTCGCAAATAAGAATCCTTAAAAAGTGACGTATTCCTTTTGCATGTATTGAGTAGTCCATCTTTTTTTTATCTATAAAATAATTCCAGAATGCGTGTTATATTTAAACAAGAAAAATAAAAGAATAATAAGTTCAAAAACTAGTCAATCCAGCAAATTTTCAGCATATTTTAAGCAAATTTTAAGTTAATGTGCATAAAAAGTGATATAATTATAGGGAAACCAAAGTTAATCCTTTAATAAAGTCGTAGTCAATAAATACACAATTTAATCAATAAAACAGAGAGTAAAAAGGTAATATTTAACGAAAAAACATCTTACCAATTAATGTCACCTCGATTGAGTGTGAGGTAAGAGTCACTAAAACGACGCTTTGGGTTTGGATTTGGAACATAAGGAAGATCCTTCCTAAAATATCCAGCTGAAAGAGCCCGCAGATGTTGAGCATGCCTTGTCTCCACCTTTGAGGCAACCTCAATCCTAGCCTTGTTTGTATATGAATGTCAAAACAGACATGATTGGATGAAATGGATAGATGTAATACAAGTCAAGCTTGATTCGCTTAATCAATGAAATGTATTCAAACCTGTTACACTCACACCCAAGGATGTGAAAATAGTTAGATACAAACGAGTCTTCTTTCGAAAATGAAATGAGAAAAATGAGATTATATATGAGATATAAAGCTCACCTTGTGGCTCAAAGATTTTCTTAAAGACCCGGATCAATTATGAGGAAACATATTCCCCCGTCATGGATGAAATCACGTTTACATTCTTAATGAGTATAGTGGCTAACGAAAATTTAGAGATACGTCTCAAGGATGTCGTTACAACATATTTATATTGAGATATTGATATATATATATATATATATATGAGAGTTCATGGTGGGTTTAAGATGCCAAATGCATTAATTTCCAAACCTAAAGAGTTATGTGCAATAAAATTGCAAAGTTCATTATATGAGTTAAAGCAAACTGTACGCATGTGGTACAACCGTCTCAGTGAGCATTTAACAAAAGAATGATATGTAAATGATCATATACGCCCATGTATTTTCATCAAGAAAACAACATTCGGATTTGTGATTATCGCGGTGTATATTGATGATTTAAAACATAATAGGAACTCAAGGGGGAATACAAAATGCCTCAAATTATTTAAAAGGAGAATTTGAGATAGAAGATCTCGGACAGACAAAGTATTGTCTTGGTCTACAAATTGAGCATTCTCAAACAAGTATATTTATGCACCAATCCACATATACCAAAAGAGTACTAAAACCATTCAACATGGATAAGACAAATCTTCTAAGTACTCATATGATTGTTAAATCACTCATAGTTGAAAATGATCTCTTTCGACCACATGAGAAAAATGAAGAGATAATTGGTCCTAAGTATTGTATTTTAGTGTTATTTGAACCCTGATGTACCTTGCGAATTGTACAAGGCCTGATATATTTTTGCTGTTATTCTTTTGGCAAGATTCAGTTTGTCCCGTGCGCGAAGACATTGGAATGAGATTACACATATCTTTCGATACTTCTAAGGGACTACTACTTTAGGTTTGTTTTGTCCTAAGAATTTAAACGGTCATATGATTGGTTTTGCAGATGTAGGATATTTATCAGATCCACATAAAGTTCAATCACAAACTGACTACGTTTTTACGATCGGAGGCACTGCTATATCTTGGCGTTCTCAAAAGCAAACACTCATGGCAACTTCTTCAAACCATGCTGAAATCATTGCGCTCCATGAAGCGAGTATAGATAGTGTATGGTTGAGATCAATAAGTTGTTGGAGGTCCCAATCAATGGCACAAGAATATAAGAACACAATAACTTTTTAACAATTTTCTCTCCTCTATTCATTTAAACCATTGTGCCTTGAATACACAAGCAAAGAAATAAACTAACTATTAACCCTAGAACTATCACACGTAAACTAGTGGGATAACAATCCCTTTAATTTAGGAAAAACCGTAGAGCCACATCCCTTCTTTTTTCTTTGACTTAGTCGATGCTTCCTCTTTGCATATAAGATAATCAATATCGGTTTACTCTTCGGGTTCACTGATTGGTTCTCATCAATACCACCGTCTCTGAAATGAACCTTGTCCTCAAGGTTCAATGTTGAAAAACTCGTGACTTCCCAAGTCACCTTTTTCACTCACAACTCTTTCCATTTTATGAACGTTACATGGAGAAGTTTTTTTCCATCCGGATCATGAACATGACATTGAAAGTTAAGTATACACATCAACAGCTCCGTACCCCTCTCGCATTTACGATCATATAGTCTGACTATTCCAGAACAGTAATGGTGAAGCTTCTTGACTCCTATGCTGATTGGTGCAATTTTCTTCGTCACTTTAGTGCAACTTTCTTATCGATTGATTTCGTAGTGGATATCCTAGCATGAGCCATTGTCTTCTCAAAGTTGTGACCATGTCTCCTTTGATGAGGTATATTGTCTCCTCCGTTGGTCGGTTGGTTCGTTGGGTGGTTGATGTTTTTGTCGTCATGTCATCTCCCTTGAGATGACTTAAATCCTTCTCTAGTCCTTTTTCACGCTTCTTTGATCCGGTTTATTGAAGTATCCAGGTATTGGAAGTGATCTTCAATAACCAACTTCATCTTAGTCATCTCCTCTTTTAAATTTTCAAGGAGTGATTCAAACTCACCGAAAATGTATTCGTTAGTAGCCATGAATTGATAATTGGATTTTTTTTTGTGTTTTTTTTCTTTATTATGGAAACAGAAAGATTTTGATACCACAATGCACATGGTTTGAATCAAAACGAAGATAGATGATGAATAAAGGTTGTTTTTGATACCGTGAAGAGGTCTAAATCAAAAACGAAATGGAAGCTCTGATACCAATTGTTTGAGGTCCCAACAATGGAAACAATAACTTATAAGAACACTTAGCTTTCGACAAATTTCTCTCTATCAATTTGATATATGTCATATTTTATCCTTTTTTCTTATATTTTCAATAGGTTTTTAATAAAGTAATGAATAGCTTTTGGGATTTTTATATGCTACATTTAGTGTTTTTGTAGGTTTTGAAGTCAATACAGGATATTAGAGTATTTTGGGCCTAAAAAGACTGAAAACAAGCCTTTTCAAGGAATGACAAGTCCTGCCCGTCAGATGTTTCGCTCCAAATGAAGATTTTCCACCGTTGGATCAACTTGAAATTTTGTCACAAGATAGACTAGGATCTTAGCTTCAAACTGAATATTTGATCCTGGAAATCCAACGGTTAGAACTCAAGATATGCTCACTTTACCAAATACCGATCGTACAGAAGGAGAAGTCAGCACAGAATATTCATCTGTGATCGACCGATCACATGTGGTGATCGATCGATCACCTAGTCTAAAATCTTTTGGGATATGCCCTAGCCGACTTCTACACCTATAAAAGGAGATTCATCAGCCACAAACACATCACTCACGCCACACCTAGAGCTTTACACAAAAAATTCTCTTAGTTATTCGTTTTTCAATTGTTTCTACATGTTTTTTCGGTAAGGGAGAAGATCTCACCTCTTGTTAACCACTAGAGAAGTTATTCTGAACCCTTTCTATTTATGATTATGATAATGAATTCTCTTGTTATTGCTTTGGTTGTTGCTATCATGTCTTAGTAGATTTCTTATTGGGTTAAGAGGTTTTCAAATGAGATTTCATGACTTGACAAATAGGAATTGATTAGGATTGGAACTTATATGTGCTTACTACATGATTGCTTTGATTGACAACCTTAGTGATTTGTTATACATTGGATTAGTCTTCTTGACAACTTGATTAGATCTATATGAACTAGTATTGGATTAGCTTTGCATCAACTTTTGCGGCATGCTTACCTTTTCACCTTCATAACCTGAATGAATTACGTTGTTAGGCATGTTTAATCATTGATATGAGAATGTTATGATTAATTTACGACTAGATTGCATATTTAAATAGAGCTATGTTCTTCATTCCTAAATAGTTTAATCCATGAACCCCAAAGAATTCTCTGAAGCTCAACGCTTGTTTTATTTGATTTCACCGTTTGCATTCATTTTAGTGACACAAAACCCCAAAAACCAATCTATATTTGTTCTAGCTTAACTTGAACCCTACAAACTTATAGTGCCCTCACTGTCCTCAATGGATTCGACCCTCAAGTACTACTTGATCTCCGTGCACTTGCGGCTGGTATTTGTCTAGTCCGAGGTAAAACTAGATACACGTCACCATTCCATAAAAAATTTCCACTTAAATATAAATAACTAACTAAGCAAGAAACGTGAAGAGAATCCCAATAATATAGGAGATACAAGTTCTCTCCATATTTGAAATAGTTTTCGTTCGGTTTTGTTCGGTTATGTCCTCAAGGTTCAAGTCCTCAAAACATGTACGAAGCTAACTCGTGTCTTCCCAAATCATGTTCTTCTCCAACAATCATTTCCATTTGATGAATGTTTCATGCCGTAGATACTTCCCAGTAGGATCATGAATAAGACGTTGGAATGGAAGTCTACACATCAACAGCTTTGGATGCTTTTCACACGTACGAACGTTAGCGTGAGGCTTCTTCACTCTTCTGGTTGTCGGTGCAATTCTTCTCGTTGTGTTGATGGCACGTTGCTTTTTAGGAGCTTTTCCTTACCGATCGACACTATATCGTCTCTCTTTGTTGGTGCTTAAGCCGTCTTCGTTACTGCTAGCCCTCGCTCCGACGTTGCTGTTAGTCCGGTCCGTTGTTGTGGTCATGCCAAGATTCTCGAACACCTTTACATGTCACTTTGAGCCGGTTAATTAAGGTCATGAGGTGCTGAAATTGGTTTGCCATATCCAACTTCATCTTGGCTATCTCCTCTTTTAGATTTCCAAGAATTGAATCCCCTACATCGATTATATTTTGGTTACTTGCCATGAATCGATACGTTAGAAAAAACTAAAAGAAATTTTTCTGTGTTTTTTTGTGCTAATAAGAAAAAATGATTTTGATATCACACAATGTGAATCAAAACCGAAATAAGAAAGATAAATTCAATTTGATACCACGATTCATGGTCCGGATCAAACCATAAAACCCATAAAAGATGAACGATGGATGATTTTGATACCACAAAGTGTTGATCAATAGCAAAACATGCTCTGATACCAATTGTAGGAGGTCCCAGTCAATGGCACAAGAACATAAGAATACAATAACTTTTTAACAATTTTCTCTCCCCTATTCATTTAAACCATTGTGCATTAAATACACAAGCAAAGAAATAAACTAACTGTAACCCTACAACTATCACACACGTAAACTAGTGGGATAACAATCTCTTTGATTTAGGAAACCGTAGAGCAATATCCCTTCTTTTTCTTTGACTTAGTCGATGCTTCCTCTTTGACATATAAGATAATCAATATCGGTTTACCCTTCTGGTTCACTGATTGGTTCTCATCATAAATAACATATCCAATCAAGTAGTGGGATCCACATAAATACAAAGCTCACTATTTTATATGAAGACAATGTTGAATGTGTCGTTCAAACAAAAGAAGGTTATATCAAAAGTGATAGAACCAAACTTATCCCTCTGAAATTCTTTTAATATACTCATAAACTTGAGAAGATTAAAGTCAATGAAATCAAATATGTTTGATCATGTGACAATGCCGCATATCTCTTCACGAAGTCAATACCTAAAGATCACGAAACATGTCCATAACATTGCAATGTGTTATGAACGATATTTACAAGATGACACATGATCATTCAAAGAGGAGCTTGCGTGGTTGTACTCTTTTTACCTTGCTATGTTTTTCCCACTAGATTTTTTTAGAAAAGTTTTTAATGAGGCAACGAAGACGTCAAGTAAGAGATAATAGTGACACTGGTCTCCAAGTAGGAGTGATGAAAGTAAGAAAAAGAAAGCTTGCAAAATGTCAAAAACACAAGCGAGTGAGTCATGGTAAGTTAATTATGTAGAGCTCATTATCAATATACACAGATAATAACCTTTTTTATCTCCATACAAATGTCGTTGCAATCATTGTTTCGACACAACGGTGGTGGATTCGACTATGGATTTTGAAGAATCCGATGGATTTTAGATTTGGAGAGATTTTAGGAGATTTGAAGGATGTTCAAAGGATTTACTAAAATAATTATAATTAAAAATAGAAGTAAGTTGGTGAGACTTTATAGTGAGATTTTAAAAGATATTGGAGTTTTTGTGTGATATCAAAAAGGTTTTCAAAAAATATAGGAGATCTCTCTTACGGCACCTTCTTCCACCTCTTTACTTTCGTCTTTAGATTAAAGATTTTGATTAAATCAAAACATACAATTAACAAAATAACGGATCTTCACAATGGCTGTCAAAATAAGTAATGTATCTTTTTACTTTCGTGGACAATGCGATCCATGATTAAACCTACATGAAAACAATTATCACTTTATAACCAAATATGAAATTTGCCTATATATTAAACTCAATGATAGCTCGACGACGGAGAAATATCATGACAGAAAAAGAAGAAATATAAAAGCTCGATGATAGAAAAAGAAGAAATATATAAGCTAATGATTCGGCCTGCATTATAAGATTGCTAAACAACATAAACATATGAAGCTTATGATGAAAGAAAAATTGATGAATAATTCATACGAATGCAACTTAGGATGGAAAACATATATCTCGAGAGGAAGCGGCGGAGGTGGAGACTAGAGAACCATGGAATAATGACGAAGATAACAAAACAAATCAGAATATATTTATAGTTGGAATTTTTTAGGGGAATTTTTCCAAAACTGCCATTTTCAGCAAAAAAACTCGAGAAATGCCATTTAATTCAAAATGCTCGAGAAACTGCCACAAAGTACTATGTTGGCGAGCGATATATCATTGTGGTACGCTAGCTTAAGATGTTGCATTAATTGTATGTCAGTGTTTGGTCCGCGAAACGGGGTGTGTGACATTTTCTGTAGGGACTTTTGTTGAGTTAGCATTAATTGCATTATTAAAAGTAAAAAAGTAATGATGGGTTTAATTGTAGATATTATGTAACAAAAATTGAACAAATCTTGTGTGGTGAGAGAAATATTTAACTGTTCTTCATTAGCGGAAGACGCTAAGTTGGTGAGTAAGTGCAGGAGGGCCAACAGTTGAGTTGTATTGAAGAAGAGGTAAATGCACACTGGTTTTTTTTCTGCAGTAACTGCAGAAAATGAAAAGCATTTGTTCGGTAGTGTATTAATACTAGGTTTGAAATTTAATGCAAGGTTTGATGGACGAGTTAGTGTTAGTTATTGCTGGAGAGTGGTAGTGTGTAGAAGATGGAAGTTGGCATTTTAAGGTTTCGAAGGACATTTTTGGAAAATGTGTGGACGTGAATGGTGGAGACGATTATGAAAAAGTGTTACTTAAAGTTGGGAAGCTTTTTAGGTGCGAGATGAGAAAAGAAAAAGCTTTTCTTAGTTTTTCGGCGGAGGGTAATGATTAGGTGTTTACGCAAGCAAGGATGTCACCGGTGGCCATAGATTCATATAGTATTTTGTTATAATTTTAAAGAAAAATGATGGGAAAAGAAGGGCTCCACATGAATTTAACAATACGAAAAGTTGTTGAGGCAAAAGCCGAAGACATTGAAGGAATCGATGAACCATGGATAAGTTTTTGTAGCCAAGAAAAGAATTCTAATTTGAATGTGTTAAAAACTGTGCAAGAAGAGTTAGGTAGACACAATAGTGTTACAGATGAAGATGGTGAGTCTCCTAATATTCCGCTGACATATATATCTCAAAGTTTCATGATGGCAGTGGACAATATTGAGAGAGATCTTAAGTTGTCGAGAAAAAGGAAGAGAGAAGAAATAGTTGGGTTAACGTGCAGTAGGGGAGTGATATTAATGAAGGGTACTCTGAGGACGCGTCAGAGGATTACGATTTTGCCAAAATGAGAGAGCTAATAGACACAGAGTACCCTACCAATTGGGAGCTTGGTATAGCATTTAGAGGGACGGAATGTTTACGGAGGTTTGGGAGAGTAGTCAGGCGGCGGAGAGAGTATTCGCATGTTCATCTCCGTTAGGATTGGGCCAAGGAATCAGATTTGAAGACAGGGTGGATAAAACTGTGGATAGAATGGTGGTGGATGAAACTGTGGACAGAATGGTGGTGGATGAATGTGTTAACGGAATGGTTAGGGAAGAAAGTGTGGAGATAATGTGGTTGAAGAACATGTTAACAGCAATGTAGTGGTCCAACATGTGGACATGATGGTGGGTTATCATAGTGGACAAAAAGTGAAATACATGTGGATATTACACCTATCAACACACATCTGAACGATATCTCAGGTAGTGAAGAAGTTCTGTCATCTTCTGAATGTCTGCAGACAGAATGGTGGTGGATGAATGTGTTAACAAAATGGTCAGGGAAGAAATTGTACACACACAAGGTGATAAAATCAGATAAGACGCGATTTATTGCAGAGTGTGAAGACAGCAATTGCAATTGGAGGATATATACAACAAAACATAAAGACTCCGAGAATGTGGAAATAAATATGGCTACGCTAAAACACATATGTGATGCAGGGTTAAGGTGTCAAAGAGGAAGAAAGGCGACAGTAACATTGCTTGGAGAGCTTATCCAAGCAAAATATGCACATTGGAAGACGGGATCAAGAGCTTGTGATTTATCGGAGATGGTGTTAGCTGAATTAAATGTAACAATTACATATATGAAAGGGTGGCATGCAAAGGAGGTTGCAATGAAGAGAGCAAGTGGCAAAGAAGAAACAAGTTACAAGTTTTTGGCAACCTATTTGCACTTTCTAAAGATAACAAATCCAGGAACATTATCGAACGTGCAAACGCAACAACAAAAGATGAGACAACATTGTTCAAGTATCTCTTCTTCGCATTTAGTGCATCAATTGTTGGGTATAAGTATTTGCGTAAGGTGATAGTAATTGATGGTACAACAACGAAAGGGAAATAAAAAAGCTGTTTAGTTGTTGCTAGTGGACAAGATGGGAATTATCAGATATTCCCATTGGCATTCGGCATTGTAGACTCTGAAAATAAAAATTCGTGGACATGGTTTTTCAATGAACTAAATCAATTCGTACTAGATGAGGAGGATTTTGTATTTGTTTCTAACAGACATGCGGCTATCTATGCTAGGCTAAGGGTTGTATACCCACTGGCGCATCATGTGGCGTGTAACGTTCAGCTGTTTAAGAACATTAAACATATCTACAAGTGTGATGGACTAGCAGCAATGGTGGGTAATTCAGCGAGAGCATACACAGTCGTGGATTTTTGGTACTGGTTTGAAGAGATCCAAATGAGAAACAACGAATGTGCAAAATATTTGATAGACTTTGGACTTTCGCATTGGACGCTTGCCTACTTTCTCAGGATGCGTTAGAATATCATGAGTAGTAACATATCTGAGTCGTTAAATGCTGTGCTGCAAAGGGCAATGACATTCCCTATTGTTACAATGGTTGAATATATAAGGACCATGCTAATGAGGTAGTTTTTCGAAAAAAAAGAGGAGGCGAGGAAGGTTAAGTCACGGTGTACACCAAAAAATTGAAGATATTCTCATCGAGCATTTGAAAGATGCAACACACTATGCAGTGATAGGTTCAACGGATTGGATATACCAAGTAAATGCGGTGAAGGAATAGATTTTACGGTGGACTTGTATAAAAAAAATGCACTTGTCGTGTGTTCGATGTATTGGAGATATCGTGCTGTCACGCTTTGGCAGCAATGAAAATTAGAAATGTTGATATGTACACTCTTATTAGTGACAGCCTAAGTGTAGAGAAGTTGTTGGCACTCCTAGGGAAAGAGATTCGGATGTAGCAACAAGTTGCAATGAGGTAGACACAAATGCACTGAATACTAGAAGAGGGTTGGAAAGGCCAAAGACTCTTAGAATACCCTCCAATGGAGATCACCCGGTAAGTGATATATGTTGTTAAGGAAGTTATATTTTCATATATAATATAATAAAATGTATCGTTTTTTGTGCACAGGGAAAAAGAGGAGCGAAAGGGGAGAAGAAAAAATGTGCAAATTGTGGAAAGAAAGGCCACAACTGTGCAACTTGCAAAAACCCAATATTGGAGAGTCGATTGATATATTCTGATCAATTGATATTTGGACATATAGGTTCCTTTTTTGTTTTGAAAAAATTACACCATTGGCTAATTTATAATTTAATGGATTGTTTTATGACTTGTTTATTCATCAACAAAGCGATTAGGACATGTTTTGTTGTAAGTGTAGAAGTGGACAATAAACCATAAAACTTCATAGTGGACATTTACTCTGACAATGAAACTAAAATCAACATTACGAGTAGTAAAGACATCTCAGTAATTAAAGATGTTCAACAATTTTAATTTACAAATCAGGACACAACCAAGACATGCAATGTTACAAACTTAATTTACCGGTGGACATGTTTTGTTGTAAGTGATTAGTGGAGATGTGTTGGTGTAAAACATCAGTGGACATGTTCTGTTGAAAGTGATTCTGTTAAGTGTAAGTAATTATGTAATGTGAGTTTTTCTGTTAAGTTATTAGCACAAAGTTAGTTGACAGGAAAGAGGTTTACAAGTTTTAGATAATCAGTAGACAATATCCATTATAGTGGCGAATACTAAAGACATCAAAGTAATTAAGGATGGACAACGAGAATTTGAAAATTACAAATCAGGAGACCACCATTACATGCAGTGTTGACAAGTCGAATTTACGGAAGCAAACTTGAATCCCGGAACCCGGTCAGAAGGATAAGTAACCATTGGGGGCATTCACGATCACGCCACCATTCGTAATATGTTGAACATGATTCATCCAGAATATATAGCGGGCAATCTTGTCCATGGGTTGGGGGGAAAGAATATATTTTTACCATGTGGTGGTAAATAAATCCCTATTAAGAGGGCCAATAGATTCAATGTCCCAGAAAGTGCATTGAGAGACAAAGACAGCGTTGTCAAACGACCCAGCAACCTCCTTAAACTTATACATTGCTGGCATTGCTTCATCATAATGTTGGTCGGAAAAAAGAATGAGTGCAAATGCAAAATACATCCGTGGGTCGGGAGATACTATGTTAAGTAGTAGTTGAGCACTAGCTTCAAGTGCACCATACTGGATAGCGAGTCGTAGGCTCTCCAGATAAGTAGTCTTCGGATTCCCAGCAAGTACACAGCAAAATATGAAGGACCGAAACCTAGAATCTTCGTTCACCAAAATGGGATGGACGACAGAATAATCTAGTGAAGCAGCCTGTAAGACGTTAGAATGAAAAGCGAGTTGCATACCTTGTCTCCCTGAAACAATGAGAGGTCGGAGCTGGGTTGCTCTATTATGGGCGACGATAATAGCAATCGATATTTGCAGAGATTCAGGAAGTGAAAACAATAAAGAGAAGTTCTGCATTGTAGTTTTGAAATTCTTCTTCCAAAAATTTAGTAACTCTATTATTTGATAGAGATTAGTGAATCTTAACTAATGAGAAGAAGTTGTATTTGTCTGTGTTATATAAAAAGGAAAATAAGAACAGTGTTGACACGCAGATGTTATGTAGGCTATTGTCCATAAAGTAATACTATTTCTAAAGTTGTTGTGTCTTATATGAAAATAATATAAAAAAAAGTAAAAGGTGAAATTTGTGGTCGAAAGTTGGCGGTGTCAATCCCTTAATTAACTGAGATTTTACTTTTAGTGGCAGATTAAATGGACTGTAACATCAAATCAAATAAAATGATAGCATTAATTGCATGGGTAAGGGTGAATTTTTTGTGAAGAGTGTTTTCCCGCGGATTGCTATTTTTAATTAACTTAAATATTAATTTTTTTAAAAAAACATTAAACCAGACAATACAGTAAAACCTAAACAACTCCTTTAAGTTGGCCCTCTGGGTTCTGAAACCTAAACCTAAACTCACATTCACAAAAATGGGTCGATACAGCTTTAGTCAGCCTTCATCTTCTTCAGCATCGCTTGATGAAAGTTACAGCTGCTATCATTTTAACAATATTATTGGGATTCTGAGTTCATGTTATTGTGGCAGAGACATTTGTGTAGAGATATCAAAATCGGAGACAAATTTTGGGCGTTGGTTCTACTCTTGCAAATTGATAGATGTAAATAATTTAGATTGTCTGTTTATATCAGTAAAGTACATCCTTCTAGGAAGTTTGGTCCACAACCGTGTTGTTTAGTCAGTTAATATCCTCCAAACTGTTTTTACTGTATTTGGTTAATGAATATGGAACAATACTTCATCACAACATTAATTTTGTACTCAATGCAGTTAATGTCCACCGATGAGTATATTAGTAAAGTACAAATAATCTTCTGATTTTTGGGAATTGATTGTCAGGAAGTTCGTCTGCCACGGCTATTGGTAAACATGTCTTCAAATGGTGTGATGAAGCATTGTTCGAAGAAGTTCAATCCCTCCAATGTGTTAAAATGCAGCAAGATGACCGCATTGAAATGATGACCGTCGGATTTATGGAGAATGTGTGATCCCCATGTGATATGGGCACGCGTTACCCATCACAATAATGAAATTGCTGAGCTCCATAAAGTGGTAGAAAGCCTAAACAGGAGTATTGAAGGTATGCGTCGGGAAGGAGTGAGTAAAAGAAGAGGCAAGGCGTTGATGGTAGTTGTTACGACTCGGATTATGTGTATCATTGGTGTTGTAATAGCGGTTGGTATTTAGGACTTGATGGTGTAGCACTCTATTTGGTTGTCGTTGAATTTCAGGATGTTGGTAGTGAACATTTTTAACAATGTTGTTGTCCACGAAAATTTGTTTTCTTAGGTTGTTGTAATAAGTATTATAATCATCATGCATCTTTGTTTCAGTAGCTAATGGTGAACATCTTTATTTCAATAGTTAATGGTGGATTATTTTGGCAATCATTAATTTGAATTAGGGAGAAGAAAAGGAAATAGAAAATTAATTGTTCTTGAGTACAGACAGAAGATCTAAACATTACAGAACACAGAATATTGATAACACAGTATATGTTAACACAAAAGTAAGTTTTAAGATACACAAAGGGGCAAGAAACAGATATCATAATAAAGAAAGAAGGTTCAAGGAATAACTAAGTTAGAGACTAAATGAACTCCTCGTAAAGGTCAAGAGCATATTTCATTCGGATATTCTCGACGTCAACGTCCGAGAGGAGATCAGTAGCTAAACCCTGCCCGCTTAGCTCAATGAAATTGATGGTTATAGGTCCCAACTTAATCGGACGTTTGGTTTGAAAGACGGTACCAGGTCAGGATATCTGAAACTTCTCTGAAACATCGTTGTGGTTGTTCCCAGAGAAATAAGCTGGTATATCAAAAAAAGAAGCACCTCAACAAATGGTTTCAAAATGATTTCCATCTCGTATTTCTTGTGCTTCTCTATATAGCCATCAAGAACATTTATGGTGCCACTGATAAGAGAGACGGATTGTAACGCCTGTGAACCAAAAAGTGGATTTTGGTTGGGTGTGTCGATTGACACGAGTGTTGTGAGTTGTGAGAAGTCGGATTCTTGGTGGCGTGTCGATCGACACAGGTGGTGTGTGTCGATCGACACGAGTTAAAATTGGACCGACCGGTTTGGTTCCAATTATCGGAGGACTGGTTAAGGAAACCCTAGGGTTGGAGTATAAAAGCCTTCAGCCATGTTTCTGGTCGGGTTTTGGCAGAAACTAGAGAGAAAAACAGAGATTTGGTGTTCTTGAGTGTTGGGGAGATTCCTGTTTGTTCTTGGGCATTGGAGGCTTGATTTTGGTGTGTGGGATTCGTGTTCTGCTCGATTGTTGGGGATTTCCGGATTTGGAGGCTGTGTTCTTCACGTTCTTCGCGCTCTTCATGAAACCTCATTCTTTTTCTTCCCGGAATCGAGGTGACTGTGTGACCGTAGGCTTACATAAGTGTAAGGAATAGGTAGTATGCGATTGCTTGTTGGATTTCGTGTGTTCTGTGAATGAAATTGTGCAGGAGACTCGATGAATCGCGACGGATTCGAGCCATGAGAGGATAGGCTCGTTTCTAGGTTCTGCGATGTCGTGTCGATCGACACCAGGGTGGTGTGTCGATCGACACGGGGCTGTATGTTGATCGACACCTAGTGGTTGTGTCGATCGACATGGATTGTGTATCGATTGACACCTAGAGGTTGTGTCGATCAACACAGAGTTCCTGGATTGGTTTGTGTATGATTGTTTCATGAATGCTTGTGTATGCTCATCCTGGTATTGTATCTATTGTTTATGCTTGTGTATAAATAGCCTGTAGATGGGATGACCGCGTCGCTGAGTATTTGTGATAATACTCACGCAACTCTTTTTGCCATGTCTTGCAGGTAAAGAGAAAATGTGATCGTGGAATCATGGCCGGAAAGAGGAGATGATCTAGTGTCTCGTCTTAGTGGTCGTAGCGTTAGAATTGCTAGGTTGCTAGTAGATTCTGAAATTATTGTCATTGGATTACTCTGGAATTTATTGAATTGAATATTGTTCTTATTGAATTGAACGGTTTAGGGAATAAATAAAGTATGGGATTTATTGATTTGGTTGTTATTGTTGATTTTAATTGTTTACGCGTTGCTTGTGTTGGCCCAGTCTAGAATTATGATCGGTGATGATCATAATCTGAAGGAAATTTTTTAAATTTTTGGGTTGGATCGTTTCATTTTGGTATCTGAGCCCTTATGGTTCTAGGGCGGGTGTAATTGATTGATTGTGTGATAATTTATTGATTACTCTATGCGTATGGAGTCCTAGATCATCTCTTCCGAGCCTTCAATGAGATTCCACGGTATGTGTTATTTGATTTCTGTTTTTCTAGTACTTAGTAATCTGCTGGTGAGTGCAGAGTGATGGCTAGAGGTGCTAGAAGCAGAGGTCGTGGGGGCCGTGGAGGCCGAGGTGGTCGTGGTGGGCGTGGGCGAGGACTTGTGAGTGAGTCAAATGCTGCGAGTGTGGCCCAGGAGACCACGCAGGAGCAGGTGACGGACTCGCAGGCGTTTCAGGAGGGGTCTGTGGGTGAGACTGCTACGAGTGCCAGTGTGAGGGCTGGTGGGACTAGTGTGGGTCCTGAGGTAGCTGGTGGTGCAGGGGGCCCAGGTGGGGGTGCTCCCGGAGGTAAGACCGAGATGATCGCTTGGCGAGTTTGCTACAGTTGATTCTGGAGCGGTTACCAGGTGGGGTGCCGGCTCCGGGTCATGCTCCAGGAGTTCAGCCAGGTGGGGTTGGTGTGCAGCCAGTAGTGACTGGGTTCAGCCGGGAGTGGCTGGTGTGCAGCCGGGTGTGGCGGTTGCGGAGGAGCATCCATCCTACCTGAGGATGATGGAGCAGATGCAAAGGATTGGCACTGTGTTTTTCTCGGGTGGTGCCAAGCCTGAGGAGGCCGATGAGTAGCGGCGGAGGTTGGAGCGGAACTTTTGCTCTATCAGGTGTCCAGAGGAATACTGGATTGACCTAGCGTTTCACTATCTGGATGGTGACGCGCATCTCTGGTGGAGAGGTGTTGAGGACAGGAGAGTACAGACCGAGATGATCTGGGAGGATTTCTTGGCTGAGTTTAATGCCAGGTATTTCCCGCATGAGGCGGTGGACCGGATGGAGTCCAAGTTTCTGAACCTGGATCAAGGAGATCAGACTGTGAGGGAGTTCGATTTGGAGTTTAGTCGACTCTTGGTGCATGCTGGTAGGAGCATGGAGGGCGAGCAGGCCCTGGTGAGGAGGTTCCTTGGGGGACTTCGAGCTGAGTTGAGGACTCGCTGCATGGCGAGTAAGTTCGCCACGAGGGCAGAGCTGGTTGAGACTGTTGCGGTGATTGAGGAGGACCTCAGAGAGCAGGCTGTGGTGGTTAGTCCACCGGTGCAGCAGCAGCAGACGGGTTCGAGCAGGAGCAGCAAGCCTGCACAGGGTCAGAAGAGGAAGTGGAAGAGCACTTCAAGAGCCGGTCAGGGTGGTTCAGGATGCTACGGGTGTGGTGGTATGGCCCACAAAGTGACGGACTGTCGAAAGAGGAGAGAGGATCAGGCAGCTCAGGTGTGCAATCACTGCAGGGAGCCGAGGCATATCAAGCCCAGGTGTCCTAAGCTACAGCAGATGGCGGTGGCGGTAGTGCAGCCGTTGGCGGTCCAGCCTCTAGCTCAGATTGCAGCGACGCCGCGGGTTTTCACCTCGGCAGAAGCAGGCGGTTCTAGCGCCAAACCGATCACAGGTATAATTTCAGACTTGTTATTTTTAAATTCTTTTTTTGATTGAATTTAGTCTGTTTGGAATTGTTAGTCTGCGTTAGAGTGTCGGGTCTTAAAGCACATGGGATTTGTGCAGGGACCTTAGTTGTGGGCGGATGTGAGTCCCACGTGTTATTTGATTCGGGAGCTACGAATAGCTTCATTACTCCGGAGTGTGTGGAGGACAGCGGGATCCTGAGCGATTCCGAAGAGCAGCCGGGAGTAGTTAAGGTTGCTGGTGGCAAGACGTTGGCTACTTTCGGGCGGGCTCGTGGTGTGGATGTTCTGGTGGCGGGAGAGTCGATGCCAGCAGATCTGCTCATTAGTCCGGTGGAGCTGTACGATGTCATCCTGGGTATGGATTGGTTGGATCGGTACAGGGTTCACCTGGATTATCATCGAGGACGTGTGGTGTTTGAGCGAGAGACAGGGAGGTTGGTGTTTCAGGGTATGAGACCAACTTTCGGGAGTCTTTTGATTTCAGCGATACAGGCCGAGCAGTTGATTGAGAAGGGTTGTGAGGCGTATCTGGCGACGATAGTGATGCCGGAGACTATTGGACAGGTTGCAAGTTGGGATATTCGAGTTGTTCGGGATTTCCAAGAGGTTTTCCAATCGTTGCTGGGATTGCCACCGTCGCAGTCAGATCCTTTTACGATTGAGTTGGAACCAGGGACGGCTCCTATATCTAAGGCGCCTTACCGTATGGCTCCAGCAGAGATGGCAGAGCTGAAAAAGCAGCGGGATGATCTGTTGGAGAAGGGTTTCATCCGGCCTAGTGTTTCACCGTGGGGAGCACCAGTGTTGTTTGTAAAGAAGAAGGATGGGAGTTTCCGGTTGTGCATCTATTACCGGGGATTTAACGGAGTCAGTGTGAAGAACAGGTATCCTCTGCCGCGCATTGATGAGTTGTTGGATCGGTTGCGAGGGGCTACTTGGTTCTCCAAGATTGATTTGGCTTCGGGATACCATCAGATTCTGATTGATGAGGCAGATGTTAGGAAGACGGCCTTTCGGACGAGGTTCGGACATTATGAGTTTGTGGTGATGCCGTTCGGGTTGACGAATGCGCCAGCAGCATTCATGCGGTTAATGAACGGAGTGTTCCAGAAGTATCTGGATGTGTTTGTGATCATCTTCATAGGTGATATTTTGGTGTATTCGAGGAGCCCAAAGGAGCACGAGGTGCATTTGCGGTTAGTTCTGGAGAAGCTGAGGAAGCAGAAGCTGTATGCGAAGTTGAGTAAGTGCAGTTTCTGGCAGCGAGAGATAAGCTTTCTTGGCCACGTTGTGTCTGCAGAGAGAGTTTTTGTAGATCCGGCTAAGATTGAGGCTATCAGAGGCTGGCCTAGACCGAGGAGTGCCACCGAGATCAGGAGTTTTCTTGGGTTGGCGGGGTACTACCGGAGGTTCTTCAAGGGGTTTGCGAGTATGGCGTAATCGATGACGAAGTTGACAGGGAAGGATGTCCCTTTTGTATGGTCTTCAGCTTGAGAGGAGAGTTTCGGGAAGCTGAAGGAGATGCTGACTAGTACATCGGTTTTGGCGTTACCCGAGCCGGGTGAGCCTTACGTGGTGTATACAGATGTTTCAGGAGTTAGTCTGGGATGGGGGTTTCGGCTTATTTGTTCCCGCACTTTAACCTAGTGCGAAAAATTCTACCCGCTTTGTCAGATTGTACTAAACACTACCTAAACTCTTTAAAATTTGAATTTTGGTACCCATACTAATTAAAATCTGTTTTTATACCTGAGCGCAAACGGTGTTAAAATTTCCGTTTAAATTGTTGAGTGGGTCGCCTAGTCAGTTAAATTAGATAACGAGTCAGATTTTATGTTTAATTTATTTTTTTTGGATTTGAATGCTTAGTAAAACGACGTCGTTTTACCAAATTTTTTTTTAAAAAAACAAAACCCTTTACAAGCCTAATAAAACAATCGTGTTCTTCTTCTTCTCACTTCAACTTCTTCGATTTCTGAAAAATCTCTTCTTCTTCGATTTCTCAAACCACGACGAATCCATTTTGAATGAGGACGTCGTGGCAATAATTTCCGACGATGAGAACACGGGAGCGGTTGGAAATCCGACGCGGCGAGTGAGGTGTTTGCTGCGACGGAGGAGGATTCTTCGTCATGATGGTGGTTGGCGCAAAGGGTCATCGAGAAGCTGAAGCTTCTTTATGGTATCATGGAATAAACGAAGACGAAGTAGAAGACTACTAGTCGCAAGAAGAAGGAGTCTATGTGAGAGAACATATGGAATTAATACCGAACATTTTAAGAGCATTTTCGTTAAGAGAATGAATATTTTTCCTCTAATTTTTCTTCTTTCAAATTCCTTACTTTTTCTTCCACTTAATAAAGAGTAATTTGTCAACTATCACGTACGAAAACAAGACTCAAAGTAGTTTTGATGCTCCACTTCTATTGTCGGGAAGAAAATAATAACCAAACATAGACGAAATTTATTTATTTATGAGAGAATCAAATAGCATAAAGACGATGTATCATACAGACTACAGTCTTCTTGGCTGTTTATTTATGAGCCATGAGACATTAGTTAGTTCAAGAAGGGTGGCTTTCGAGTTTACAATGGATACACTAAATAAAACAAGAGTTGGACCACATCTAGTCAGAACGAATACCTCCCATGAAGCTCCTTGGATCTGGACAATTACCCGTGAACTGAGCTTGCGAAAAGTCAAATCCTGGGTTCTGCAAAAATCCGATAGAGGCAGAACATGTAAAAATAAGATCGATTGGAAGAGATAAAAAGAAAAGCATACTTGAGCTCAATACGCGGTATATAAAACGGGATGGATACAAGTAGCACGAAAACAATAAGACAAAGCCGTTAAGGCACACATGGATCAGACCCATGTGTTCAGTCTAGCCATGTTAAGTAGCTCAGTGCATTACCAAATCGTTAAGAATCCGGTTAGACTAAAAGTGAACCTAAAGAGAATCACTACTTGACAGAGACACAAGAAACGAAATATAAAAACTTGCCTAAAGAAAATAATCATATTTGACATAGATTCATTCTATCCAGTAGATGGTGCCCAAGATTTGCTTCAGAGAACAATTCGAGGACCAAGATAGCCTATAGTCATATATGACATAGATTCATTCTATCGATATAAATCAATAAACATGCAATTACGAGTGCAATAGT
This sequence comes from Arabis hirsuta, assembly GCA_964056655.1. Taxonomy (NCBI): domain Eukaryota; kingdom Viridiplantae; phylum Streptophyta; class Magnoliopsida; order Brassicales; family Brassicaceae; genus Arabis; species Arabis hirsuta. Next base: position 12,502,402 of record OZ053309.1, on the reverse strand, counting down.
CCTATAATTAAGCGAAAATACGTCTAAACCTAAGCAAAAATCTACATATTTGGCAGAAATCCGATAACCATTTCACTTAAAAACCCAAAAAAAAAAAATCCTTGAAATCGAAAAATTTACCTCATTTTCCTGAGAAATCGAAGAACCTACAACACAAATTGGAGAACCAGCCACATATTTGCAGTTTTCCTACGCGAATTTATGAGAAATCGAAGAAGACCGTTTCCATTGGGGTTTCGTAAACGGAAGAAGAAGAAGTAGAAGAGATTATAGGTTTGGTTTGAGAAATTGAAGAACATCGTTTTCAGAAATCGAAGAACACAGGATTGGTTTGAGAAATCGAAGAATAAGAGATTTTTTCAGAAATCGAAGAAGTTGAAGTGAGAAGAAGAAGAACACGATTGTTTTATTAGGGTTGTAAGGGTTCTGTTTTTTTTTTTAAAAAAATTTGGTAAAACGACGTCGTTTTACTAAGCATTCAAACCAAAAAAAAAAAATTTTAAACTCGTTATTTAATTTAACTGACCAGGCGATCCACTCAGTAATTTAAACGGAAATTTTAACACCGTTTGCGCTCAGGTATAAAAAAGCCGATTTTAATTAGTATGGGTACCAAAATTCAAATTTTAAAGAGTTTAGGTAGTATTTAGTACAATCTGACAAATCATGTAGAATTTTTCGCATTAAATTAGAGTGCGAGAACAAATAAGCCGAAACCCCGTCTGGGATGTGTGCTGATGCAGCAGGGGAAGGTTATTGCATATGCTTCGAGGCAGTTGAGGAAGCACGAGTGCAACTACCCTACCCACGATTTGGAGTTGGCTGCAGTGATATTTGCCCTTAAGATTTGGAGGTCTTATATGTATGGCGGGAAGGTGCAGATATTCACAGACCACAAGAGTATTAAGTATTTCTTCACTCAGCCAGAGCTGAACCAGAGACAGAGGCACTGGATGGAGTTAGTTGCAGACTATGACCTGGAGATTGGGTACCATCCGGGTAAGGCTAATCTGGTGGCAGATGCGTTGAGTCGGAAGAGGGTTGCTTCAGATCAGAAGCGGGATATGGAGGCTCTGGTGAGTGAGATCAGTACCTTGAGGTTGTGTGTGATCTCACAGGAGCCGTTGGGGTTAGAGGCAACTAACCAGGCAGATTTGTTGAGTAGGATTCGAGTTGCTCAGGAAAAGGATCAGGGATTGATTTATGCTTCTAAGGCGGCCGGTTCAGAGTATGTGGTCTCAGCGAGTGGGATGATACTGGTGAATGGGTGGGTTTGTGTATCTAAGGATGAGGATCTGAGGCAGGAGATCCTGAGGGAGGCTCATTCGAGCATGTTATCTATTCATCCAGGAGCGACCAAGATGTATCGTGACCTGAAGCGGTATTATCACTGGGTCAGGATGAAGAGGGATATAGCTAACTGGGTTGCAGCGTGTAACGTGTGTCAGTTGGTGAAGGCTGAGCATCAGGTTCCGAGTGGTATGTTGCAGAGTTTGCCTATCCTGGAGTGGAAGTGGGATATGATTACCATGGATTTCGTGACGGGGTTACCGGTGTCACGGACTTATGATGCGATTTGGGTGATTGTGGATCGTCTAACCAATTCAGCACATTTTCTTGCCATTAAGAAGACTGATGGAGCGGCAATTTTGGCTAAGAAGTATGTGCGGGAGATAGTGAGGCTGCACGGGGTGCCAGCGAGTATTGTGTCAGACAGGGATCCGAGATTTACTTCAGAATTCTGGAGGGCATTTCAGGCTAAGATGGGCACTAAGGTGCATATGAGCACAGCGTATCATCCTCAGACGGACGGGCAGTCCGAGCGGATTATTCAGACATTGGAGGACCTGTTGAGGATGTGTGTGTTGGATTATGGTGGTCATTGGGCGGATCATCTGAACATGGTTGAGTTTGCGTACAACAACAGTTACCAGGCGAGTATTGGGATGGCTCTATATGAGGCTCTGTATGGGAGGCCGTGTAGGATACCATTATGCTGGACTCAAGTGGGGGAGAGGAGCATGTTTGGTGCAGACTTTGTTCAGGAGATGACGGAGAAGATCCGTGTCTTGTGGCTAAACATGAGGGAGGCTCAAGATCGGCAGAAGAGTTACGTCGATAGGAGACGGAAGGAGCTACGGTTTGAGCTGGGAGATCTGGTGTATCTCAAGGCAGCAATGTTGAGGGGTCATAACAGATCTATTTTGGAGAATAAGCTAAGTCCAAGGTTTATGGGTCCGTTCAAGGTGGTGGAGCGGGTCGGGCCGGTAGCTTATCGGTTGGAGTTACCTCAGAGTATGAGGGCTTTTCACAAAGTTTTCCATGTTTCGATGCTGCGGAAGAGTCTACATGAGTCTGAGGAGGTGTTGGCTAGGATTCCAGAGGATCTTTAGCCTAACATGACGTTGGCGGCGAGGCCTGTGAGGATTCTCGAGAGGAGAGTCAAGGTGCTGCGTCGGAAGAGTATACCGTTGGTGAGAGTCGTGTGGGACTATGACGGTATTGAGGAGGAGACTTGGGAACCAGAAGCGTCGATGAAGAGGAAGTTCTCGAAGTGGTTCGAGAAGAAAGCGATGGCTTGAGTGTCTTTCTGGTTTTCAGAGTCTGTATTAGCATGTTGATATGTTGTTGTTATGTATATTTCGTTTGTTGTTGTAACGAGTATACATTTGGAGATTTAATAAAATGAGTTTGCCTTATTAAATGTGTTATAAGATGTGAGTTCTTATATTTTTATGACTGGTGGAGTCATGTGATGGCTAGGAATGGAAGTTCTATGCGGCTTAGAGCTTGTTCATGTTCTTGGAGTGGCAAGAAATGAGTTTGTTCATGTTCTAGGAGTGGCTAGAAATGGAAGCTCTATGCGAGTTAGAACTTGTCTATTCCTAGGGAGAGTCTGGAATAGAGGTTTTATAGTGGTTAGAACTTATCTATTCCAGGGACTCTAGTGGAAACACCGAGTGGGGTGATGTGCATAAAACTTCTATGTAGGGTTTATGCAATTAGGTCTTTAAATTTATAACCCTAGGGAATTGCAAGTGCACAGTTAAGACAATTGTAGTACTTAGGGATCGTTCCACTGAGGACTAAGTGATGAATGCGCTACAATTTTATATGATTCGGATTAAGCTAAAGGAAAATATTATTTGGTTTTTGGGTTTTATGGAAGCAAATAACAAATCAATAAAGTAAAGGGATAGATATCAATTAAAATTAGAATTTAAGCAATTCACAAAACATATGCAAAACACAAGCAATCGATTTACAATTTTAATACTAGTTGTTCTAGAACTCATATCACTAAGGTAAGGTCATCCCACTATCGTGATGTAACTAACCATCTACGTTTTGCACCCTAATAGACTCAAATATCGCAGGTTATTACAAGGTTAAAACACTTTATGCTCAAGATTGATTGTTCACTAAACTCCTTAACTAACCTATCGAATTGTTAAAAACGCCTAGCTCATCAAATACTAGGTCCGGAGATATAACAAGCTTTTGGAGAGTATATCAACCTAAGATCACTCCTTGGGTAGCTAAGCCAATTCGTGCTTTGAGTATAAATAAAGATGAAGAATCAATTCTAGAATAAAACTCTAAACGATTAAATATGTAAAGACATAGAATTAAGAAAGTGCATAGAAATCAAATCAAAACTATAACTCTAACATGTTTTGCAACACGTAACAGCAAGAGTAAAGCACATAGATAGTATAATTCGTTGATCTATCTAAGCGTAAGGAGTTAGATCTCATCTCTTTGCAATAGGGCAAAGTCAATCTATCCTTAAAGGCTTCTAGAATCAAATAAACATTAAGAACAAGAGAAAAAACAAAATACATTGTTTAGGTATTGATTTAGGCTGTTAAGGCCGGCTGCTTGAGTTCCTAGAGAGGCTAAAAGCAATTATATATAGGGGTTCAAGGAGACATAAGTCGGTTAGGGTTTCTTCGGGCAAATACGTCTTTTTGGTCGAAACTGAGGCAATATCGGTCCAAACAACGGACGGGTTGTGTGACCGGTATTGGAGGCTTCCATGACCGGTGCTTGGTTCCATTCTGCACTAACTTCACTTCGAAGGCAGTTTGACATGTTCTCAGTGTTTCGGGTGTATCTTCCAAAGTACAGCTCCAATTGATGAAATTCCAACTCCATTGGAAAGCTAACTCAAAGGGGCATCTCCATCCTAAGTTTCATTAAATTCCCAACTGATTTGATCCTCCGTTCTTCATCGAACTTCTGACATATACGTTCTGTCCAGTTTGAGAATGTGCATTATCTTCAAGATAAAATGACTTGGTTTGGTTTCTTTGACTTGTATGAGTAGCTAAATCTTATATGACACTCTTTTTGCTCCATTTTAAATCCTTTTGATGATAAAATATGTTAAGACCTTAAAATCTACATATACGAGAAAACTACCTCTTTTGGTCCAAAAGCTTTATTAATAAAACCATAGTAAAATAGATAGAAAAAGTGGTAAAATATAGGGTATATCAACTCCCCCATACTTATCTTTTGCTTGTCCTCAAGCAAAAATTCTTCAAGAATTGAGAAGAGGTTTGAAATTCGGAAGAACTCACATATCCTTTGGATCGTTGCATCTAATTTTAAACCTGTAATCCACATGAAACAAGATTAGCTCATAGACGTTTTCATCTTCTTCCATCACGAATTCGCAACATGTCCATACTCTAAATCTCTGTCCCTGCAAAAATCTCAACTTCAAATCAATTGACTCTTTCTACTCTCTTAGATTTAATGAAATCTTCCCATCAAGAATATAATTCAAGAAAAACGGGCTAGGTATTGGGAAAGGCTGATTTTAGTGGTGAGGTTAAAAGTGTTTAGGGTTACCATAGACTCCGGGTGCGAGATATTATGCAAAATCGCAAGAGAGAATGGACCTGTTGATGTCCATAATTTCCCAACCACTTCTTCACGTCTTTCTCCCCCAGACTTAGATCTTTCTCCGGGAATCACTTGAAATCTCTTCTACTCATCTCTTCTTTTGTATCATGACATTCCTTGGGTATTCTTTGGCCATAAGACTCTTAGAATTACCGTTTTTCTTTCCCTTAGATTTTTTTTCTTTTTCTTTTCTTTTTTTATTTTTTTTTATTTTTTTATTTTTTTATTTTTTTATTTTTTATTTTTCTTTTGACGGGGGAAAAACGGTATCTTTTTGATATAAATCAAGTATAGGCACGAATTGTTACCATGTTTTTAAGTATCCGAGGAACGGCCAAGCTCTTTGAAAATCGATATTTGTACTCCACCATTCTTTACCAAATCGTCGCATCTCTAGTGATTGAAAAATTGCGTCGATCCTTTTCTCTCCGACGTTTTTGCACATATCTGCAAGTATGAAACTAAAAGAGAATGCATGAGGTCTGAAAAAAGGTAAAGGGTTTTAGGTAGGATACCAACTAAAGATGAGCTGACCATTCATTACAACAAAGAGTGGTAAAAGAGGATAAGATGTCATAAATGTGTGATTCGTTTCCTTGATCTAACATCCTTAATAAGAAGGGATCAAAAATCATATTAATAGTCCAAATAGAGAGTCAAAATCATATCCATAAAAAAGTTGCAAGTAGAAATTTTCTGAACTGAAGCTCCATCATGAGGTTTCTGAATCGATTGTCATAATCAAACCCTGCAACAATGGTTACATAGTCTTTGAAATCAAAACGTCAATCCTAGGAAAGTGTCATAATTCCTATCTTATAATTTTTATTTAAAACGATTTTTTATTTATTTGAAAATAACTTTTGAAAAATCCTTTTAAAAACATAACAACCAAACACTAACAAACGTGTTAGTAACAATAATCCCCCCAGACTTAACTTATACCGTCCCCGGTGTAAAATTAAATCAAATTAAGGGAGTAATGATGAAAATTTATTTGAAAGAAGAATCAAAAAGATAGAGAATAGAATGATAGTACCGGTGAGCTGTAGATATTGCCGGCAAAAATCTTAGGTTGTCGCGATCAATCTGAGATCTTCGTTGTTTTTGAGTAGTGGGTATCCCGTATGAATCGAAACCATGCTTTGTATTTCCAATGTCTCCTCTTTCGATCACATCTCTTTTGAATGGTGGATAATGCTTAAGACGATTTAATTGTGCGTCCACAATCGAAATCTCTTGGAAATCCTGTTTAAGAGCAACATATCCTTGCAAAAACACTTGAAATCACTCGTTAAATTTATCTTGGATCAAAGTTCTCAAAACAATTGTATTAAATTCCAAGTCCAAGGAAAGAAAAAATAGATATGGAACAAAAAGAAATCAAAATAATGAATCCAAATTGTTAGAAACTATCAATATAGGTGAAATCAATGAATGAATATGTCAAGATGTGAAAATCATGTTTAAAACCATTTAAATCTAACCAATATTTTAATTTCTATTGCAAAAAACCATGAATTAAATAATTTTTGAGTTAAATAATCATGAAATATGCAAAAATAAATTGGTTCTTAAAAATTATGTGTGAAAAATGGTTTTAAAATAATTAAAAGAGTGAAAAAGGAAAAATTCACCTCTTTTGACCAAACGGTTAGGTGGTCAGCTCGGTGGTTCGAAGCGGTGGTTCGGTGGTCCATGGCTCGTGACTCCGGTTAGTCGTGGTGGTTGGTGGAAACGCGGTTTGGCCAAAACCGGTCTAGGTATTGGGTGGCTAGTCGCGGTCAAGGATGGTTCGAGACGTGGCTCGGGTCCAAAGCGGTTCACGGCACGAGACGGTGGCGGTGGATTTGGAGTCGCGGGTCAAGGCAGTACCGGTCGTGGTACCGGTCGGCGGGGTTGACCGGTATTGGGTCGCGTTGTGTCGCGGGATGGTTCGGGAAGGTGTGGGTCGCGGGTAGGGTCGGGGTGGTCGAGACGGGACGGATCGGGAGCGAGTACCGGTCGGGATATCGGTCGGGTCGGTTGACCGATATCAGGACGCGTCGTGTCGCGGGATGTGGGTAGCGGGAGAAAGGGACAGGACAGGTCGAGACGCGGCACGGATCGAGACGGGACGGGATGCGGGAAGGTATCACGGGGTGGTGTTGCGTACCAGTCCGAGTACTGATCGATACCTCGGGTCGGTACTGCGTGGAAGATGGTCGCAGGTCGAGGCAGAACGGGCCGAGTACCGGTCGCGATTTACGACCGGCACGCGTGACCGGTGCTGGGTCACTCGTATCGCGGGGTGATCGGGACGCGATACCGGTCGAGGACGTGGGTCGGTATCGGGTCCGGTACGGTCCACTCGTCGTGTCGCAGGTCGAGTGGTCGTGTCGCGGGAAGGGTTGTCGTGTCGCGGGTCGATGGTCGTATCGCGGGACGAGGCATATCGTGTCATGTATCGGTCGCAAAACACAACCGGTACGTGTGACCGATATTCGAGCACTTGTGTCGCGGGAAGATCGGGACGCAATACCGGTCACAGATGCGGGTCAATATTGTGTCCGGTATGGCCTCGTGTCGCGGTAAGGGCATCTTGTCGCGGTACACGTAATCTTTCGTCGAGCATTTTCTTCGTCTATACACATCGGAATTGAGATCCGAAAGATGATATGGACTCTTGAAAACGAGATCTTTCCAATGGTATGGATATTGTAGCCTGTTCGTGGTGGCTGGAACAGTGAAAAATCTTGAAGATGCGGCTTCGTAACCTATCTTGACGGTCTTGTTCAATCGGTCATAACTTGCTAACTGTAATAGCAAATCATGTTCTGCTTTTTCCTATAGCTTCATAAGACTGTCTCCTTCGTGTATACAAAATTTCAAAAACGTCCGGGCTGATATAAAGCTCCATTCATTCCATGAATGAACAGAACAAGTCGTATTCGATCTCCTTTTCATCGTTCTTCTCAAAAACACATTTGTTTGTATTTTAAAATTTTTTTGTAAAATCCTGAAAAATGCATAGATAGATAAAATAATGAATGACAATATTGAAAAAAATAAAATCAAATCCAAAAATTTAGAATAAGCAAAGCAAAAAAAATCAAAAACATAAATATGGGTTGCCTTCCATAAAGCGCTTGTTTTAAGTCGGATAGCTCGACTCCTTGGGTTTTTAGGGTGGTGGAAGGTCTTCTAAAGGCTTGAGGTTGCCTTTAGCATGTGAATGAGGTTTCCTTAAGTCGTTTTCTCCATCTTCATCAAATTGGTTTGGCTCATTGATCGACACTTCTCTTTTCTCCGAAGGAATGTATACTTCCACCGTTTCTTCGATTTTTGTTAAACGATCATCGAGTTGCTTCACACGGTTGGAGGTCCCGATTGCTTCTCCTTTGAGGGCGGTTGTTTTTCCAATAAGATCATTAAAATGTCCAGCCAAAGAGAATTTAACATCCTCAATTGCTTGAGCATGTTGCGCTTGTTCTTTCGTAAGAACAAGTATCGTAGACAATACTTCTTGATGAGTAACTTTGGTCTCCTCCAATGCTTTCTCGGCTTCGTGGGCTTTGATAGCAGTGATATTGAGGCATGTTGTAAGTTCTTCTAAGTTCCCATTAGAGCTTGTGGTCTCCGTTTCAAAGTTCTCCCAAAGACTACCAAGGCTACGCTTGAAACCATGAAGTTTTCGTGCATCGTCTTGAAGATCTTGGGAATGTTTCTTTTGTACTTCTTCAAGGAGGGCTAAGCGTGAGGCATTCTCTTGTATTTGAGCAGCAAGGTTGTCAAACTTCTCATCAAAAGTTGAGATCAAAGTGTCCATCTTGGTATCGACCTCACGAAAGATTTGTGTAGCTTCCATGATGCGTTGCATCAAGGTGTCTTCTTCATCTTCTCGGCGGTTTGAGTGGGGATGGTGGTAGGACTGTGGTGATGGTGACGGACGGATATGATGACGATGAGGGCGACTTTCTCCTCCATAAGCTTCCCAATGACGATACAAGTATGGATTGTATCGATTTTTGTGAGATAGTGGCGGTTGATGGAATTCATGAGGCATGGGGATGTAATCTCCAACTTCTTCACGAGGGTAAGGGCTCGCCATTCTATTTGGATTGTGATGCTCCATTGACAAATCTCTGAAACTCACAAAGATTAAAAACCAAAAACAAAAACGAAAAATTAGAAAAATCAAAAAAGAAAAACAAACTTGACTTAACCGTTATCAAAAATTTGCAGGCAATCAAACAAAAGTCCCCGGCAACGGCGCAAAAAAACTTGATGTGCATAAAACTTCTATGTACGGTTTATGCAATTAGGTCTTTAAATTTATAACCCTAGGGAACTGCAAGTGCACAGTTAAGACAATTGTAGTACTTAGGGATCGTTCCACTGAGGACTAAGTGATGAATGCACTACAAACCTATATGATTCGGATTAAGCTAAAGGAAAATATTATTTGGTTTTTGGGTTTTATGGAAGCAAATAACAAAGCAATAAAGTAAAGGGATAGATATCAATTAAGATTAGAATTCAAGCAATTCACAAAACATATGCAAAACACAAGCAATCGATTTACAATTTTAATACTAGTTGTTCTAGAACTCATATCACTAAGGTAAGGTCATCCCACTATCGTGATGTAACTAACCATCTACGTTTTGCACCCTAATAGACTCAACTATCGCAGTTTATTACAAGGTGAAAACATGCTTTATACTCAAGATTGATTGTTCACTAAACTCTTTAACTAACCTATCGAATTGTTAAGACGCCTAGCTCATCGAATACTAGGTCCGGAGATATAACAAACTTTTGGAGAGTATATCAACCTAAGATCACTCCTTGGGTAGCTAAGCCAATTCGTGCTTTGAGTATAAATAAAGATGAAGAATCAATTCTAGAATAAAATTCTAAACGATTAAATATGTAAAGACATAGAATTAAGAAAGTGCATAGAAATCAAATCAAAGCTATAACTCTAACATGTTTTGCAACACGTAGCAGCAAGAGTAAAGCACATAGACAGTATAATTCGTTGATCTATCTAAGCGTAAGGAGTTAGATCTCATCTCTTTGCAATAGGGCAAAGTCAATCTATCCTTAAAGGCTTCTAGAATCAAATAAACATTAAGAACAAGAGAAAAACAAAATACATTGTTTAGGTATTGATTTAGGCTATTAAGGCCGGCTGCTTGAGTTCCTAGAGAGGCTAAAAGCAAGTATATATAGGGGTTCAAGGAGGCATAAGTCGGTTAGGGTTTTTTCGGGCAAATACGTCTTTTTGGTCGAAATTGAGGCAATATCGGTCCAAATAACTGACGGGTTGCATGACCGGTATTGGAGGCTTCCATGACTCTTCTAGAAGGTTGGCAAAAGTTTGGATATCGGCCCATGGGCTGGACCGGTGCTTGGCTCCATTCTGCACTAACTTCACTTCGAAGGCAGTTTGACATGTCCTCAGTGTTTCGGGTGTATCTTCCAAAGTACAGATCCAATTGATAAAATTCCAACTCCATGGAAAGCTAACTCAAAGGGCTATCTCCATACCAAGTTTCATTAAATTCCCAACTGATTTGATCCTCCGTTCTTCAGCGAACTTCTGGCGTATACGTTTTGTCCATTTTGAGAATGTGCATTATCTTCAAGATAAAATGACTTGGCTTGGTTCCTTTGACTTGGATGAGTAGTTGCATCTTAGATGACACTCCTTTTGCTCCATTTTACATCCTTTTGATGATAATACCTGTTAAGACCTTAAAATCTACATATACGAGAAAACTACCTCTTTTGGTCCAAAAGTTTTATTAATATATATAAAAACCATAGTAAAATATATAGAAAATGTGTTAAAATATAGGGTATATCATGGGGGTTGTTTCGGATGACCTAGTAGGGGTCATGGATGTGATGATATTTCGGGTGGAGGATGTCATGATGGAGCCACGGAGGTGATTCCGGTCGACAGGTGCTTATGATGTGCGTTCAGAGTATTGCTCTAGGGGATGGGTGGGTTTCCTGCATACTTGAGGGATGGTGGTTCTCTCCAGGGGACGGGTGGGTTCCCTGCATATACTCGAGAGTTGGTGGTTGTCTCTAGGGGATGGGTGGGTTCTCTACATGTACTTTGAGGGATGGTGGTTCTCTCCAGGGGACGGGTGGGTTCCCTGCACACGTAGCTCAAGAGGTGATGATCCTGGGAGTGGGTGTGGTGTATATGTATATGAGTTATGAGTATGAGTTATGAGCAGTAGCGTCTGAGCGTGGTCGTGAGTATGAGACTGGATGAACTTCGGGGATTGGGAGTGGATCTCAGGTGGTGCTGACCGGGTTGGGGTCTGGATTGCAGCCGTGGCAGACGGTGCAATGGGGCTAGGGTGAGCCTAGTAGAGCTCGGGGATCAGGTGTGATCACGAGTGGTGCCGGCCGAGGGCCAGGAGTGTGTGGTGGATGTCGAGTCTAGGGTTTTTTCTTACGTTTATAACTTCGTTCGGACAACCCTGGTAGCATATGTAGCACCGTTGGTCGTACATGTTCTTATTTGATTGTTGTGCGATCATTTGGTCCAATTTAGAGTCAACGGTTGGTCGTGCATGTTCTTGTTTGATTGTTGGGTGATCAATCGGGCAGTCCTTATCCGGACCAAGGGATGTTGCATAGTTGATGTTTCCAGGAGAATCTGGTCGGGTTTTAGGCAGAAGTGTTAGCCTTAGTGAGACGGAGTCGCGTGATTCGAGGTCGAATCCGTGTTAGTGGGGGAGAATTATAACGCCTGTGAACCAAAAAGTGGATTTTGGTTAGGTGTGTCGATCGACAGAGGTGTGTATGTCGATCGACACGGGTGTTATGACTTGTGAGAAGTCGGATTCTTGGTGGTGTGTCGATCGACACAGGTGGTGTGTGTCGATCGACACGAGTTAAAATTGGACCGACCGGTTTGGTTCCAATTGTTCGGTTCGGTGGACTGGTTAGGGAAACCCTAGGGTTGGAGTATAAAAGCCTTCAGCCGTGTTTCTGGTCGGGTTTTGGCAGAAACTAGAGAGAAAAACAGAGATTTGGTGTTCTTGAGTGTTGGGGAGATTCCTGTTTGTTCTTGGGCATTGGAGGCTTGATTTTGGTGTGTGAGGTTCGTGTTCTGCTCGATTGTTGGGGATTTCCGGATTTGGAGGTTGTGTTCTTCACGTTCTTCGTGAAACCTCATTCTTTTTCTTCCCGGAATCGAGGTGAGTGCGTGACCGTAGGCTTACATAAGTGTAAGGAATGGGTAGAATGCTATTGCTTGTTGGATTTCGTATGTTCTGTGAATGAAATTGTGCAGGAGACTCGATGAATCGCGATGGATTCGAGCCATGAGAGGATAGGCTCGTTTCTAGGTTCTGCGATGTCGTGTCGATCGACACCAGGGTGGTGTGTCGATCGACACGGGGCTGTATGTCGATCGACATGGGCTGTGTATCGATCGACACCTAGAGGTTGTGTCGATCAACATAGAATTCCTAGATTGGTTCGTGTGTGATTGTTTTGTGAATGCTTGTGTATGCTCATCCTGGTATTGTATCTATTGTTTATGCTTGTGTATAAATAACCTGTAGACAGGATGACCGTGTCCCTGAGTATTTGTGATAATACTCACGCAACTCTTTTTGCCATGTGTTGCAGGTAAAGAGAAAATGTGATCGTGAAATCATGGCCGGGAAGAGGAGATGATCTAGTGTCTCATCTGAGTGGTCGTAGCGTTAGAATTGCTAGGTTGCTAGTAGATTCTGAAATTGTTGTCATTGGATTACTCTGGAATTGATTAAATTGAATATTGTTCTTATTGAATTGAACGGTTTAGAGAATTAATAAGGTATGGGATTTATTGATTTGGTTGTTATTGTTGATTTTAATTGTTTTCGCGTTTCTTATGTTGGCCCAGTCAAGGATTATAATCGGTGAAGATCATAATTTGAAGAGAAAATTTTTAAATTTTTGGGTTGGGTCGTTTCACAGATAAGCCAACCCAGTGGTTATTTCCCAAATCCATAGGGGCAAAGATGGTGTCCACATCCACATACCATGCAACTTTGTTAAACCAGCCAGGGACAATACCACGAACATAGTTCTTAAGTACACTACTCCAACTCCATGAATTTTTCTTCTTTGACTTGCTGAATCGTTGGTATTCACTGCAGATGCATGACTGAACCAAGTATCACGTATAGCTACCCGCCTGGTAAAAAATACAGGGCCATGTTTGCTCCATTGAAGGCTAAGCAAAGCTTCAAAATGCTGAATGATGTACAAAGTCAAAATATAATTATAAAGTGTAAACAAGAAAAGTAGGAAAAACATTGATTACATATTTACCGTTGTGTCAAGACATTTCTGCGGAGAGATAGAGTTCGTTGAAAAAAGACTTGTTAATAGTGTGACCATTGATGACATATTGGACAAAATTGGAAACAATATTAGTGGACAAGAATGATATCCATGGTCAAGATTTTAAATCATCATATTAGTGGACATAAGTAAATGATAATTGTACTTACTTGTCCCTATAGGATTTCAGCTTAGCAAGAAATCTTTTCTTAAGAGCTCTATCAATAATGTCAATAGTAGAAGAGTTCTTTGAAGAGGAGTCAATGAATCTTCGTGGGAGCTTGCGAGTTCTTTTGGAGGGTAAAACTGTAGTGTTGTCATCAACTTCAGTCTCAACCTTCTACTTCTTGCCGCGGGAGAAACCAGAAGATTGTCCATCACTAATAAGAGATGCTTCCTCATCATTTCCAGGTTCAGATAATCTTGAGCCTATAGTAAATAATGAGTTAGAATTTCAGAAAAAAAATCAATTTGACGAAAATAATAAAGGAGTAATAATGGTTACATGTTTAGAACTGTTTTCCCCAACTTCAATGGGTTCCCCATCAGCAGTTTTTGATCCACCGGTTAATGTACGGTTGAAAGAGTTGATAGCCTACGAAAAATAGAAAGTCAAAGTAAGAGGAATAGAAAAGAGACACAGGCAAGATTTGAAGAGGTTCGTAAAGAGTCACTTCTGTGTTTTGATCCTCATCAACAGGTCTCAAAATCAGTGCAAGGCTGGTGGAGTCATTGTCCATTAAAACATAAGGGTTTGCATCAGCAGGTTCAGAATTATTTTCCCCTTCGTTCTCAGAAGAAACACTTTCATCTAAAACTTCAATAGGAGGGTTTGCATTGCTATGCTGACCAATGTCTTCCTTAATAGAAGACAAATGCAGTGGACATCATATGAGTAAAGTAGTAGACATATATTAAAACACAGTGGACAATAGTTGAGGAATTTGTAAACGAGAGAGTGAAAACTTACTGTTGTGACTCAGGCAAACGTGTGGTTTATATCCTAAATAACACCAGAGCCACCAACATAGGCATCCCAATCAGAAAACTTAGATGGAATAACATTTGGGCCTTTCGATGGACTAGCATTTGGCCCTTTCGGTGGACTAACCTTTGTGGCTTTAGATGGACTAACCTTGGTGCCTTCTTGAATTAATTCTTCTTCAATAGGAGGTTCTTTAGATGCAGGGGCTGATTTCGCAGTACAATTTGGAGTGTCGCCCTTGGGGAGTACACTTATAATCTAGTTAACAAGTTTATCCTTTATAAGAGACCTCTCCAATGCAAAAGTTGACTTAATCTCAGCAGTGTGAGTAGCTTTTATGAAGTTGATCTGCCGAATCAATGCATCGACATCCATTGTAACAACTCGTTGTCCTGCATTCTGTGGTGGAGTTGGAGGACTTTCACCAACTTTACCTTTTCCTTTAACTGAACACGGCTAATGAAGCGGGCCAGTGTTCAACATTCTTTTGAGGAAGGTTAACTTTCCTATGTGGCTTCTCTCTCTTATGTGGTTTAGAGTCTACCACAAGAACAGGCCAGTCAGTTACACCACCGGACCAAGTCTCTTTTGAGAAGGGATATCGACGACTAATAAGAGTTTCTACATATATAACAGTCAGATCCTTGACCTCATCAAACCAATGATTAATTACTTCATATTCGGAATCAGAAGAGTAAAGTAGTGACGCGATTTCAAGCTGTAATGAATTACGAAAGCTAAGAAAATATATATGTTTGCGAATACATTTATAAACGAAAAATTACTCTAAAAAAAGTACTTACATTAGGAAGATTTTCAGTTTCCATAATGTTTAAGTTGTGAAACGTCTTTAGGTGTGACAGAGAAACTATGGACTTTTCAGTGAAAGTCTGTTCATCGTTGAAGTCAGGTATGAACCTCTCAAGAGCTGGAATGGCCTTGAAAAAAAGTAACTGAAATGCAAGGGTGAACCCGTGTGCTGAGAAGTGAATCTGATTAAACTTTCGGACAAGTTCTTCAACATCTTTTATCCTGTTACCAACCTTCAACATCTACAAGGTAAGTTTGAAGGACTTGCGGCCCCATGGATATTCCGCAAAGGTTTCCAAATCCTTAATCATTTCAACAATTTCGGTTGACGATTTCACCACGCCGCTTGTACAAAGTAAAATTCCCTCAACAATCACTATAAGAGCAAGACGAATTCTGCGCCAGCCAGACATCTTCTCAGAATCAGGCATCCTTTTGTCCCTCTTAAGACATGCAACAATGCCTTTGATAAGTAAAGACGACGGACCATCAGGAAAAAAGAAGATTCCAGTATGGATTATTGGGATCATGTGTTTGTCTTTTTTCAATTGTTTCTTGAGGCGGATATGGACCACAAGGAAGGCCGGTTAATATAGCAAACTCATGCAGGGAGAAACGAAATGGTTTGCCACCAAATTCAAACCAAATCTCATGTTTTTTCAGAGTGTGAAGTGATCGACAGAGCATCTGGTGGACGAGTTTACCAGATAAGGAAGACTTACGGACAGGGAGAGCGAAGACGGTTTTAAAACATGCGCCTTGCAGGAAATTGTATGCTTTTGTTCCCTCGAGAGCTTCAACCAAATCCAGTAAATACTCCGGCTTTGAATAAGAATTGATACGACCGTCCGGAGGATATATATCAGTCGCGTATAATCTCTTCGGAAGTAGATCTGGTATGATGTCATCATCGGGGATGGAAGAATAAACCGAAGGTGACGAATTGGCTTTCCTTTTTTTAGCCCTTCTTCGTAGTGGACATCTTTTGCTTCACACAAATAGAAAAATGTAAATTAGTAAAAGTTAAAACAGAAAAAGTAAAAGTTAAAACAGAAAAAGGAAAAGATTAAGTGGACATAACTACTGAATGATTGATATTATCTACAAAAGATTAAGGTTTCTCAAGAACACTTACAAATGATTTGAAGTGTAGAGTTTAGGGAACTCTTCAAAATCTAGAAAAAAACGTTTTGAGTTCCACCAAAAATCACTTTTCTTTAGTCGGAAATGGAAGCTTGCAAATGTGGAGAAAGATGATATTTTCTTGAAAATTGCCAGTTTGAACAAAGAGAAAGTTTATTATTTTGGTTTAAAAGAAAAATAACTGCAACAAGACCAATAAAGAACACTTACAAATGATTTGAAGTGTAGGGTTTAGGGAACTCTTCAAAATATGGAAAAAAACGTTTGAGTTCCACCAAAAATCACTTCTCTTTAGTCGAAAATGGAAGCTTGCAGATCTAGAGAAAGATGATATTTTTTTGAAAATTGCCATTTTGAACAAAGAGAAAGTTTATTATTTTGGTTTAAAAAAAATAACTGCAACAAAACCAATAAAGCAGTAAAAAGAGAGAGTGAAACGGTCTTAATCTTTTGTAACGTCAATCACATGTCATTTATGCGTGTGGCACAGCAAGCGCGTGTGGGGAGGGCAAAATTGTCAACTCGCAAAGGCTTGTGGCAGTTTTTCGACGACTTTTTTAATTATAGCATTTTTAGAAAAAAAATTGAATTAAATGGTATAACTGACAAATTTATCTCTTTTTAGACTAGAAGAAGAAGAAGTCTTTTGCAATTTTTTGTTGGAACTTTTTTAATTTTAAAGTTTCTGCTAACTCTCTCCAAATAACACCTCTTGTGTGAACTTTTGTGGTTTTATTTTTTACTAAAATCATAAGCAAAATCTGTTAAAATCCCATTAACCTTTTTTTCTTTAAAAAATTGTTAATGTTTGAATATCATGGGATTGTAAATGATTTTTAATAACTTTTTCTAAATTCTATTTTTAATAACACGAGATTTAGAGAATCATTTAAAAATCCATAGTTGAATAATATGAGATTTTAAAAGAAAACCAAAATCTTATAAAATTCCTAGTCCAATACACCCCCAACATTCATGCAGACAATAAAAAAATTACACTCTCTTTCTTTCATATATCTCATTATTTTGTTATTCACCGAATATCAATTTTTTGTTTTTTATTAATATTTATCTTCCTGATAAATTCGGTGTCTTTTTATAAACTTTGATTGGAACTGCCATTGAGTATTTGAAATTAATAGATGCATCGTCATGTCCCATCGTCATAACACTTTTGACCACTCCTTTAAGGCTTTGACTAAAATCATAAAATAAAATAAAAGTTTGGGAATAATCTGTAAAATTTACTATTTATTGGTACGAGAGCGTAATAAAAAAAAATTAAAACAAACGGCACGCAGTTTACGTTCCCAAAATTGTGGGACTCGTCAAAATATCTGCTTACGTCCATCAACTTTAACGTTGACTGAACGATAAAATAAAATAAAACAAATATATTATAGTTGAATTGTTTTTCCCATGCTAGCCTTTTAGATCTTTTCGGGAGAAGAAGAAGATAAGCTTTAAACGAATTTTTATAATATTTTAAAATCTATTCGAGATCTGTAATCTGACGGCTGAGAATCGTCGTGCAAAGCATCCCCAACCGTCCAGATCATAGCTGGGCCATAGCTTCCTTTAGTTTCCCAAAGAGGAAAAATAATTCTATCACGAACATTTCGCTGGTCCATTTTCGATACTTCCATTTTTATAAAACTGTTTTTTCTTAAAACTAATTCGTAAATATTTTTCCGAAGTAAGTAAAATTTCCTTTTCGTATAATGAAGTAGTTTCTAAAAATTTAATTGTTTCTCTCTTGGAAAAAGTCAAGTAATTGTGCAGAAAAATAGAATTTTTTTGGAAAAATGGAAATACATAGTAATAAAATTGGGAGTATGAAAAGAGATAAAAAGGAAATTATTTGGAATTTGGGAATAATAAAATGAGGACGTGGCACTCATACCCTTTCCACAGAGGGATATAAACAGCGTCTGCCTCACGCCAAGAGAGAGATTTAGAGAGAGAGAGAGAGATCTGATCTGTGAACTTGTATTGTAGGTTTTGTTGTTTTGAGATTTGATCAGAATGAGCGGCGGCGGAAACAATGGTGGTGGAGAGAGACGCAAAGGTTCGGTGAAGTGGTTCGATACCCAGAAGGGTTTCGGTTTCATCACACCCGACGATGGTGGTGACGATCTCTTCGTTCACCAGTCCTCCATCAGATCTGAAGGCTTTCGTAGCCTCGCCGCTGAGGAATCTGTCGAGTTTGAGGTTGAGGTCGATAACAACGGCCGTCCCAAGGCTGTCGAAGTTTCTGGACCCGACGGTGCTCCCGTCCAGGGAAACAGCGGCGGTTCTGGAGGACGCGGTGGTTTTGGCGGTGGTGGGCGTGGTGGATACAGCAGTGGTGGTGGAGGAGGTTATGGAGGTGGCGGTGGTTATGGAGGAGGTAGAGGTGGTGGTGGCCGTGGAGGTAGCGATGGCACTTGTTTCAAGTGTGGTGAACCAGGTCACATGGCGAGAGATTGTTCTCAAGGTGGTGGAGGATACGGTGGCGGTGGTGGTGGCTACGGAGGAGGAGGCGGTGGTGGAAGGTTCGGAGCTGGTGGCGGTGGTGGAAGCTGCTACAGGTGTGGAGAGTCTGGGCATTTTGCAAGGGATTGCACAAGCAGTGGTCGTTGAAGCAAACACCTTCAAAGTGGTGTAGAAGGGTAAATCAGTCATTTCACACATGGAAACGATCCTCTTCTCGCCGCTTTACTATCAATATATTATCCTCTTGCATAATCTATCCTTTTCTTTTTTTTTTTGTTATCTTCATCTCTTTGGTGTTTTTTTCCGATTATTATGTAGGACTTGTGGTTTTGGTTATGGTGCTTGTGATGAGTAAGAAGCTGGATTGGTATTTGCAAGTTTTATCAAACTTTTGGTCATGTATGTGCAAATCTCTTGCTCTATATTCCAAGCGTTCATACATTTTTTCTGTTTAATTTTGCTTTTTCTTTGACCCTTAGTTTCGAATTGAATCCATTTAAGACGTGTTATTGTCGCTCTCAAAATTTTGGGGTCTTAAGATGCAAACGGAATAACGGATAAACATATTGTTCTCTACGAAGATCACTACAATGATTGTCCTTGATGAAAGATTTGGCGTTATTTCTAAAGTTTTGTTTTTTTTTCTTAAATTTCCAAAGATAAAAAGACAATAGAAATAGACCAACTTTAGATGCAAAACGCACCCAAATGCCAAAACACAAGGGAATTGGTATTGGTAGAACTAAACGAATCCAAATCTCGAAAGTGATCCATGGAAAAGGCCAACTTTGGTGGCACTGGGGACTACTCATCGTGAATTTTTGCTCTTGGGCTGGCTCGATCACTACTTAAAGGCCATGAGTGTGATTGAGGTGAGGATGGCTGATCGGAGGAGGCGAGGCCATAACCGGAGGAGGGCACTGGTAACATTTGGTGAAGAGGCCAAAGGTGTCAATCTGGTGAACAAAATTGATCATACTAGCCCAACCACCGAACCCGAATCCAACAATAAACACCCACACCACAATGAATGCATTGATGGTGAAAGCTCCGCTCCACCTCCCCAAGAACTTAGGCGGCTGCTCCACGGCATTCTCTCGAGCGGCCGAGGAACGGAAGGTGAAGATGTGAGCGAGTGCAGGGATGATATAGACCGTGAAGCTAACCAGGAGTGATCCAACGGTCGAGTTAATGGGACCGAAGAACGGGAATACGATTGCAAGAAACCAAATGGGTATAACCACCGGAAGCCTAGCGGCGGCTCGTTTACACATGCTCCGGCACTCGTGCATCCCTATGAGCTTCTCCCACACGAAGTAAAGCGGCGTGCAAGCGAAACCAAACGTTATAAACTGGTGGATGAGCATGAGCACGACGGCGAAATCGCGGTAAAGGCTCTTGGGGAGAAGAGCAAACGCGTTTGAATGGTTTAGAAGCAAATCGCCAAACGCCCAGTAAACCGCAGACGCAGAAGGTAGCGTTAGAGTCAGAACGTACACAGTCGCAAACAGATATATAGACTTGAACTTCTGTGGCTTCCACATCGCATGCATTATCTCTCTGCAAAACATAAACAATGCAAGTGAGTGGTCATTTTCATGAAGCTTTGATTCCGGTTTTACCCTTATGACACGTGGATTGATGGGGGGTTAAAAGGGTAAAGAACAAGAACATACACAGTAACAGCATGACCTCCGAATGTGTAAAGAATGTTTGTGGCCCCTGTGAAGTACAATACCAGCTTGGTTGGTCCTGAATGCTTCACTCCTTCTACCTATACACACATACACAAAAATGTTACATTATTTGATATTAAATTACAGGGATTAATCTAATCTCTAGCTCATTCTCTTCCTTTATCTACAAGTTTATTTATGTGTGTGATTAAACTATGTCTGACACTAATGTATAGGGTTGGGGGTAAAGTGGGACCGAGCACATGTTGCTTGAAACATAAGGGCCAAAAAAAGACACAAGAAAGAAGACAAGTTTGTTGATGTTTTTGAGTCCCCTTAAGCCAAGACAGAACCAGCTAATCTACTCATGAATAATTAGCAAGAAAGTTCAATAATTATAGTTAACCTGGCCATGGAGGATGGAGGCAATGGTGAGATACCAAGCAGTGTAAGTGGTCATCAAGAGTCCAAGAAAAGACCAGATCCTGTAGTTGTGGAAAGAAGGAATGAAGACTGTGGTTGCACAACATGCCCCAAATATGTATGTCCATGTCCTCTTGTCCAAATTGTCATTTATGTAGTATATGTTGCTGCACAATTCATTGTCATTATTACTAAACCACATCATCATCATAATCAGTTTTATATCCATCTCTTGAAGAATAAAAATTGACTAAGTACCTGGCACAGGCTATGAGCTGAATGACAGATCCAAAGAGAAGGAAGGTGCAGTTAAATGCTAACCCAACATTCCTCCAATGCTTCCCAAGCAATCCATCAAGAACCTCGAACCACTTCAAACCCAAATATGTCAATCAGTATCTCACAAAATCAATATGAAAGAGCTAGTAAGTAGAAATTGATTGATAATGAAGGCAGTACCTGAATGACATGGTTTCTGAAGTTAACTTTCTCTCTCTCTTTTCTGGTTCTGTATTCAACATAGAGAATACTTATGAGGTAAGCAGTCCAACTACCTAAGAGGCCATAGAAGAGCTGAAACAGAATCCCTGAGAGCATCCCAAGCTGTGAAAACGAGTATGGTAGTGTCAACAGCACTTGCGCCACCTAAACACAGAGAGAGAGTAAAAACCAAGACTTTGTTTCCATTTTGAATCTTGGAATTAATAAAGAAACCAACCTGGTTCGAAGCGCAGCTGAACCAAGCATCATAAGCAGAACCACCATGCCAAAACATGTTAGAAAGCTTTGATTTCATGTCAGAAGCTTTCCCTTCACTCTCCATCTCCACATAGTTCCCCACAACAACAGTCTCCACTGCTTTCTCACCGTTCTCCATCTCTCTCTATCTCTTTGTGTACTACAACAAGTATCCTCTCTCTCTCTCTCTCTCTCTACTACAAACCAGTAGTACTGAGTTAAGAGTGAATGGAGAGAGACTAAAGATATATATATAGAGAGAAAGAAAGATAAAAATAGAAGAGTGTGATTGTGTGTATACGGAGAGGGAGACACGGAAGTAGTTTTTCAATGCAGAGGATGATGAGCAAAGCAAAGCTCCCTTTGTTCTTGATAGCTACTTGTGAGAGATTGTATTTCGGGAGTGACAAACATATAATCAGATTAATATACTTGTAACACTACTCTCGATTAAAGTATATTTTGCCAAAATTTAAATATCTAAATGAATTTTATTTATTGTAATTTTTAACCAGTATTCTGATAATTAATTTTCAAACCTAACAAAACAAAATAGTTATTGTTACTACCACCAGTAGTATTATTTACTGTTTTTTATTCATGAAAATTTATTACAAAATTGGTAGATTGACAGGGTAATTTTAGTAGTTAATGTGTTTGGTTTTAATAAATATTCTGTCAATTGTCAATCGTATAACAAAAAGTGCTTTCTTGCTCTTTTCTTTTTTTTTTACATTTGGGGGAAATGCGATAATTAGTTGGTAAATTTATTCTTTTTCTGGTTAATAAAAATTAAAAGGAAAAAAAAAAGTTATACCGCAATCACACTTTTTCACCAAGCTATGGACAACAAGTAACTCCATTTTTATTATTTTAACTTTGTTTTCGCCGGCTAATATATTTATATGTACTATAAGTAGAGGTTTGCTTGTTTTTTTCCAATGTCTAAGTACTGATTTGTTATTTTTTATCAGCAAATTAAATTAGCCTAGTAATCACATGGTTTAGCGGCGAGTCACGTTTTGCTCGCACGAGTGGGCTTTCGTTTCTCGAGCAAATTATTCGTTTACTATACTATTCTAAAATCTATTAGTTAAATTAAAACATTTTCTTAGCTAAACATTTTCAATTCGCTATAAGCTGAGTATACGAATGTATTCAAATGTTAAGTATATGTATTTATAATTGCGCTCTCCAGACCAACATGATCATAACTCTTGTGGTATCAATGATACGAAATGAATTTACATATTTTCTAAAAACAAAATAAAAACTTTGATAACAAGACAAAAATTCGGAAAAAGAATTTGGTATATACTAGTACATTAATATTCTCCCATGATTCGATCAAACATTTGTAATTTCGATGTTGCTACAGAAGTACTTGTATTTATTGATCTAGATTTTCTTTTTCAACTACTTTGATGATTTTAATAGGGATACTGCCTCAGCACTACAGACTTACAGCTGTAAATAATAGCTGTCAAAAACAAAAAGGACAATGGGCTTTCAATGGTAGAGCAAAAATTAGATTTTCAATATAAACAAAATTTGGCATAAAATATTGGTATTTGATTTAACTTCAAATCTAATGAAGAGTAGTAGAATACCGATGATTAACTTATTTGTAGGACTATAAATGAATTGTTGTCACATTTTATTCAGGGAAATTCTATAAATAACACATTTTCAAGTTTTGCTTCTAAAAATACCACTATTTTTTAAAAATTCTAAAAATATCATTATTTGTTAAATATTCCAAAAATATCACAAAATTAAAATTAACTTTTACCATTAAAAATTAAACTTTAAACCCTAAATTCAAACTCTATCCCCTAAAACTATATCTTGATTTTACAATAGTTAATCCAAATTCAAAAATTTAAATTATAAACTTTTGAAAATTAATTTTTGTGTTTGTAGTATTTTTGGAACATCGACTAAATAGTGGTTTTTTGGAATTTTTGAAAAATAAGAATATTTTTTGAGACAAAACTTCAAACTTCAAAGTGTAGTATTCTAGATAAATCTTCTATTACTAATTTGTATGAATATACAACTATGACTCATAAAGTTCAAAAAAATCAGGTTGGATTATCTCTATTGTTGAAGTATCAATTTCTGATTAATCTCTTCGTTTCACAAATAATGACATTTTGATTTAATATTTTCTGTTACAGAAAGAATATCATTTTAGATTTTCGGTATGGTACATCTTTTTGACAAATTATTCTAATTTTAACTTCAATTAAAATATCAATTTTAACTTCAATTAAAATATCAAATAAATTTTAAACAAATAATTCCGATAATCACTTTCTACACAAAATCAAACTCAATTAAGTTCTTGTAATCCCAATTATATTGAATCACCATACGTACATTAAATATAAGTATTATATTTATAAATGAAACTAGATCTATTAAAATGTCTCAAGAGTTTTTTTGTTTTTTAACACAAATATTCACCGGTAGAAGATTTAAAGCAAATAGTATTCTTCTTTATCTTTTGTTGGTGAAAAGTTAAAATAAAAGTCATAGGATCTAATTTATAAACTCTCAAATAATTTAAATTTTTGTTTGTTTGCATCCACTTCAAGTTGGCTCCAATTGTTTTTATCATAATCTTAAGCTAATGAACAATTGAAAACTTTTTGCCTCCAATTTTTTTTTTCCGATGGTAAGAGAGTCTTGCTCAATTAGAAGTGCATTTATTAATGATGACTATTGACTCATTTCATAAGAATATCAAGAGATACATCGAGTGTTTTATTGTTTTTACAAATAAATGAATATATATATATATATATATATATATCTAAATAAATTAAAATAATAATTGTAATTATATAGTTAGTTTAAAGGTATAAAAAAACTTTAACTCTGTTTCTTCATTTACGTGTATATGATTAAAATGACATTTTTAAAAAAAACAGAGAAAATATATATTAACAAAACAGATTTCTGAATTTTTTTGGGAAAAAAATATGCGAAGAAAATATACACCATTGGTTATTACGCTTTGGTGAAAATTTGTAAATGTCGTTAAAGATCTAACATGCATATATATACAATTTTGAGAAAGAAAACTATTTTAGCTAAGCAAGATAACCAAATGGTGGTGGGTTAATGATTTCCACCGAAAGAGAAGTTACTTAATTTGTGGGTCTAGGTGAAAGTTCAATTTTTCCCAAATATAAAATGATCTAACTATTTTTATTTGGCCACTCGAAATGGTGTTATGCTTTAGGCTTATTAGAAAACATGGTAAATAGGCTACTCGACGGCTACACTCACCTTGAAGAGATTTGTCGGATGGTAAAAAATTGGATTACTCCTTGGTTTTCAATAAAATAAAATTTAAAAAAAAAAAAACTAAGCAAGATGATAAATGTATGTATTTTATAATGGAACGTGTTAATCATTGTTATAATCCACTTAGTATATATCTTAATATAAATAAAATTACGCTCTAAATCTCATACCTAAAATTAATAGTAATTTGTTATTTACTAATAGAATCATTTTGTGGTTTGCCTAAAAAAAAATCTCGATACTTGAAAATTCACAATTGGTACCCTACTTGTGTTTATGGACGAGGGAAAAGAAACAAGAAGCATAGAGAATTGGGATATATTTTTATAAGATAAATATAGGATAAAATAAAATAAAAAGAAAGAATAATAAGAAAGTAGACCGAATCATTGCAAGAAAACAAGCGTGGTCGCTTTTATAATAAGAGGGAAGCTCGCTTTTATCACATGCCCATTCCCCTCTCTGAAATTTGTGCTCTCTTTCTTATTATTCTCAATTTATGGTTTATTTTATACCATTTTTTAGTTTTTCCATGAACTCAAACCTATATGCATTGATCTCATAAATCCGATAAATTTTATTTATTTTGATGTATAGTGCACTTAATAGATACTACCTGAATTGGTTATTGCTAACTTGGGGATTTAGTCCAGTGCATAATAGATATTTAACAATTGTAAAAATTTTATTTTTGAAATTTTATTTTGCAAAACTGTGACTTTTAATTATTTGTTTATAAAATGTTACAAATTCAGTATTTCTTAAACTTTAAACTTTAGAATTCTAAACTTTTTAAAAATTGTTGATCCTAATAAACCATAAATTTTTAAAAAACTAAATTCTAACATAATATAGTTAAACCAAATATTGAATAAATAATATAATATTAATAGCATTTTTAAAAATATTTTTAAAATATAACATTGTTTAAAAGTGGTATTTTTTGAAAATTCTCTAATTAAATTGGCTTATTAATATGGGGGTATAGTGAAGTGATTATGGCATTTTAGTTTTTTTTATTCCCAAAATTTTACTTTAATCTTAATTTATGCTTGATCATTATGTTTTTTGGGTGTTTTTTAATTTTTTTTACATATTACTTTGGTAGGTAAGTTAATTTTTGTTCGTTTAGGAATCATATTATATTCCGTATACACTTAAAAATCAAAATCTATAATTTTGTATTTTTTACCGATAAAAAAAAATATATTTCAAATAAAATATTAATATACAAAGAAACTCAAGCTAGTCATGTTATAGTATTATGATTGATGTTCTATCTACATTTTTTACTTAGTGTTCTACTGGTTATTGTTAAATTATTTTCAGAAAAAATAATTTTATCTGAATTCGATTAACTTTCTAAATGTGACTAAGTGGCTCTTGGTAAGTGGTTTCTCATAAGAAGAGGTTCCTAGTTTAAGTTCACTTGAAAAAAGAAATATTTCCGAAAAAAAAACTAAGACTAATTTCCAGATCTATGAAAATTAGGATCTAAACCCGAAATTCGAGGTTATAAAAAAAAACTTTCTATATGTGCATGACATGAATATGTGAAAGCCTAATATGTGAAATCCTGAATGTGTATGACTAGAATATGTGTGAAACCTAAAACTGATTCTATTTTCTCAAAAAAAAAAGAAAAAATTTTATAAGAGATGAATGCTTAAAATTGATCTATTCGTCATGTCATTGACGAAAGCATGTAAGTAAATGCTTAAGGCAAACCATTACAAACAAGTAGACAACCACAAAATAAAACCACATATATCTTATTATATCATGTGGTCTAAAAACCAGACATCTTTTGTTTGTTAATGCGTATATTATTTATGTTCTCTTGCAAATGCATTGACCCCAAACACAAGAAATTTTATACCAAAAACAATTTAATTTTAGTTCTACTGTCTTTTTCCAAGTGAACGTTGTTTCTTTCTTTAGATTCTCCTCATGAGTCTGAGTAAGCCGAAGAACACAGATATTTTACTTTTTGTGTGCTGTTTGTTTTGTTTATTAATTAAGAGGTGCTAAACCTTTTCATGACCTCATTGAGGTGCTTTTATGATGCTAATATTATGTGAGAAATTAGAAACCTCAAAAATTTAATAAATACTAATCATTATTGTGATTTATAAATGCTCTGTAATCATCAACAAAATAGTTGAATTTAGGAGTCACTTGTTGTGTATCTATGTATGAATGGTACATGTGGCAGAGTAAAAGTGTGGGAAAGAAAAAATAAAAAGTAAGGAGGAAAAAATATAATTTCAGCGATAAATTTCTTCCATCATGTATTATTGGATATGAATGGATAACACTTTTTAGAGTAAAATATTCTAAATCACTCTATATTACTCTAAAAAGTTACAATCAAGTTTCTACTAAAAAATATTTCAGCCAAAACTGATGGTATATATATAGGGTGTGAATGAAAAGTCTTGTTAGAAGATAAAATTGATAAAAAAATTGATTTTATTTTTAATTACGCTACTTTTTTTCTAATCAAGAATTTGTATGGCTGCGAATAATAATCCAGTTAGAGTAACATGGAATAAATTAGAGTAAAATATATTGAAATAACTTGGAGTAACTTTTTTTTTCAAATTTGTTTTTTCGGTTCAAAACATTCTTCCACATATAAATAGTGGGAAATATCCCTCTATTTTTAGTAGGCCCATGTAATTTCTCTTTTTTTTTACTCTATTTAAGTTATTATTCATATAGTAAATGTTATTCTACCACTTTTCTTTACTTTTCAGAGTAAATCATATTTTTTATAAAATTAGATAGAACTAATTTTCCACCGAATTACTCTATTTTTTAATTTTTTTTCCTTTTTACATTAATTATTCTCATTTCCACTCTTTTACTCTTATAAAAACCATTCATATCCATAGAATCAACAAAAAAAATTTCAAAAAAAAAAAAATCTGGTCGTATATAGCGTAAAATCTCCCACTTGTTTTTAAGGGAGAGAACATTTACTCTAATTTATTGTTGACTGTTTATTTTTTTTTCTTCCCTCCAAATTACTCCACTAATTTAATTTTTTTTTCTTTCCTCCAAATTACTCCACTAATTTAATTTTTTTTCTTTCCTCCAAATTACTCCACTAATTTACCATTCACACTAGGTGGGAAACTTCCCTCTAACTTTTCTCTTTCTTTCATTTTTTTTAGCTGAATTGAGCTGAAACTTTTTTCAACTATTTTTTACTTGAATGGTGAAAAAAAAGAATAATTCAGTCATTATTTTTATAGCCCAAACTTTTATTCTAAAATGTATAACCATTCACACCCATAGACATATTTATTTATTATTTACGACCCTATCATCATATCTCATAATGAGTTTGTCTTTTCAATAGTTATAATAGAATAAAACAAAACCACCATTGTTAGAAACAATAACAAAAGAGCATCATGAGTCTTTAGCTCTTATTTTATTATTATAGTTCCTTCTTTGCAAGTATTTAGGGGAGAAAAAGTTGTAAATTTTTTTTTTTGAAAAGAGGGAAAAAAGTTACTAGATAAAAAAAGACATTTTACTATTAAACTTAGTCTGATTACTTAAAAAAACCATGCAGTGAACCAATTTACAAAAGTAATTAATCTCGAGTAATTTAGTTAGGGTGGATATTTCGATTTATTTTCGGGTTAGGTTCAGTTCAGATCGATTAATTCGGTTGTATTCAGTTCGGATCGATTAATTCGGTTATATCAAAACTCTAACCAAACTCAACCATAGTTCGATTTGTGTTTGGTTTGGTTTAGTTCGGTTTTAATGGTTAAAACACAAACATTTCATTATTAACAGAAGAAGAAAAGTCATCGTCATGTGATTCCATCTAACCTTAATAATTCAGTGTAACCTTAAGTACTGCAAGTCCACGAGAGGAAGGTGCAGAGGATACAATTTTTTTTTTTCTGTTCTTGCAAAATGCAAAGCTTTTATAAAGTTTTGAAGTTAGGTTTCTTTAGGGTTTAGAAGTTTGGAGATAATTAATTTCATTAAATTTTAGTATAAATTATTAATTTAAAAAGAGAAAAAAATAAAACGAAAAAGTGCATCTAGACTCTAGAGATTATACATGTTTACATTATTAATGATTTAATATATTTAATATAATTAATTAGATATTAAACAAAACAAAAAACACACTGTATTATCAGTTCGATTTGGTTTGGGTTTTGTGTCCACCCCTAGATTTAGTAATTGCTCCGAACTAATTTATAAGAATTAACTAATCTTGAATAACTGCGGTAATGGATTAAAGATGTAGTTACATTGTATTTTAGATAAGAGTAGAATATTTTTTAGAGCATTGGTAAGTGTATGTGTATTTTTTATAATAAGATATTTAAACATGGGTATAACTTCACAAGTAATTATGTGGATTGTAAGTAAAACGAGGCTACGCATTGAGTATTTGAGTGTAAGGGCAAATGGGTAAGGCACGCTTTCTTCTTTGTTTTCTGCTCAAAATTATTAACGCTTTTTTCAAAAAAAAATTTTTTTTTTTTTTTTTATTAACGCTTAAGAGAGAGACAATTTCATATTAACACTCTTTTTCTGCTCTCTCTGTCTCCTTCATCATAAATATATTTGATATTTTTTCCCTTTTATTGTGAAAGCTATTCATAAAGCTGAGTATCCATTTACTTATTAGTATTTCAATTCATAAAGTTTAGCTAATAGAACTTGTTTTGTGTGTGTGTATGCAAAGGAAAAGACTTTTGTTAACAGTAAATAAAAGAACACACTTTTATGAATTTGTTATCTTTTTTTTGGTCTGAAACTGATTAGACCTGGTCAAACCAAAAGTCCCTTTTTAATCAAATTTGTTGGACCCCAAAGATGTGAATATTGCCTCCTGTGCCACGCCTTTTAGCACTTACCATAAAGTCAGAGAACAACATTTGCATCATAATTTAGATTCCCATTGTTTGTCTTTGTCACAGCCACAATCATTTTCAAATTTCCCTTGTGTCCTCTTATTTACCATACACTTTTTCAGACAAAAATTAAACTACAAGCATTTGAAATAATTAGTATTATTATTTTCTTTCTCACTGAAACACATGTTATTTTAATTTAATTTCAAATAAAACTTTTTCGTAGTTATTTAAGATTTACAAGCTTGTGAAAATGGTTCATTCCCCCTTAAACATCATCTACAACAAAAGCATGCAAACCTATATAAACACACTAAAAAAATAGTAATATCAAAATTTTAATTTTAATTAGTAATCCGTTTAAATACAAAAATATTTAATTTATATTTTAATTCTCATATCTTAATTCATATTATTCATATTGAAAAATATATATACATAAATAGAATTCAAATTATATTTTAATAACAAAAACAAATATTCTTACACAATATGAATGTATGTTAACTATATGATAAATTCTTATAAAATTAAAATATTATAAAGTTAAATTATAAAATAATAAATTTATGTGAATAATCTCATATAAACCTATTAAAATATTTTATAATATTTTTATCAAACATTATATATAATCTATGATTGATAAATGTCATTGATGTCATCGGTTTATTTTTCATAGAGATATATACTCGTCAAATCTTGCACTTTTGGATTTTAATATAAAATATATTATTATTATTATTTTATAACATATATAGATTTCATTTTATATAATTTCTTTTTTTAACAATAAAAAGTATAGGTAGAAGATTTATATTTTCTTTATAATATTCTATAATTATATTTACAAAGTAAATATATTTATAGATTTTTTTTTCTTTGGTATGTTTGTGCATATAAACTTTAACATTAAGATTTCCATATTCTTTTTATTTTTATTTTTTAATTTATAAAAAATCTTTTGTTTTATCATTCATATTTGTTTCTAATTTAATTTTTTATTTCCTCACTACTTTTTTTATTGTTTATAGTCTCTCTATTTTCTTTTCTAATTATTTTAAACTATTTTAATTATTTTTCCTAACATTTGAGATTATTATAAATTTTCTTTTTTACTAATTGATTAGTTTTTTTGACAATTATTTTGTTCGTTTTTCATTTTTTATTTTACTTTTTTAAAATTAATTTTAAGTTTTAATACATGTCATAATCTGCTCAATATTTCGCACATGTTATGATTTGGTGAATTATAATATTTTGATTAAGTGTCAAACTTTTGTCATAATATTTTGTTACTTGATTTTTTTTTCTCTACTTTTTTTTAGGGTTTACACTCTTTCTATTTTCTTTCTTAATTGAATTCGATAATAAGTTTAAACTATTAGATTTTTTAGCTAGCTAATGTGGACTATTAGAAATTTTTATTTTGTTATAATTAGTTTTAACAATAAATTTTTTTTCTTTATTATTTGGTTAGGTACTTTACAATTATTTTATTCGTTTTTCATTTTTATTTTTATATATCTTTAATTAATTTTAAGTGTTAACACATGTCATCATCTGATTAACCGTAAACACATGTCACGATCTGGTGAGTTACAATTTTGCTTACGTGTCGTGTTCTCATTGCGGAATCTGGCTGAATTTTTGGTATTTTTTGCGAAATCTGGCAGAATAACTTTAAACTTAAATGGTAACAGCTGAATCTAGCGAAATCTAGCTGAATTTTTTAAATTAATAAATAAATTAAATATATGAAAATATTAATTTAAAATGATTATGTCTCAACAAAATTAAGTTGATAAACTAATAAAATTTAAAATTGAAATTGGATATATTTAATAATCTTATCATTGGCAAAAAAATTTATTATTCGTATGAAAATAAAAGTGAATGAAGCTTCTCTATTTTATATTCAATCACCTAATTTTTGTATATTTCAATTGTCCATACTTTATTCGTTGTATGCATTACCGATAATATTTTAAAAAACATTTCAAGTAAATTTTCATAGCCTAAATATTTTTACTCGATCAGTATTTGCTAATATAAAAGTGCGTCATGTTACGATATGTTAATACTTAATAGTTTTAAAATTATTTTCAGTATAGATAATAACATAAATTTCAATTTTATAACTTATTGTGAATTTTGGTAAAATTTTAAATTAATATATTTAGTAATTCTGTAAAATAAAAAATAAAAATATATTCAAAAAGAAAAAAGGTGATTCAGAAGAAAAAAATATGATTATGCAATTTTTTCTATCCAAAACAAGACACAAATTTAGAAAACAAAAATAAAAAAAATTAGGAATACACATGCATAAGAAAATGAAATTGAAAGATAGTATTGTTTAAAAGACTTATATATGTTCCCAACGTCTACATGTCAACATTTGACTATATCTTTTCATTTGAAAAAAAAAACAAAAAAAGGAATCTGTAAAATCTGTCGAATTTTTTCCAACTAACGTCGAAGAAAAATTTAGCTGCATTCAGCAGAATTCTTTAATTCAGCTGATACGAATTAGGGCTATAATAAGGTATTGTTTGGACCCAAAATTCTCAAAAAGTATCAAAATAATAATGGCCCATACAGTTTATTTATTGCAAGACAATTTTACAAGAGCATTGTGTTTTTCCCATTCTTTCTGCATCAAACTGAAATATATATATAAAGGGAGTCTGTCTAGTGAATAACGAACCGGGACGGATTAATTATACTTTGGCTGGAATTTGCAAGCAATCTTGAGGTCCTCCGGGGGTATGTCACCGGCAAATCCAGAGTCAACCCAAGCCGAGTAGCCTCCCCCCATGTTAGCCACATGCTCATATCCCTTAAAAACACAAACATATGTGCAAGTGAAGCAATCGGAAATAGTTTTGATTAAAAATAGTTTCTTACGAATTTTTTAAATACTCACTCGTATAAACTAGGATTTATTATTTTTAACAAATGCTAAGTGATTTCCCGCGTTATACGCGCTTAAATATGTTTTAGAAATTATATAAATTAAAAGGTGTTATTTCATTTTTAAAAATGGTTAATGATGTTCAATTTGTATTTAAGTTCATATTTCTTTATATGAAATAATATTTTTTTATTTTTTTTCGTTTGCTTGCACTAATTTTATTTTTCTCTTTTAGTAACCAAGTAAGATTTTGTCTTTTCTAAACATTTTTCTATTTCTATTGATGTTGTAGTGTCAACTTTACCGTTAACACATTGCACCAAACTAATACTAATGTGTGTGTAAATTCTTTTATAGCTTGAAAACTTGACAAAAATAACATATTGTGATCAATTGTTTTCAATATCTATTTAGTTAAACCCATGTGAATTATTCTATTTGTGAATAAAAATATCTAAAATGAAAATATCTAAAGTGGATGATATTATATGGTTTGATTTTGGTTTGTGTTTACATTTTAATCAAAATATCTTTTATTCGAATAGATCTTAGATCAATATTGTTTTTTGTAAGATTAAATATTGAATTTGGACATTTAGATTAAACCTTATTATTTTTAATTCTACAAAAATTGTAAAAATATTCACACTGATATTTTATTATTTGCTTATAACTTTATATATAAAATATGAAATTTACTACAAAATAGAAATTATTCAGATGAATAGTTTAAAGAGTACTTATTTGTTAAATAAATATGCACATTTAGAATATAAGGTATAAATTATGTTAAATTTGGCTTGTCCGAATATCTTAAGTAGATTTTAGAATATAAATAAATTATTTAATATTTTAAAACATTAAAATATATAATCATAAATTTTGATAAATGAAACACAGATTTAAAATATTTTTTTGTTACTTTCGAATTAAATAATGTTTTTGCTACTTTCAAATTGTCTTGTATTAAAAAACCTTTCAAAAGAATAATTATGTTTGCTATTATAAATTTGGGAAGTTGTTTTCACAAAACATATCAAAAACTTTTTTAAAATTTTGATATTTTTTTATTATTAATTTCGAAAAGAAAATATATTCTATAAAAATGTGCTAGAATTTTATTATTACAATAATCGATTTCTAACTATTTTTAGATGAGAACGAAAATTTATATATAACTTTAGAATGAAAAACGAAAATGTCATAAAATATTGATTAAGAATTTTTTTGATTTATTTATGGAAACAAATATAAATTTATTTATAGAATATTTTGTTATTGATTCAAAATTGTCATGTTATATTATTTTTAAACCATGTCACAATTATTTTGGTGAAATTGATTGTGGAGATAACACATAAACATCTTCTCACAAATCACTTCTCAAATAATGTATAAGGGATTTTACTAGATGAATAGGCTTTTAATAAAATTTTAAACTATCCACAAATAGTTTGAGACGGTTTTGCATATATACACATAATTACGGCGAATGTTTGTGTAGATACAGTTATTAAATGGATATATATATATATAGAGACTCACTTCATTGAGAAGGTCAACACAAGCACGACTTCCTCTTCCTCCAGCGTTACATGCCTTCACCGTATAGTTTAAAGTATAAGGAAACGGTCTAACTCTAAGCCTAATATTTTGAAAAGTTCTTCAATCATAATTGAGAAAAAATAATACTCAATTAAATAGTATTAGACACTAACCACAATTAGATGTTCATCTTTCTTGCAAACCGATGCCACTTGAGAAAGAAAATCAGGATTTACAACCCTACCTGCAAACCATTCACAATCGTTTGTGAGTTTGATTGATGATAATTTTTTTATATAAAAAAGGAATGATTACAAAATTAATAGAATCACCTTCATCTGTTTTGAACATATAAGGAATGTTCAAGGCATCCTCAACATGGCTCTTGGCGAATTCTTCATTTGTCCTACAATTATCACCATGCATTCACCAATAAAGA
This sequence comes from Arabis hirsuta, assembly GCA_964056655.1. NCBI lineage: Eukaryota > Viridiplantae > Streptophyta > Magnoliopsida > Brassicales > Brassicaceae > Arabis > Arabis hirsuta. Next base: position 12,467,781 of record OZ053309.1, on the reverse strand, counting down.
ACATTAGAATACGCATATATAGATATCCACATGTAGAAGAATATATTAATTAAAACGAAATGATATTTTCTTTATGTTTACCTAACATCGAGATATCGATGATGACCAACACTAAGCAAACCTTTTGCTGTATAAACATCAACAGTCTCAACATCTTCAACTCTGTAAAAAAAAAAAAAAATCAACAGTAGAAACCGTATATATATATATGAACATATACGTACATACATAGTTGTTCAAAATTTATATACGAAAGATATTAAATTTTATATATTTTCTTACGTCTTTGTGTTTGTTTCTTCCATCAGTAAGCCTTAAGGAGATATCCGATTTGATCTGCTTTTCTTGTTCGTCTTCTACTATGATAAAAGGTTGTAGAGAAGAAATGTATACAACTTTCAATTATTCAACTTGCTCTTATATTAATATTATTAACTAAATCAAATTGTATAAAAATTAACGAATAAGTTGTCAAACTATTATTTTATCATTTACTGATCGTGAAACTTGAAGGAAAAGAAAGTGGATTTTAAAAACTCAAACAATCAGTTTTTATTTGTTTTGGTCGAAATCTCAAACCATCAGTTTGTTTAGTTTTTGTACAAAGAAAATAGTGGTTGACCCTTATGCTTTTCGTGCGGGCAACTCGGATCTCACGATTGATGGGTTCACAATTTTGGATGTCATGAAGGTTTAAAAATTAAGAAATGGTTATGTTTTCAAAACTACCCTTAGCTGTAAAAGGCTCCATTCGTTAAGCCCATTAGAATTTAAAAGAAAAGGTTTCAGCCTTTCTCGGTCTCTCTTTTGGACCTTCAAAACGACAGAAACACAAAAAGATTAGGAGGCTCAAGGAAAAATAGGAAAATGTTGGATTGTAGGCTAATCGGTAGGGACTAGGGATGTGCGTTGAGTATCTATATCTATATAAGAGAAACCACTATGTTTAAGTGTCAACTTAAGAGTGACTAATTATTATTATACTTTTAATAATTTCAAATTTCCATATTTATCTTTTCGAAATATTATTAATTATTTAGTGTAATCGTAACATGGGCCATATTCAAAATTACTAAAATATTTTTGTTATGTTATTGGATTTGGGTTAAAAAAAAAATGATTTGCAAAAGATTTTCGTATGGCCCATATTAGTTTATTAAATATATGTTAATGTAGTAGAATATGATATATTCAAATTTTATGGTAGGTTTTCGTTAATATCTAATCATATATAGAAAATATTTTTATTGTATTATTCGATGAGATATTATTCTCAATTTGAAACCCTAGTTTTTTTTTTATATATATATATACGTGCAGTCCAATGCTAATTGTATTGTTACTGCTTTATTGTTTTATTGGTTTGGTATTTTGGTGATTTACTGATCTCTTATCTTAAATGTTCTAATTAATCAAATTCTTTCTCATTAGTTCTTTGTTCTTGTGTGTTTTTCTTTATACAACTTCTTCGTTGAAACAACCCAACCCGTAAAATTTAAAATTTTCGATCTGGATTATTATTATCATAAATAATAATCCTTAACGGTTCAATCATAACAATGCGGAAAACAATAAAACAATAAACAACAGTCCCAATCAATAAATCTCATACTTGATTGATCTATCCAATTCCAATTCAAACGAATTAACTAAGCAACAATCCAAATAACCAAATCAACAATAGTTCCAGAATTACTACACCCTAACAATTCTAACACAACGGCCACGAAAACGAGACTAGATCATCTCCTCTTCCCGGCAACGATTCAACGATCACACCTTATCTTTACCTGCATCACATGGTTATAAGAGATGCGTGAGTATTATCACAAATACTCAGTGAAACGGTCATCCCATCTACTAGGCTATACACACATGCATAAGAAATTGACACAATACCAGGGTGAACAATCAACAACGTAAGGCACGAACAATCAACACAAGTTCGCCCAAAACAGACATGCGTCGATCGACACAATCACCATGTGTCGATCAATGCGTTCAGTGTGTCGATAGACACACAACCACGGTGTCGATTGATGCGTTCAGTGTGTCGATAGACACACAACCACAGTGTCGATCGATGCACTGTTTCGTGTGTCAATCGACGCAACATCACATATCCCAGGATCGAGCCTATCCTCTCATGGTTCGATCCTGGATCGAATCACATCGATCCCTGCACACAAATCCACTCAAAACCACACGAAATCCACCAATAACAACAAACAAATGCATCCTATCAATCCCTTTACCCAGATAAGCCATGGTCACACACTCACCTTGGATCTGGAAAGGAAAAGAAAGAGAAACACCAAGAACGAGAAGAATACTCCTCAATGATTTGAAATCCACTCCTGATTCGCGAAGAACAAGCACCAAGAACAATATCCAGAGCCTTACGAACGAATCCCTCTCACAAAACTCCCTGGAAACTCTTTGGAATTTTTCTGGAACTTTCTGGAACTAAAAATCCACCAGAAAACACGGCCAACCCCTTTATATAGGAAAACCCTAGGGTTTCATCCTAAACCGACCCGTAAACCGACACTTAAATCGAACCGATTCGGTTCGATTTAACCTTGGGTCGATCAACGTACATCACTTGCGTCGATTGACGCACGACCAAAATCCACAGAAATTGGTTCGCGGTCGTTACAGTCGTAGCTATATTTATGATGTGGTGTTTGTTCTCTTACTTTTATATGCGTTTTATGATTGTTTAAATTAATTTTTCACATATTTTTTACATATCGTATATTTGTATCCTATCGTATTCTGGTATAAGATTTACAACGCGTGCGAACGGTTTCCATTGTTGCTATTTTTCTTTTCCCTCTTTGGAGGTTGCCATCGTATCATTTACATAATTAAATTATCATACTTCCATTGTTAATTAATATTTGTTTATGCACTATTTTAATAACGATTTCGAGCCAATATAGCAATAATTCATCTGATGTGTTTATTGGGTTTGGCCTAATTTTTAATTGGTTTGTATTTATTCTCTTTGCCCATTATTTTTTATATACTTAACTTTTATGGTAAATCTTTCATTATTATCTTATATCATCTTTTATGATAAATTTTTCATTATTATCTTATATCATATATGAAACATTTTTTTATTTTACTTATTTGATGTGATATAATCGTATAAATGAACCCTAACTTTTTGTATATATATATATATATATATATGCCACCTCGGTCCATTACAAATCATAGTTTTACGATTTTAGTAGTTTATAGGTTTGATATTTTGATGATTTTTGTCCGTTTAAAATTTTCGGAGGCAGATCAAATTGTCATGGTAAAGGATTCCTTCAAGTATTTAATGGTATTTTGTCTCTGATTTCTTCTTTGATTTTATGTGTCTAATGTTCTCTTATTCCTTGCTGATATTTCATACTGTATTTCTTAATCTATTCTTCATCTAGGTATCGTATTCATTAATTTTGTTTTTATGGTATTTCATGATTTATGTTTTGATGATTTAGACCATTAAATTTCTCTCTGATTTCTTCTTTTTTTTATTCAAAAATATTCTTTGATTTATTTATTTATTTTTTGTTTGATCCAAAACAAACGTCTGTTTGTATCAAAACGTCATTAGTATTTTCTTAGACATAATATAGCAATTTTCTATTTTTTAGATAGGTAATCCGAATATTCTAAACATCACTAAATGACGAAGAGTGTGACTATGAGATTCAGTGGTCGAGAAAAATCTTGATTTGTGATTCAGTTTTTGGTTTACTGGTTTCGATGATTGTTGTCTATTTTTAACTATATTAGCTATAAATTTCAGGGAAAGTCCAAAAAAGGGTGTTAATGTAAACCATGGCATTGAGTATATGTTATAGAAAAGTTCCATTATGTTTTGGTATAATATTCACAGTAAATAACAGGTATATGTAGTAATTAGCTATTTCCTTTGTTTTTTATATATAATTTGATATGTTATATTCATGATTGTTTAAAAACACTGCTGTAATTGTAAACCTAACTTAGTGATTGTGTCTTTTTTTGTTTTAGGTTCCGGAGAAGAAGAGAGCCTCCAAACAAAGTAAAACAGAGGATCAAAAACAAAAACTATTAAAAGGTTATCAAAACATCTATATTTCTAAAATCGGTTTTTTTGTAATAGTAGGATCTCTCAAAGACCATATGTCTCTCACATATAAAAAAGGTCTCAAGGTGCGTTGAGAGAGCACAATGCACCATGAATTACCAATACTACCGATAATTCAAATCATTATATCCTTATCCAATTGATTTTGTTTATTTTTATTACTTGAGATTCTCTCCGAAATTGAATTCTCTGATGTGGTTTTCTTATAAACGAAACTGGTGTTTATAAGAGCTCAAAGCGAAGGAATGGAACTTTGGTTCGCGTCTACTCGACCATATTTTTGTTTCTCACTCCTTAAGTCTCACTCTTTTCATATATTTTCTAAAAACTCAACTTGAAGTTATATTCGATGTACAAATGTTTTATTTGGGATTGAATAAAATTTTACATTTAGTTTCAAAAAGAAAAATAACAATTATTTATTTATTTATTTATGTATCAAATTGTTGTGTTCTTGATTATATATGTTTTGTGCTTGATTAAAAATATTTTCAATCCATACGGGTTAGCCCGTTACGGGTTGCGAGTTTTAAATGTGTGTCCAAGCCCACCCCGTTTCGGTCTTACTTGGGCCTAGTCCGCGGGCCGCAGCCCATGTTGACATCTATAATTATCGGTTTCTAAACTCTTCTATATACTTTAGGTTAGTGAAATTATTAATTTCGTAATAGTAATTGACTTCATCTATGGTATGTTTGTTAATTTTTTATTATAATTTAAAATATAAGCCCAATTTAGATTAATGACATGGGGCTCATGATAAGTACGATTTGAATTGGAAAATAATAAGTAAAATACATGAACCCTCCATTGTGAACAATTCGTGGTTTAATCAAACTTTCATGAACCCTATCAATCAAATATGCTTGGAGAGCAATTCATTCTTAATCATTAGATTCTCCACCATTTTATTGATTGTATTTTTCTTCATATGTAAGTTATTTTATACCGATTTACTTTATTAACATAGTGTTTATATCTCAAACTCTTATATGTTTCTCCATCTAATTGCAAACATTAATTTTGTGTCTGGGAGAAGGAGGCGAGGTGGTTTTACATATGTATACGATAGAGTGGTATAGTGGAATAACTCATCAGGCGAAGATGCCTTTAAGGATTCTAAACAGAAATAAATGGGTAGTGACAAATAAAAACAGAAATAAATAGAATCATTTGAATATGTAGGAAAAGAGAAGATAATAAACCTAAACACGATTGTGATGATAATAAACCCATCTTTGTCTTATCCACATGTCTATAATATTAAAAGAGAAGTACATTTAGTAGAATGCCCAAAATTGATTCAAATATTACGGAAATTGCTATTCCATTATAACTAAATTGATTTAATTGAAAAGGGTAATTTTGGATAGATGCAATGGCAATTTCAGTAATTTTCAGATCAATTTCGGACATTTTTTTAATTGGATCCGACTGCAGACTCAGATCTTATGCCACCCGGTTCGTCCGACCCGTTTTCATTAATGGCAATTCTGTAATTATTCAATGGTGACGGATCGATCGATCTGCTAAGAGGATCGATCGATCCTATGGGGCAGAGTGGACAGGTCGATCCTGAGGTCATCCGATAATTGGTTTTTGATTTAGCATTATGGATCGATCGATCTGGAAAACGGATCGATCGATCGGATGATTTTGTGTGGGTACGATTATGGAATTTACATAATGAATCTAGGAATGAAGATTTAGCAACATATATACCCTATATTGTTGGTATATTTTTATCATCACCGAGATTTACGAAAATCTTTATAAACTAACCTAATCAATTTTAATAGTTAATAAAAATTATTTTTTAATTAATGCTTTAAAATCGGCTCAATTTTTTTTATTATTGACAAAAACCCTAAATCTATGAGATATATATATATATATATATAATGCTTTATTCGTTGGTTGTTTTATTCACAGTTTTTTTGGTGGTTTTTATTTATTTTGTTTATGTTTTCAAAGCAAAATTTTTGGTTTACATATATTTGCTAATCGACATATATTTGTTAAAATTTAAATATTATTTTTCAAGAATATTCTATTTGAATCCGAATTCATTATTTAGCATGAATATTCCATAATAGAGAAAATGGAGATTCGAAATCTTTACAAGGTAAAAAATTAACAATTAGTTCAGAGATTTATGAAATTGCAATCATTAAATTTTCCAATGGTAATTACGAAAATAATGTCTTTTAAATATAGGAAATCTTTACCAAATCATATTGTTATAGTTCTTTCCTAAATATATTGTAACAATCTAAGAATTAACGTAATTTTCCATAATAACGAAAACCATGCATTAATCCTATAACTTGCATAGAAAGTCAAAGTAAATGCAATGAATACTCGATTATAGAGATACGTATGAGTATATAAAGTAGAACAAATAAGAACACCATTTTTGAAATAACAGAATTATTTTTCAAATTTATAATCGAGTATTCAATAAAATAATTAGTTGCAACTAAACTGATATTTCTATTAATATGGAATTCATAACAATATTTTAATATATTTAGTCTTTAATATTTCCAGATTGCGCAATATCTTTTTTGTTCAAATAAAAAATTGTTTGGAAGATTTATAAAAAAAGTTCCGAAAGAAAAGATATATAGCATTAATTAGATATTCACAACAATAATTCCGAGTATGTAGATAGATAGCATTCAATTACTAAACTAAAATTAGAATCGTAATAACTAAATCTTTGATTTTAAAAAGATTTACCAGTTACTAAGATTTACTATTTCTGCGGCTAAACCTAATATTTTCAACATTAATTCTCTCCCTATAAATAAAACCAGTTGTATTACACTTGAAACACAATTGTTTTACATTCGGTAGGATCATTTTGTTAATTATTTATTGTCTCTATATGTATTTGTTGACGATCTTTTTTTTTTAATAGGTCTCAGTGATCATAAAACTTTTGGAACAATCGAACAGATAAAAGAGATTATGGTGGTAAGCTCGACAAGAAAAAGCTGACCATCGTCTGTAGCTCCTTCGCTGTCACCATCTATTTTCGTCTGTATATGTTTAGTTATTTCTTTGTTTATGTGGTTTTTATGTTTTCACATATGCTTAACCAAGCCTTTGACATTGTTTATTAATTAATATCCATATTTATATTAATATTTATTTAGAGACTTTTGATGAAATTTTGATGAAAGGCTTTTAGCCAATCCTAAGTTCGAAACCTAGAAATACTAATTCGATGTAGAATAGGTAGGTTCGTTCAAGGGACCAGCAATACACTCTAATCTTATGGGTTACAAATTCAGCTAAGCAAATCAAGTTAGTTTTTAACTTGTCACGATTCGAAAGCAAATAAATAAATTCGGTTTAAACAATTATTAAAGGAACGTTAGGTCAAGGGAAGATATCTTAGGGATTAGATCATCTAGAACCAAGAAATTATTCAGGATATCAATTAAGAACCAATCTAGAACTCAATCATAAAAATAAGAGGATCCACTGTCGTGGCAGCAACCACTTCATCAATCAATCTAACACCCTAAACTGTCGTATGAGATTACAAAGAATGATGAGTATTAAAGAGGATATGATTGATTTGTTCACAACTCGCCTTAACTTCAACTGTCGTTGGCTAAGGAAAAATCGCCTATCTATGTTATTTCAAGCAATTCACAACACTTTTGATGAGTAAATTAAACCTAAAATCAAAGGCTAGGTAATTAAGCTAGTCTAGGCGTTAAGAACAACAATAGATGGAGATATCAAATATATTTCAAATCCTATCTATGCTTAGTTCGCGAATCCCTACTCCCATCGAATCCTTAACCTAACTTGGAGAACTACTCAATCATGATGGATAGAAACACAACAAGTGAGATAAGAGAATTCATGGATAATATAATGAAAGAAGTAAAGAGTTTAGAAATCTTCTCCAAAGGATGGAAGACAATCTTCAAATCTCACAAAAACTTAAAGCAATGTATCAAATATCTCTCTCACGTGTTCTCTATGTTTCTCTCTGTTATTTTCTACCTCTTTTTGAAAAGATTTTGAAAAATATGTTATAAAGGGGTCTGGGGCGGCTAGGATTGATTATGGCAACTTCTGGACCCGAAAATAGGTTTAATGAAAATTTCCAAAAGTGGATCTTCTGGGGAGCAGGTGCTCCCTCTGCCGGAGCGGGTGCTCCTTTTCTTCAGAATATCCAAAAAGATCCAGTTTTTCTCCTTTTTCGCCAAATCCAATTTCAAGTTCCAATCCTCAATTCCATCCAATTTTAGACCTAGAATGACTCAAAGTAGAATGAAATACTCGATAAAAACCTACTAAACAAAGGTTAGAATGCGCCAAAAATGCATTATATAAATTTCTCGAGACTTAGATCTTTGTTTGTCCTCAAACAAATTCAAGACCAAGTGAAGGAGAAAGGTTTGAAAACGCGGGAACTCTTTCATCCTCAGTGAACCGAGTTAATAACCTTAAATCTGCTGACCACATAATCCAGATTACGAGTAGCAAATCTTTACCAAAACTCATCAACACATTTCTCAACCAAGTCTCATTTCCCAAACATAAACTCAACGCATTCAAAGTTGCGTGAGGGTCTCGCTAAAGGCACCATTTAGGGTAGACGACGCTAAAGGGTTTAAGGCCATTTAGAGGTGGAGTTCAAAGTGTTTAAAGTGTTTAAGGGTTACCGATATTTCGTAGAGGATGCAGAATATCGCACAAAATTGCAAGAGAGAATAGGTCCGTTGATATTCCACATTCTCTAAACCACTCTTTCTTTCTTCCAACCTCTCAAACGTCTCATCTAACCATCATCCACCTTGGGTATACTCGTTGTGCAGAGAGACATACACTTGTAATCAAAACCCTCTTCATCATCATCTTTTCTTAAAAAAAAAAAATCCAAAAACAGATGATGAAGAGAGTTTTGATTACAAGTGTATGTTTCTCAAACACAAAAATATCAGAGTTGTTGTACATACCCAAGTGGAGTGCATCAATATCATTCCTCCTTCGTGGATTTATGTTCCACCTTGTTGTAAAACCATCTTCTGAAAATAGGAGCAGGTGCTCTATTGCGGGAGCATGTTCTCTTATTCTTCAGAAAGAGTAATTTAAAGGCAGTGTCGACCCAATTCTCTCCGGCTTTTTTGCGCATATACTGCACATATGACAATGAAGTAACAAGAATGCAAGGGGCTTGAAAAGAGGTAAGGGTTAAGGAGGGTACTAACTAAAAATGAGCTAGCTATTCAGGAACAACAAGAGTGATAAAAGGAATAAGAAGTCCTGAATATGATTCGTTTCCCTAATCTAGTGCCATTAGCGAAAAAAATTTTTGGTCAATATGAAACCTGGAAGATAGTGTATTGAAGTGTTCCAGCTATTCCTTGTACCCACGCTCTGTAGAAATGGTCACTAGAGAGAAAGTTAAACACAAATAGTTCAAACATCATCATAAGATAAGGTCCTAATTCCCAACAAAGTCTTGACTCAATAAAACAAAAGAAAAAGACTCAATAAGACATAATAAGAAAAAGAAAACAACCAAAAGAAACAATATTAGTAGCAACTCCCCCCAAACTTACTTCACACCATCTCGGTGTTAGAATAAATCAAGAGAGAGTGAAAAGAAAGAAATAAAAGCATAAAGAAAAGCATAAAATAAATTGTTTGTGATGAATACCTCTTGGTGGGCCTTAATCCGAATTTCGAATTTTTACCCTGGAGAGCAAGTATTCTGTATTTTGGAGCAAGTGCTCTGTATTTTGGAGCAGGTGCTCCTTTCCTCAGTTTGATCTGGGTAGCGGATCGATGAGCAGATCGATCCTGAGGTTAACCACTCAAATGACTTTTGATCTCATCAACTTGGATCAATCGATCTACCCAAAGGATCGGTCGATCGGGAGCGAGTGCTCGCTTTTTTTTTTTTTTTGAAAAACCTGAAACACGTAGAACTAAAACTAAAAGTTAGTAATAAAGGAAATCAAAATCAAAAAGTTAGTAAACTTACCAGTGGGTTGCCTCCCACAAAGCGCTTGTTTTAAGTCACGAGCTTGACTTGGATCTCATGTGTCAGTCAGGAAGATGAGCATGAAAACTTTCTCCAAAAAAGCTCTCCAATCAGTAAACTTCAGCTTCAGAACCTTGCTCAACATAGCTTTCACAGCTTCTTCACCTTTCTCTTTCAGCTCAGATGTGAGAATAACTTTAACCTTGTAGAAAGGTTTCGAAATCCCTTTGGACTTTACCTTGTACTCAATCGTGTCACCAACACGTCTCTGAGGTACTAAAATCATATTAGAATCGTCCTTGATTCTTTGGCTCGTCACCTTCTCCTTTACCCTGCTCCTTTGACTGGTCTTCTTTCTTCTGATAAGAGGGTCTCCCTCCAGGACTTCTTTGACCTCACTCTTATAATTAGATACTCTCTTTGTCACCATTTGCAGCTTATCTCCATTGATAACGGTAACACATGATTCAAGTTTGGCTGCTTCATTAGTGGGTATAGCTTTGTAGAAGACCTGCTTGTCGATATTAGCAAATGAGACTCTTCTATTAGGCAAATCTACAACTGCACCCACTGTCGCTAGAAACGGTCTTCCAAAAATCAAAGGTATACCAGGATCTTCGCTCATCTCCACCACTTGAAAATCAGTAGGAACAAAGCAATTTCCTACTTGAACATGTAAATCATGAATAATACCATGTGGAACCTTAGTGGAAGAGTCTGCAAACTTGAGAGATATATGAGCAGCTCTCATCGTAGTAATCCCAAGCTTCTCTGCAATAGCCTTAGACATGAGATTGATAGAAGACCCACAATCGCAGAGAGATTCTTTAAATTCAACTCCTGCAATGGAGCATGGAACAACAAACTTCCTAGGGTCTTCTAGCTTTGGCAACTGCTTCGTTGGAGATAATGTATTCTTTGCTTCAGCAAAGAGAGCCTTGACTACTGTGAAACTCTTCTTGGTATCCTTGGAAAATTCGCGATATGCAGGATCAACTAAATGCCTCTTCAAAGGAGATATCAGGAGGAAGCTCACTCACCATCAGATTAAACTCAGCCAAATTTTTTTCACCAATCTCATATTTCAGTCTTTGAGGGTATGGGATCCTAGGGATGTATGGTAATGATTCGACAGTTTTTTCTGCTTTCTCTGGTGTAAGCGATGCTGAGATAGTTTCCACCTCACTCTGAACTAATATCACATTGCAGTGTTCTCTGAAATTTGTTTCAACTTTTCCTGGAAGAGTCCCTGGTGGTCGCTTAGCTGATGCAGAGATTTGAGCTACCTGAGTGTCAAGCTTCTTCACGTGGTTGCAAACAACTTCAAGTCCACCATTGAGATCCGAGTACATGGCGTCTACCTGTGTTTTGATTTCAGTGGCAGACTTCTGTTGATTAGCCACTAGCTGCTACATCATACCCTTCAATTTATCCTGAGAAGTACTTCTAGAGCTTGCAGGAGCCTGATAGTTAGAAAACTGCGGTTTCTGACCTTGGAAATGGAGAAATGTTTTGCCTTGGAAACCTTGAGGGAAAGTCTCCTAGAAACCTTGATCCTGAGGTTTCTGGTTTTGAAGACCGGTTTGCTGCGGATAAACCTGGTCCTGCGGGTTCTCAACATTCGTACTCCTATAGGAAAAGTTCGGGTGACTCCTATAGTTCTGGTTGAACCCACGGTTTCGCATAAACCCTTGGTCGTTCATGTAACTGAACTCCTGCTGATCAAAATCTCTTTCCTCAACCTTCTCCTCAGAAAGTGGTTCACCATTCTCATCTACAAAGTGAACCCGTCCTTTGGCTCCCTTTGAGCAACAAGTTGACCTTAGCCCTAAGGTCATCAATCTTTTGGGAATCCATTCCACTAGATTTTGTGGTCCTGTCATACTCTTGAGACTTGTTGCTCGAACTCACAGCCAAGTTCTCTATAAGCTTATACGCACCCTCTCTAGTCTTAGTCATGAAGTCGCCATTACTTGCAGCGTTTAGCGCGTTCCTATAGTCCCAATCAACACCATCGTAGAAGATACCCAGCAAGTTCTCATCGGTGAACCCATGGTGTGGACACTCTCTCTTGTACTCTTTGAACCGTTCCCATGCCTCACAAAAAGACTCTCTTGAATGTTGCTGGAAAGAGGAGATCCTGTTCCTTAGGCTCGCGGTCTTGGTTTTGGTGTAGAAGTGGTCCAAGAACGCTGTTCTACACTGTGCCCAGGTTGTGATGGATCCGGCTGGTAGAGACTTGAGCCAACGGGAAGCTTTGTCCGCGAGTGAGAAGGGGAAAAGCTTGCATTTCAAGAAATCCGGATTCATCCCATTAGAACTCGTCGTGGAGCAAATCTCCTCGAAGTTTTCTATATGGTCCATCGGAATTTCTGCAGGCAACCCGTGAAACAAATGCTGTTTGACCAGCGATATCAACTGAGGCTTTATCTCATAATCTTGCATCTCAACAGCAGGTGGAACAATAGCAGCTCGGTTCCGGTAGAAAGCATGGGGATTGTCTATATCCTCGATGGCACGCTGTTGCTCACGCGCGCATTGCTGCTGCTGGTCGCGGGCGTGTTGCTGCTGCATCTGAGCCATCTGCTCTTGCAACCGTAGCAGCTCAGCCGCCATACCATCATTGCCTTGTTCACCCATGTCGACGAGATTAGGCCTTGTTCATCTGTTTTCTCGTTCTAGTCTTGATAATTTTATTGGTTGGTCTTTTTTAGTTTCATGTTAGGATTTCAAAAAGCCAAACGAAAACTTAAATGAGATTTTTTTTTTGGTTTTTACAGTGTGAGAATCCAAAATAAATTGATCTCTCATACTTACTAGCGAAGCTCTTGGTATTAGTAAAGCATGTAGATGCAAACTAGATTTTCACCCGCACTATGTGCGGAAACATTCGTTGTATATGTTGTAAACTATACTTAGTTATCGTAGTATATCGTATATAATATGTTCTAAGTTTAGATATTGTATGTTTTTAGCTTATAGATATAATCAATTAGTTTGAAATAATATAATGGTTTTTTTTTTAACTTGTTGGTAGAAGTCGAGTAGTTTAAAGTATTGTATTTTATATTGAATAGTCATAAGTGGAAATATAAATTGTTGACTATGTTTTATTAACCTGTATAAATAAAAATCGAGTAGTTTTAAATAAGTTTATTGTTTTTCATTTTGCATTCCGATTAGTAAATTAATAAATTAGGGTATATTTAAGGGGTTTTAGTTTTGAATATTGAAACTTGACTTTAGTTTTGAATGTTGAAACTTGAATTTAGTTTTGTGGTATGTGTGGAACATTTGAAAATAGTGGTATTTGTTTGCGGCTAACCGCTAGTAATTTCTTAGTACAAAAAAATAAATTTTGTAAGCAAAACAAACTATGCAATTTGATTTTTCTTCTAACATAGTTAAGATATGTATGAGTTAACCCGTCAAAGACTTTGAAAGTGTATGTACTTCTCTAAATGATATGTATGGGTTAACTCGTCAAAGATTCTTTTTCTTTTATTTTTTCTTAGTTAAAAACTTTGAAAGGGTATATACTTCTCTAAAAGATTCTTCAATGACTCGTTGTTTTCTTTAACCCTTGTATAGTACTTTTTCCATATCTTAATAGATGTTTTAGAGAATTTTTTTTGTTTCATATTAGATGATGTTTTCAATTTTCTATGTAAAACTAATTGTGTGTTTGTTATTTTTGACGGTTTAAATTATGCTAATTTTTTTTAATTAGTTCCATGACTCGTTGCTTTCTTTGACCCTAGTATAGTACTCTTCCTGTATCTTAATAGATGTTTTAGAGAATTATTTTTGTTTTATATTAGATGATGTTTTCAATTTTCTATGTAAAACTAATTGTGTGTTTGTTGCTTTTGACTGTTTAAATTATGCTAATTCTTTTTAAATTAGTTGAATTGTTTTGGAGTTGATGATAAAACATGTTTTATTTTTGAAAAAACAGAAAAGTAAATGATTTCTTAATTTATGTGCAATAATTTTAAAAATTAAGTAATATGAAACTGAGGGAGTATTCCACACATGTCTCTTAGTGATAGAGTCCATGTTTGTTGTGTTCAATCCATGTATTAAAATACCAGTTTATATAAAAAAAATTGTTATGATTTAACTCTTCTTATGGTCAAGATATTAACATTTAAAAGTCTAAACATTTGTGTTTGCTTGATATTGGTAATCTCTCTTGATGCACAAAACTTATTCCAAGAATATCACATAGCAAATTTTGACTCTTTATTAATTGGAACAAATCTTATTGTAACTAAATTATCCAGTTTCTAGTTTAAACAACTAAAGCGTCTTTCTCAGTGAATTATTCTTCTCATTTGCTCTAATTAATAACCAGTATGCAATAATTAATTCTAAAAATCATTGCTCATCATCATTGATTCTATTTCTCTTTTTATGCTCTCTCTAATCACATATATCATCACAAAACTATACAATTGCCGATATAATTCGTCAAGATTGAAACCAATACCATGTACATACACGACTACACATATGTGTTTGTTGTGCATATGCACACCTTTATTTTATTTTTGCACACACCTTTATTTTATTTTTTATATAGTATATCCACAAATCCACTGTAAGTTAAAAGCTGTGAACTGCATTAACTAAAAAGTTATGACGAATTAGAATCATAGATGTTATGTATTTTGAACAAAATGTATATAAAAAATACAATATCTGAAAAGGAAAAAAATAATTATTCAATCACAAGGGTCAGTACTAAATCCAATTAAATTCTGGATAAATGTCTAGTGAGGCTCCAATGTGTTTCGAATCAATGTTTCATTGAGTCTTGTGAATCATTCTTTGATACAGCCTTCGCTACACGTGTTGTCCATATCATCTTCCAATACATTTAGGCAAATGTTCCTTTGCCTTGTCGTCTTTAATAGTTGATCTAAAGGAAAAACAGTGGACAAATTCCAATCCTGGAATTGAATTAAGCAAAGAGAAACCCAATAACATAGTGGTGCTCCATTTTCGGCACTTTGTCAGGAAGAAAAAAATGATTAAATTAATGTTTTTAAATTATATTATTATTGAATCTAGATATGTATTATCTGTTTTAGGGGAGACAAATTTCATCATCAAGATCTTCGTCATCACGAACTCGTGGTGAGCTGAAAAAGTTAAAGAAACAAAATTATATCTATCAACCATAAATTAGATCGAATAACAAAAAACATAAATAATTTACCAAACTCAAATAAATTTTGAACCAAATAAACCTATAAAAAAAACCAAAAAAAAAACAAAACTAAGACTTGTTATAATTAAAATTGGAACTTTTCTTTGTTGTTTTTATTAAAATATTTTGAAAGGAAAACTTCCTCTATAGCCTCACTCTATCAGATAAAAAATGCACATCTGAAAGAATCTTGAGAATTATCTTCCATCTTGAATTGACATTTTTTCCAATTTCCACGTACATCCCAAAGCATCCAAAATCAGTAAAGATGTAGGAAATTACCTCCCATCTTGAGAATGATCATCCTTCTGCACCACCACTGCCCCTGAAGGAATAAGTGAAAAGTTTCATCAAATCTCTAAATTGATGCTCAGGTCGAGCTTTTTTTTTTTACACCAAGGGCATCTAAGCTATTATCCATCTAGATATTATTGATTGATCATCCGACAATTTTATCTTATCGAGATGAAGACTGACCATCTTCCTTAAAAGACTGTTCCCTATATGAGCTCTTACCTCTTGATCCATTTTGGTAGTTATCAACACTTCTTCTCCTTCCATGGTATTCATCATCCCTCTCACCATCTCTGCATCTTGGAACTATGAAACTTCACTCTTTGTTGGATTCATTCTCTACTTAGGTTTTTCTTGTCTAACATTAAAGACAAAACAAAAATTAGATTAAGAATAAAAAGAACAAATATTAAAATAGCCATAAAAAAAAAGAAAAATACAATAAAAATCTATAAATTCCAAAACCAGTTTCTCGAAAAAGTGTTAGGATGATGTTTCTATATATAGGCCACTAAATAAATGAAGAGAGCGTATAATGAATGATTTCAATAACGTATCAAGAAAGATCTACATAAAATCTTAAATATTAGGTAATATCTATAATTTCTCTCAATATCGTATTTTAAGGATCAGTAGAAAGATTCAAATTAATTTGTTATAGTAATTAAAAAGAAAAATAAAATTGATTTCCAATAGCATTTATCTTGTTATGTTTATTAATAATGAATATTCAAAAAGCGTATAATGCCATATATAGTCACAAATGAATTAGAATTTGTTCCTTAATTATTTATATAAATGATTAAATGTGAAAATATAACTTGTAAAATATTATACTTCAATGTAACTTGTTTATTCACTAAAATGTTTAAACTCATATTAAAAAATAAAATGTTATATTCTAATTATTTGAATAATTAAATTTAAATACGAAAGTTTCAATATGGAAGATCTCATTATTGTTTTGGAAAGCACAAATCTCGTGATTCTTAATAAAAAAATAATTTAGTTGCTAAAATTCTGAAAACATTTATTCCAATATGAGTTTATAGAAATATTGAATAATTAAGGAAAATACATTTAATTGTTAGATTTTTAGGTTATTTGTTCAAAAATTGGAAGATTTGAGTAAATCTTTAATATATTTATGGGAAGATTCTTCAGCGTAATTATAGTTGGACTTTGATATATGTTTCAACTAATTATAGAGATGATCCATTTTATTAGGTGTGACAAAAAAAATCAAATTAATTACGAAAATGCCATTAATGAAAATGCGGGCATGAACCGGGTCATGAACCAGGTCAGAGAAGATCCGCGCGTTTTCAATTGGATCCAGTTAAGAAATTGTATGAAATTTGAGCTCAATATTACTGAAATTGCCATCGCATCTATCCGAAATTACCCTTTTCAATTTAATCAATTTAGTTATAAGGCAATGACAATTTGAGTAATATTGGAATCCATTTTGGATATTTTTCTAAATGTACTTCTCTTTTAATATTATAAAGATATTGTTTTATTTGATTCGTTCAAAAAAATCAAGTTTTTTCTTATGATTTTGTATCTCATGTACATTAGACGACTTTAAAGATCTCAATCTTGCTCAAAGATTTTTTTGTTTATCGTATTTTTTCCACACAATTGTCTTTCTCATGAATAATGATTGCCTTTTTATATTGGATAAATGGGTTTAAATTTGACTTATTAAAAAACAGAAATGATAATAGTATAAAAATAGAGTAATTGAGTACCATTCACTCACGAGCATTGATGTTGGAAGTTGAGAAATAATGCATGCTTTGCGTGGGAAAAAAACTGCATTCATGCATTACATATAGAGTGCGATTTGTGGTTCCAAAACATCTAATTTGCCCATCTCTTTTACTATCAAGAAAAGAAAATAAAAGTGAAAACAACTAATCTTAACAACAAATCTCTTGATTAACAAAATGGGATATTGCAAAAAAAGTCCACAATAATAACAACTCTTAAAATATTATTTATTTTGTTACACCAAATAAAAATTAAACATTTATATTCATTTGAAATAAACATGAGATTTTTGTATTAAATCATTTTGTTATCCCGATTCATAAACATTTTTTAAAAAATATCATCAGAAAATCACCTAAGAAATATAACATTTTTTATTTTTTGAGGAACCAAATTAATTTGTTACAACATATAATATTTAAAAAAATTTATGCATTTATAATAAATACGAGATTTTTGTGAAAATTATTTTTGTTTTTCCTATTTTAAAACAATATATAAAAGAATAACATCATAGAATTGCCTTAAGAATCTTTTTTTTATACGAAAATGCAAAGAAAATCACAAACTAAAGTGAAAAGACTAACATTCAATTGTTTTTATTTTTTTTAGTGGAGAAGAAGAAGAAGAAGAAGAAGTAAGTGAAGAAAGAATAAAATACTAGAAAATGAAGAAGCTAAAAAAGAAGTTGAATACAAAGATAAATACAAGAAATACCACAAGAAGAAGAAAAAAAATCAGATTAAAAAAGATTATGAAGAAAAAAAAATTGAAAATGAAGACTAACAAATCGGAGGAAAAAAAACTTAAACTTTGGAAAAAGAGGATGAAGAAAATCGGAAAAAGAATACAAAGTTAAAATAAGCTTGAAAAAATATGAGTAGAGGAAGACGGTTAAGAAAAAAGGAAATAATAAATGACAAAACAAACACGAAAACGACTCCAACTGAAAAAATCAGAGAAAAACAAAAAGACCCAAAAAAAATACAGTGATTTCGGCCACAAGTAATAACCTTTCAAAAAACAAAAGAATACGAAGAACGATAAAAAAACTAAAGAGAAGTGCAATAATATAAAGATATACTAACAAAGATATAAAAAGATTTAAATAATACAAAGACGATGAAGGAGAAGACAAGAGGAAGAAGGAAAATAAATGAGAAAAAGAAGATAACAAAAAAATGAAAAGACAAAGACGATAAAAAAAAGTAAGAAAAAAATAGACGAAACTAAAAGAAATAACAAAGACGAAGTTGGAGTAGAATGAAAAAATCTAGCGATTTTGGGCGCAAGTAACAATCTTAGAAAAAACAAGAAAATGAGTAGAAGAATAACAAAGAAGAAATCAGAGAAGACAAATAAAAACCGGAAGAAGAAGACGAAAAATAAAAAGTGAAAAAGAAAACGATGAAAAAATGAAATATTAAAAGATAAAAAAATAGAAACCGAGAAGAATAAATAAAATAAATGTAGATAATTTACTACAAGATCATCCTAAAAACATAAATTTCAATGATTTGCTACTTCAACTTAATAAAACAAGAAATAGCTCCTTAATGAGGCTTTAATCTGTGCATTTATTTGTGTAGAACAACAACATCAAATCTTACTCACAAAACCCGACGAATTCACAATACCAGATTAATATGAAATGTCTAATTCGCCTCAATGTATTACCAAAATAAATAATTGATACGACAAACATACGAACATGCACAAAACTAAATATTGTAATTTATGTATACCAACTCCAATGACTATTGTAACACCCATGAACCAAATGTGAATTTTCGTTGGGTGTGTCGATCGACACAGGCGTGTATGTCGATCGACACGGGTGTTTCGACTTGTGAGAAGTCGGATTCTTGTTGGTGTGTCGATCGACACAGGTGTGTGTGTCGATCGACACGAGTTGAAATCAGACCGTCGGGTTTGGTTCCAATTGCTCGGTTTGGTGGGCCAATTTAGGGAACCTAGGGTTCGCATTTATAGGGGAAATTCGTCGTTTTGGCCGCGTTTATCAGAAGAAAAACAGAGAGAAAAGGCAGAATCAAGGAGATTGAGAGGGTTTTGAGTGTTCTTGAGGAGGACTGATCTTGTGAGGGTGTTAGAACGCAAGGGAGATCATTGCTGATTGGATTTCGGTTCTGGGAAGGACGGATTCAAGGCTGTTCGTGTGTTCTTCACTCGTTCTTCGTCGTTTTTTATCTTTTCAATCCGAATCGAGGTGAGTGCGTGACTGTGGGCTTGTATAAGTATAGGGAATCGATAGAATGCGTTTGCTTGGTGGTTTTCGTGTGTTTTGTGAATGGAACTGGGCAGGGAACTCGATGATTCGCGACAGATTCGAGTCATGTGAGAATAGACTCGTTTCTGGGTTCTGCGACGTCGTGTTGATCGACACCAGGGTGGTGTGTCGATCGACACGAGGCATCCATGTCGATCGATACCATGGTGGTGTGTCGATCGACACAGTGCAGTCTGTCGATCGACACCTAGAGGTTGTGTCGATCGACATAGTGCTTCTGTGTTGGTTCGTGACGTTTGTTTCGTGTATGCTTGTTCTGTGATCATCCTGGTATTGTATCTTTTGTTTATACTTGTGCTTAATTAGCCTGTAGACAGGATAACCGCGTCGCTGAGTATTTATGATAATACCCACGCAACTCTTTTTTCCATGTGTTGCAGGTAAAGAGAAAATGTGATCGTGGAATCGTGGCGAGGAAGAAGAGATGATTTAGGGTCTCGCTGTGTGTTGTCGTTTTATGGAATTGTTAGGTTGTTAGTTACTGGATATTGGTTGATTGGTTGAACTGTTTTTGATATTTAATAAAGTATGAGATTTGTTAAATTGGAATCTGTTGTTGATGGTTTATTGTTCCGCGCTGCTTGTTTGTTGACCCATTGAGGATTATTATCTGTGATGATAGTAATCTGGAGGGAAAAATTTTAAATTTTTGGGTCGGGTCGTTTCAACTATTCATTATAAAATTCAATACTTAACATACTTATTCTCTACCTTCAAACTAAAAAAAACCATCATACTTTTTCAAACTAATCGATTCTACTTACAAACTAAAACTATACATATCTAATCTTAGAACATATTATATACGACACAATACGAAAGCTAAGTATATTTTACAACATATACAACAAATGTTTCCGCACAAAGTGCGAGTGAGAATCTAGTTACGCTTTATTTTGTAGTGTCCTCTTTTTGGAATATTAGGATTGTGATGATAGTTTTTAGAGAAGGAATTGTTTATTCTGCGGTCAATTATGTATGTGTTTAGTATTTTACATATTAATTATTTATTCTTGGTTTAAATTGCTAGCATATTTTCATATTCTTGGTTTGAGCATGAAAGCACGCGCCCAAAGTAATCGAATACTACACACTTAACACACACCAAAACTAACCCTATTTTTCTAAAACAAAACGATATATACAACCAAAATTTAACTATATTTGAACTGTAACGAGCCACATTTTTGTTTTGTTTGTCAGGGTTAAGGCTTCCCTAGGGTTAAAGCTCTCCTCTCTTAGGGTTTATTTTTATTGCTAAAAAAATTATTTGTAATATATATGTATAAATTTTAAAAATATGTATATAAAGTATTATCATATAAAAATGGACAAGATAAAAAAAAGATGAGCCTATTTTACTTATTTTTCAACATGACTCTGTTGAGGATGATGATTGGCACAAATTGATAAACAAAAAGGAAAGAAAAAAACAATTTTGTGTAACGAGTTTAGGTTTGTAACAATTTTTTTTTTATAGTAGTAATCATACCAGGATTATTGTAGTAATTTTTACTAAAAACCAAATGAAACTAATACTTTATTTTTTTGTTCAACGTTACATCCGAACCAATTTTTTAATAGTCGAACTAAGATTCTAGAGTTCACCTCGGGTTAAGAGTGGTGAATCTATGATGTTTGAATATAACATTGTATAAATCAAAATAATGGTAGGCTATAACAAATATATAAATGCTGGTACAGAGTCGTATGATAAGGAGGTGCGTGACGTGATAATAAAACCACACTCCAGAACTAACCGGGTACCACAAACTTAAGTGACAGACGACAACGCCAAAGTTAACCCAAAATTTACTATAGTTGAACTCTATTAAACCATAGTTTTGTTTACTTTGTGAGGGTTAAGGTTCCCCTAAGGTTAAATGAATATAATTCTGACGAAGATTATGATGACGTTTTGGATCAGGATGATGATTATGATCCTAATAACGAATATGAATGTGTTGAAGAGATTGAAGATGACATTGGATATTGTACCAATGATTACGAAAACAACAATGCATCTGAGTATGTTGAAATTACTGCTGGCGAAAATATTGATTAATGTTTGGGTTTTTTTTTTTTATACTTAATTCTGTAGGTTTTATGGTACGTCAATTAGTGTTGGATATAATTATTTTAACAATTGTCACATTTGGTATCATTTTTTTTACTTGTCCAACTATTTTCGACTGTTGAATGAAATATTCCAAAAACTAAATATTAATCTTAATCATTTAAAATAGTGATAGGTGATCATATGATATAAATACTGATAGAAAGTTAAAGGAGGAGAATAAGTGCGACGTGAGTATAAAATCATCTGCCAAAACTAACTGAACACTACATATACGAGTTAGATTTCACTGTAGCTTTAACTAATCGAACCATAGGTTTGTTTGGGTAAATATTGATATGTTTTTAAGTATAGTTTTAATTGTTTGGCCTAACATATTTATTTGATGAATTTTTAGTATCCAAAAAATATAAATGGTATTAGTATAAATAATAAAAATATGACTGAAAACTTATTTTCTATGAAAACTAAATATTATTCGAAAAAATGGTCTTTTCAAGTTATATATATATATATATATAAAGAATCAAATCCGAGGAAAAACATACAGATTTGTAAAGATTTCTAAATCCTACCAGATTTACAATTCAATTAAAATACACAACGAGTAACACTCTTTTGTTTATATATTCTAACAATAAACTTATATCTTTCAAATACTTTATGCAGACACTAGTCAATGCATGAAATCTGACGAAATCCGTAAACATGAACGAACCATCTTCAAGCCTCTTATTATATATTTCTTTCCTATTTCCCTCCCTCTCAAGGAACCATTTAATATGCTACAAATTAACCCATCTAGGCACGTAATCTGATTGTTAGAAAAGAAGCTGATACTTTTGAACGGTTGTGTTTGTTTGATTCCAAAAAAAAAAAATCAGGTTTATAAGAGAGGAACAGCAAAAGTTATGATCAGTGTATCAGTAGAAGGAAGTTCAGGACATGTAAGGACTTTGGTTAAACTGACTTGTAGTGTCGAAGAAACAATCAAGATGGTCATTGAGAAGTATGGTAAAGAAAGACGAACAACGAAACTCGATAAAGATCTTGTCTTTGAACTGCAACAGTCTCATTTCAGCATTCAGTGTAAGCCCCACTACTCAATCTGAAACAGAACAAAAGTTAGTGTAAAGTTTTTTTTCGCGTAATAATGTCGAATTCGTAGAACAGAACAAACGTTTTATCGGTTAGATATGTTAAAATGTGGCTATATGAAGCAATTGACACAAAGTTTTGGATTTTAAGGTTTGGAAAAAACAGAAGTAATTGGTGAAATAGGTAGCAGAAGTTTCTACATAAGAAAGAGAGAACCGGAAAACAGGATTTCGGTGATTAGGAGTCTTCTGTGAATTTGATCGAATCGTTCATAGCACAGAAGATTGGAAGAATTGTGAGGAGGTCAAGGAAGATTGGAAGGTATGTGCTCAATGAACCACAAAACCGGTTTAAAGTATTAACAAAGTATTATTCTATTGTTTTTATGCTTTACACTAGCAACGCCGAATATTTATTTGTGTTAGCTCGGATTTTATAGAATAATAGGTTAACTTCTTTGTATAAATTATACCTACAGGCTACAAGTTTCTCCATGTACTTTAATTCGATTGGAGTTTCTTCATTTTTTGGTACGAAATGCGAAATGTAAATATAAATTAAGTTAGGATGCAGTGTATCCCTCGTGTTGAAGGGTTTTCATTATTGACTCATTGTTTATGGCTTTGATTAATTGAGTGACTGATATGAGTGCTTAATGTGTCAGTGTTGTGGTTATTGATAATTCTTGTTTCAAAGTTAGTATGTGAAATTGACACATTTTGCATTCATCGAGTGACTGATCTGAGTGCTTAATGTGTTAGTGATGTGGGTTATTGATAATTCGTGTTTCAAAGTTATTATGTGAAATTGACACATTTTGCATTCATCGCAAGGGATTGAGTATAATTTTTGTATTATGGTTGCATTAGTGGGTTGTGAAGTAGTTTTAGTTATTATGAGAATCTTACGTCCTAACTTTCGCTTTGCAAAAAAGTAAACGTGAAAACTATACGATTTATCAAGAAGGAGAAAAATGGGAAATCAACAGTGATGTCTCAGCTTGCTCAAAAAAGCTAAGTTTATATTTGTTAGCCTCTTTTTTTAGGTAACTGATAATAATTGTCTTCTCGGGAAAAAATATGGTTTTGTTAAACTGTAAGATACGTCGGCCTTGATGCCAAATTGTTGTTTATCTTTCATAACCATTTGTATATTGTCCATCTGTATATTTTTGTGTGATTTCTTAATTTTTCGAAAAGTTAGTCAATGCTGTCTCCTTATGTTGTTCCTGCTCTGGCAATAGTAATCTTAACGCTCGAAAGAAAGGAGACTATGTTCTTACGTTTGACACTAGAGAGTTGATAGGTCTTCTAATATTTTCCGTGTATTTTCCTTCGAAACTAAACAATGTAATGTTTTAATTTAACAGGTATGATGCATGTTGTCGTGAGGTCCTTCTCAAAGTCAACAAGATCAAAGTATAATTAGAACAAGATCAAAGTATAGTTAAAAATAAAAGAGACCTATTACATAACCAACGATTTTAATTTCCTCTTTTTTTTTACGTACATGTTTCATATATCTATTTATGGAAAGCTAACCACAACACTCACTCTATACTTCTCATAAATCTTATTCAAATTACCATTTTAGCATTCCATTAATTTTTTTTCTTATCAAGTAAATCATTTCCTCTGTTAGGTGATATTTTGAGTTTTTTTTTTTTTTTTTTTTTTAATTTACAATTGAAAGTATTGTGTAGTAAAGTTACTTACATAAATAATTAAAAAATGATCATATATTCCGAATCATTTTAATGGAAATTTACAACAAGCTCTATAAAATCCAAGATAGGAGAATCGGTCTAATTATTTACAAAACCTATAAAATCGTATCCAGTGCTGATGCCACTACAGTCGCTGCTATCTCCAACTACGTAGCATCTCGTTCTTCCGCTTCCGCACTCCGTGCCGTTCATCAACCCCAAGCTTCCCTTTCCGGAGCTTCGAGGATGATCACATGGAAGACTGATTCTTAGCTCCAGGTTCAAATCTGGAAACATTTCCTCTAGTGGGCACTCACTTTTCTCCTCATGTTTCCACGTGAAAACCTCGGTCTTCTCTGAATGTTTCCCAAGAAAAGCAAAACATTCTTCTGGAGAAGAAGAGGAAGTTGAAGAAGAAGAACAAGTGAAGGAGATGTTAAAGGTGTTAGTAGTTGGGTCTACGTGAGAATGTTGAGAAGATAGTTCTTGGAGCACGAGTGGTCTATGAGTCGTGGGATCGATTCCTCTATTTATAAGCTTTCTTTTTATGTGAGTATTCCAATAATTCTTTATCTCGTTATCGGTTCTTCCAGGTAATCTCCCAGCTATAACCGACCATCTGTTCAAAATAAACCTTAATCATGAATGAATCATTTCTTGTACAGCTTTAATCTCGACTTGTGTAATAGAGAGAGTTTTACTTGTTGCCAAGAAGGCTATGGAAGTGGATGATGAGGTGGTCTTCTTCCTCGGTGAAGCTGCCTCGTTTGAGGTCAGGTCGGAGGTAATTGATCCATCGGAGACGGCAGCTCTTGCCGCAACGGAGAAGTCCGGCGGCTTTAGGAAGGGATCTCCAGCAACCTTCGCCATGAGTGTTGATGTAAGCTTTGAGCCTTTCGTCTTCTTGTTTGGTCCATGCTCCTTTGTTCGTGTGGCCTTTCTCACAACATGGTGACCTTCCCATCTTTATTGTTGAATGATGAATCTTCAAAGCTAATGGGCGTGGTACGTAGTGTTATATATAAATGGTTTTGACCTAATTAACTTAAAGCAAGAAAGGGATATATATATATATATTATGTAAATATAGATGAGAGTTTTATACGTAATTGCTTCTAGATGATAGATAGGTAGATAGAGATAGAGAGAGTGTTAGCGTTTCTAGATGTGAGTTGGTGGGAATTGGATATCTATGATGATGAAAGAGGGTTTGGTGGCTTCTATCTTTTTTTGGACAATAAGTTAAAAATCTTTTTCTCTCATTAATGCTTGATATGCTCAAATTTGTCCTGAACTACTTTCTCAAATTAACAGATCGATGTAGTACTTAGGGGTCGAATCCAAAGGGAATTTAAACACACAATCGACTAAAGAATTCAAATTTTGCTAAGTAAATAGTGGTGAATGTAAAAGAAGTAACAAAAGTAAACAAAGTGAATGATGATAAGGGTTCTAGAAATCAATTGGACAAAAGAGTTAGGTTAGGGTAATTCGCAGGAATGAATCGAAATATGGTCGTGTCGATCGACACAGGTGTCCGTGTCGATCGACACAGGTGTCCGTGTCGATCGACACATGGATAAAAACGGTTAGGATTTGTTAAGCACAGTTCTAGAACTCAAACACGAATATAAAACCAATCAACTTTTGTTGCAGAGATTACCTTTGACTAAATCTCTAAATCCCTAAATTCCAAATTTTTTTGCAAACTTAGTGACTAAAATCAAGCATTAAGTTCAGGTTCAATTGTTCACAAAATTACTAAGCCAAATTTCTTTGCGAATAGATAATTTTGCTCATCTAAGATTATATCAGGTTGTTAATAATACTTTCGCATCTATTAAAGCAACCTAGGATATCCAATTTCAGTTGATCAATCCTAAAATCAGAGTTAAAACAATCTAGATGAAGAACAAAAAGATAAATCCTAACAGAGTTTAAATCCTATCAATTTCTCATCAAACCTTTGAATAACCCTAAACCTAACAAGTAAACTACTCAGACATGGTGATTGAAACAAACATCATGAGATAAATAATTTGCATAAAAAAGATAGAGTTAGAGATACAAAATCTTAAAGTCTGAAGTCTGAAATCTCCCAAAAGCTCTCCTAATCTCTTCTCTCTCAAGTCTCAATTAAAAACTAGATAAAAACATAAAAGCCTAAGAAAAACTATATATAATCTGTCAAATTCGGATCGGGCTTTGTGTATAACTTCTGGATTTTTTGGGAAAAACTGGAATTTCCTCAATTTTCTCGTCAGACCCGATCGTGTCGATCGACACACTGAACCGTGTCGATCGACACAGTCATGTAAAATCGATTCCGACTTGATCACTTCGGCTCTTCTTTCTCCGATGCTCCAAAATGCTCCAAAAGCTACCATTAAGCTCCAATCGTCCTTCAACCTACAAAGACTCGAAAAGACTCGAAAAATACCACAAAAGACTCTATAAAAAGGACTTATATCATGGTAAAAAACGGGTAAAAACCATGATATATCAACTCCCCCAGATTTAGCTTTTACTTGCCCTCAAGCAAAATATACACTAAGAATGTGAAAGAGGTTTGAAAACGCAGAAACTTACCTTCCCTTGGAGTATCGGACCGACCTTTTCAACTAGTAATCCACATAATGCGAAACCAATTCAAACCCAGATCACCATGTACTTCTCCATAGACATTCGCAGCCTCCCAAATTCATCCATGACTTTTCAACACAACCCACTAGTCCTCATTGCTGGGTCTTGTCCCAGATTTCAATGCCAAGAACCTTCTAGACTCATTCCCATTCTATACCATGTGAAGTGAACCATACAACTCTTGTTACTCTTTCTCTCCCCCAGACTTATTTAATTTTCTATTCTTTTTTTTTTAGAATGTTGAGACTCAAAAGCAGTGCTTTTACTACTGTTGTTCCTTGTGAGGAGACAGGGTCGTGAGATCCATTATATATATATATATATATATATATATATATATATATATATATATCTTTCCTCATCGTATACTTAAGAACTATCATATCACCCCAATCATATACATATATATATATATATATATATATTTTTTTTAGAACAAGGGAGAGGAGTACCATTACTTTCAACAGAGATTGCACTTGTCAGGTATGAATGAGGAGTCAAGCCCTATGAACATCAATCACCGAGGAGACCGCATAATTAGCTCGAACCCGGCGGCTTATGCTGGAAGTAACAGATGTCTCCAGTTAACTGGTCAGCCTTAGGATTTCCCATTAGTCTGATTCTGAAATCGATCATGAAAAAATAGTCACACAATTGAAAGAGATAATCCACTAATCCAAAGGATGGGTCATTGTTTCCAACTGACTATTTTGACTCAATAAAACGTTTTGGACTAACTCTAAAAAACAAACACAAAGTTAGTAACTACTTCCCCCAGACTTAAACAACACTGTCCCCAGTGTTATCAAGCCTGAAGTTGGTGAAAGAAAAGAAAAGGAAAAATCAATTGAAAAGAACGAGAACTTACCTGTTGCAGAGTGTGTCGATCGACACAACTAGTGTGTGTCGATCGACATACTGGTTTTTCCTCGTCTCGTCGCCTTTTTTTTTCGATAAAAATCCTGAAACACTTAAAACCAAAACTAAAAGTTAGTAACAAAGGAAAAATAAAACGAAAATAAATTGACTTACCAGTGGGTTGCCTTCCACTAAGCACTTGTTTTCAGTCGTTAGCTTGACTGTGTCAGGACTCAGCCTTTTGGTGGATCTTTGAGGGGTCTTATAT
Source organism: Arabis hirsuta (assembly GCA_964056655.1). Lineage (NCBI taxonomy): Eukaryota > Viridiplantae > Streptophyta > Magnoliopsida > Brassicales > Brassicaceae > Arabis > Arabis hirsuta. The sequence goes on along the minus strand of OZ053309.1, from coordinate 12,439,388 downwards.
CTCCCTCATCCGTTGACAACCTTGCATTTGATCGCTCTCCAGCTCTAGACATCCAAGGAACAATACAGGGAAAAGCTTCATGGTGGTTTGCAGCATCTCTTGAACAACTACCTCTCCTTTCTCCCTCAACTCTAAGGGGATGATGATTTTGAACTTGGAGAAAGGTTTGAAAGTTTTTTTGCGCTTCACCTTGCAGGCAGTCAAGTCTCCATCAGATCTCATAGAGGGTGAAGTCAAAAGTGGGGCACATGGGATCTTCTTCGTGTTATCTTCAAGGTCTGAACTCCGCTTTCCTCTATTTGTAACGGTCATACAAGAATTCTCCTTGACACGAACTGCGGGGTAGAAGACATCTTTGTTGATCTTAGAGAGGGAGATTCTCTGATTGGGAAAATCCACAATCGCACCTACAGTAGCAAGGAATGATGACCCAAGAATCAATGGTTTCTAGCTGTCCTTCTTTGTCTCCATAATGTGAAAATCCACTGGAACCAGACAATCTCCTACTTGAAGTATCAAGTCAGGAATGAACCCTTTCGAAAATGTTGAAAAAAAGTCAGCCAGCTCGAGAGACATCTTCGAAGGTTGCAGATGCTTAATGCCCAGCTTCCTTGCAACAGACTGAGACATGACATTCACATTAGCTCCAGTGTCACAAAGAGAATCCTTGAATTCCATACCTTTGATTGAGAAAAGAACAATGAACATCCCTAGATTCGGTATCTTTTGCAACTTTCTCTGCGGTGGTTGAGCATGTCTCCCTTTCTCCTCTGGTGTTTTGACACTAATAGCACGTGGGTATGGAATCTTGGGCTGGTAGACTCTTTCCTCTGCTTTGGCTGAAGGTTTCGACGCGTCTGGGTAGAACTGGGACCCGTGTCGATCGACATTGTCCTTGTGTCGATCGACATGAGTTTTCTGTATCGACCTTGTGTCAAGCTTTGTGTCGATCGCGGTCGATGCAAGTCTGATTGCGTAGATATCTTCAAGGTGTGTCGATCGACACACTCCATCTGTGTCGATCGACACAGGTTCAGCAGATTCCAAATTCGAGTTTTCTTCAAGCTCCACGAATTTTTCCTCACTCTCCAAAGTGATAGCATTGACGTGTAGTCTCGGATTCGTGTCAGTCTTGCTCAGAAGAAAACCTTCTTGCCTCTTAATTGACTCAGCGGTTTGAGCAACTTGAATATCCAGCATCTTGACATGGGCATTCAAAGCTTCGAACTTCCCATTCACATCTTGGTACATGGCATCCATTTTCCCATTGAAGCTCACAGTAATCTTTTATTGACCTTCCAAGAGCTGTTCTAGCATAGGTTTCATCTCGCTACTCTCTGATGACTGAGCAAATGGTGTCTGATAAGAAGAAGAACTGTAGTTCTTAGTGTAATTGCTCTGGAAAGGCTTCTGATAGTCGTTCTTCTGATACCCTTGTTGATTACCATACCTCTGACCCTGAAAACCAGCTCCACCAACGTAGTTGCAATCCTTTTCATCCTGCTCTTCATCTGAAATGAAAGTCTCTACCTCTTGAGCAAACTGAACAGTCTTCTTTCCCACTAGAAGATTATGCACAGAATCCAGCTTAGCCTTAACCTCAGCAATTTGGCTTTCATCCATATTCCCACCAAGCTTCTTCCTCTCAAAGTCTGCGTTCTTGGCACTATTGCTAGAAGTCAAGTTATCAATAAGAATCAACGCATCCTCTGGATACCTAGTGTTGAAGTTTCCATTGCTAGCAGAATCCAGAGCCATCTGGTACCTCCAATCAATCCCTCTGAAAAAAATACCCAGTAACTGAACATCGCTGAAACAGTGATAAGGACAGTCTCTCTGGTAGGCCTTGAATCTCACCCAGGAAGCCTTGAATGCTTCAGTAGGTCCCTGCTTGAAAGTAGAGATCTTGGTCCTCAGTTCTTTGGATCTCGCCTCATCAAAGAAGTTGTTGAGGAAAGCATTCTTGGTGTCCTCCCAAGTAGTCAACGAGCCCGGCTCCAGCTGCTTCAACCAGTAGGCTGCTTCTCCACTAAGAGAATAGGGGAAAAACTTGCAGTAGAGGTAATCGCTAGACACTCCATTAGCCTTGATGCTAGATGCTAAGTCCTCAAACCTTTCGATGTGGTCCATGGGGTGCTCAGAAAAAAGACCATGGAATGGATGCTGAGCCACAAGTGAGAAGAAAGCAAGCTTCAACTCAAAATCGCTCTTTTGGAACGCAGGAGGACAAATAGCTGCCCTGTTGGCATAGAAATCGTCAGGCCTATTGTACTCTCCCAGAGTACGCCCACGCCCAGCTGGCTCTTAGCGATGCATAACATGCTGCTCCTCCACAATCACAACCCCATTCTCATCTAACCTCTGACCCTGAGCATTGCGTCTACGACCCTCATTATCCTGAAGAAACCCATCTTCACCTCTGATAAGAATTAACAGATTTATTTTGGCTGACTTTCTCGCTGCTCAGTTGGCTCGTTCTAACTTTCCAATCTCAAGGTTGAGATCAACTAGCTCTTCGTTCTGGTTGCTTCTGGTAACGCGATTAGGCATAAACCTGAAATACACAAGACAAAAGAAAACATAAGTAAATAATCAGAAAATTAAAACTTAGACAAAACTCTAAAATCAAAAATCGAATGGTGATTTTGATTCCCCGGCAACGGCGCCAAAATTTGATATGCTCAAATTTGCCCTGAGTTACTCTCTCAAATTAAGAGATCGATGTAGTACTTAGGGGTCGAATCCACATGGAATCTAAACACACAATCGACTAAAGAATTTACATTTGGCTAAGTAAATAGTGGTGAATGTAAAAGAAGTAACAAAAGTAAACAAAGTGAATGATGATAAGGATTCTAAAAGTTAGTTGGACAAAAGAGTTAGGCTAGGGTAATTCGCAGGAATGAATCGAAATACGGTCGTGTCGATCGACACAGATGTCCGTGTCGATCGACACAGGGATAAAAACGGTTAGGATTTGTTAAGCACAGTTCTAGAACTCAAACGCGAATATAAAACCAATCAACTTTCGTTGCAGAGATTATCTTTGACTAAATCCCTAAATTCCAAATTTCTTTGCAAACTTAGTGAATAAAATCAAGCATTAATTTCAGGTTCAATTCACAAAATTACTAAGCTAAATTTCTTTGCGAATAGATAATTTTGCTCATCTAAAATTATATCAGGTTGTTAATAATACTTTCGCATATATTAAAGCAACTTAGGATATCCAATTTCAGTTGATCAATCCTAAAATCAGAGTTAAAACAATCTAGATGAAGAACAAAAAGATAAATCCTAACAAAGTTTAAATTCTATCAATTTCTCATCAAACCTTTGAATAACCCTAAACCTAACAAGCAAACTACTCAGACATGGTGATTGAAACAAACATCATGAGATAAATAATTTGCATAAAAAGATAGAGTTAGAGATACAGAAGGTTTTGAAATCTGAAAGTCTGAAGTCTGAAATCTCCTAAAAGCTCTCTAAACCTCTTCTCTCTCAAGTCTCAATTAAAAACTAGATAAAAACATAAAAGCCTAAGGAAAAACTATATATAATCTGTCAAATTCGGATCGGGCTTTGTGTATAACTTCTGGGCTTTTTGGGGCAAAACTGGAATTTCCTCAATTTCTCGTCAGACCCGATCGTGTCGATCGACACACTAAACCTTGTCGATTGACACAGTCATGTAAAATCAATTCCGACTTGATCACTTTGGCTCTTCTTTCCCCGATGCTTCAAAATGCTCCAAAAGCTACCATTAAGCTCCAATCGTCCCTCAACCTACAAAGACTCAAAAAGACTCAAAAATACCATAAAAGACTCTCTAAAAAAGACTTATATCATGGTCAAAAACGGGTAAAAACCATGATATATCAATGCTTTAATTTTCTTCTTCAATAATATGTAGATGAATAGATGCATGATGACTAGATGCATGTTACATAGGTATTGTAATTAATCATTGATGTATAACACATCGGAAGCGATTGAGGACTTGAAAAGAGACTGGAAGAAGCACAGAGTAGGGATTCCTCCTCCACAAATAAGATTGATAACCTCCAAGACCAATTGCGATCGGCGTTGATGGAGGAGGAAATATTCTGGCAACAGAAGAGTCGTCAACTTTGGTACCAGGTCAGAGACCAAAATACCAAATACTTTCAGGCTTCCACAAAGCAACGGAGGGCACGTAATAAGATTATGGGTATCCTGCAAGGTACTGGCGAATGAACCAAAAAAGAAGAGGAGATTGAGGCCACGGCGCTAGAATATTTCCACACTATTTTCTCCTCGTCCCTTATATCTGACCTGGAGACATCCCTAGCCCATCTAGGATGCCCGGTCATGACAGATATGAATGCCTCTCTGACCCGTGCGATATCAGCACATGAGGTTAAGGCGGCGGTGTTTTCAATACACCCCGAAAAAGCCCCAAGCCCGGATGGCATGACAGCTCTGTTTTACCAAAAGTTTTGGCATAATATTGGGCCACAGATGGTTGCCATGGTACAAGAATTTTTTGATACAACCACCCTCGACCCCAGATGTGAGGTCAATATATGTTTAATCACTAAATCTAAGAGACCTCGGATGATGAAGGAGTTTCGCCCGATTAGTCTGTGTAATGTCAGTTATAAAATAATCTCGAAGGTGCTCTGCCAGCGGATCAAGAAGTTCTTACCGAAGTTAATCTCAGAGACCCAGTCAGCTTTTGTGACAGGGAGACAGATTACGGATAATATTCTTATGGCACTGGAAGTTTTTCATGCCCTACAGACAAATAATATTTGCAAAAAGGAAGGCATGGCGATCAAAACAGATATGAGCAAAGCATATGACAGGGTACAATGGCGTTTTCTGACAGCTCTAATGCAAAAAATGGGTTTTGATGATAAATAGATCTCATGAATCATGGCTTGCGTGAACTCGGTGACATACCGCGTCCTATTAAATGGTAATCCTAAAGGTGGGATTACTCCATCCCGGGGACTACGCCAAGGAGATCCACTATCGTCATATCTTTTCATACTTTGCAAGGAAGTGCTTATTGCCAATCTACGGAGGGCTGAATCCTCGGGGCGCATCTCGGGTGTTATAGTGGCCCCGACGTCCCCTACTTTATCACATCTCCTATTTGCAGATGATAGTTTATTTTTTTGCAAAGTTACGCCGCAGCAATGTGATAGCATTTTGGAAGCCCTTCGAATTTACGGAAATGCATCGGAACAATGTATAAACTTCGACAAGTCAGCGATTACTTTTGGTAAGAATGTCCCTGAGGATCTCCATACGAAATTAAAGCTAAGACTAAATATCCCCACAGAGGGCGGAGCAGGCAAATACCTGGGAATTCCGGAGGAATTACAAGGGTCTAAAGCGCAGATTTTTGCGTATGTCCAAGAACGACTTCAACAATGCATTAATGGATGGTCCGCCAAATTTATATCTAGAGGAGGCAAAAAGGTGATGATCAAGTCTGTGGCGCAGGCTCTTCCGACATATGTGATGTCCAGCTTCTTACTTCCAAAAAGCCTACATCGTAAGTTCGCCAGTGCGATAGCTGATTTCTGGTAGAGGAGTACTCAAAACTCAAAAGGGATGCACTGGATTGCTTGGCAGAAATTGTGCCGCCCTAACCATGAAGGGGGTATTGGCTTCAAGTCTTTCGAAGAGTTCAATCAGGCCTTATTGGCTAAACAAATCTGGCGACTCCACCAATACCCAAACTCCCTAGTTGCACGGGTCCTCAAGGGGAAATATTTCTGATACTCTCACCCTTTTCAGGCCAAGAAGACATCTCGCCCATCCTATGAATGGCAAAGTTTATAGAGTGCAAAACACTTAATTTATTATGGTATGCGGCGCACCATAGGTAACGGAGCACGAACGTGGGTGTGGTCTGATAAGTGGATTCCAGATAAGGCCCCTCGCCCAACAAGGGGGTACAACGGGGAGTTCCGGGTCCTTCAACGAATCTGAATCTGAGGGTTATCGACTTGATTGATGAAGATACCCACACTTGTAATCTCCGTGCACTGCAACAACATATCGCCTTGGAGGATATCCCGATGATCATGTCCCTGCTCCTATCCCGAATGGGTACATCAGATGGATACCGTTGGCATTTCACTAACTCTGGCTTGTACACGGTACGGTCAGGTTATGAAGTGGCCCGGGAAAATCTAGAGGAGGACGTTCAGTTTGTAACACAAATTCTGTCTCTGAACCCACTAAAAGAAATGGTGTGGAAAGTGGCAACTACGAATAAAATCCAGCACTTTTTATGGCAAGCTCTCTCGGGAGCAATAGCGGAAAATGAGTGCTTAGCGTACCGACATCTCCAACAGGACTGCTTTTGTCCAAAGTGTGGAGACATAGAAGAGACTATTAACCATGTCCTCTTTATGTGCCCTCCGACTAGGCAATGCTGGGCACTGTCACAAATCCCGCACAACATTACGTCTTTCCCATCTGATAATCTTTGATGCAATTTTGATTATCTTCTATCCAGGATACCGAACCGTGCGGAGCTTGAAGAATATGTGAGATGTTACCCTTGGATAATCTGGTATCTTTGGAAAACACGTAACGATAAAGTGTTTAGGAATATAGATCAATCACCTCCAGATATCCTAGACTTCGCCAGAAAGGAGGCGGCAGCCTGGTTTATAGCAAATGAGACGGTAACAATTGAGATCAGTGGAACACAGCTTTCTATTGCTCCGGAGTTGCCTGTGGCCATCTTCACATGATGTATTGATGGATCTTGGAAGGAGGGAGACCACACAAGTGGGTTTGGCTGGATACTTCAACTGCAAGATGGAGAGATTGATCTGCTTGGAATACGAGGAGTGAACAGGGGAATCTCCCCCTACACATAGAGCTTATTAGTCTTTTGTGGGCCCTTCAGAGTCTGCGCCGAAAACGACAGTTTTGTGCTATGTTTGCCACATATTCCCAAGAGTTGGTTGCAATGATTCGGGAACCGGACAACTGGCCGCGTTTCATAACCGAATTGGAGGAATACAAGGAACTCCGAGTGTGGTTCCCTGACTTTACCTTACAGTATTGCCCCATGGAACGAAATAAAAAGGCCGACATACTGGCCCAGACCACTCGACATCGAAATTTAGTTTTCTCGTATGTTAGCACGTCTACTCCACATTGGTTTCCAGATACGAATGTATTTGGTTAATCAAAGAGTTAAGTGCCTCATGATAAAAAAAAAAAAAAAAGTTAACAGATTAAGCAAATATATACTACAATTTAATTTGCTAGATCTCTCTCTCGTCACACACATACATAATGGTTCATAGCTATAGTTTTTTCATAAATGGTTCCTTCTATGTAGATACTATTTAACAAAAGGTTATTTTTTTTAACTAAAACATCGAATTATTCATTTAAGAAAGGTAGTAGCAATAATATTTGTTTTGGGAGAACTAATTAAAATGGGGAGGTAGTAGGTGTAAAGTTAAATGAGTGATTTGGAGAAATTGTGTGTGCAGGTCAACAAAACACTGTGAGAGTTCTATCTAATGGATTGCCTATGCTTATTTAATGTCTTTTATATTAATGAAAATTAAATGTTCCCTTTGTTTCAATGTATAGGTTGATTTCTGATGACATATCACAGTTGTTGTTAAAGTTAAATCGGTGCAGAAATTTATTGGAGATAACTGGAGTAGCTATTAAATCTAGTTAATTTAGGATGTACTGGGTTCTGATATATATATGAGGAACATGGGAGTCTGTCATGTTTAACTAGAACAAAAGAGACGATCGATCAGACCTAGGGTTTTAGGTATGCGAGAGAGAAAAAGAGAAAAAAGAGATTTGGAGAGAGTTCTTACTTGTTAGTTAAGTTCTCTTGGATTCTGATCTTGGTGTATTCTCTTGTTATTCTGATAGTGAATATCTTGCTTGTGCCATCAAGCCCCAGACGTAGCGACCTCACATCGAGGCGTGAACTAGGTAAACAATCTTTGTGTGCAAATCTCTATCTCTATCTTTGCATGTTCAATCGATCGTTAGATTTCTAGGGTAACTCGTTCGTGAAGCAATCATCAGATTAGCTTAAGCAACATAGATTCACAAAGTTAAATCACAACAAAGTGGTATCAGAGATTCGGATTGAGTGAATCTATGACGAACGTTCGAATCGAGGTGGAGCGATTCGATTGAAGTTGATTCTTCATTGTGGAAGAAGCGCATGCTGGCACATCTATCTGTTTTGGGGCTGAAGAACGTTCTGGTCGAAGCTATTCTCCAGGCTGTATTAGTTAAGAAGGATGAGGATGCTGCTGCGGCAAAACTTCGTGTTGAGAAGGAAGAAGCAGAACGACTTGAAAGATCTGAGAAGGCGATGACTATGATTTTCTTGAATGTTGGAGATCGAGTACTGCGCAAACTCGATGAGTGTACAACTGCTGCATTTACATGGTCAACATTGGAAATGTTGTATCTCTCTGTTAAGTTATTCTACTCGCGAAAGCTAGTTTAATTGTCTTCTAAGTGATTCAATTGTTTGTGTTGATTTGCATAAAGTAAGAACACAAGCAATTAACGAGTTCCCAGCAACGCGCTGGTACTTCTCGTGGGATACTTTTGATCCCAAACTCCACTAGAGATAACAAGAGCAATACACACGCCTTATCCTTGGCGGTTTTAGTCTAGGTTTTTTTACAAGAGATTTCTTAGAGAGATTAAAGAGGAAGAGTTTATAGTAAAAGAAGTAAACCCTAAGCGTAAGAAGAAATTTGTAATCCTTGTGATTGTGAATACGGTGATTATGGTGACGATGATCTCAAAAAAGTCTTCCTCCTTATATAGATCTCTTGTTTTCTTTTATTCTTTGTTTCTTTTTCCTTTTTGTTCTTGGAGATACAACAACCTCCTCATGAGCCCAGAACTAATCTGCTTGGCCCAAACCAGTCTCTCTAACTCTTGCTATCGAACGAGCTTTAACAATAGAAGCCCAAGTCTGTTTCCAACAGGATCCACAAACTCCACCTTTGGAATCAGATAACCATTCGACCAAAAATGTGAAACCCCAGCTGCTCTTGCTTACTCTCTCTAGTGGCAAAGCACGGTGGAACTTTTCCAGTCCAGCCGTAGCTCCGACGGTTTGCCTTAGTCCTTGAACCGCAGTTATCCTCTCAGATTCCTTAGGAACATCTCTCAGCCTCCTCGTATCTTGCCTTTGACGATTCAGTGAAAGGATCATATGAGATCTGAGTAACCTTCAAAGTTTTGATCACTCACACTTCTGCTTCTTCCTGTTTTTAGTACTTGCATCCCTTCTAATGCCTCCGTCGTCTCTATTCTGATAACCGGAATGAACCCATTCAACTCCCATCTGAACCAAAACCCTCTGAGATGACTCATCAGACGTTTCTGCAACCAAACCCTGAAGCCTCTACCTTTGAATCAGCCTCTGATTCTTCCTCTTGAGTCAGGTAACTTTGATTTCCTTCTGCAACCTTTTGATCTGAACACCCTTTACAGATCTCTGCGAAACTAACCCAGCTTCGTCTTCCATTTCCAGAGGTACTCCACCTGGAACCGAACAGCCTCTGTTTCACAGATAACTCTATAACTCTTCGTTGCATCTGTCACACTCGCTTAAGCCTTATATGAGTCTTCCTCACTGCTTTTTCCTTTTGTGAGGTACCCTTGTGACAATGAGTTACCTGGAGCTGAACGCCTCTCAGGCAGTGTTCAGGAGATCGCAACAGAGATGAAACTTAGGCCCAGGTAACACCTTAGTTAGAAAATCTGCTGGATTCCTGCTAGTGTGAATCTTAGACAATGTAATGATCCATTAAGCAACTGTATCTCTGATATGATGAAACTTTGTAGCAACATGTTTAGTCCTTTCATGGTGTAGTGCGTTCTTAACCAAAGCCAATGCACTCTGAGAATCACAATGAACTAAAACACTCTTTGTTGAAAACCCCAATTCATCACAGAAATCCTTAATCTAAATAGCCTCTTTCGCAGCTGATGAAAGAGTCATGTATTCAACCTCCGTTGTTGAGAGTGCCACTACTGATTGTAGGTTGGACTTCCAACACATTGTGTTGCCCCAAACTCTGAATACATATCCTGTTACTGATCTCCTTTTGTCTAAATGTGTAGCATAGTCCGAATCACTGAAACCCTCTATGCTGAAATCTGCTGAACCCTTTTTGAACGTGAGATTTGATTTCATAGCTCATTTTAAGTATCTCATAACCCACTTCATAACTGACCAATGATCTTTACCTGGTTGTGACATGTACCTACTAATAAAGCATCTACTTGTTACTAATCTATTTTTGTCTAAGTCTGTAGCATAGTCCGAAACACTGAAGCCCTCTATGCTGAAATTTGCTGAACCCTTTTTGAATGTGAGATTTGATTTCATAGCTCCCTTTAAGTATATCATAACCCACTTCATAACTGACCAATGATCCTTACCTGGTTGTGACATGTACCTGCTAATAAGGCCTACTGCGTAGCGCAAATCAGGTCTTGATCCGATCATTGCTTACATCAAACTCCCAACAGCACTTGCATATGAAACTTTATCCATGTGACTTGCTTGTTCCTTCTTTTCCTGTGGAGTTAGGCTTCTCAGCTTGAAATGTGTAGTTATAGGTGTAATAACTGGACTTGAGTCAATCATACCAAAAGTCTTTAACACCTTCTCCAAATAGCTCCCCTGAGATAGAACAAAAGTTCCCCTCTTTGTCCCTTATAATATCCATGCTTAGGATCCTTGAAGTTTTTCCCAAATCCTTCATCTCAAATTTCCTGTTCACACTATCCTTCACTTCCTTAATCACAGACTTGTTCCTTGATGCAATAAGCATATCATCTACATACATAAGTAGATAGATAGCTTTATCAGTCTGTGCATCTCTCATGTAGATACATGAGTCCTTATTGTTCCTGATGAACTTCTGCTTCATCATGAAGCTGTCAAACCGTAGATTTCACTGTCTTGGAGACTGTTTCAACCCGTATAGACTATTCTTCAACAGACAAACCTTATTCTCATCACCTTTTTAATGAATTCCTCTGGTTGATCCATTAAAATCTTTTTCTCTAGATCTCCATGCAGAAAAGCTGTCTTAACATCCATCTGTTCCAGCTCATAGTCTAAATTAACCACAATAAAAAGCATAATTCGAATAGATGTGTGCTTTACTACTGTTGAGAATATCTCGTTGTAGTCTATACCTTCCTTCTGTGAGAATCCCTTAGCCACCAATCTGGCATCCTCAACCCCTGATATTCTTGGCTTTAGCTTGAATATCCATTTGTATCCAACAGTCTTCTGATCCTTAGGTCTTTCAATTAGAACCAATGTTCCATTCCTTAACACTGAATCCATCTCATCCTTAGAAGCATTATCCCAATACTTCCTCTTCCTGCAGCTCATTGCTTCTCTATAACTCTTAGGTTCCTCATCCTCAATGTCTTCAGTAGTTGACAAAGCATAAGCTACGAAATCCCCATCTTCATATCTGGCAAGTTTCTTTGCCTACTTCCTTCTTACTCTCTCTCTAGTAAGAATGTAGCTTTTTGAGCTTTGATATAACTCATCTTCTGAGTCAACCCCACTATGTATATACTCAGATCCATCTGAATCATCCCCTAAAATTTTGGAATTCTCTGAACTCTCTGACACCTCAGAACTCTCTGACCCTTCTGAACCATGAACACTTTCTGAACCATTCGTAGCTCCACCTTGATCTGAATTCTCCTCTGTATCATATGTTGACGAACCTAGACCTCTTATTAGTTTACTGCTGAAAGTGACTTTCATCTTCTTTTTGTCCTTAGAAACCTTCTCAGAGTTTGTAACCTCTGAGTCAGCAACGTCCGGACTAGAAACGGTGTGCATATAAAGCTCCTTCTCATTAAACACCACGTTTCTACTTGTAGTACACTTTCCTTCTTCACTCAACCAGACTCTGTAACCCTTCGTTCCAAACAGATTTCCCATGAAGATACCCTTCAATGCCCTTGGACTTTTCTTGTCCTGAACTGTGTGCACAAACGCAGAATAACCAAACCTCCTTAGGTTAGACAAATCCGGCTTTAATCCTGTCCATAGTTCCTCTGGAAGCTTAAACTTAATCGATGAGTTCGGCGATCTGTTTATCAAGTAAATAGCTGGCGAAGTAGCTTCAGCCCAAAACTCCTTACCCAAACCAGTTTCTGCAAGCATGCTTCTGATCTTATCCATAATGGTTATGTTCATCCTTTCAGCCACTCCATTCTGTTGTGGAGTATAAGTACAAGTTATGTGTCTTTTAATCCTTGAGTCCTTACACAGATTATCAAACAGCTAATTGCAAAACTCTAATCCATTGTCTGTCCTTAGACTCTTAATCTTTTTGCCTGTTTGATTCTCAACTGCTGGCTTCCACTCTCTGAATTTAACAAAAGCCTCATCTTTTGTTTTCAGGAAATACACTCAAGTCTTCTTAGAGAATTCATCAATAAAACTGATGAAATATCTGTAGCCACCAAGGCTCTCTGTATTAGCCGATGAACCCCATAGATCTGAGTGAACATACTCTAGGACCCCCTTAGTTGTGTGTTTGGCACTGGGAAAGCTTTGCCTGTGGGATTTGCCAAGTACACAACTGTCATAAAAGCTGAGCCTCTTAACTTTCACCTGATTCAGATAACCATCCTTGATAAGAATCCCCATCTATTTATCACTCATATGCCCTAGTCTTGAATGCCATAGGTTTGCATCATTCTCATCTGACTTAACTGAATTTGCTTCTGCATTTACTACCTGAGCCTGTAGATAGTAAAGTCCATTCTCCCATTTTGCTGAGAACACTTTTTTGCCATCCTTGAAGTAGTGTTGCACGCCATCTCCTCCTTCACACTTAACTCCATTCTTGTCAAGCATTCCAACTGATATCAGACTTTTATCAAAGTCTGGCATGTAGTTGACTTCACTCAGAATAACCACTGAGCCATCTGGATTTATAATCCTGATTTTCCAAAGACCTTTAACCTGACTTATAGTCTTGTTACCTTTGTTCCTTCGAGCTCTTGCAGGTCAAATAATAAATCTTTATCTGGAGTCATATGGAAGGTACATCCAGAGTCCAGAATCCATTCACCAAAGGATTCTACAGTGCTCATTGTCAACAATATTGGCTGTGGTACCTCAACCACAACATTAGCCGAATCTTCAGGTCTGTTCTTTTCCTTATCTGGACATTCTCTCTTCCAATGTCCCTCTTTCTCACAAATAAAACAGGCACCCTTGTTTGCCTTGTTGAACTTAGGCCTCGGCTTAGACGTACTTTTGCTGTTAGACCTCCCTATGTAATTGTTGTTACCTCTCTTGTCTGATCTACCTTTTGATCCGACATACATATTGTCTGCGTTAGAGCTTCCCCTATGGAGCTTTCTTTTCTGCTTCAGCTCTAACTTCTTGTCATAAGCAACACTCGTAACTTCACTCACCGTGATTGTTTCTTTCTCTGTTCCGTATTTCAGGGTCTGCAGCAGTGGCTCAAAAGAAGGAGGAAGACTAGACAAAAGCTGAATAGTTTGGTCTTCCTCAGAGATTTCAACCTTCAGACTTGCCAAACCCGCAATCAGCTTCAGGAAGGTATCCACATTGTCTTCTATAGACTTTCCCTCTTCCATCTTGAAGCTTACAAATCTCTGCTTCAGATAAATGCGGTTCGGTAGAGACTTAGTCTGATACTCCTTTTCCAGTGCTTTCAACCTACCAAGTGCTGTAGTCTCCTTCATGACTTTCCTAAAAATCCGATCTCTTAAGAAAGTAGCAATCAGATTCCTTGTCCTTAGATCCTTTTTTGCCTTCTTAGGATCAACAATCTCTTTAACAACAACAAGAGTCTCTCCTTCTTTAACTACATAAGGTGTAGTAACCGTAGTCCATTCTTCACTCAAGACTGACAATAACCCCTGGATCTCCATCTGACCTAGTAACTTGAACTTCCAAAGTCCAAAGTCTCCAGTTCCATCAAACTTCTCCATCTTGAATCTGCCTGGTGTTGGATCCATCTCTGACTAACTCTATTTGTTTCTTGTTTTAACTGCAGTATCAACAGAGACAACAAACCCTAATAGCAGCCACAAGATAACACAAAAGAAAGACTTAAAGATTCACAAAGCTGATCAGAAAACACCTGAGTTGATCTAGGTAATCTCCTTGCCTCGATCTTGTTTCTGATTATTTCTCTTTGATCTTATATTTTCTTTTTTTAACCTTGATTCTTTGTTTGATGAAACTTCTTGCACAGGATTGGCCTCCAATATCTGTACCTTTCTTCTTCGTCTCTTCCTTCTGTAACATGCCTGTTACAGATCCGTCTCTCTGCTGCGATCACCAACAACTCAGATCACCAAAAATCGTCTCTCCGGTAAGATTTGTGACACCGATCTCTTTCCCCAGCAAACCCTAGTTGTCCTAAGCAATCTCGTGGATGCTCCAATACCACTTGTTGAGTTGTTCTACTCGCGAAAGCTAGCTCAATTGTCTTTTGAGTGATTCTATTGTTTGTGTTGATTTGCATAAAGTAAGAACACAAGCAATTAACAAGTTCCCAGCAACGCGCTGTTACTTCTCGTGCGATACTCTTGATCCCAAACTCCACTAGAAAGAACAAGAGCAATACACACGCCTTATCCTTGGCGGTTTTAGTCTAGGGTTTCTTACAAGAGATTTCTTAGAGAGATTGAAAAGAAAAAGCTTAGAGTAAAAGAAGTAAACCCTAAGCGTAAGAAGAAACTTGTAATCCTTGTGATTGTGATTATGGTGATTATGGTGATGATGATCTCAAAGAAGTCTTCCTCTTGATATAGATCCCTTGTTTCCTGTTCTTCTTTGTTTCCTTTTTCTCTTTGTTCTTGGAGATACAACAACCTCCTCATACTATCAAACGGGCCTTAACAACAGAAACCCAAGTCTGTTTCCAATAGGATCCACACTCTCTAAGTCACTTTCTAATTGTATTTACTTACAAAATAAGTTTTATACGTTTAAGATGAATGACCAGAATTCTATTGATGAAAACATTGATGATTTCTTGAAGGTTTTATCTGAGTTGGCGAGTGTGAAGGTCTCTGTGTCAAAGGAGGTGCAAGTTATCTTGTTGTTGAACTCACTGCCACAGCAGTACAACTCGCTCAAGGAGACTTTGAAGTATGGGAGGAAGACTCTTACTTTGGAAGAAGTCATAGCAGATGCAATGTCAAAGTAGAGGGAGATAAGAGAAAATCCAAGCCCACAAAGAAGTGGAGAAGCCTTTGTAGTTCGAGGAAGACCTGAAAAGAGAGAGCTGTACAACAGGAAGTACAAGAACAACTCTAGGTCAAGATCTGGTTCAGGCTCAAGAGTCACTTGCTGGTACTGCAAGAAGAAGGGTCACCTGAAAAAAGACTGTTTCTCGAGGAAGAAAAGGATGGAGAATGAAGAACGTGGTAAAGTAGCTATGGTGATAGACAAGCTACATGAAATTGATGCACTGTCTATATCAGACAGAAATCAAAATGATTGGTGGATCATTGATTCTTGATGTTTGTACCACATGACATCTAGGAGGGATTGGTTTGATGATTTCACAGAAGTCACGGGAAACCAGGTATCACCGGCTGATGACAGAGCTGTAGGAGTACAAAGAAATTAGTTCAGTCAGAATATGTGCTACAGGAGGATCCGTCACAAAGCTAACCAATGTGAGATATATTCCTAACCTTGCTCGTAATCTAATATTTGTTGGTACTCTGAATGTGCAAGGGTTCTTACAGGAAGGTGCAAACGGTAAGACAAGATTCTACAAGAACAAAAAGTTGGCTTTACAGGGGACTTTGACTGTGCAGGGGTATGTATCTGTTGGATGGTAAAACTGCGGTAGTTCAGTCAAACCAGGTTGTGTTGAAAGATGACACAACCCTGTGGCACAGTAGAATGGGTCATACAAGTATGAGGAATCTGAAAGTTTTAGTTGAAAAAGGCATTCTAAATAAGAAGAAATCAGTGATCTGAGTTTTTGTGAGAGCTGTATAATGGGGAAGAACAAGAGGCTGAGTTTTAGTGTTGGGAAACACAACAGCGATGAGGTTTTAAAGTAGGTTCATGCTGACCTCTGGGGTTCTTCTAATGTAACACTTTCATCGGGAAAGAAGCTGTACTTCATGTCTATTTTAGATGACTGCTCAAGAAAAGTGTGGGTTCAGTTTTTGGCAACAAAGAATGAAGCCTTTGGTAAGTTTGCAGAGTGGAAGATTCTAGTGGAGAATCAGGTGTATAAAAAGGTGAAGTGGTTCAGGACAGACAATGGTTTGGAGTTCTGCAACTTAGAGTTTGATAATTTCTGCAAGAAGCATGGAATTGAGAAGCATAGAGCATGTGCTTACACACCTCAGCAGAATGGTGTGGCTAAGAGAACGAACAAGACCATCATGGAGAAGATCAAATATTGATGAATGAGTCAGGACTTGAAAAGAAGTTATGGGCTGAAGCTGTGGCTACAGATGTATACAACATCAATATGATGCCATCATCAACAAATGACTTCAACATTCCGGAAGAGATATGGTGGAAGAAGACACCAGGGTATACACATATGAGGAAGTTTGGCTCGGTTGTTTATGTTCATGTAGACCAAGGTAAACTGAAGCCAAGAGCACTCAGAGGAGTGTTGATCGGATATCCTCAAGAGTCAAAGGGTACAAGATTTGGCAGGTACAAGACAAAAAGGTTATGATTAGCAGGAATGCAGTGTTTCACGAAGACATTGTGTATAAGGATCTGCTAGAAGACGAATCTGGTAAAGGTTCAACAACTGGTGTGAAAGGTACAGGGAATGGTACAGTGTTGATGGAAGCTTCGGGTTCTGAAATAAACAAGGATATCACGGTACTGAGTGATTCAGAGGATGAAGCTGAAGAGACTTCACATGAAGGTGGAGCTGCTGCAACAATTCCTGATAGTGAAGCTGAGTGTGAAAATGAAGAAGTAAGCTTGGACAACTTTCGGCTAGCTAAAGACAAGGTAAGGAGAGAAAATTAAGAAGGCTAAAAGGTATTTAAATAATGTAGAAAAAGATGATGTAGTTGCATTTGCCCTGAGTGTGGGTGAGGTTGTGGACTCTGAGGAACCAAGGGACTACACGGAAGGTTTACAAAGTAAAGACTTGAAGAAGTGGAACACCGGTACGGATGAAGAGATCAATTCTCTCATGAAGAATGGTACTTGGATTTTGGTGGATTTACCAAAGGGACAGAAGACCATTGGTTGCAAATGGGTTTTCAGATTGAAACCTAGTATTGCTGGAGTTGAACAGCCTAGACACAAAGCCAGGCTAGTTACAAAAGGGTAGCTTAAAGAGAGGGCATTGATTATCAGGAAGTGTTTTCACCTGTTGTTAAACATGTGTCAATCAACTTCATGTTGTATGTTACTGTGAATCAGGATTTAGAGCTGGAACACCTTGATGTGAAGACATCATTCTTACATGGAACGATTGATGAAGACATCTACATGGATCAACCGGAAGGGTATGTAGAGAAGGGAAAATAGGACAAGAAATGTTATCTGAAGAAGGCATTTTACGGATTGAAGCAAGTGCCTAGACAATGGAATAAATGTTTTGATCAGGTCATGATCAAGCATGGCTTCATCAAAAGTGAATACGATCACTGTGTGTACTTCAAGAAGTACAGGAAAGAGGTATACATATACTTTTATATGTGAATGATATGTTGATTGCTTGCAAGAGTATGTCAGAGATAGACAAGGTCAAAAAGCTGTTGAGTGATGAATTTGAGATGAAAGACTTAGGAGCTACTAGAAAAATCCTGGGAATGGATATTGAGAGAGATAGAGTCGTTGGTACGCTTACTCTGTCTCAGTCTAGCTACATCAAGAAGATTCTGCAGGTATTCAGAATGGATGAGGCTAAGTCTGTTGCGACACCTTTAGGTAGTCAGTTCAAGTTGTCATCTGCTACAAAAGATGATGAAACAGCTGGTACAAGTGAATTTCCTTATTCAAATGTTGTTGGGAGTCTCATGTATGCTATGATAGGCACAAGGTCAGATTTAGCATATGCAGTGGGAATGGTCAGCATGTTCATGAGTAATCCAGGTCACATGCATTGGGCAGCAGTGCAGTGAATTCTCATGTATTTGAAAGGCACTCAGAACAGAGGGCTGGTATTCAGGAAGAATGAAGATTTCAGAGTTGAAGGATACTTTGATTTAGACTATACATCGGATTTGGAAAGGAGAAGGTCAATCTCTGGGTTTGTGTTTACTGCAGGAGGTAATACAGTCAATTGGAAGTCGAGTGTACAGGGTATTGTGGCTTTATCTACAACACATGCTTAGTACATTGCCTTGACAGAAGCTGCAAAAGAAGGTGTTTTGCTGAAAGGATTAGCCGATGCATTAGGTTTCAAGGAAGGGATGATAAACTAGCATTGTGATTCAGAGAGTGTGATTTGTCTCACAAAGAACGTGTTTCACAGAAGGACAAAACATATGGCTGTGAAGTTCAACTTCATCAGGGACTTGGTTGAAGATGGAGAGGTTGAAGTGAAAAAGATAGGTGTAGGAATTAATTAGAGATAAGTGGAGTGGTTATTGGATCTGGTTAATTCAGGGTGTATCAGCATCTGATGTATATATGATGAACATGGGAGTCTGTTACATTTAACCCTAATAATTAGAATAGAAGAGGCGATCGATCAGACCTAGGTTAGGTGTGCGAGAGAGAAAAAGAGAGAAGAGAGATCTAGAGAGAGTTCTTACTTGTTTGTTAAGTTTTCTTGGATTCTGATCTTGGTGTATTCTCTTGTTATTCTGATAGAGAATATCCGGAGAGAGTTCTTACTTGTTTGTTAAGTTCGCTTGGATTGTGATATTGGTGTATTCTCTTGTTATTCTGATAGTGAATATCTTGCTTGTGCCGTTAAAGTCCAAGACGTAACGACCTTACATCGAGGCGTGAACTTGTGTGAAAATCTATATTTCTATTTTTACATGTTCAATCGATCGTCAGATTTTCAGGATAACTCGTTCGTGAAACAATCACCAGATTAGCTTAAGCAACATAGATTCACAAAGTTAAATCACAACAATATAGTTCATAAAAATATCATTTAATAATTTATTAAAAAAAATTCAACCAATATAAAAAAAGAAATAGTCGTCATAATAAATCGAACGATCTAACTTTTGCATACAAACTTAAAAAAAATCAAATAAGTAATTGAAAAAATATATTATAACAAGGAACGATTGAGTATATATATGAAAGAGAAATTTTAAGAAATGCAACCATTTCAAAAAATTTACAAAAATACCATTTTTAAAAAATTATTTATTCATTATATTATTTATATTTGAGTTAACTATGTTGTATTAGGGCATAGTTTTGAACGTTTAGGGTTTGTTAGGGATTAAAACATTTGTTAGGATTTAAAATTTTAAGATTTATGCTTTAAAAATCCATAATTTGTGGCATTTTTGCATATGAATAACCCAATGTAGCATTTTTGCAAAGTGACACACAAAAAATGACATTTTTGCAATTGCCCTTATATGAAACCCTAATAAAACTTCAGTAGATTCTAGACTTAATTGACAACCCCATCCTTTTTACAATAAATAAATAAATAAATAAATAAATATATATATATATATATATATATATATATAGGTCATATAGTGGTTATTAACTTTTTGTAAGTGCTAAAATAAGATACAACAAGAATTACCAAAACATTCATAAATAAAAATATCAAAAATTGTAATTTTTTTTGTCAATTATTTATTTCGTTAAATAATATCGGCCATTAGATATCCAATATGGAAATGTTTTACATATATAAAAAAAATCGATGAAGCTTAAATAGGCTGATCAGACTAAACAATCGGCCTGTTTGTTGAAGGAATATTAGATTAATGATAATGAAAACATTGTTTTGAAAATATTGTGTCAAAAGGATTGTCTTCTAGAAACTTTGACTTCGTGGTGTTATTCTATGATTCTCTAACTAACTTTTAATAAGTTTTTTTTTATCTAAAGACTTGAAAAGCAAGACTTTAATATAAGATCATTCGGTAGATGGTGGAAATTATGTAATATAATAACACCAACAGATCTTTTGTTTACATTGACATATCATACATTATAGTTTTACTATATTTGCACTATTCAATGTGTTACCAAAACAAAATAATGTAATGTAATTCTAAATATGCAAAACATAAGTTGTTTTGATCCCTCGAAGTATTGTAAAGGAACTATTTCAAGTTTGAAAGTTTTTTTTTTTTTTTCTGTCTACAAAATTTTCAAGATATTCGCGTGAAAAGAAAAGGGAAAAGAGTGGTTCATATGGAAATTAAGAGATATCGATATAGCTAAAAGAAAATGGGAGTTGTTGCATTTTTTTACTTATATATATATTCCATTGGTGGTTTGGTGCACAATCACTACCATCATTAAACGTATTTGGCTTCTAGAAGTTTTGCTTAAAAGACTTCTCAAATTTGGAACATGTAAATGAATCACTACACTTGATTGATGCCGACTACAAATTTCAACTATAATTACTTGATTAGTCATTTTATTCACTTTTTTCTCATAGAAAATGAAACAAACACTAATTTGTGATATGTTTAAAGTTGTGTATAGCGTTAAGATTAATAGAGAACTCACCAAAAGAAAATTTCTAACGAATGAAGTAATTGGACTTTTTACATGTACGTGGATTGACGAAAGCAATTACCAACATTGGTTGACGAAAAATAATAATATATCATTTCAGATTACGTGGATTGAGAAAGCAATTTGCGATTACAAAACTAGCATTACCAATTTGTCATTTTCTCGACCAGAAATATCCAAAGGCAAAGAGTAAGATATTGTCTTAAATGGGTCGTGATGTAGTTGCTGACGTTGTATTCAAAATAATATTTTGAATGTTTAGTCTCTCTACGTTCTCCTGCTAAGCTATAACGAAAAAGTAATAATGAAGTTCTCTGTATAGGTATAAACTCAGTCTGGACATAAGACGGGTACCCTGAAAATTTAGACTATCTGTTATCCGACCCGACTATACTGAGTATTTGACAAACAATATTCTTACCCGATCCGCAAAAAGACCCGACAAAAATTCGTTGATCCGCCGGATATCCAGCTCTTTACTTTTACATGTCCAATTGTAACATAATTTATCTATAATTAAAATTAAGCAACTTATATACCAAAAAAATAAAAGAATTATTAGTAAAATGAAATAAAATCTCTTAATAGACAACATATAGTTCATAAAATATAATATTATAAACTTCAAAACTTAAAACTTGTAACCCATCATCTCTAAAATTATCGATGACAATTCAAAAACACAAAATGACGTTGTGAGTATATATACTATATTATATATTATACAATTTATTTTATAACTAAGTTTATCAAATATTAGTGATATAAAATGCGAGTTTTTACGGGTCGGGTAGTAAATCGAGTACGAAGACGGGTAATGAGACGGGTAGTGAAAAAAAAATGATACCTTTTACCCGATCCTTATCCGCGGGTATCAAAATTATAGTACTCTTTACCCGATTCGAACAATACGGGTATCCTATTTTTCGAAACGAGTACAAGTCAGATAACGGGTAACGGATATATGTGCCTAACCCTAACAAACCTCACTTCATCTTTTATCTCCTGGCTTCACAAAGTTTACTCGTATAATTTACTTCAAGTTAGATTGAGAAGAAAATAAAAACTGGCTTTACTCCAAGTTAGATTGAGAAGAAAATAAAAACTTGCTTGACAAAGTTTACTCGTATAATTTCAAATTCCAGTTCCCGATAAGGAACGAAACATAGGATCCTCAAATTGCTTCACTGACAATCTCTATGATGGTTCGCTTTCTTCTTTGAATCCCCAAGAACAGTTAAAAGCTCTATTAGTCTATTTTGTTGCAAGTATGAATGTTTTCTTTCTTGTTTCTTCTATTTTTTCTTGCATGGATATTAGAAGTGGAAACCATAAGATAACTACCGAATAGCAAAACTGAGGAGACAAGTCGAAGAATACACACAAATCCAAATAAAAAGGGGACTTTGCAAATCTGATGTTGGTTTTAAGAGTTAAAGCCCATTTTGTACAACAACAGAGAGTTTTTAACGACACCAAACCAATTCTCTCTATGTTTTTGGTCTCGAATCGAATCACAAATCAAGAGGTAGTTCGCCACTCAAGCTCCAGTTGGATCTTTCCGTTCTTAGAATCAATAAGGTGAAACTTCTGATTCATGCGTTTGTTGTTCACCACGTCCACCACCGGAATATCCACGTACCCCAGCGTTTCCTGCCCATCAACAACCACTTTTAGAATCATACCAAAACACTTGTTAGTGTTACTGTGAGTAAAAAACACAGAGTTTCAAGTGTCACCTTTGGATGCAAGAGACCTATCCTGGAAGAGGTGCTCAGCACTTCCACGTGCAGCTTCTCGCGGACTGGAGGCTCCTCAAGCATGAAGGTGAACTCCTCTCCCCACCTAGGGTCTCTGTTCTTCTTCACATGCTTTGTTTTCCTCTCCTCTCCTTTGAAATAGATGCGTACGTAAGGATTGGTGTGGTGCTTTCCTTCAACATCCTCAGCCGAATGCACTATCACCGCAAGCACTCCTCCAGTAGCCGGTGTGCCTTCTGGAGCTTTCTGCACAGATTGTGTTTCTTCAAATCCTTTGGGCATTTCTTCCTCTGTGAATGGCTTATACAAGAGCTCAACCTCCAGCTTCCCCCTGTTCTTGTCAGGCTGTCCCCCATCGTCACTGCCCTCCAGAGTCTTACGCAGTTCCAAGGTGAAGCTTTTATGTTCGTCAGGAACCATTTCTTTCAGCGCTAATACATTCATACCCATCTTATCGTCCTTCGCAACCTGCATTGGAAAGACAAAATATTAGCAGATAACATAAATGTATCCTACTCCATGTTCACCCTGAATAGCTTCTTTACCTGTTCCCAGTCGTACACATTGAACTCTAGAATCTGAGTCTGGGGATCTCTGACCGAGAATTTGAACTCCTCATTCCATTCAGGATTCAAATTATTGTGTTTTACGGTTGTCTTCTTAGACGGAACCTTATCTTCAGAAAGCTTGATTTTCACGTATGGGTCTGCCCCACCCATCAAATCTTTTTTCCTCAGCCCAACAGCCTTCACCACTTTCACATGGACGATTCCAACAGGCCTTCTAAACGCTCTGCAGATTATAAATTAAAGATTTGTTACGCAACGATGAAGGTTTAAGACATGGATAAATTATTCAAAGGAAAAAAGGTGGAATGGCATACTTCGCAGGGTCAAGGATTGGAACTACAAGGGTCTTAGGCCAGAGATACATGTTTGCAACTTGATCCTTGATTTGCTCCTGAAACAATTAACACAGCAATGGAACATCATATGAAAATTTGATCCAGCAGAATCGTAAATAGCTAAAAGACGAAACTACTGTCACCAAATAAGAGATTGGATCTCCAGATACACACATATTTATAGTGACCACACAAGATGTCCCAGTTTCATGTGCCCATCCTGCCTTACAAGATTGAAAGAAATACTCTTCACGAAACTAGAAGACTAGAGTGAAAAGTTCTTATGATGATCAATCACACCCTCCCCTCTCAGAAATCAATTTCTGAATTAAACAAGTCAGAATCTGAAATGATGTAAGAGAAATATATTAACCTGGACAAATCTGTAGAGGCCAGGGATTGACATAAGATCTGCTCCACCAAGCTTCAGCCCAAAATCAACATGTGGCTGCCATTATAGCAAGGAATGGTCAACAACACAAAAGCTCTTCCAAAGATCTGATAAAGAAGCTGACTACTACACAAAACATGACCTTATAAAAAAAACGGTTGAATCACGAACCTTCTCCATAAGAGACACATATATGCTGGCAAAACATGGAAAACTTGGGACCAATGGCTTGAGAGTGATACGAGGCTGAGCAAAAACTTGCAAATCGACAACCTGAGAAAATTTACTTGGGTAAGTGCAAGTACAGGAGGGGGGGCAATCATAATTACTAATATTAAGTAGGCGTTCATTGTTTCGGTTGAGTTACCACTAGCAGGATATCTTATTACCTGAACTGTTGCCTTCAACCCAAATGCCTTGACGGCAACCAAGATATTGGGATTTGCAGCCCATTTCAAGCAAGGTTCCATAATTAACTCTTTCTCATCCGTGAGATAAACTTTCATCCCTAAAAAGAGAAAAGTAAGACTAGTAAGTCCTGGAATCAATTCATAATTAAACTTTCATCCCTAAAAAGAGAAAAGTAAGACTAGTAAGTCCTGGAATCAATTCATAATAGCATGTGGTGTTAGTTTCTGTCACCACTAACTCCACTCCAATTCTTAGTTCCAACATGCAAACAAGACACTCAAGTAGAGATTAAAAATGAGAAGAAAGGATTAACTCACCTTGAAATGTAGGAGGTAAAGAGCCTAGTGTAAGAGTTTCAAATTCAACAGAGTCGATCTTGTACTTAGGTATCTGCTCCTCAATGATCGGCTTTGCTATATTCTTTGCAGTCTTACAGATGGCCTACATGGTTAAATCGGAGAGACAAAAAGTCAAAATCTAATAAATGAAAGAAACAGACTAAAATATCAAAAGAATATCAGCAATATGAGCAAGTCAAGGTATGCAACCTTGTCAAGATAAGGCCACATATACTCGATAAATCTGTTTATCCAGTCAACCTGGTCCATAAGAAGATAGAAGGACACACATCAGAGTCTGAGACAAAAGAACTCGTGATGTCAAGAGTAGTAAAAAGGATGTAGATTGGCGTATCACATACCCGATCGAAGTCTGGATTTTTCACCCATGGCGGTATCTCTGGAAGCATACGTAGCATAGATTTCGGATCTTGGTCAGCTATGGATCGAATTTCAGGATGCTATAAGTGGAAAAAGGTAATAAGCATATTTGACCATACATCCATCACTGCTTTAGATTGTAAAAATGACCATTTCACTTAAAAAAATGTGTTTAGACAATTCCTCTTGTGATATAGAAAACCAACCTAATGGCAGGAAAATGTAAGTCTAAACCGCTACAACAAGACAACCAAGAAGACTGTGTAAGGTGTTCAATCTTAAATCAAGTGAACATGTCAATCATAAAAGAGAAGGTCCTGCTAGTGTTCATTCCATTTGCTAATCCTAATGTGCTTATGGACGATTCTTCACAGACTCAAACACCAAACGTGTACCTAGATAGACGCATATATGGTGGATATCGAAAGCAGAAGAATCACAAACCTTGACATCGTTGGGCTGCAGGTAGACGAAAAGAAAGTATCCAATAACAAGTCCCATGGAAATCCCAACTCCAAATCCGCAAAACCCTAATATAGTGCTGAAGAAACCCATCTCGATTGTTTTTCCCTTCCGTTTCAGATCCAACAAAACAAATTCTTCTCAGCAAGCAGACAAAAAACCCTATGAAACACAGTCCAGATCACGAATCTCTCTCTCTCTCTCTCCGATCGGCGCTCAAATTTTCGGACTGATTGGAAAAAACGAAGAGACGGCGGAGATTAAACGTCGGAGTTGTCTCCGTCCGATCTGTGGCGAAAGTAGAGATTAGTGGTTTGTAGTGTGAGAATTGACTAATCCGTAGAGATTAAGGAGCATTGACTGAGAGATCCATGGACGTGGGAATCGGAGAAGATGAACAGATGTCGAGAGAATCGTGAAGCGCACAAGGCAAGCAAAGTGTGTGTGTGCAAAGAGACACGGATGAGACCGCTCTCTCTTTGGTTATTATTACTATTTTTTAATTTTTTTGTCTTCTATATAAAAAAAAAAATCAGTAATTATTTCTTCGAATCTCAACTTCTTCTCTTTGGGGGTAACCAATCTCTCTGGTAATGCGTTATCTTTTGATACTATTAATATAAAAATTGAAGAAAAATCTCATTCCCTCTTTAAAACTTTATACTTTTAATAACATGTTTGTTCCTATCACAATCACTTACTATATTATATATTAACTAATTCCGGCATAATTGTGCTTATTTATTTGTAATTATTATGGGAAGTATTTTTTCTTTTTCTTTTTTTTTTTGGTCAACAAATATGTCAAGAAATTTATATTGTGCCACATTTGGTAAGTTGTTGAAGTTGAAGGGTATTGACTGAAACATGGCATTAAAAAAAAAAGAGCAGTAAGCATCTGATACTGGGCCATATTAAATGGGCCCATGTAGATAATAAACATATCAATAAGAGCCCATCATTACATCATGTGTCACATTCTAATTGGCTGTTACTGCGATTAGGTCCATTCTTGTTGGTGATGGTCCACGTAGAATTGAACACATTTGCTCTCGTTGATAATCCCATGCCGACACTGACGTCACGCAACTTATCCGGTTTATACGCACATTGATGATTTTTTTTTGGGAAAACCGTAAAAAAATACCTCAACCATGTCAATTAAACCGAACAAACCCTGAACTACATACTAAACCTTTTTAATCTCCATCTTTTGTTGACTTATTGTTTTAATCCCCAAGTTTTGTTGACAAAGCCAAATTAGCCACGTCGTTAAGTTGCATAACAGACTAAATCAGACGGGGTTAACGGCTATTTCATCTGTCCGTTTAAGGACAAAACAACGTCGTTCCCTAAACGGGAAAACGGTAAAAAAAAACCTCAACTATGTCAATTAAACCGAACAAACCCTGAACTACATACTAAATCTTTTTAATTTTTATCTTTTGTTGATCTGTTGTTTTAATCCTCAAGTTTCGTTGACAAAACCAAATTAGCACCGTCGTTAAGTTGCCTAACAGACTAAATCAGACGGGATTAACGGCTGTTTCATCTGTCCGTTTAGGAACAAAACGACGTTTCCCTTGTCTTCTTCCTCCAACTCAAAAATCCCGAATTCGTGTGACTTTCGAACCCTAATCCCCAAATCCCCAAATCCTCCAAAGGGAAAGCTGTTTCGCCTCATGAGAGTCGGCTTATATTGGGTCGACGAGGAGCAAGCTGTTTTCGCCTCATCTCTCCTTGTCAAAGACGAAATCAATCGAATTTTGGAGGATTTGGGGATTAGGGTTTGAAAGTCACACGAATTCGAGATTTTTGAGTTGGAGGAGGAAGACAAGGGAAACGACGTCGTTTTGTCCCTAAACGGACAGATGAAACAGCACTTAACCTCGTCTGATTTAGTTTGTTAGGCATCTTAATGACGGGGGTAATTTGGCTTCGTCAACGAAACTTGAGGATTAAAACAATAAGTCAACAAAAAATAGAGATTAAAAAAGTTTAGTATGTACTTCAGGGTTTGTTCGGTTTAATTGACATAGTTGAGGGTTTTTTTGACGGTTTTTTTTTTTTTGCTAACCGGCCAATATTCCACGTGGCGAAGAAGAAACCCACAAATACGAAACGACGTCGCTTTTGCGTTTCGGCGGCAACGAAATCAGTCTCCCGCCCAGAGTTACGAGATGTTTTGTGTCTTGTCTGCTTAGCGATTGTATCAATCTGAGAATTTTTTCTTTTTTTTTGCGGTGATGAATATGGAAAATGACCAAGAAGATCTTGATCTGCTTCTGTCTCTTGACGATAGGGTTCTCGAAACTCCTCCCGGTTCTCCTTCTGCTGCAACCGGTGAGCTTCTCTTCACTCGCGCCGTGTATTTATCCATGATTCCGATCTGTGTTTATGTTTCGATCGATTAATTTCTTATTAGATCTGATGGGTGTTCTTGTTCTCATCCCATTCGCTCAATTTTCTGTAAAAGTTTGATTTTTTTTTTTGTTTCTCTATTTCGTTCAATTGGGGTCCCTAATCGCATGCTTGCTTATAGCCGCCGGATATCTCACGGATGATGAACCCCCCAAACGTAGAGCTCACTCGGATTTGTCTGAATTCAGAAGCGTTGTTCAAGATTGTCTTGACTATGATCCTAAACCAGTCTCCAGAAACACTAAACCCAAAAGCTCCAATCTCAGCGACATTGACAAGTTTTCTGGTTTGCGCATAAGGTAAAAAGTAAACCCCTTTTTTTAAGTTCCTGAGAATGTTGTTCCGACCACATTTCGTATATTTGCTAAAAGGCCGAATGTATATAGTCGCAGATTGTTTTTCTCCGTCTCAATCCATTGTTTTAAGTAGCCAATCTTTTGTAGGAATCAATTACTTAGCCCTGCAGAGATTAGTGATCGGTTTTCAGATATTCGTTTTGTTCGATTGCCAACACTAAAGTAAGTAGTTTCCCTTTTGTTAAACATACTTGCTTTTGGAAAGCACAAAGACAAATACGAGTTTCTGTATAGGAACTTGCTAGTGGGTGACAAACTGTCCGGGTGCTGGGCCACAATGGGAGTGTTAACAGAGATGGGACAACCCAAAACAAGCTCAATAGGTCAGCCTTACGGCATATGGAAACTCGGTAGCTTAAATGAAAACACTGTCTCCTTGTTCTTGTTTGGTGATGCTTATAAGAAGAACGAGACAGAAAAGGCAGGAACGGTTTTCGGTCTGTTTAATTGCTCCATTCGCAAGGACAAATTGGTAAGCTTAGTGCATCACTCTGACTAGCCTGATGGCTTCACTTCATCTCCTTTTAAAAATTTGTATTTGTGGCAGGGACGTGAGTTCTCATTGAGTGTCAACTCCGCTAAACAAATGATAAAACTGGGAGTTTCCGCTGATTATGGAGTCTGCGCAGCTAAGCGGAAAGATGGAACAACTTGTACATCTGTTGTAAACAAGTAAGTTACCTTGGCCAAGCATATTACAATGTATTGTTTCTGAATGTTTGAGTTGCAACTTTGAATTTGGTTTCAGACGCCAAGGAGCATTCTGCAAGATTCATAAACTGGTACATATTGGTAATGCATAAGTCTTGTTTTTTTTCGGGGTCAATGGAATGAACCATGTTTTTCACTAACTACCATGTTTTTCACTAACTATGAAATTTTGCACAGAATGCATCAGACAAATTTGTTACAACGAGAACTGAACTCAAAGGAGGGTATGTTAATGCCTACCGAGTTGTGTTCATAGGTTGGCCATTATTACCTTGAGTGTGAAATTTGCATGATTCTTGGGAGTTTTCTTATATCAGGAACTTGAGAACAGCTTTCAGAGATCCAAGATCCCAAGGGATTTACACAGTTGAGCCACCAGCAGATAGAAGCGGTAACAAAAAGGCCACTCAGCCTGTCCGAGTACTATCAGTGGAAGGTCTCCGGAAGGCTCTAAGGTTGGAAACTCTCAACAAGTTTTTTACTTTTAACATAACGAACCAGAACCCGCTTAGCAGATTCTAATTCCAATTGTGAATATGCAGTACTGCGGATAAAGTGACGCCTAACGTACACTCACAAGGAATACGTTTCCTGAACGAGATGGCCAGTATGCTTCTTCCTTCTCCTTTTGATACAATACAAAGCTTATAAAATGCAATGTGACTGATATTGCACTTGCAGGACAAACGGCATTGAAGAACGTAAACAAGAAATTTGAAGCTGTGAATAACCCTGTAGAGAAGAGGTACCTTCTTCATGAGTTGTTATCTTCCGGAGTTGTGTGCTAATGTAAGAAATGTATCTCAAAGAAGATGTCTTTTTCTCTTCAGGAAAGCATCAGTAAAAGAACCGCAAGTAAAAGGAGAGCCGAAGAAGAAGAGAACAGAGCACGGCAAGGAAACTGCCAAGAATGCCACCGGAAAAATGATGGTACTAGATTTCTGCAGCTCCGACGAAGAATGAGTCCTCTCAACAGACAAAACATTGTCAAACAGCTACTCAGGCCTGAAACAATCGGCTTTGGTTTGAGCCACTACATTCCAATTCTGCGGGTTTAGCCTATTGTTGAGCATTGATAAAACGTTCACTTATTCGATGCTGAGATAGATTTTTGTGATTCTCAAGATTAATCTTCAAACCAGCAAAACAAATAATATACTAAAATTTAACTAAACATGTTTTTGAAAAAAAACCAGTGTATAAGATTAAAAGAGGAGGTAGACGTTATCAAAACAACAACAAAGAAAAATTGCAAGAAAGAATCAAATGAAAAATACCAGTTATGATTGGAATATAAAAAAGGGAGGGAGGCAAGGTAGTCGGCATTGTCCTCCTCCCATTGCTGGATCCTCGCTTCTACCATCTCCACCGTCGCACCTGAGATCTCCTCCGCCGCAATCTCAGCCTCCACCGACATTCGCCGCACTTCCTCCCTCAGCTCGCAAAATCCCTCAACGTCCTCTCCTCTTATCATCCGTCTCTTGTTTTGGTCTTTTTGGAAGAATAGGTATGTCTCGTGGGCCTTATCGGCCGTAGTCTTCGCTTCTTTCGCGGTTTCTTGGAAGATTAGGTATGTCTCGCGGGCTTTCTCGGCCGTAGTCTTAACTTCTTCGACGGTTTCTTGGATGACAAGGTAGGTCTCGTGGGATTTCTCGTCCATCGTCTTCGCTTCTTTAGCGGTTTCTTGGATAGAAAGGTAGGACTCATGGAGTTGGTCACTTACAGAAATCACATTCTTGTTGATATCTTCTCTTGCAGATTCGATACTCTCGGCGACATTAGATCTTAACTCATCTCGATGCTCTTCCAAGATCTCCTCAACGTTAAGGCGCACGTTGTCTCTCAGAGTTTTAAGTTGTGAGCAGATCATATGCTCCACTTGTGTCGTCATCTTCTTCCCATCATTTCTCAACTCATCACGAAACTCTCCCAACTCTTCTGAGTGGATCATGTGCTCCATATCAATCATCATCTTCTTCCCATCTAACTCCTTCACCTTCTCCACTTGCTTGCTCACATCACCTTCATACTCAAAGTCAAATAGAGATTAACATAAAAGAAAACAATAGCTTGCTAGGGTTTGTTCATATATATTATATAATTACCGGTGGACAACCGAGTCTCATCATTTTGAGATTGAGATGGCGGTGGTGGTGGTGGTGATGCGGCTTTACGAGATCTAAGGAGGTGCTCGAAGAGGTAAATGGAGTGGATCACGACGGAGAGAAAAACGGTGAGACGCCAAAGGAAGGCGAGCTCAATGCCTTGAACCAAAAGTTTAGAATACTCGATGCCTAAGTAAAACGTCAAGCGGTCTAATAGAAACAGCCATAATCCTCCAATACCCTAATCAAACAGATCAACATGTCACATGTAAGAGAGAGAGTACTTAATTGTGCCACAACAAGTAGTAATTGAAGAGAGATAAACCCCTAAACTTACAGAAGATCCAATGGAATAGAAATTAGGGCATAAGAAGAAGAAGAAGTGGACTAATGTGAGAAAAGTAGAGATGAGAAAGAAGAAGATGATTGGCACGAAGACGTGTGTGGGGAAGAAGACAAGTACAAGGAGAGCCAAACGCTCTAACCAAAACATATCGTCTGCTTCTTTTCTCCTCCTCTCATTCCTTTCACGCTATTCATCTTCACCACTTTGTTTCTTTTTGTTAACTTATGTGGGGGTAAATCTATCTATGTATCAAATATATATCAAAAATATAAAATCCCAAGATTATAAGAATCCTACCTAACCTTATTCCTATAAACTTGGGATTTTTAGTATTTAGGTTTTGGGGTTTTCATATAATAGATTTAGTGGAAACTCCCTTAGCCCAGTGATTTAGTTAAGGGTTCATTAATGTTTCTATACCAGCAAAATTCAGTGGCGGACCTAGTAAGCTCAATGGTGGGTCATTTGACCTAGGTAAACTCTATAAATTCGATTTAATACACGCAAATTGCAAAAGATTTGGTAGCATAATTGGTTAGTTGTTTGGTTATTGATCCATCCACACACTTGGGTTCGAGTCTCTTTTAGTATACTTTGATGTAATTTTCCAAAAGATGCGATTTATTAATATTGATACAGATTAATGGAGACAAACAAAATAAGAATCGTCGATGTAACAGTTCTTATAGTTTATAATAAAATAATAATAAATCGAAACGATTGAAAAAAATATATAATAGATTTAAAAACAAAATTTGATATATATATATATATATATGTTTTCCAAAAACAAATAAGGGACTAGGGTTGACTCTTTTTGTCACACATGGACATTATGAACAAAAGAATGAAGAACCAAACACGTACGTAACAATTGGTTAGGTCACAAGATGCCTTGAAGAACAGTTTCCCCTTGAAACCTATCAACTTTGGAACTCAGAAACGCCAAGTTCTTGTCGAGACGAGCTTTTCTCATATCGAGATTCCCCAACCTCCCAGCCATCTCCGTCATTCTTTCTCTCCATTCTTTCATCTTCTTCTCCTTCTCTCTAAGCTCATTCCCCTGTTTCTCCATTTCTTGTCTCGCAAGCAACACATCCCTCTCCCACACCTCTTTCTCCATCATTCTCATTTCGTGCTTATCGTAGTGCTTCACCGCCTCTACGATCTCTTCCAACACGGGCTTGAGCCAATCTGCTTTAATTTTCACGGACTCGACGTCTCTAACAATCGCTAGCATTTCCACCGCTCGGGTTTCCTTGAGATGCTTTAAAGGCGTTGTCTGGAGTTCGAAAACCACCGAGGCAAGCATGTCGAGGTAGTAGGATCGCGTCGTAAGAGATTGTAGTTTAGAACCGGATGCAATGTCGCCGTGCTTCTCGAGGATGAGCTGAAGAGTGGCCGAGAAGCTCGCTCTGACTTTGTAGTCTCCCGCGGAAACGTAAGACGCAGATAGAATGGACTGTATCTCGTCCTTTGTTTCATTCTTCTTGATTATTCTTTTCATTTTGGAGATCTCTACGAGACTGAAGTTCTGTGATTCATCTGGTAGCTCCGGAGGCTCCTTGTTCTGCTTATCTTGTTCTTCTTGTTGGCGATGCGATTTACGGGTTTTGTGATGAACAGGCTGCAACAGACGAGAAGAACATATGTGTCAATACCAGCTCTTTGCCTGACCATATGTGTCCAAGGAAGCCATGGGATAAAGGATATACATACCGTGTTGCTTCCAGATTTCGGTGTGATTTCAGGGTAAAGCCAAATAGAGTCATCGTCGTGCTCATCCACAAATGAAAATTTATCGTCATCTGAGCTCACAGACTCATCAAGTTGATCAAAATGTTCTTCCTGTTTGGTGGGTATTTCATATCCGCGGCGACTAGGCTGAGGTAAGAGGCCACAACTGTCATAAGCATGTGAAGAAATATGAAAATGTGAAAGGAGAGGGTAGAGAGTAAGTACCGTAATGGGTCTCGAGAGTGGCTTTTCTTGAGGTGACAATATAAGTTTTGGATCGTTCTCAATGTAGATCGACTCAGCTATGCTCCCAAGATAATTGTAAGCCTGCGATGATCTTTGACCCATCTCAAAGCAAGTTTGTTGAGTTTGTGAGATATTTTCCCTGAGATCAGGTGATCTTCCTCTATAGGCTGCAGTCTTTGGCCGACTTTCAGGTATTCTTGGCCTTGTTTCCACGGTCCTGGGCTGATGTTCCGGCGTTCTAGGCATAGTTTCAACTGTTCGAGGCGTTTGAAGAGCAGCATTGTCAAGGGATCTGTGGGATATGGGCTGAGTTTGAGGAATCCTAGGGCTGGGTTCAGGCGCCTTGGACCGCTGTTTTGGATCCCTTGACAATGGTTCAAAGTAGGTAGGTTGAGGCTCTGGAGTCTTGGACCTTGGCTCTGTGGATCTTGCCATGAACTCTGGTGACCTCCCCCTATGTTGTGCAGTCCTCAGCCTAGTTTCTGGTGTTTGAGGCCTCCTTCCTGCAACAGACTCATGTATGGGTGTCCTTGGCCTAGTATCATAGGTGTTGAATCCTCGTTCAGGAGTTCTCGGCCTAGTTTCTCGTGTTAGGGGTCTCTTCTCTGTTGCAACAGACTCATGTATGGGTGTCCTCGGCCTAGTAATAGAGGTGTTTGATCCGCGTTCAGGAGTCCTTGGCCTAGTTTCTAGTGAAATAAAGTCCTCTTGTTGCGCCCACGGCCTAATATCAGAGCGGTGTTGGGGCGTGCGGGGCCTATGTTGAGGCGACCTAAGAGGGTGTTCGGGCGTCTTAGGCCGGATTCCAAACGACCTAGGTGATATATCATCATCATCCACGCCCCCACGCTGATCAGTCTGCAGGAATTAACAACATAAGAGTGAGTCTCAAGTGAACAAAAGAGAGATTGATTAGCTATTTCTTGATAGGAATTACCCTTACCCTCCTTGCAAAAAAATCTCCCCCTGAATATCCAGCCAGAGAAGGCGACATGGGGAGAGAGTCCGCGTTGTTTGCAGGCTCATTCTTGGGTTGGGACGAGCGTCCTTGTAACGGGGAAAGACGACTGAAGAAGTTACCATTGGTGGAATCATGGGAAGGTGAATTGTCTGACTCAACTTTCTTCTTGGTAAAATAGCTGGCTAGAGGCGATCTGCTTCCACGAGCGGGAGCTGGACTGCCAGGAGGAGTGTCCCTGCTTGGAGTTCTCTTACCAAACCCTGACACAGAACATGTGTTGAAAGATTCATGATTATGAGGCTTTGTCTCAATTAATAACAAGGGAACAATCATCTCTAACAAGAATATTCATACCAAATAGGTTTTTCTCCTTGTGAACGTCTCCAGAGTTTAATCTCTCGAAACATAGAGCAGTACACTCATGGAAAGGATTGCTTGCGTTGGAGCAACCTTGAGCTACTTTTCCAGATGCCAATTCCATCTCATAAACTTTAAGCAACTCTATGAGATCTTCAATAAATGAAACCTGACATACAAAACAAAAAACTAGTCAGATCCTTTGAAAGAAGAGAGACCGGACCAAAGTACATCACACAAGAAGGGGAGTAAACGGTTTTATTATGGTCCAAATTAAATAAAATGACTGAAGTTAAGTTAGTTTAATGAGCACACAATTGGAGTCAAACTAATCAGATCGATTGTGATGTTGATCAATTGAGAAAAATCACAACAAAATTAAAAAGGTTTTGGTAGAAGATCCTAGCCTCAAATTAATCTGCACATGTACATGCAAATGTATACAAGTATAAAAATGGGTCAACTGAGAGATAGAGATACCTGTGAGTTTAAGAGGAAGAAGATGTATGCCACTTGAATGATTATCTTATCTGTATACAGAAAGAGTGAATGGACCTTGTGTATATAGGCACCTCTAATATCTATGGGTTCCACTATCATGCAACTTCTGACTTTGACCAAAATATTATAATTTAACATTATTATAAGTTTCAACTAAGACTTCGTCAATTCGTCATTTCATTTTTTATTTTATTTTTTATTTCTTGTCAAAGTAAAATGGATCGAAGAAGTTCAGTATAAGCTGCAGAAAAGAATCAACTATTCAAGGTCATCCATGACTCTCGAAACTTCATTTCAGATCTCTACTTCATTGTCTTCTTTAGAGTTTAGTCTCCATTCTCATTTCTTTGCTTCTTCTTTCTTATTTTTGGTATTAAAATCGATCTGTTTAGATTTGTAATAGTTAGATTATGTGATACGAAAAAGGAAAAGTAGATATTTCCTTAGCTATATACCATTTAAGGAAAAGACAAAACTATGCATTTAATTTGGCAAAGATTTGGAGAAAGGTCTTCTCGCTTCACCTAATTAATTTCCATAAGTACAACAAACAACAAACCCGTCGCTTTCCAATTTAACTCGTCTTGGTATCGCTCTTATTGGTAACCAAAAGCGGTATATATTTTTCAGCGGTAAATTTGAGCGGTAAGCTATTAGCATATTGGACATGTTCTTACAACTTTGCAATATGCTATTAAAAAATAAAAAATAAAAAAATAGGAGAGAGAAGAATTTATATAATTAGAACTAGTTCTAAGAATTTTTTTTTAACAATGGTTAATTCTAAGAGTTTTTAGAAACTCATTGCCACTTGTTATTATTTTAGTGGTTCAAAGTTGTTTTTGCTAATTTAATATTTAAATAAATAATTAAATTAAATAAAAATTATTAAAATAAAATAAATTAGAAATCCTTTGGGTTTCTTGCCATTGGACATGCTCTAAGAAACAGCGATAAGTTTAAAATATACAAATAAAATTGAATGTAAAACTTTTGGTATCGATTTTGTGATTGGTACCATATAAAACGTTACAAATTGTAAAGTAGTTGTAAACTTAATAAATTGGTTATCAATCAAATAGCCCGTTTACCAGCTCCATATCAGTGCTCTCTTATTATAGCTCGTTTATTCTTCTTAGACCCTCAATAGGCAGACATGGGACATAACATATGAGATAGGGGAACAGAAAACCAACAATATGAGATTGTTTGATTGTTTGCAAACTGTGAATGCAAAGCAAGAGCCTATATTGCTACCACGACCTCCGCGCCCACGGTTTCCGCATCTTCTAACATCAAATTCATTACATTTTTTGCATCTTTGTGTTGGTTTTTTTATTTGTCAATAATCACTCAAAATTCTCTGGCCTAATGCGGCTAAATCCACATCTATCACATGTGTAGTCGCTTATGTACCATTAATATCGGATGCTTCCAAACAGTTTTTTTTTTTTTTTTAATAAATCTTGAGAGTTCTAACTTTTTGCTCATTATCTGAACTAATCTTTTATATATTTTGATTTAATAAAAATCCTCCATTTCAAAATGGATTTGAACTCAGAAACACAAAAAAACCTTTGGTAATTTTTTAGTTTTGACTCTTATTGTTTTTTTTTTAAATGCAATGTTGTTCAGCAATTCATAATAAGTATTTTAAACTTCGTAAATGTAAAACTATTCTAATTGCACATAATGAAATATCAAACTAAAAAAAAATATATTTAAAGTATCAAGAACAAACATTTGCTTGATTTTATATATCATAGCATAGTAATATAATTCGACCAGAAGTACTCAATTCAAATAATTAACATACAGTATGAATGTCCTCTTGATTATCTCCATACCGTTTTTTGCATTGTTGACGAATTTGTTCTTCATCTCAAACTCGACGTATTTGAGCCAGAGCGTGTAGTCTCGGTAACCGTCTTCCTTAGCTCGTTCCCACACGCTCCGAGCACGTGTGTAATCTTTCTGTGACTCTTCCCATTGAGCATACTTGACCCAATCTTGGATGTTCCATCTTACACCACGGCGGATTTGGTCCTCGAACTCTTTCTGACTTTGGAGTCTGTAGTCGGAAAGCTCGGTGGAATCAGTTATTTTCTGTTTAAGTGGTCGGATCTCAGCTTCTTGTCTCTCTCGAGCTTCTCTTAGAATTTGCTCGCCGGTGATTTGTA
The DNA here is from genome assembly GCA_964056655.1 of Arabis hirsuta. Classification (NCBI taxonomy): domain Eukaryota; kingdom Viridiplantae; phylum Streptophyta; class Magnoliopsida; order Brassicales; family Brassicaceae; genus Arabis; species Arabis hirsuta. The sequence continues at coordinate 12,402,083 of OZ053309.1, read as the reverse complement.
CCCGCGCTGGAGTCTTGTTTTTTACACGCGTCTGCTTTGGAAGCCACACTTCCGTATCATTCAATAATAATCAACAAACCAGAGAAAACTTTCTTCCATAAATTTCTCATTAGTGTTAAGGCTCCTCGTCAATATGCGCTATCTTTGCTAAAAAGTCTAGCCTCTTCTTTGCCAAGAATTGCCTCCACGGTATGCACAACACTGAACACTGAAATTTATGTACTGATTGATCATCCCTCCTTTTGGTTCTAAACCAAATCCGTATGTGTTAAGTATTCAAACCAGGGATCATTAAAACATGTGTGTCAGAGAATTAGATAAAAGAAGATGTAAGAATGCAACAAAAGAATATTTTGTAAAATTGTATCCATGGCCATGCCATATACTGTTTCAACCTAGATAATAATCTCCACGAATAATCTCCACAACTTAATACAGAATTCTCCAATTAATACAAAACACGGGGCTTAATCTTGTTGGCATAGGGACTCGGGCTTAATCTTCTTCGGATTCTTCTTCTTCTTCTGCTTCTTGCCCTTCTGCATAGTTAGACAAAGGACTTTAGTTCTCCAGTCCACTAAGGCAACCTTGTGCTTTTTTGAGAAATCTTCAATATCTTGTGGAACATGTTGCAAATTCAAATTTAAACTAATAATGACTCCATGATTTTTTTTCCTCATCGCCTTCAAAATCTCCCTAAAGCCTTGGTTGCCTCTCATCAGGATAACATTGTGACGCTCTCTGGTTTCTCCCAAACATGTTGCCATATCATCTATGATCACTTGGTCTGTAATATCTCTCTGACTCTTTACAGCTAGATTGGTGAAACTTATTCCTTCAAAGCGGTCGAATGTTAATGTTAAAGCTTCTGTTTTTGCTTCCAATCCCTTTTGTTCTCGTGCAACCCGTTCTCCCATCTTGTTCTTATTCTGGTTATAATAAGTTTCCTTGAACTCTTTACGAAGATCTCGCGGTTGTTGCTGAACATTTGCGGCAAAAGATCTTATACTAAGCTCTCCTGTGCAACCCAGGTTTCAGAGTCCTTTCCCAAACAATTTATCACCATTATCTAAATTGAGATCTATGGGTAATGAAGAATTCTCATAATCCCACCATCCTTCGTTGCGAGCAGTCGCATAGAAGACGGTGTCTATCTCGCACTCTCTGTCATACTCAAGTTCTATCTTCTTCAAACCTGTCAAAAGAAAAATGGAGAGAGAGATTTTTAAAATAATGAATCACATAAGAACAAGAATCATCAGAAAACACAAAGGATTATAAAGAGAGTTATATAAGCAAGGTATTTAGTTAAATATAGAGAAAGAAAGTTATATACCAGAGAAACAGTCTTCTTCATGATCAGTAGCTAGAAGAACTCTACAACGACCATGCAAAGAGCGCAGAGTTGGCAAAGGAATACGAGCCGCTTCATCAATAACCAAAAGATGTTCTTTTGAGAGCTTGTCATGCTGATGTGGTTCTATATAGTGCATGCATGAAAAATTGAGCATAAGTCATACTTCATGAAAATTTGAGAAAAAATAGCATGACCATAAGCTAACTATTAACCAGGATAGTTTGTAGTTTCTGATTCTTCAAGATTTTGATCTTTATACATTCTCCTTCAACCTCCATATCATAATTCTCAGGCTTATAGTCAAGTGCCTTCGATAAGGACTTAAAACATATCTTCAACTTGTAGAAGAGTGGGGCTGTGATGTAGATAAGTGACTCGCCACTAGCAACTGTTGCAGCAACCGTATATCCAAGCACATATGATTTTCCAAAACCTCGTTTACCAATCAACGCAGCCGATTCTCTATTCAAAACTGAGAGTAAGATTAGTCCAACTGCTATCCATGATCAAGTGTTCGACACTTCAGGATTAAAGGACCAACAATACTAATATCACCTTCATTATGTAATCTTTCTTATTTCAAATTCTCCACGTATTGTTGTAACTTGGAAAAGCATTCGGAATCGGAATCCTTTGTTAGCACAACACAATGATATTAGTTGGAATTTTGGATAACAAACAGAAACCAATTCATTTTTCATTTTTGAATCAAAGATTATCTTAATTTGTTGAGGGGAGGGAGTTAGCAATAGCTTCAACTCATCATTCATAACTACACATTCTTCAAAAGATAAGATTGATTGCAGAAAAGTAGCAGAATCAGTTTTGACATCCGTAATAGCTATTGTGCATAAATTAGATAGAGTTGTAAATGATTCCAATATCACTATAGTTATTCCCCGCCACATTCTTCTTCCATTATCTGATGTAGATTTGATAGTAAACTGGGATTTAAACATTCAAAAAATCATGTAATTAACAAAAAGAAAAAGAAAAATTATCAATCTTGAAGACAATAAGTAATGTTGAAGTGTTGAATATAAAAAAAAAACAAAAGTAAACTACCTCTAAGATGCACATCTAAAACTTATTTCATAGAAATTGTTGATAATCTTGGTATGAGCAACCTGATATTTGCCACATCATCCAACTTAGTGTACGTGTCGCGTACAGATGGATAAAACATCCGTCCATGTAGCTCATCGTTCTCATCGTTTTTCTTTTCCTTGTCTTTGCACACATATAACAAGAAGGTTAGTTGATGGGTTAACATATACAAAAAAGATTAGTTGATGAGTTGATGAGTTTGTGGAGGAATTTGAAGATTTGTCGTTACATTTGAATTTGGGAAACTGTGACTCTACTGGTTTCTAGTGATTTAAACCATAAGAAGAGCTCGTATCAAACCAGATCTCAATTCCAGATTAAGAACGATGGGATTTGGCAGAATAGAGAGGGTACTACAGGAAGTCAGAATGCCATGCAACAAGGCCATAAGAATCAATTAGATTCTAAAGATCTCAGGCCAAGACTACAACACTACAAGAAAACAATGATTTAGCGTCGAAATATAGCGTCGAATATATTTTGACGCAAATATAGCGTCGGAATTGCGTCGAAGTTGTGTCAATTACAAAAATTGACGCTAATTCGACGCTAATTAGGGGCGAATAAATTCGACGCTAAATTGACGTTATATAGCGTCAATTTAGCATCGAACGTCAATTTAGCGTCGAATTTCCATCAATAGCATGTATTCGACGCTAAATCGACGTTACGTTTGCGACGCGTTAGCGTCGAACCTCTAGCGTCGAATGTAGCGTCGAAGTTGCGTCGAATTTATTAGGTAGTGGCATATTAAAAACGAGTGTACCTACTTATATATCTTTTCGATGCAAAATCGACGCAAAACATTTCGATGCTAATACGATGCTAAAAGTTCGATGCAAAATCGATGCAAAATCAATGCAAATATCTCCTATATATACCCAGCCAAACTGAATCGAAGATAGCATCCAACAATTTTAAAAAAAAACTTTCACAAAAAAAAAAAAATTTTTTACTAAATTTAGAAAAAAAAATGGGCGATATATACGAACTCAGACGCTGGATGTATCGACGTAAAGATGAAAATGGAGGGCTTTCAGAAGAATTCCTGAACGGCCTTGAAATTTTTATGGCTCAAGCAAGTAGTGTACCTATAATTCAACGGACTGGAGTGATGGTGTGCCCGTGTCGGAAGTGCAAAAATTTGAGGCCGCAGACAATTGATACAGTTGGTACGCATTTATTTAATAGAGGATTTACACTTGAGTATTATGTTTGGTTTTATCATGGAGAGAGATATGAAGATGAAACTTCGGGTAGTACTAGTTACCAACCTATGGATCAGGGTTATTCGAATGAGCAATATGATCAGCATCAATTTGTTATAGGAAATTATCATGATGTCGGGTTAGAGCATAATAGGTTCGAAGAAATGGTAACCGATGCATTTCCTGGAGTTATGTCTACTCCTGATGTTGCTGAGGAACCCAATGTAGATGCTAAATTTTTTTATGATATGCTTGATTTTGTAAACCAACCAATCTATGAAGGTTGTAGGGAAGGTCTGTCTAAATTATCATTGGCATCTAGGATGATGACAATAAAGTCTGATCATAATCAATCTGAGAGTTGCATGGATGATTGGGCAGCTCTTCTAAAATAATATTTGCCAGAGGGTAATCAAGCTGCTGAGTCATACTACGACATACATAAACTAGTCTCTAGTTTAGGATTGCCCTCGCAGATGATAGATGTTTGCATTGACAATTGCATGATATTTTGGAAAGATGATGAAGATCTGCAGGAATGTCGATTTTGCCACAAACCAAGATTTAAGCCCCAAGGAACTGGTAGAAGTAAAGTGTCGTACCAGAGAATGTGGTACCTGCCCATAACAGATAGGCTACAAAGGTTATACCATTCAGAACGAACAGCTGCATCAATGAGGTGGCATGCGGAACATTCAACTTTTGAAGGAGAAGTTCATCATCCTTCTGATGCAAAAGCTTGGAAACACTTTAAATCGGTACACTCTAATTTTGCTAAAGAGAAGCGCAATGTTTATCTTGGACTATGTACAGATGGTTTTAGTCTGTTCGGTATGTCTGGCAGGCAATATTTTTTATGGCCGGTTATACTTACACCTTATAACCTTCCGCCTGATATGTGCATGCAGAGGGAATTTCTGTTTTTGAGTATTTTAGTCCCTGGTCCGAAGCATCCAAGAAGATCTATTGATGTGTTTTTACAGCCGCTGATTTATGAGTTGAACATGTTGTGGTCTCATGGGGTTCAGACTTTTGATTACTCTAGGAAAAAAAATTTACAATTCGAGTTGTGCTTATGTGGATGATAAGTGACTTTCCAGCCTACATAATGTTATCTGGTTGGACAACACATGGTAGGTTATCATGTCCGTATTGCCAAAATGAAACAGATGCCTTCCAACTAAAAAATGGTAGAAAATCTTGTTGGTTTGATTGTCACCGAAGGTTTCTTCCTCTGAACCATCCGTATCGGGGGACCAGGAGGTTGTTCACAAAGGGCAAACGTGTACGTATCTCCCCACCTCCATATCTTTCAGGAGAGCAAATTGAAGGTCAACTTGATTATTGGGGAGCTCAGGACACAGCAAAACGTGGTGGAAACTGGCTTAATATCCCGACCAATCTCCCAGATGGATACCTTGAAAAACATAATTGGCATAAGAAGAACATTTTCTGGGATCTACCGTACTGGAAGGATCATCTATTGCGCCACAATCTTGATGTCATGCACATTGAGAAAAACTTTATCGATAACATCAAGCACACAATCTTAAACGTTTCAGGCAGGTCTAAAGACAACTTGAAGTCTAGATTGGATTTGCCTCTTATATGCTCTAGAGTTGAGTTACATCTGACAGGAGATGGGAGAGCTCCAGTGCCTATCTTTAGATTATCAAGCGAAGGCAAATCAACATTCTTCAACTGGGTTTCCACCGAAGTTAAGTTTCCAGATGGATACGTGTCAAAACTCTCTAAGTCTGTGGAGCAAAGGAAAAAAATTTCTGGAATGAAGAGTCATGATTTTCATGTGTTTATGCAGAGATTATTGCCTTTCGCCTTTGCAGAGTTTTTGCCAACAAACGTGCATGAATCACTTGCAGGTATATTTTCTATGACGATATATAAATATCTAAACAATTTATATATGGAAAATTACGTTTCTTTTTTGGTTGATATTGGATTTTGGGTTTAGGTGTTGGAGCATTTTTTCGAGATCTGTGTGTGCGAACTCTGACTGAGGATGGAATTCAACAACTAAAGAATAACATCCCAATATTGTTGTGCAACTTAGAGAAGATATTCCCTCCATATTTTTTTGATGTGATGGAGCATCTTCCTGTCCATCTTCCTTACGAAGCCGATTTATGAGGGCCCGTTCAATTTCGTTGGATGTATCCTTTTGAGAGATTCATGAAACACTTAAAAGGAAAGGCTAAAAGCCTGGCTAGGGTTGAGGGATCAATTGTTGCGGGAAGTTTAACCGAAGAAACCTCTCATTTTAGCTCATATTACTTTTCTCCAACTGTCCGAACACGAAAAAGAGCTCCACGTAGGTACGACGATGGTGGCATCGCACAAACATATCCAGTTTTTGATGTCCCAAATATATTCTGTGCAATTGGTAGGCAGGCCGGAATCACAAGAGAAGAAGACTGGTTCTCGTATGATGACTACAATTGTGCACACACATATATTCTCTTACAATGCGACGAAGTTAGCCCATTTCTGAGGTACATATTATAATTACCAACTGTGGATTGAGGTTATAACTATTATAACTATATTTTTTAAAACATTTGTTATAACTATATTTTTTTATTAGTGAATTCATTCGCCAAGTTAACGAGGCTTTCCCAAATGCATCCGCCGGTGAGATTGACAAACGTAAAAATTTACACTTTGCTAAATGGTTGAGGACTCAGGCAAGTTAAAAAAAAAATTACATATATCAAGTTTCCATAAATATTTATACATATACAATTTGTGTATACTTTTTAACAATGTGTATACTATATTTACCAGGTTGATTATGGAGACACGTCATACCATGTATGGTTTAGAGAGTTGATCCAAGGTCCATTGGGGAAAGTTACATCATCTCCAATGTATTGTACACGAGGTTATGTGAAACGACCCGACCCAAAAATTTAAATTTTTCCAATTAAAAACCCGGATTATCATTATCACAAACGATAATCCTCAACGGTCCAATCAAACATGCGGAACACATAACAATTAAGTCAACTCAACAACACAACAATTTAACATTCCCATACTTTATTAAATATCAAACCGTTCAACCAATCAACCAATAACTAACAACCTAAGAATTCCGTAAACGACAAACACAGTGAGACCCTAAATCATCTCTTCTTCCTCGCCACGATTCCACGATCACATTTTCTCTTTACCTGCAACACATGGCAAAAAGAGTTGCGTAAGTATTATCACAAATATTCAGCGACACGGTCATCCCATCTACAGGCTATTTATATACAAGTATAAACAACCAATACAATACCAGGATGGTCACAAAACAAGCATACACGAACAAGCAACGAAACCAGTCCAGAATACACTGTGTCGATCGACAGGACTCACTGTGTCGATCGACACAACCACTAGGTGTCGATGATCAGTGACCCCGTGTCGATCGACAGGATCCACTGTGTCGATTGACACAACCACTAGGTGTCGAAGAACACAGGCCCCGTGCCGATCGACACACCACCTCGGTGTCGATCGACACGACGTCGCAGAACCCAGAATCGAGTCAATCCTCACACGACTCGAATCTGATGCGATCTGTCAAGTTTCCTGCATAATTCCATTCACAAAGCACACAAAAACAACCACGCAATCGCATTATATCCATTCCCTATACTTATACAAGCCTACGATCACGCACTCACCTTGATTGTGATTGAAAAGGATGAAGAACGCGAAGAACGAGTGAAGAACACCAAGAACAGCCTCTGATTCGTCCTTCCCAGACCCGAATCAACCCAGCAACAAACCCCTTCTCGTTCTAACACCCTCAAGAACAATCCTTCTCAAGAAATCTCCCAAAAATCGCCCAAAAACCTTTGATTCTGATCTCTCTCTCAAAACCCTCTGGTTTCTCTCTAAATTTCGGCCAAAACCACCACCAACGCGACTGTTCACCCTTAAATATCGAACCCTAGGGTTCCTTAAACCAGCCCCACTAAACCGGACAATTAAATCGAACCAGACGGTCTGATTTTTAAACCGTGTCGATCGACATACACCACCCGTGTCGATCGACATAACGCCCAAAACCCGACTTCTCCTGAGTCCAAAACACACGTGTCGATCGACACACCACCTCGTGTCGATCGATACCCACCAAAAATCCACTTTTAGGTTCACGGGCGTTACATTATGTATTTCATACGTTCAAATGTGGCAAAAATAGAGCAACTGCAAATTATGGTGTGGTAGTTCGAGCCGGGGACACAGATTTTTATGGTATTATACAAGACATTGTCGAAGTGCAATTCCCTGGATTGATTAACTTAAAGTGCACCCTTTTCAAATGCGAGTGGTTTGATCCAGTTATCGGGCGAGGGATTCGAGTAGGAAAGTTTGGTGTCATCGATGTTAATGGATCGCGTTCTTATGCAAAGTACGATCCATTTGTCCTTGCATCACAAGCGGATCAAGTTTGTTTCATTCTATATCCACGTTTAAAAAAAACAGGGATTTCATGGTTATCTGTGCTAAAAATAGCTCCCAGAGGCATGATAGTTGAATCCGACGACGCTCCAATGCAATATGAAACTGCTGTGGATCTAACAACTGCAGACCAGGATATTGACAACATCATTCTTATAGATCCGCAAAATCGAGAAGCTGAAATACTTTCGGATGCTATCGATGCAGAAAACCCCGACAACGAGTTCGGAAACGAGAGTGGAGAAAGTACCGATGAGGATGACGAAAACTCAAATAATGATTCAGAGTGAAGCATACACATGTGTTTTATTTGGATTTGTGTATTCTCGTTTTTATTTCATTTGTTTCGGATCATTTAAATTTGTTATTGTATTTAGTTTCTATTAGTTTTAATTTTTTTAAAAAAAATAAGCTGATTTAGTGTCGAATTAGCGTCGATTTAGCAACGGATAACGTAATAAAACGCAGCAACTAGACTTCTCCTTCTTCCTCATTTCTGATTTCTCAACCTCTAAACCTATCTCCTATCTCTCTCCGCCGGCGTTTTCCTCTCTCTCTCCGCCGCCGAAGTTAGCCCCTCTCGGCCCGCGACCTCTCTCTCTCTCTCTCTCTCCGCCGACGCCACATCCTCTCGCTCTCGGCCGCGGCTTGCCAACTCCTCCCCATCTCTCTCCGTCGACGCCATCTCTTCTCTCTCTCCGCCGCGACCTCTCTCACACTCCGCCGCGACCTCTCTCACACTCCGCCGCGACCTCCTCTCTCTCTCTCCGCCCCGACCTCCTCTCTCTCTCCGCCGCAAACTCCTCTCCCTCTCTCCCCGCACCACCGAGATCCAAAGCTTGGAAAGATGGTAAATTTTTTTTTTTTTATGTTAATAAATATATGTTGAGTTTGATTTAGGAATTTGTAGAAAATAGAATAGATTTTTAGGAATTTGAATGGATTTGTAGGAAATAGAATAGATTTTTAGGAATTTGCATGGATTTTTAGAATAAAGATTGGTTTTGTAGGAATTGAAATGGATTGTAGGAATTGAAATAGATTTGTAGTAAATAGAATTAATGTGTTTGTATTTATAAAATTTATAAATTTATGAATTTATGAAAATTAATAAACAAATTTAAGAATTTTAATTTTTCAAAACATATATATATATATATATGTAAAATAATATAAAAATTATTTGATCTATAATTTTGAAATTAAAATAAATAATATTTTTTTAATAAAAACGATTTTATAAGTAATTTTACATTTATACTCTATAATTATGAACTTATAAAAAACAAATTTTTGAATTTAAAATAACAAAACAAGTTTACAAGTTATGTTCATAATTTATATACAAAATTTAAAAAATTTAAGCATTTTTGAATCATTTTTACAAGATTTATATTTATTTATGAATTTATATGTTTTATATTTTTATTTAATAATTTTTTTTATTTTATAGACGGATCCACCACTTTCCTATGTACAGTTATTTGGCGAAGATGCTACGATTCCTAGATACGATGGTCGTCGCGGATCAGAATCAGGATCAGCGTCGGGTTCGCAAGCTGCGACCTATCGTCCACGAGCTCCACCACGTGGTGCATCACGAGTTGCACCACGTGTTGCACTACGAGCTCCGCCACTGCCACCACCTCAGCTAGAGCCACAGACACAACCAGAAGAAGACGAAGCAGACCCTTCCGATGACCACCTGAGCCGCCACCGGCAAACGCGCCTCTCATGATGCGGATTACCGAGCTTCTCCGCCAACCTAGACGAGAGACACGGGTTAGGAGTCTCCATCCGATGAGGCCTCCTGGTACATTATGGTATGATTACATCTTTTACAATATTACTAATTAAAAACGCTAATTTTGGTTATTTAATTTTTAATTACAAATTATAATTAAATCATTGTAAATTTTTGTTTAACAGGTTTAGCGATAACAAGGTATCGCGTTCGGTCACCAAGGTCATCACGGCCTATTTCACTTTGCCCCATGCTAATTGGATCCAGACACCGCAGTATGTGCGGGATATTTGGTTCGAGTCATGGGCGGTAAGTCATTTTATATGTACATTTATTTTTAATTATTAAAGTATTTTATTTTAAATATATTCATAACATTATTCGTATTTTTGTAGCAAGGATGGCACTGGGAGAAATTTCGTACTTTCCAAGTGCGAGCGGAGTTCGAGAAGAAGGCGCTAAAGCGCCTCAACGGTTACGTCGCTAACTTGAAGAAAGTGTGGCGCGAGAAAGGCGATGAGGCAAAGCCGATAGGGATGGATCCCGATGTTTGGTCGGGACTAGTGCGGTTTTGGGAGGATCCCCATTCGATAGTTAGATCGGGGAAGTGTTCTGCAGCCCGTCTTACGCCGGTGGCTGAAGGAGATGGACCTTCAAAGTATTGTGCGGGTCAATCATCGTACGCCACAGTCCGTAATATTTAAATTAAATTAATTAATTTGATTTCTTGTATTTGAAATATTTATTTATTATCTATGTTTGTTTTTGTTTAACAGGCTAATGGAGGAGATCTTCCTCAGATGCACAAAGTGATGGAGAAAACTCATCGAAAGAAGGATGGGACGTTTGTTACCGCTCGAGCGGAACAAACGTTCAACGCGTACAACGCACGACTGGCACAGCTAGATGAGTCTGTCCAGTCCACGATGGGTGTCGAAGATCACGATAGACTTTACGAAGAGGTAATTTTTATGTTTTTATAATATAATGAAACTTATTTTTATTATAATTTTATTGTCTAACATTTTTATTTTATACATTGCGCCGAAGAAGAAATGACGAACGATGGGTGTTGGATCCATCAACGATGTCCCAGCAGCTTCTACGTCTGCTCGATGTTCCTACACTCCGGGTCCGTCTCAGCCGGAATTGACGAGACAGTTGGATGCTGCTAACACTAGGATTTCGCAGCTAGAGACGCACATAGAGACTAGACTCGGAGCATTGACCAGTCTTTTCAACATCATTGCAGAGGATCATCCGACATTAGCAACTGCCTTGCAAGAATTGCAGTTTGCTCCACCGCCTCCTCCACCTGACGGTCAATCGCAGTTCGAGCAGGAATCCGAAGAGATGATTCGAGACGATGTAATCAACCTAAGGACCCAACAACGTCGAGTAGATTAGCGTTTTAATTTTTTTTGTATGGGATAATTTAATTTTTATAATATTATTAATTTTAATATATTTTATAATTTTTTCTTTAAAAAAAAACGAAACGATTCGACGCTAATTAGCGTCGAATTAGCTTCAACAGTTTGCATCGACAGTGGTCGACACTAATTCGATGCTAATTAGCGTCGAATTGTAGTGTCGTTTTAGCATTGAATTATTTTCCAACGCTAAAATAGTGTCGAATTAGCGTCGAAAATGATTTAGCGTCGACGGTTTAGCGTCGAAATTGAATTCGACGCTAAAACGACGGTAAGGCATTTTAGCGTCGTTTTAGGATCGAATTATGCCGACGCTAAAACGCTGTTTTCTTGTAGTGCAACTATCACCAGCAGGGTATGAAGAGAAGAAACGCAAAGGTATGTGCTTTAAATGTGATGATCAATACTTTGTTGGTCATCAGTGTGTGAACAAGGAGTTGCGAGTTATGCTGGTTATCAATGGGTGTGAAATTGAGCTGAATGAAGATGGGGAGGAATATGTAGTAGAGGAAGCAGTCGAGAGAGACAACAAGGAACTGATGGAGTTATCTGTAAACTCATTTTTAGGGATAAGTTCTCCAACAACTACAAAGTTGAGAGGATTTATTGGTAAGACAGAGATCATAATCATGTGGAGCAACCCACAACTTTATATCACCTGGGGTTGTCCGGACAGCCAAACTCCGATTTAGAAGAAATAATAACTCTGATGTGTTACTTGGCACTGGCATTACAAGGAGTTAGGATCTTGCAAAGATGTTAAGTTCAATATTAATGAACTGGAATTCGTGGCTGATTTTATCAGTTTGGAACTTGGCAGTGCCGACATTATCTTGGGGATACTGAGAACTTTAGGCAAATGCCACTGGGAAACATAGACGCATATATATAGGAGTTTATCCTAATTTGTTATGGAGTAGGAGACTTGGGGAACAAGTTTTCCTTTTTCTATTTGTGATTCCAAAAAAAGAAAATTGAAACAATCTTAGATTAAAAAAAGACTTTAATTTCCATTTTTCTAATTTCCTTTATGCTTTTTCATCATCAACCACAAGTTAATTTCTGTAATATATAAGGTTTTGGTCAATGAGTTTTTAGGTGTTGGTTTTTGAGTTTCTGTTTTTGTTGTAGTTTAGTTTGAATCAGAGCGTCTCTTTGGACGTATAAATTGTTTCTCTTTTAACATTTTAAATGAGAGAAACAACGGGTTTTCAAACCATATATCAGAATAAAGGTTGGAGATATTTAATTGAATAGGTTTCTCATTAGAGATACGAGTGTAGTAATAAGCCTCTTTGTCGGTAACCCTAATTGTCTAAATACGTTTTCAAAAACTTGCATAAAAAGTTATTTGCAGAGTTCATACGAACATCATAAGAAGTTGATACGCAGATTAAAAACATACACGTTACAGCACCGAATTTTCAAATGATTTAATTTAGTACTTTGCCCATAATAGAAAAGTATTTAGACGTCGACAAGGACAGCTTCACCATCGAATTTATCGACCTTGCTCTGAAACAGCTCAAGATGCTTCTTCACTCTCGAATCCTTCATCTCTAGCTGCCCTAACCGACCCGCCATAGCCGTCATCTTCTCTCTACAGTCCTTTGTTTCCTTTTCTCTCCTCCTCAGCTCTTCTCTCAGCTCCTCCATCTCCGCCTTCCCCTCAGTAATACCCTTATTGCACTCTTCTTTCTCCATCTTCGCCGCGCCATACTGCCCGAAATACTCAACCGCCTCCCCCAGCTCATTAACGGCGGTTTTGAGCCATGACACGTCGATTTTTACCGAGTCCATGTCCTTCACGACCGCTGCGATCTCTGTGACCCGCGTCTTTGTCAGATCTCTTAAGGATGTCGATTTCAGCTCCATCACTGCTGCGGCTAAGGATTCTAGGTAAAACGACCTTGTTGAGGTGGATTGCAGCTTCGAGGAGGCGGCTATGTCTCCGTGTTTGTCTAGGATCCTCTGGAGCGTGGCGGAGACGCTCTGCCGCACCTTGTAGTTGGCGACGGAGACGTAAGCCTCGGAAATAGCCAACTGTATCTCTTCTTTGCCTGCCTCGTAGCTCTGAAGTCCGCGCATTTTGGTGATCTCATGCATCGTGAAGCTCTCAGACTCGTCCGGCAGCTCTGGTGGCTCGAACTGCCTGTCTTGCTCGTAGGTTTCGGTTGCGGTGATCTGGTACTTGTAGTGGACCGGCTGCACAAGGAAATCAAGCATTAGGATTTCAAGAATTTCTTCATACTTTGGTAAACAGAGAGAAAACGCACCGTGCTGCTCCCAGAGACCCCCCTGGAACGATGTCCAGTTGCAATCTCTGGAAATAGGTAGGTTGAATGGTCGTCTTCGTCATCACTAGATGAGTAGAATGGTGGTTGGGGAGAGCGGCTCGTGGCTCCATGAACAGGACTCATGGGAGGACTGTTATCTGCATCTGCCTCGTACATCCCGTCGAAATGATCTTTCCCCTTGTTGTAGTATCTCTGAGGCTGCAACTAACAAGAGAAAAATCAGAGAAATGGTTAAACAAAGGAGTTAGTTAGTGTTTTGAGTACCAACCCTTGTGTGTGGCGGGCTTCGGGATGGATGAAATGGGCTCGAAGGAGCGCTGTTCCGCGATGTTAAATGACCCTCTGCCTCATACCTTTCTCTACTATAGTCTCTCCCACGATCATGCTGCAAATACAAGAGAACTTGTATTGGGTCTGAATCACAAGAAAGTAGATGCAAGATTCAGGATCAGTACCGTGTTGTAAGGAGCTGGAGAACGGCTTCTGGAGGGGTGAAATGGGCTCACATTGGCCTCTGCTTCATACGTTCTCTCGAACAGCTCTCTGCTAAAATCGCTAGACCTCCTACGACGATCAGGCTGCAATCACAGAACCAGAACCTTGTTTATGGAATCCGAATGCAAAAAAACAAGAAACGAGTTCAGTACCGTGCGGGTTCTTGCAGATCGAAAAGGGCTCAAAGAAGCGTTGCTCCTCGGTGTAACGTCCGCATCAGGGTCATAAGACATAGCCTCCGTTCTTCCTTTACCATCTTCTCTAGGACGCTCTGGCTGGAGTTTAGAACCAAGAATCAAAACCACTAATCTTGGAAGTGAAGTAAAACTGAAATCACAAAGAGTAAGAGAGTAGTAAGTAAATACCGTGCTATATCTATAGACCGGAGGCCGATTATGGGAATTAGGGACACGTTCAGAGGCTTGTTGCTGTTTCCAATGAGTGGTATGGTCATCAGAGATGGGAAACGCCGACACTGATTCCGATCTTTTCATGCCGAAATAAGTAACCGGCGGAGATCTACCCTCGGTGGGATGAGGAGGGCTCGAAGGGTTGCTCTTGCTCGCACTTCTGTGACCGAACAATCCTGGAGACATCACTTCAGTTTAGCCACCATACTAATCTACTCAGGTTTTTTTTTATAGATTTTGTCTTTGAACAACAACAAATAAAACTGACCTGCTCTTATTCCATATCTCTTATCTCTGTTTGAATTGAAGAAATCCATCCCTGCGTGTAAACAAGAAAATTCATATCAGTTACACACTCCACTCGATATGTAATTTGTAAGTGTGTATATGATCAAAGTACCTGGAAATTGTAAAAGAATTGGGAGTTTCGTTATGAACTTGAGATAGAGAGAAGACAGAGGTGGACCGAGAGTACCGACTCTCTACTCTGTTTTTTTTTTTATGTATGAGGAAGAAATGGCGTGGTGTGGTCGGGGAGTTAATAAGCTGACTATGACAACCACGTCAAATATTATTAAATTTGTGTTGCTACATTGTGTTGTATGATTGATGATCCAACTGTAGCAGCCACTTACACTGACTTGGTCAATTCCGGTAGCCTTTCTTTATTATTTTTTCCTTTCTTTTTTGAAAAATCTTATAACAAGTAAACATAGACGACCAAAAACGTCACAACGAACCAATCATTCCGCTATTGTTGTTACCAACCTAAAATCAGTTTTTAAAAAAAAATTAGGACAAAGACTTAACGACATGCCTTTACCTTAATATGTTGGATAATTTGGATTGGACATGGTCTATGGATTTGGATTAGGATTAGGATCGGATAAAAACGACATGTCTAATTGATAAATAGTTTCTTTTACCCTTTTCACAATCGTTGACTTTTTTTTATTAATTTAAAAAAAAACACTAACGGGCTTTTAAATGGGCTCTTAGGCTCAGTAATGGTCTTGAACATATGGCCCAAGAGTAGGTGGTTTGGAAGATAAACCCTAAGTTGGGACTGAAGAGGTGCAAAGGCACCATTTCCCCCTGTGATCGATCTGGTGTGCGTTTTCTGTATCGATGGCGACTCGGCTCAAGGAGATCGTGAAGAAGTACGGCAAAGTAGCACTCGGAGTCCATTTCTCCGTCTCTGGCGTCTCGATTAGCGGATTCTACATCGCTATCAAGAACAACGTCGATGTCGAATCGCTCTTGGAAAAGTACCAAATCCCTTGGTTCTCTTCTAAGGAAAAGCCTAACCCTAGCCTCGATTTGAATCTCGAAGATGAAGTTTTGGTGGGTACGGGCGAGAACAAGAAGAAACAGCTTGCCAAATCTGCCGGAGGAGCTCTAGCTTTGGCGGTTTTGTGCAATAAGGCGCTTTTTCCGATTAGAGTCCCGATCACAATGGCCTTGACTCCTCCAATCGCTAGATTCCTCAGGCAGAGACAGATCCTCAAAACCGGCCAATGATTCTCTCTCTCTCTCTCTGTATTGATTCCATGTTTTTTTTTTGTGTGTGTTTGGAAAAATTCGAATGTAATCCCTCTGGAGAAAAGCTGATAGAAAGAGAAATTGTTTATGATATGCTTTTAATAAGTCTGATACCAGAATTACCAATTGTGGAATTACCGGCGAGTAATCTTAAAGATCCCTCCAAACAAATTTTAGATGTGATAAACTTTTGTTAAAAAGATAATTATTTTTTTAATTTATTTTTAATACGAAATGTGGTTAAAATTAAGTTTGTTCTTAATGAATTTGATATATTATAAAAAAATTAAAAAAATATATATATATTTAATCAGTTTCAAAACCAAGAAACAGATCTGATCTTTAATTTTTTTTCTTTTCTTTTTTTCTAAAAACGATTTTCTACTATTGCAATTGTTTGTTCATTTTGTTGCTGTCACTATCGCCGTCGCGTAAACATAATCAGCAGCGTCTTTGTCTCCTCATCTCGTTGTGGTAAGCCATTCATTCAATCACATCTCGAATTGGAGTTGGAGATGTGTCAGGGTTTTGATATGAATTGGAGGGACCGAATTAGAGATGTATGGATTCAGATTTATTGTAACTGTGTGTTGCTTTGTTTAGGGATAGTAACTGGGTTTTGCTTTCTTTTGTTTGTCCGAATTTTGTAGAGATGGGTCGTCTTAAGAGCAAGGGAGGAATCTCGAAGAAAGGGACTTCAAAGGGAATCACTTCAAAGACTTCTAGCCGTAGATTCCAAAGATATGTTGTGAGCGATTCAAGTAATGGGTCAGAATCGAAATCTGGAAATGATGCTACGCCATCGAAGGTATGTAACTGCTTTTGTATAAGTGTAGTTATGCGTATGACTACTAGTACTACTAGGAAGAACTGTGAGTAGTTAGGATGACTATTACTACTAAGGATAACTGTGAGTATTTAGGATGACTGTATTACTAGATTTAGTACTATATACAACTGTGAGTATTTAGGATGACTGGCACTACTAGCTTTTAGTACTTAGGATAACTGGTAGTACTAAAGTATTCTGGTTGGATTATGTTTGGATTGCAAGAAGAAGAGGATTCAGAACCCCAACCGTTGGCACCTAAGGATTTTTTCTTCGGACCTACATAATACAACAAGCAATGCAAGTTACAAACAATGTGCGATTTGAAAATTTTCTTGGAGATCATAAAGGAATTGAAACCAGAGTTGGAATGGTTTGATGAACACCTTCAGTTCAAGCACATATTCCACATGGATGAGGAACCAAATCATATGCTTCGAGGATTATGGATTCTGCTCCTTCGAACTGTAAATGTGGATAGTAGGAACGTTGTTTGGTTTATGGTGAATGGTGTGCCTATCCGGTACTCATTGAGAGAGCATGGTCTCCTGTGTGGGTTATACTGCCATGAATACCCGGCTGGAATTAATCCACGGATGAAGTTGAAGAACTACCAAAGTGAGTTGAGGCAGAAGGTGTTTGGGAAGAAGATAAAAGTGACTATCAAAGATGTGAAAGATAAGCTGCTGTCAAGGAAGAAGAGTACTCCCACTCGGCTGAAGTTGGCCATCTTATATTTCCTAAGTGTCGTGCTTGCATGTAAGTCGAAGACTAATGGAAACATAGAGCCATTCTTGTTTAAAATGGTTGAGGATCCAGAGTTATGTAAATCATTTCCATGGGGACGGATAACATTTGAAGGTTCTGTCAAAGATGTTTATCACGCGGTGGAGTTTATGAAAGGTTCTGCTAAACCAAAATTGACTTTCCCTGGATTCGTAATTCTTTTTGAGGTAAACCAAAATATTATTTCTATAATTATGTTTTGATATTTAACCTATCTATTACATAGTATAATTGTATCTATATATTTGTATGTAGATTCTGGCTTTTGAGTCTATATCAAATTTGAAGACTGAGTTTAGAGAAAATGTGGAAGAAGTATCCAGAGAATGTCCAATAATGTGAAACAAGAGGTTCAAAATTTGTAGTATGAAAAGGTGGACATTGAAAGAGCTTTATCAGTCGCTTGGTGATAGTAAGGTATTAGTTTAACTTAATTCATAATTAGAAATCAATTTGGCTAATGTTAATTAACATGTAATTTGTACTTATTTACATTTTCAGGATATTCAAAGTGTCTTGGAACCGAAATATGAAGAGGAAAAAGAACTTTTGAACCGCATCTTAGATGCTGAAGAAACTTTTGCAGGCTACGATGTAATGCAAGATGATTGGAGTGACTATCTTGCAGTGAAGAAGAAGAAGATATGTTGGCAAGAATTGTATGACTTAGACGTAACTTCCCGAGTACCAATAGAGGAGGAAGAAGAAGATACTGGATTTGGTACAGAGGAAGACTTTGAAGTGAAAAAAAAATCTTGTTTTGGTTCAATTTTTGAAAGAGCTTGAAGATAGGCTGGTGGAAAGAATGAGTGAAGGGTTTGAAAAGGTGAATAATGCAATTAAGGATTTAGATAAGAAGGCCAGGCACTTAAAGAAAAAAGTGAAGGATATTAGGACTGAAATCAGAGATGCTAAGGAGAATAATAATTGGGATGGGTTCGAGAGAGATGATAATGAGTATGTAGGGGAGCCATCAGGGACTGTCGATGCAGAAGAAGGTGAAAGAGAAAAATGGAGAAAAACAGAAAGAAGAAGAAGAAAAGAAACAAGAAGAAGAAGAAGAAGAAGAACATAAAGAAGAAGAAGAGAAAGAAGAAGAAGAACAAAAAGAAGAAGAAGAAGAAGAACAGAAAGAAGAAGAAGAGAAAGAAGAAGAAGAACAAAACGAACAAGAAGAAGATGAAGAAGAAGGTGAAAAAAAAGAAGAAGCATAAATGGAGAAAGAAGAAGCAAAGGAAAAAGAAGAAGAGAAGGGAACAAAGATGTACATCGACAAAGAGAAAGAACAAGAAGAAGAAGCAAAGAAAGAAGAAGAAGAACAGAAAAAAGAAGAAGTAGAAGCAGAGGAAGAGAAAGAAGAAGAAGAGAAAGAAGAAGAAAAACAAAAAGAACAAGAAGAAGAAAAAGAGGAAGAGGAAGAGAAAGAACAAGAAGAAGAAGAGAAAAAAGAAGCTGATGAGACCCCAAAGGCTGAGAGAGAGAAGAAACCATTTATGTACAAGAAAGAGCCTTATACTTATGATGGGAAAAGAAAGACCAAGAAGAAAACATGAGGTGGCACAGAGGTTGGGAGAAAAAGGCAAAACGTTGGAGAAGTTACCAAGGCTCGGAAGAATCAGAAGCAGAAGTGATCATGTTTGGCTTGGAATGTTTTTTTGTGTACCGGAAGACTTAGAATATAGTTTGGATTAATTTTTCGTTCATTTAGGAATGTTGGAATATTTTTTGGATTGCTTAAGGATTGTTGAACTGATGTTTTTTGGGTTGCTTTAGGAATGTTGATACTGCTTGAAATGGTATTATAACTATAAAGTATTACCAAATTTGTTTTTATTACTAATGCTATAACTGGTATAATTTGTCAATGAACCTCCTAAAGAAAAACGTGTAAAACATGTGTTTGCATCATTAAAAAATTAAGGAAAATACCACATATTTAACATATGAGCCGTCGAATAAATAAAAAAATATTAAAATTTTACTCATAGTAATACTTAGTTTTTCAGTAGTGCCCTTTAACATAGTTATATTTTAATGCTTTTTACATTTTATTAGTCATACCTAGGTGAAATTATAATTTTTCTAGTAGTACTGATCTGATTAATCCATTTCAACTTAGTTAATATTGTTTCCTGTATTAAAATCTATGAAAACAAAAGTTTTGTATGTTTGACTTAACAATTAGTGCTTCTACTCATACATTACCTTACATTATATATGTGTAAGCTATGATTTTAGTAAAAAGTTCGATTTTTTCATATATTTTTGAATTTGCTTAGTATTAAGTATTAATAAGTAAAAATACGTAGTAGTACTAGACAGAGAGATGTGCGTGTAGTAGTAGTACCAGACAGAGAGATTTTCCAAAACGCATTACATAGTCATACTTAGTTATACATTATAGTACCAGAAAGAGAGATGTCCCAAAACACATTATGATGCATTCATATTTTAGCATATTTAGTATATATTTTCTTTAGCTTTTGTAGTCATTAGACTTACATTTTTGCATATTTTTCATCGTTTTGAGTCTCATTTCATACTTAGGATCATTTTAGAGTCTAGGATACATTTTTTTGCATTTCGTGCATTTTTGGTTCCTTTTTAGGTACTTTGGAGACATTGGAGTGAGTTGGAGACAAAGCGGCTAGAAGAATTGATCAAATGGGCAAAACACATGCAGGAGAAGTACAAAGCGGCTGAAAGATCATCTCTGTTGAAGGTCTTACCTTGATCGGATTAATCTGATATTTTGTGACCAGAAAGGAAATTGAGTTATCTTTCCAATGGAAGTGGTTTCAACTCATTTGGAGCTGTATTGCGAAAGTTATTGAAGATTTAGTGAAGACATGTCCGTCTGGCGAGCAAAAGAAGCAAGTGCAGAACTTTAACAAGTGGATCGATCGATCCATAACTGGATCGATCGATCTGATCATCCAGATTTATCCGCGGGATCCTTGGATCGATCCAGCTAGAGGAGGATCGATCGGGCAAAATCTTTAGTAACTGGATCGATCGATCCAGAGGTGGATCGATCGATCCACTTACTAAAGGTTTGGATCGATCGATCCAGGGGTGGATCGATCGATCCAGTCCTCAAGACAGCACTTTTTGTGACGAAAAATCAGCCACCTACTCCTACTTTATTTGGTCAAAAACGTGTTTCATGGCAAAAAAACCTTTATTTTTCAGCCATATATATCTGTATCAACCTCATTATTGAGGGGAACTTAACTTCACTTTACTTTTTCTTGTCCATAAGTCTAGAACACTAATTTTTATTCTTATTTTTAAAATTCTTTTATACTTTCATTTATATTATTTTTATTTTCATTTTTTTTTTATTATTTTTTTTTTCACTTTTTATTTTTTTTATAATTTTTTAAATAACTTCTATGCTTGCTAAGTGTTCTTAATGCTAGATTGAATTTGATCACCTTAATCTAGATCTTAAACCTTCTATAGCATCGAAAGTGTTCATTGAAGGTTTGATCAAACTTAGTATAGCTCTAGCTTGAATAACCAAAGGGATTTGATGTTAGGATTGCTAGATGGTTAATAGACTTGAGCTTAATGTGTGTTTGAGTGAACGAAACCAATGGGAATTGATGTTTAGTTCATGATTGCATAAGGGTTTCTACCTCGGGAGAGGATTGATCTTCATTAGTGTTCTAGACTTATGGAAATTTAGGATTGTTTAAAGTAAGCACCTTGACTTAAAGCTAATTGCCTTGGATCAACCACCATACCCATGTGTTCTCTTTTAGTTAAATTAAGTTAAAACTTGTGTTAATTGCTTAGCTTATTCGAATACTTGGATTCTTAGTGTTGCTATTCTTAACTCCTTGTGGTTCGACCCTATGCTATGCTACAACAACTAGAGTGTGTTGTTAGCTAAGTTTAGGAAAATATAAATACAATTTGACACACATCAAATTTGGCGCCGTTGCCGGGGAGTTTAGCAATAGCCATTAGGATTTGGTACTTGATTAAGACTAAGTGTTTATTTTTCTTTTGATACTAACTTTTCTCTTTAGAAACTCCGTCAAGCTAGCGACGTTAAACGCGCCTCTTGGGACCTCCCAAGTCTATCCATTGTCAAGCTAGTGACACTAAACAAGCATGAATAATGGTCAACAAGCACTCTCCAACAAGCCGTCACACCATCCTTACTCTCTCTTTCTCTCCAAGGTACCACCATTTTTCCTTTGTACATACCATTTTTATTCACTTATTTTTCATTCTCTTGCGTAATGTCTTTCTCTTTGATTTTACTTTCTCACCGAGACGGTGAGAAGTAAGTCCGGGGGAGGGACATTATTTGCTAATGAATCTTTTAATTGTTTTGTTTTTATCTTTGAGTCTCATGCATTGCATTGTATATACGATAAAAACGCAAAAATCATAAAAATTTGAAGATAATAATAAAAAAAAAAAAAAGAAAAAAAAAAAATAATGAAGAAAATAAAGAATAAAAGAAAAAAAAATAATTTAAAATAAAAAAAAAAAAAAAATTAATAAAAAAAAAAAATTTGAAAAAAAAATAATAAAAAAAAAAAAATAAAAAAAAATTTGAAAGTTTAAAAATATTTTTTTTTTTTTTAAAAAAAATTCGAAAAATACAAAAAGATTTTTCTTTTCATTTAGTTGCATCATTCATATGGAGAATAATGATTGAAATACCTTGTAGAAATTTTTAGTACATAGCTCTCTTTGTGAATGTCTCGATAATGCTCTTTTAGACTTCATAAACCGCGAAAAGTATGCTTCTCCATATCTTTGATCTCTTCGCTCTAGAATTCTCTAAGTCTTGTTGATTACTTGTTTGAATTGAAACCAACTCCACCTTATTAGACCATAAATTGAATTTTAATTCTCTTGCTTATGAGTTTTAGACCTTAACCATGGTTCACTTATACACATTCAACCATTTTTATCCCTTTTACCACTCTCTAATGGTTTGAATGGTCATCCCGATTCAAGTACATGATTTGAATGAGGATGATACCACACCTTGATTACACCTAGCTTTTATTTGAAACCACCGTTAATTTGTTGAGTGAGGCCTTTTTCTATTTGCACCTCATGCATAAAATCTTTAGAGATGGAAACGACAAGTTCTTTTGTTCCATTATGAGTAGTCTCATTGGCTAGTCTAGGTGGGTTGAGAGAATTTTGGAGTCTCATTGTTTTATATTACGGTTTTGGGAATTGGTGAGGGTGAGTAAGGGTGTGAGCTTAAGTGAGGAATTGGAGAGATGAAAAGGAGAGAAGTGAAACCGAAACGGTTTAGAGAACGAAAATCGGATGTCTAAGGAGAGAAAACAAAAAGAAACATTACTCTTAAGTTAAGAAGTAAAGAAGCTCCTAGAAATGAAAAGAATATATATAGAGGATCAAAAGGAGTAGAGATAAGTAAAGCAAGAGTAATTGTCTAAGTATAAGAAAGATCTCCCTAGGTTCTATCCTTGAAATAAAAGAAAAAAAAAATGAAGTAATTGGTGTAGAGAACAAGAGTGACTTTGAGTGAAACAAAGAGTATGGGGTGGGTAGAATGGAAGAAAACATCTTGTATGCATCAATTGTTTCCCTTCTCCATTGCTTTTGTGTGTTGACTTGTGCCATATGTTGAGAGAAGTCACTAAAATGTTTTAAAACACCACTTCACTTCACATTGAACTTATTCTCTTACCAAGCCGCCGATTGGTTTAGATCGAATTCTCATTTGCAAGACTACACGGTTTTGAATCTTAATGAACATAAGGAGTTGGTAGATAAGATGCATTTGATCACTTGACATTGAATTTAGAGGCAAAACATTGAAGTTGCGATGAGAATGAGAAGTTTGATTGAGTAGATGGTTATTTGTAGCATTGAGATGTATTATCTTGCATTGGCAACTTGATCTTTGGAAAACAATCTCTTGGCTATAAATTCTCCAATTCAAACCTCTTCACCGGTTTGTTCTCCTTGTTTGCTCGAGCGCGAGCAAAAGGCAAGTCCGGGGGAGTTGATGCATTCATATTTTAGCATATTTAGTATATATTTTCTTTAGCTTTTGTAGTCATTAGACTTACATTTTTGCATATTTTTCATCGTTTTGAGTCTCATTTCATACTTAGGATCATTTTAGAGTCTAGGATACATTTTTTTGCATTTCGTGCATTTTTGGTTCCTTTTTAGGTACTTTGGAGACATTGGAGTGAGTTGGAGACAAAGCGGCTAGAAGAATTGATCAAATGGGCAAAACACATGCAGGAGAAGTACAAAGCGGCTGAAAGATCATCTCTGTTGAAGGTCTTACCTTGATCGGATTAATCTGATATTTTGTGACCAGAAAGGAAATTGAGTTATCTTTCCAATGGAAGTGGTTTCAACTCATTTGGAGCTGTATTGCGAAAGTTATTGAAGATTTAGTGAAGACATGTCCGTCTGGCGAGCAAAAGAAGCAAGTGCAGAACTTTAACAAGTGGATCGATCGATCCATAACTGGATCGATCGATCTGATCATCCAGATTTATCCGCGGGATCCTTGGATCGATCCAGCTAGAGGAGGATCGATCGGGCAAAATCTTTAGTAACTGGATCGATCGATCCAGAGGTGGATCGATCGATCCACTTACTAAAGGTTTGGATCGATCGATCCAGGGGTGGATCGATCGATCCAGTCCTCAAGACAGCACTTTTTGTGACGAAAAATCAGCCACCTACTCCTACTTTATTTGGTCAAAAACGTGTTTCATGGCAAAAAAACCTTTATTTTTCAGCCATATATATCTGTATCAACCTCATTATTGAGGGGAACTTAACTTCACTTTACTTTTTCTTGTTCTTGAGTGGAGGAGACTTTTATTTTTGATGGAGGAAGTTTCCCTTCCTCTTGAGTTGGTTTTGATCCAAACTCTTCTTTGATGTTTTGGATGGATTTTCATCTTCATGCAACTCTAGAGAAGGATTCTTCACCTCTATCTTTTATTCTTATGTTTATATATTTTGTTCATATCATGTTTAGCATGTAGTCTTTGTTGGATCATGGATTATGCTAGATTAGGATGCTTTGATAGTTAGATGATGATAATTATGGTTAATCTTTGTTAGATCCTTCACTTAAGTTGTTCTTAATGCTAGTTTTGACTTATCCACTCAAAATCTAGATCTCTAGGCATTTTCATACCCGGAAGGTGTTTGTGGAAATACTTGAACTAAACTTGTTGTGAGCTTGGGTCACATAGCTACTTGACCGTGGTTCTATGAACTCTTGTGACAAAAATGGGAGAATATTAATGCTTGTCTAATCATTGAGATGGAATGCTTGACCGCGGATCTTGAATGTGATTAGGGAAAGAGGTTTTTACCATTGGCGTGGACTAACCTTAAAAATGAATATTCCATTGTCTAGGATAGTGTTTGATTCAACCTTTGACATCATTGTTGATTGTTAACCCATTCTTATGATAGTTAACCTCATGATCCAACGTTTTTATTTTGTTTATCTTCTTTCATTTCATTTTCTTGAATTTCTTATTTTGTTTCATATTGAATCCATGGGTTAGGATGATCCATGGGTGATTAGTTGAAGAGTTAAGGTGTTTTATAGTTAGATTCTTAGACTTCTATGCTTGCTAAGTGTTCTTAATGCTAGATTGAATTTGATCACCTTAATCTAGATCTTAAACCTTCTATAGCATCGAAAGTGTTCATTGAAGGTTTGATCAAACTTAGTATAGCTCTAGCTTGAATAACCAAAGGGATTTGATGTTAGGATTGCTAGATGGTTAATAGACTTGAGCTTAATGTGTGTTTGAGTGAACGAAACCAATGGGAATTGATGTTTAGTTCATGATTGCATAAGGGTTTCTACCTCGGGAGAGGATTGATCTTCATTAGTGTTCTAGACTTATGGAAATTTAGGATTGTTTAAAGTAAGCACCTTGACTTAAAGCTAATTGCCTTGGATCAACCACCATACCCATGTGTTCTCTTTTAGTTAAATTAAGTTAAAACTTGTGTTAATTGCTTAGCTTATTCGAATACTTGGATTCTTAGTGTTGCTATTCTTAACTCCTTGTGGTTCGACCCTATGCTATGCTACAACAACTAGAGTGTGTTGTTAGCTAAGTTTAGGAAAATATAAATACAATTTGACACACATCACATTACACAGTCATACTTGGTTATACATAGTAGTACCAGACAAAGAGATATCCCAAAACACATTACATAGTCATACTTAGTTATACCTAGTAGTACCAGACAGAGAGACTTACCTAAATCGGATTAGAGGTACTAGGTTCACCACCTAAGTAGTCATAAATATGTCCTCTTCTTCCTCTTCCTCTTCCTCTTCCTTGATGCTCTCCAACTGACATGTACCGTGTTTGTTGAGTGGATTCTTTGGTTATATCGTGGGCCGGAGACTTGCCGAAGCAGATCGTTTGAAGTTCTTCGTTAGGTATCATCTAAGTTGACATATGGGGTACAAGATATATCGTCCTATTATATGCGAGTACCCACTGCTCCACCAGATAAAAGTGAGAGGCAAACTCATAATGACAGACCTCCGTCTCTCCGCTTAATCGAATGATAGATTGTATCGCATGCATGCATGGGTACTTGTCTATATCAAAGTACTTGCAAGTGCAAGTTTTCTCGCTCAAATTAACCGCATAATTCTTCCCATCATGTCCAATCACAATGTACTCATGGGACAAGCTGTTTATTTCTTCCGACAATAGCTTCTTCCCAATTGGTATGTTGTGCTCTATTATGTCGTTTACGTGAGGAACCAACTTCTGTGACTCAGGTAATTCATTCGCTGCCTTCCGATGCTTATTGAACCATTCAGCTATTTTCGCAACGATCATATCAATCAGAGGTAATAACGTGTATTTTCTTGCATCTACGAAAATGCCATTGACCGATTCTACACTATTGGTGGTTACTATGTTGTACATTTCTTCTGGAAAATAACACCTTGCCCATTTTTCCACAACCACACTTTTATCGAGATACACAGCTGCCGCATGATACCTTCTCCTAAACTCACTATAGAGTGTTAGGAACTTAACCTCTGTATAAGCTTCCACACATTAATGAAATCCCCCGCAACTGTTTTTTTCAGGCTAGTAGAAATCTTAGTCTTCACATTCTAAGACAAATGGTATATATAATATCCATGTTGAGACAACGG
Organism: Arabis hirsuta; assembly: GCA_964056655.1. NCBI lineage: Eukaryota > Viridiplantae > Streptophyta > Magnoliopsida > Brassicales > Brassicaceae > Arabis > Arabis hirsuta. Next base: position 12,375,209 of record OZ053309.1, on the reverse strand, counting down.
AAACACCACACATACTGACTTAATGAGGGATACATTTCGATCAGATATAAACATCATTTTATGATGATCCGGTACCACTAATTTCAACATCTTCATAAACCATATCCAACTTGCTTCGTTCTCACCATCAGCTACACCGAAAGCAATTGGATAATGGTGATGATCAAGATCTTGAGCCATCGCAACAATTAGAACTCCACCATATGAATGCTTAAGGTGAGTGGCATCCACAATGATGACTTGTCTCATGGCTTTGAACCCTTCAATACACGCTCCTAACGCAAAGAACATATACTTAAACCTACCAACATTGTCCCATTCTACAAATGTTCGTGTACCCGTATTCGTCTTCCTTAGCACATACATATAACAATCCAACAGCTGATAACTCTCCTTTGGACTTCCCTGCACGATATTAGCAACTAGTTATTTTTCTCTCCATGCAGTAGAGTATAATATGTCAACACTACTTTTTCCTTAACCATTTTTATCAGATTTTTTGGTTTTGGAGTCTCGAAATTACCGGGATACTCTTTTTGTAACATAGAGGCAACTAGTTTTGATGTCCTTCTCCTTCTTTTTATCCTTGTACTTGTATCAGTTCGAGAGCATGTATGCATCTTCTCGTAAGTTACAAGTTTCCAACGATCTGAATCCTTCATCGGAAGAACCCGTAAATACCACTTGCAACCTTCTTTGAACGCTAAACATTTTAGCACATATCGTTTTGGACACATCTTATCTATTTTATACTCAAAACAATTCTGATGTGAAGCTATTTGAACTAAGACCTTCACTTCATCCCTACTTCCAAATTCTTGATCCAAAACGATATCTACACCATCTTCCCATGGAGTGCATACAAGCCCAACTCTATCCACAACATCTGTTCCCTCATTATCTTCATGCATACCAAAGTTATCCTCATTATCTTCATACATACCAAATATATCTTCGTAATCTGTCATCAAAACAATTTTATACAATTCGATATAGTTATACCAATCAAAGAGAACACACTAGATGAGTCACAAATTTATTCCAAGAATACCTTGTTGAACCAACGCATGGTCTTTCGGTGGTTCGTCTGTGTAACGAGTCATCATACCTTCCCCTACATCAACTTCAATTTCTCTAACCTCTCTTATCACTTGCACACTTCTCTGAGATTGATCCACATCTTCGATGACCTCCACGTGCAAAAGATTTCTACGACCATCTCCATTCACTTGCATTAGGTAATTAAAAACCTCATCATCATTCGACACATCAAATGGTACCATAATATTCACAATCATCGGAAAGAAACTGAGTTTCAGCTGTGTTGTAGCTGAATCTATCTTCATCTTCTTCCCAATTCATTTAACCAACACCGAGTAAGTCACCTCCTCCGCTCCGGTCCGTATAGCTAAGGTGTGAATTCGATCTCCTCCTCAGCTCCATCTTATGTAATCATCTTCCCTTGAATAAGATCCTCCATAATCAAAACATATGATTGTGCAATTCATTCTTCCCTACAAGAGAATAAGAAAAAAATATCATTTATTCACTTTTAGTACTATCAGTTATTCCAGTCATTCCATTTACTCTCACTAGTACCAGTTATTCCAGTCATACCACTTACTGAAACAACTCGACCTGTTTAAAAATTTAAAATTTTCTAAACTCGGATTATTATTATCATAGATAATAATCCTCAAAACACAATATGCGGAACTCAACAATCCATTAACCAAACAATCCAGCGGAAAAATCACGTACCCAATTACTACCATGAACCAATACTAACCAAATCAATTCAACAAATAACACCATTTCAACAAATCAATTCCATAATTTACTAACAACCTATCAATTCTAGCAATCCAATAATCACCCAACCGAGTCTCTAGATCATCTCTTCTTCCCGGCCATGATTCCACGATCATACTTTGTCTCTACCTGTATCACATGGTTCAAAGAGATGCGTGAGTATTATCATAAATACCCAGTGAGACGGTCATCCCATCTATTTGGCTATACACACATGCATAAGCAAAGACACAATACCAGGATGAGCAATCAACAATGCATAACACAACAATCAACGAGAATCAATCCAGCAGACCACTGCGTCGATCGACACATAACTCCGGTGTTGATCGATGCAGTGCTCATGTGTCGATCGATGCATAGCACTTGCATCGATCGACGCATAACACTTGCATCGATCGATGCACCGATGTAGAACCCATAATCAAACATATCCTCTCATGGTTCGATTCCAGAACGGATCACATCGATCTCCTGCACGCAATACACCAACAAACACAAATCCACCTAACAAACGCAATCAATCGCATTCTATCAATTCATTTACCGAGATAAGCCATGGTCACACACTCACCTTAGCCTATCAGTTGCCTCTGACCTTAACCTCTGGCAACTCTCCTCTGGCCTCAACCTTTGCCTGATGAACACTGCAAACCAAACCAGCTGGTTAACCCAAACCAAACCAGTCAGTTAAACCAACTAACCAAACCAATCTGATTAACTAAACTGAACAGACCCAAACTGGTTAACCAAACCAATTGGAGTTTCCCCTAAACCGGATTAGGGTTTCTGAAAACAGAAGCAACACACCTACTTCGAAAGCTCACTGAGAACAGAACATACCTCAGAATCATGATCGGAAACATGATCTGGAATCTTGAGAACGAGACCTTTCTAACGATACACAGATCGCTTCCTAAATTCTTCTGGTTCGATGGGAAAACACTCACGAAGTGGACTGGTCAGATCCAATTCTACACAAACCTCTCTCGGGAAAACAACAATAACACTCAGAATACTAATCCAATTGACAAAGTGGTTTCACCCAAAGATAGATATGAAAGTGGAGAACTTACCCTAGAAGTTTCACTCCAATCCGATCTGATTAGACTGTCAGTTCCTCTATTCTTCTAAAACGGGCCAGAACTGTCTTCATCTCCTTCTTAGACACGACGGTTCATCTCCTTCTCCTCTTCTCTTCTCTTTCAATTTCTTAGCCGTTTTCACAATATCTCTGCACAAAACGGAGGCTGCTCCCTTTTAAACACGAGCCCTAGGGTTCCCTTAACCCAAACCGAACAATTAAAACCAAATTTGTCGGTTCAATTCAACCTTGCATTGATTGATGCACACCCTTGCGTCGATCGACACACAACCAAATTCTCAAAAATTGGTTCGCGATTGTTACACTTACTGTGACGACAAGTATGATTCAGAACGATTAAGCTGTTATTTTAGTACAAAAACTATCTCATGACCCTCAAATACTTACATAACAAGATCAATATCCAAAAACCATACAAAACTAACAAATCTCCAAAATCCCAAAATTATAAGAACACCTATTGAAACCCCAAACATGAATAATGGACATGAGAAACCCTAAACCTATTCGGAAATCGGGAATAACACACCCTAATAACCCTATTTTAACGAAAAAGATAATAACCTTTTAATTGGATATTCACTCAGTTTTTGTTCCAACGAATTGTACAAAAACAATGACGACAATGAGAGGAAGCTTCTGTTTCTATCAAGATGGAGAAGAAGACGCGGGGTTATGACGAATATCAGAGAGAGATCAGAACGTAACTTCTCCTCTTCACTCTTTTTTTATTTTTTATTTTCAGAGCAGAGAGAGATCAACGAAGATGAGGAAGCTCCTCCTTTATGGTGTCCACGAGTAAACTTTTCATAGATTCAGATTTTTTTTTGTTGGTGCTTTATTGAATTTAGTTGTTAATATATTTAATTAAGTTGTATATAAATAATATATATTAAAGAGAGGTAAAGAGGAAAAAATTAAAAGAGAAGAGTTGTTAGAATTAGGAAAGATGTTAAGAATTGTTTTTTGTTAGTTGAGGTTTATAAAGTTAAGATCCAAAATTGCCTCAATAGAGAAATTAGCATTCTCCATTATTCTTCTTCTACTCAAAATTTCTCTCTAATAAGATTTGCAGGTACTTACACTGTTACGCATCAACACAGAGACATACAATATAAGAGAGATAAATCCGAAGGTTGCTAATTTTGGGGTCGATTCACCGACAAATGAAAGTTGCATTTTTTTTCATATAATACCAAGACAAAATGCTTGTCCAAATAAGGAGATTAGTGGGGAGACGACTCTGTAAAGAAACTAGGAATCAAGGGATCATTTGGCAATTATCAAAAGTTAACTTGATTTGTTTAAAAGCCCCAAGAGCTATGAATAACAAAGCCCGGCCCATAAAGAAAGTGGAGTCATTCGGTTTCGGAATCTGAAAGTTGATCATCGGAAGTTTTCATCGGTTACGAGATCCGGAGATCTGCAAGGTCGTCGTTCGTGGTGGGAGAAGATGATCGTTTGCGTCTCCGTCGTCGGTCACCAGGTCTTTACGCTGACTTTTTACTACATTCCGATTTCTGATCTGATCATAAAATTCATTGTTTCTGACTTTGGATCCGAACAACAGAACAATCCGCTTTACATACAGAGTTTCACTGATGCAGACGATGCCCTCAAGCTCCACCACATCGTTCATTGCTCCCTTGATGTCATCGAAGAGCGAGGTCCTTTCTTTTGCCTTTGCTTGTCTTTTCGTGGATGTTCAATTTCCCAAGAATTCCGAGTTTAGGGATACAATTTGTGTTCTTTAATATGGATATATAGAGTGTAATATCCCTTTTTGGTGTTTGAAACTTGTCACACTGTTTTCTTCAGTGAACAATCCGAAAAAGTCCGGTACGACCTTGAACGAGGCATTTCTTGGACTGCTTTATCCCACAGTGAACTACAAAGTGTAAGCACTAAGCAGTGTCACACTACATTCACTCTTTCTCTCTGATGATGATACTCTTTTCATGGGTCTTGTCTTCTTCTTCTTCTTCTTCTTCTCTTGCAGGTATGGTTACTTGACTAATACCAAAGTCAAATTTATATTGGTCACAACTGATTTGGATGTTAGAGACACCAATGTGAGAAGTGTAAGTATCTAATTTGGATGTTAAACCTAGGTTTTCTTATGACTTGTCACACAACATTTCAATGTTCTCATACTTGTGTTTGTTGACTGACGGGTAGAGTTCTTCTTAGCACTATTCTATGAAGATGAGTTTCATTTTTTTTTTTGTTGCCTTTTTTTTTCTACAGTTCTTCAGGAAGTTCCATGCTGCTTACGTAGATGCAGTCTCAAACCCATTCCATGTCCCTGGAAAAAAGATAACGTCAAGAACCTTTGCACGAACTGTAAGCAACATTGTTGGATCATACGGTTTGAACTGAGCCTCTTAGTTACTTTTTGTAGCTCAAAACTTGTGTTTACTGAGGTTGAGGAAATGTCATTTGTTTATCATCATTTGTTGTTAATACCAATACTGGCTGGGATTCCTGCTGTAAGAAGATTGTTGGTTTACATGAATGAAAATTGAAGTTTGGTCTTTGATGAAAGATATGTTTGAGTAAATTGGGATCTTCCCAGCTCAAACTCTCCTTACCTTCTCCCATATTTCTTTTTTCTGTTTCTTATTATTTTCCAATTTTATGCATTCTTCTTGTTATTCTTTTTCTCTTCATATCCATGAACTTAGGAGCTTCGTGCCTTTTTTACCTTTGTTGGAAGGTTTGTCTAATTAATTATTATTTGTTGGTCTTGATTTTATGATTTCTTTTGGATTCTGGGTTATATTCTGTGACGAAATAGTAAAATTTGCCACAGAATCAACTCGGAACTGGAGAAGTTGGAATTTAGAACGTTGAAAAACTAATATTGACTGTTATAAATTCACTAATAGACCTCACAGACAATAGTTATGGACTTATGATACAAGATAAAAAGTGGTGGAAGAAATTGAAGTCTGTCTACGGTTGTTGACAACAACAACAAAAAGTTGGAAGGTTTTTGGTGGTACAGACTACAGAGACTCCTGGGGCGACTTGTTCAGGCCAACAACTTGCTTGAGAACCAAAGCCAGCTCGAGTCAGGCAATCTTAGCACGCACGAGTGTGGTTCCTATGGCACGTTTGTTGGAGTTTATGGCGGCCACGGTGGTTCCAGCATCTCAAGAGTGAGTAATAAATAAACCTTTAACCACTCTAGCTCTTGGAAATGCTTTAAGCTTTGTTTTGTTTTTCTTTTAGTTCGTATGTCATGTGTAACCACTTAGTCTGACAAAATTTTGTCTGTGTGAACCAGTCAGTAAGACGGAGCCATTAATCACAGTGCACGGATGTATCATCTGTGCTTCTGATGGTAGCTGGGAACACTTGAGCAACAAAAGAAGCAGTTGACATTGTTCACAATCATTCCCACACTGTGAGACTCCAGGCCTCTTTTTATTGCTTTCAGATAATCATAGTCTAATAAGAGTGTGTATACACAACTGGGTGTTAATGGGAGTGCATGGGATTGCAAAAAAGTGGGAGATCCTCTGATCTCAAAAAGATTGACTGATATAACAGTGATTGTTGTCTTCTCCGATGCAAACGTTGTGAGCCAAGCCAGAGGGGCCGGTGTCTGCATGCCACACCACTCAAGCCATGGCCTGATTCGGTTTTCCGGCATCCATGTTCGTTCCAAGATCTGTAACTATATGTAGCTATATTGATTATTGTTCGGGAAGCGAAGCAAAGCAAATGCTAGTTTTGTTTGTTAACTGTGTGTTAGTAGGTGTGAATTGCAAAAAGAATGATCACGATTGTCATTACTCTTCTTTGTTTCCTAGTACGTTTACAACACTGTAGATGAAGCTCTATGATTTGGTTTTACGCTATAGAAACTTCAAATTTCGATGAAGGCAGATGTTGGGACATGAGATTCCTAAGTTGTTGTTTACTTTTGGTGTTCTGTACAAAATGCATATAAACGGAGTGGGGAAGACGTACATATACCAATATCACAGGTTGAGCTAAAGCCAATATCCAAAGTTCTACCGTAAGCATAGAGACACCAAGAACTGAGAGAAGACTATGAATTCACTCACTAATGCGGCTGGGGAGTGGAGACCCAGAAACGGGACCACATCAACGTGCAGCCAGCTCTCTATGGTCGATCCCACCACTGCACCTACCACTAGTCCTCCTGCCGTTATCGCGACTGCTTTCCCTGCACCAACACACAAACTGCATCAGAGTTGCTCGCAGTTGCGGTGAGCTCAGAAGAAGATGAAAAGATGTTATCATTACCTAGCTTGACATTCTTTTTGGTCATGAAGTATAGTGAAGCTCCAAAGCTGCTAGCCAATATCAGTCCGGGCACATCAGCACCGGCATAAGGCATTCCCGAAGACTCTATGGAACTCCCATTCACATAAGTCAAAACCATCATTGCTCCATAGACTCCGGCTTGTATCCCCAGATCACTCGTGGATGGCATATCAATAGAAACAGGTGGATTCTTCATCCATTGAGATACAGTACCTGTTCCCAGAGGGTTACTAGATTTAACATCGGCGTAGCGAATGTTGTTGCTCACAACTTTGCCTGCTCGGCGTTGGTTTAAGCTCTGCATCAGCAACATGTCGTATGCAGCCTCCGCCTGAGAAGAAGGAATGGATGAAATTCACAGTGAGGCGAAGCTGCAGAAATTCAAGAGCAAGAAAGAAACAATCTTATCTCCATGATTCATGGAGTTCACAGCGATAGTTTTCTGGCCTTGAGCGCAGTATTCAAGAGAGATTCGTCTAAATCCGAAGCTAAAACTTCCATAACTATGGAAACCTAACCAAATTTAGGAACATGTTGATACAAGCTAGACATCAGAAGAAAGCAGACTAAGCTGACATCGAGAAACTTCAATTCGAGGATGAAATCGAGAAGCAATCGCAGAGAGAGTAACCTGAGAGATGGCGTTTGGATCGTCCTTACGAGAAGCAAGGATCGATTTCTTAGCACGAAGTATCTCGTCGAACGAAGCTCCTTCAGAGACACCGAGTACCTTAAGAGCAGTCTCAACAGACATATCGAAAGGAGGAGAATCGTCGGCGCGAGAACTAGCTCTCGCCGCCGCGCATCGCCGTCGCGTAGGTAAGAGAATCGCGGCGGAGCGCCACGGCTGAGACTTAGCGGAAGGAAAGAAAAGGGAATTGAGCTTGGAAGGAAGATAAAGAGGGTGGAGATGAACATCGGAGGCGGCTGAGCTAAGGCGGTTGGGTCGGGCGGAGAGAGCTGCGGCTGCCATTTTTCTTGGTTTTGATTTGTTTGTTTTTTTGTCTCCACCACCAAAAACTTTCACAGAGATGTTAACGACAACTGTTAGATTTGAGAGATGTGTTCTTTGGATTTAAACCATTAGATTTTAGTCTAAATTGTACGGCTTGTATAATAGCCGTCAGATTAGAACGGCGGACGGTAGATAGACCTATAATTCTCTGTATCAACGATTTTGATCTTTTTTTTTTCACCAGCGTACTACATTCCTAATTTACCTAAATACCATAGTAGATGAGAACCAATGCAGGACAGATGTGCTAATGTAAGAAAATGCTACATTCTGTTGTCGAGCATGCTGGGCCGGGAAGTCCGCCCGCACATTCTGTATCATCGATTATCTTTTTAAAAGATGTCAAAATAAAATACTAATCGGGTCCAAAATTTGATTAACACAATTAGATGCGTGGAAGCAAAAGAAATCGACATTATTTGTACGTATCTATATAATTTCATTTTTGGTTTTAATAATTGATAAGTATGTAAAAATAGATCATCTTTATTTTGATTTTTGGCATGTAACGTATTTGTGGTCCATTTCTTTTGATTCCTTTTTATCGTCTGTTTGTTGCTTGCAAGAAATATTTCATATGTATTTGCTGAGTTATATTGACAAAATAAGCATAGCAGCTAGGAATATATGCAAAAAATAAGAAGAATGTTAATAAATAGCGGATAATTTAAGGAAAAAAATACAAAAATTGGTAATGATTCGATATGATGTCTATGTTTGTGGCCATGACATTACCCACACATCATCGTGCTAGTAGTACACACAGAGAGTCACCAAAGAAGAAATGCAAAAACATGTTTAATAGTAGTACAGTCCCTTGTTACCATATGTTCCTCGCGTATGTAAGTTGTTGGGTCTTCTTGTTTCCTACAATCTGATCCAGAAGCACACGATATATAGGTCGCTATTCCACAGGCCACAAACGTGTGTTCTGTTTCTGAAGATTCATAATCGATGGACATTCTTTGACCTAAACTCCATTTAGGCATACAAACTGGTTACTGTTCTTTTTTTTCTTTTATAGTTTTGCGGATGATGAAAATACTTTCGAATGTTACTATAACGCAAGCGAGCTAAGGAGACTATCTATATGAAGTAATAGTGGAGAAAACCATCTCTTATATATCAAAATGCGTTAAAAATGTCAAGAGATAGTTTTTTCTACTATTACTTCAGAAAGGATTTACTTCAAACGATAGAAAACCACATGTTATAATAAATTATTTTGTTTGATTTGACTATTTATTAACTACTTATATGAAAAAAATCATACATAGAAATTTCAGCTAAGTTAGTTTTGATTAAAAGACAATTGGACATGTCTCACTAAAAAATTCGTTCTTATATTTATGCTGGTTTTTTTCGTTTTGATGTGGCTAACCACACCGATTTTTACTAATAAAAAACATAATTTACCAAATAAAAAGAAATCATGGATAATTTTTTTCCCCTATTTTTACTAACTGCAATGTTATAAAATGTATAAATTGATATTTTCTTTGGGAGATTTCTATTTGTAGTTCGATTGTCGGATATATTTTCAATTTTGTAGTATTCTATGTGTGTAGTAAGAAGAAGAGATTTGAACATGGTAAAACATATTACAAAAAAAAAAGAGTATTCTTTTTTCAAATTTCTTAAAATGAATCTTGTCCATATCATATGTATAAGTGATAGTCGACGACGATAGATCTCAGCCGGTTCTCTCTCTCTCTCTCTCGCTCGCTCGCTCGCTCTTCTTACAGATCTTTGGATCATAAAGGTAAATACATCTCTCCGATCTTCAAATTCGATTGTCGCTCATTGCTCCCATTGAAATTAGATCGCTGTTTCGTTTAGTCGGGAGAGACCAATTCGAGTAGAGATTCTTATGATCATTTGACCTGGAAATGCAAGTGCGTCTCTGAGAATTCCAATGATTATGTTTAGTTTGGGCTTGATTTTCTGATACATTTCGTTTGATTTTGTCAAGATCGGAAATGGGTGCTGATAACAACCTCGAAATGGAGGGTGCTCTGGAGATTGGCATGGGTAAGTGTTATGTATAATCAAGGTTGATGAATATGAACAATGTTAACAAGGATCTGTGCCCATGTTACTGAAATAGGATTTTAATCCCCTGAAGCTTAAAAAGACTGTCTTTTTTCCGGTTAAACTGCAGAGTATAGAACGGTCTCTGGTGTTGCTGGACCTCTTGTCATTCTTGAAAAAGTTAAGGTTTGTGTATTAAAGCTTATTGTTCAGATTTTTTTTTTCTTCATGACTCCAATCCGATGTTTTTGCCTTTGGACCTAAATATGCGTCATGTCTTGTTTTGTGGACACTCTAGGGACCTAAATACCAAGAAATTGTCAATATCCGTCTCGGGGATGGAACTACACGACGTGGTCAAGTTCTTGAAGTTGATGGGGAGAAAGCTGTTGTTCAGGTTTGGAGAATTTTTACTATGTTCATTACCTTTCTCGCACTCCAAGTCTTTTAGGTCTGGTTAGTAGCTGAGTGTAAATGTTATTAATGGAAGTACCGATCCAGGTTAATCGACACAGCCAAAACCCACTTTGTTTTCTTAATATGCATCTGTGAGATAAATGTCTTTGCTTTGCTTGTCCAGGTCTTTGAGGGAACATCTGGAATTGACAACAAGTACACCACCGTGCAATTTACAGGGGAGGTATGGCACTACATATTAAAAAAAATAGGAAAGTAATATCCAGTGATACACATATGTGGTTTTTTTATCCACTTTTGCCAATATGTTTTCCATAGGTTTTAAAAACTCCGGTCTCATTGGATATGCTTGGCCGTATATTTAACGGTTCAGGGAAGCCCATTGACAATGGTCCACCTATATTGCCAGAGGCTTACTTGGATATTTCTGGTTAGTAACTTTAGCTTTTTGGCGTATAGTTGGCTCTCAGTAGGAAAAATGCGCATATGAATTCTCGATTTTGGTTTCTCTAGGAAGTTCTATCAATCCTAGTGAGAGAACCTATCCTGAAGAGATGATTCAGACTGGGATATCAACCATTGACGTCATGAACTCCATTGCCAGAGGACAGAAGATTCCCCTCTTTTCTGCTGCAGGTCTTCCTCACAATGAAATCGCTGCTCAGATTTGTCGTCAGGCTGGTTTGGTTAAGCGTTTGGAGAAGTCAGAAAATCTCCTTGAGGTATTTCTTTTAACCATCAGAATCTGCAGATGAAATATGACTATGCATACGATTGATAGAGTTGCCTCATCAACCCATTTCCAAGAAATTTAGAGGGTTAAGCTGAAGTAGATATTGCTTGATTTTTTTTTCTGTAGATGAATCTTGTGCACTGATCTGTTCTATTCAACAAAACTCTACTGTAATTATTAATTCTTTCAATATGGAAATTAACGTATAACATTTGTTTGTGAATATGCAGGACCACGAAGATGATAACTTTGCCATTGTGTTTGCAGCCATGGGTGTGAACATGGAAACTGCACAGTTTTTTAAACGTGATTTTGAAGAGAATGGGTCGATGGAGAGAGTGACACTTTTCCTTAACTTGGCAAGTCTCTCAATCGAGCTGTTGATGCCTTGAAAAGACATAGCTCTAATGTTTCTATGACGTCTTGTTTCTCTACAGGCAAATGACCCCACCATTGAACGTATCATCACTCCTCGTATTGCTCTCACTACGGCTGAGTATTTGGCATATGAATGTGGCAAGCATGTCCTTGTTATTCTCACAGACATGAGTTCTTATGCTGACGCTCTTCGTGAGGTGACAACCAATATAGACATCTTCTGTTCACGATTTACTCGTCTGAGCGATAGAGACCCTGATTTCTAACCACGATAATTGCACTAGGTTTCTGCTGCCCGTGAAGAAGTACCTGGTAGGCGTGGTTACCCAGGTTACATGTACACTGACTTGGCCACCATATACGAGAGAGCTGGACGAATTGAGGGGAGGAAAGGTTCCATCACTCAGATTCCAATTCTAACCATGCCAAACGATGGTAATTTCTACCGTAACTCTCTGGTTGTAGGATTTGTGTACAGGGTTTCTTAGTGATTTTTTGATGTTTGAGATTTCTAATATCTTCGCTCTTTGTTGATCAGATATCACACATCCAACACCAGATCTTACAGGATACATCACAGAGGGACAAATCTACATCGACAGGCAACTTCACAATAGACAGGTAAAATGTTGCAGAATATAATGTTTTTCACAAGAGTTGTGGCCTAAATACAGAATGTGTTTGTATTCCTCAGATATACCCGCCGATCAACGTCCTGCCGTCTCTATCTCGTCTCATGAAGGTAAAGTGAAGTCTTGTACATTAGATGGGATTTTAAAAAGACAGAGATATATAGATATATCAAGATCCACTCTGATGTGTTTTGCAGAGTGCCATTGGAGAGGGAATGACTCGCAGGGATCACTCTGATGTTTCCAATCAGCTGTATGCAAACTATGCAATTGGAAAAGACGTACAGGCAATGAAAGCCGTGGTTGGAGAAGAAGCACTCTCGTCCGAGGATCTGGTCTCTTTGTTGTCTCTCTTTCTAATGCCCATTATAATGAATAAACTCTTTGTCACTCACTAACTATGGATAAAATTGGGTGTGCAACAGCTGTATCTGGAGTTCTTGGACAAATTCGAAAGGAAGTTTGTGGCACAAGGAGCCTATGATACGCGTAACATCTTCCAGTCGCTGGACCTGGCCTGGACACTCCTCAGGATCTTCCCCCGCGAGCTGCTTCATCGTATACCCGCAAAAACACTCGACCAATTCTACAGCCGAGACACCACCAACTGATCCATCCCCAAATGCATCTTTTTGTTTTGTTTTGCTCCTTTGCGGTTTGGTTCGTACCTCTCTGTGTCCTTCCCAAATAAAAAAGGTGACTGATCCAATCGTTTCCCAAATGCAATTCTTTTGAACATTCTTGTATTATTTATCATATTTTCTCTCTGTCACCAATGAAATAAAAACCCTCGAGGCTTGAGCTGTTGTTGTGTGATCATTCATAGATGCTTATTCAATTCTACATTGGAATGATATATTTAAGATTTCCAAGCAAAGACATACATCGTCATGTGTTTGTTGTTCTACGTGGTCTGTATTTCTGTTACTGTTATACTCACTATTTTGCATTGGAATTTTGTATGAACTAAAACAAAACAAAATTTGAGTCACTGAGACCCTTTTTATGTTATAAAAAAAAATTACTAAAATTGTATTTGAGTAATCAATATTGAAATACAGTTGTGACTAAAAACAAAAGAAAAGAATCAGTCCTTTCGGGCGCTATAGTGGCACAACATAAATCATTCTCTTGTTGGAGTTAATAAATCAACAAAAAAACCAACTCTTTACCCTAACCATTAAACCACTACACTTTTTTATTGGAACTAATAATATATATGTATATTTGTTAAAAACCAAACTAATATATTTGATAGCTTAACTTTTGCTCTTTTTTTGTTTTTATGTTTTTCTGGTTTTCTGTTAAAGGTGTATGTTAAATTTGCCTTCATATCTGGATGTCGATATGTATCTATTTATTGTTGTCTACAATTAAAATACTATTGACTAATTGATTTCCTTACAGACAGACATGCGCTGGAGCACGATCATGGGTTTGTTTATGTTAAATTAAAAATGTTTTTGTCAACGAACTGTCATATTTTTAAATATAAACAACACTTAATAATATTATTAGTAAAGTAACCAATTGATGATTTACTATACCAATCATTCCTAATTGAAAAACGGCCACCTTTCTTTAATAAAAATTACATTGACGGAGCTATAATTAAAAATGTAAATAAAACATGCAGCTTAAAAAAAAGTCGTCCATTCATTTTGCACACTGATGCACAGCTGGAGAGTTGCCTAAATTTGACAATATATACCTTTTTATTCACATTCAAAACCTTCTACAAATGGAAATTCCATAATCATTTTAGCGACTTACAAAGTAGGTTCTTTTGTTTTGGTAAGAGCCAGTGGGTAAGAGTAAGACCAGACCCAGCAGTATGTTTCTGCCAAATATAAGATTCCTAATGGTCGATAATGAATGATAACATAACAAGAAATTTTGATAATTGGTGGTGACTGACTATAACAACATGATTATTATTCTTAAATGATTTGTGTTTAATATATATAATGGTTTTGACGTTTAAACGATTTAGGAAGGGGAAGTTGGCACAAACACAAGGTCGTCTTGTGAGTTAAAAATTGCCAGCAACAACAAGCTTTTCTTCTCTCTGATCTTATCTAACTACGGCGATGAAGCCAACACGCCACAGCGAGTCTTCATCACGCTCTGTCTCGCCAAGGTTCACCAAAACGACTGCAAGCTCCTGTGATAATCTGGGAAAATCGGTAATGTCTAAGTACACGTCTCTCCGGGAAATCTTGTCCGTGAATCCGCAGCCACCGCCTCCTCCTCCTCCTCCTCCTCCTCCAACTCCACCTCCAGCCTCACCTGTGAAGTCACCAGCAATGCACGGTTGTAGGAGTGGCTCAGAGATACCAATAAGGAACCCACTGGTGAAGCAAGCGGCTTTGGCTTACCTGCAGCCTATGGGAGGGAGGCCACCAGGGACAGTGGTGGAGGAAGGTCTTTTCGGTAAATTCAAAGAGGTTTGCTGCGTAGGGCAATGCGGTTGTCTCGAATGGCTCCATGGTGTTGTCTCAATGGATTTCTTCAGTACAGACGAAGAAGACGATAGAGATCAAATGATGAGACGAAGGACGACAAATGGAGGATGCTAGTTTTCGAATGAGTTGGTTTTGTACATATATATATTATGGTCATTTGCTCTCTTCTCTGCAAACATAATCCTTGTGTTGTTAAACATTCAGAAATGTTTCTTGTAAAGTAAGAAAAGGCATAGAAGAGAGTTAAGCTTACCTTTCTCGGTTTATTGGAAAGTCTGCTTCTCACTCAAATGCTCCTACGATCACATATACTCATGGTTTCCACAAGTCACTGCAAATTTGAGTAGGAAAAATACATTTAAAAAGATTTATAGCCATCCATAAACAATTAACTCGAAATCTATTGTCTATGATATGATTAAGAGGCACAAATTATGCTTCCAGTATACTGTTGAAACCCGGTCTCTCAGTTTCAAAGGATGCATATCAACTTACTGCGTTAACATAAGTGGCACTATGCAAAGTGGTGTAGCGTGCAACCAACAGCGATTGTAGGGACTGGGGATGTTTGAGAGATTTACATCAGAACCAAGGCATCCACCAAATGTACATCTTCCCAAGATTCTCAAGTGAGACTGCATCGTCAATCAACCGGCGAGCCTGACCTTCTACCGGTAGGGGAACACCAACAACCACCCCTCGCAGGCGGGCTTCGATGCTGCTTATGGCCCGCTGTAATTGCCAAATCATGTGGTTGTCTTGCAATTAGAAGAAAAAAAAGATATGTAATGTGAGAAGCACAAGATGATTATGCAAACCTGAGCATGTGGGTTCTGAACTTCTACCCCGCTTGATTTGTGTGATTTTGTCCATTCTACAAGAGGATCGTGGATGAAGGTCTCCAGGATGCTCATCAATGTCTCCCTATGCGTTCTCAACACTGTCAGAGTGATTTCACATACCCTTATGAAGATGCCCTCATATCCAGTGATGCCTAAACCATCGATCATGTTCTGTGGTTTGGCAAACCAACATTCACAAGGCCATTGTTATAACAGGGAAATAAATAAATAAAAATACGGACAGAATACACACAAACGATTTTGGTTCTTGCCTGGGTCAATCTGAATGGCACCAACTCAGGCTTCTCCAGTTGTAAGCCTTTGTCAAATAAGCAACTGAAGTCTACATGAACACAATCACCTGAAGTAGAATCAAAGAGTATATTTTCTCCATGACGGTCACCAAGTCCAACAATGTGCCCAACCATGGACCAAACTGCTGTGGTGTGAGCATAAGCTACACGTGACCTAAACCAAGCAGCTGGTTCAGAAAATGTTGTCAAGAACCATTTATGGAAAACTGGAGGGAACATAGGGAGGATCCTGGTCTTCAGCATCGCATGCTCCATTTTAACAGTACATTCATCATATATTTTTTTAATCTGCGGATTTGTTTTCTGCCGATCAAACCTCCCACAAGAAATGTATATATCTTGTAGAATATGGCGGAGTCCACGTGTATGTGGAACCCACTCCACCATACCACAGTCCTCAGTCAGAGGAACTACAGCAAAGGTGCGGATATACAGATTCCTTCGCCGGCTTTCAGGATATTTGGATAGTAAGCGATTTATCATCGCAGTGAATTCCATCATCCGAGCATCTTTCCTGAGATCATCCTTGGGCTTGCAGAGGAATGGATACTCAATACCATCATTTCCGAGCAGAATGATCTGAATATACAAAATATAATCTATTGGTAAGACATATTACAGAAGTGATTCTCAAAGATAAAATGTATTTAGGTATGGTATAATGCATATTAGGAGACATATAAAAGGAAATATAAGCAGAGAGCAGGGCAGAGAATCAAACGGAATTGGGATGATGCTTTCAATCAGTGAAAAAACGGAAAAGCATACCTTCTTTGGGCGCTGAAGGGACGAAAGTATCTCGGCTTCATCAGCTATACCAGAAATAGTTGGTAGATTTGAACCAGAAAAGACACTGGCAGAGTTTCCTTCATTATTGTTGACATCGAATGCTGGTAGGCTAATCGTAAGAGATTGTTGAATTGGCATGATGATATCCAGCGGCATCATTCTTTTCAAGGCACTGAATTCAGTCGCTATATTGATAATCTTGGATCTTGGTTGTCCCCCATGGAAGCACAATTTAATTAAATGATCAGTCAAACTAGCAAACTGAACAAACAGATTGTGGCCTCTGTCACTTTGGTTAAAACCTTTTCTTGCACCTTGTATGATTTCTGCAGCTGCTTCCCTCCTAGCAGGAACAGCAGATTTAGAAACAGCTGCCATAATCCAGAGCCCTTGCTGAGGAAATTGATGTAGAACAGAAGTAATGATTTTTTTAACCATTTGTACTGTTTCCTTGTTCTGGTGACAGATTCTAGAAACCAACTGAGGCAACACAGTTAACCATTGATAGGTTGGCAGATCCTTTAAGCAGCCCCTCATTAAAGCCATTATCTGTCAAAAGTATATAAAGATATATGAAATAGGAGAAGTATTAAATACCAAGAGCTATAAAAAAGTGAGTCCACAATGACCACCTTCATATGAGTAGTTCTCAAATCCTTATTTCCTGCTCCTGAACCACTCATTTGATAGAGAGTACCAAAGTCAAACCATAGTGTTAACAACCTCGGAAGTGCTTGAAAGAGATTCTTGTGCCCACTGTGAAGTCCCTTAGCATAGAAGAGCATTCCATTAAATAGGTAATCCCACCCTGCTTTCTCAGTGCCCGAGTTCGATGAGGCAGAACCTTTTTTGTTGCCTGCAGAGCTCAACACAAAACTCTCTTGTTGACACTTACTTGCATCAACATATAGTTCATCATAATACTTGGCCAAGTGGAAATATCCCTTCTCCCAGGGAAGCAACTCCTTGACTTGGGTGTAAAGATTTAAAACATCTTTCTTTTGTTTTTGCCCACTGCAATGGATCCATTTGGAATACAAAAGAAGAGTCTTTGCAACATCTTTTTTGTCATTGAAAGACTGTGTGCTACGAACTGTTGGCTCGGGATTTGGGGTAGCCATCAATAAGTTATTGATTGAAGAAAATGCCTTGGAGTCAACAACTCCCTCAGGCATATTCAGGAGAGACTGTTGTACCTCTATAATGGCACTGTCCGAACGCTTAGTAATCCAAAGAAGTTTTGCCTTTTCCATGTGAACATTAGGTGCACCAGAAGCTTGAGCTTCCAAAATTGCCCTGTGAGCTGTCTCATAGTGTCCAGCCAAACGGCAAAGCTTTGCATATTGAAGCCAACAGTTCCCAACTTGAGCACCAAGCCCAGAGGCACCAAAGACCAGCCTTCGGAAGGCTAAGAGAGGCTCCCTTGTCCACAATGATGACTGAGTAAACCTGAGCCGGTTCTCCCAGTTATCTACTACTTTTGAAAACACCAGATCACTTGTACTAAATGATTTCTCCAAATATGAATCTCCTTTAAGAAGCACCTGGAAGTCCTCTAGCTCCCTTAGCAAGTGAAGTTTGACAACAAAAGGATATGCTCGTGTATAGGAGTCCATGCCTGCAGCAGCTAGAGGAGCAATGAGAGCTTGTTTGGAAATGGCTATTCTCTCAGCTACAGAGTATTGATCCTTCTTCATCATTGCTTGGAGAATCTTCGCGACATCTCTGTCAAATGAGGCATTACTGTCTGAGCTGAAGAGTAGACCTTCTTCATCAGCTCCGCCAAGATACTCATCCATCAAGTCCCACTTTCCAAGTCTCCATGCAGCTTGTACACCTTGTGTGCTCCACGTTTTCTTGTACTCAGGTACTCTGGAAATCAGTCCGTCAACATGAGTGACCATTGTCTGATGGTGGCACATGTTAAGTAAGCAATTAAGAACGTCTGAGTGTCTTTGAACTGATGTTGGTTCCATCTGAAGGGCTTGTTCACATGCAGTAAAAACTTCTGCCCAGTTACCAGATTTCTTATCTATCAACAACTGATCTTGCAAACTTAATGATTTGCTTAAACTTGCAAAGCCCGCAAGACCATCAGGCTCGTCAAGGCAGCTATATATTCCCATCAGAGAAGATACATCAGCATTTTCAAAGATGCCTGTCTTCTCAGCTGCAGGATTCAAGGAACCTGACTTTCCTCGTACATGGGATTCGAGGTACATCAATGACCTGGCATAAGCTTGACACCTGAATGATGCCCTAGCAAGGGTCACCTTGGGAATAGCAAGCAAAAGCTCCAACACATATTTACATTGCAGAAGAAGTTGATCCTGTTCTGTTGTTGAAGTTGAAACCTGGTCTTTTGATTTGGGTGCTACTTGCCTACCGCCTGATGACTGCAGAGACAATGAGAGTGCTACTCCCTGCTTCACATCATCAACCCATTGCCCAAGGTTATCAAGAAGCGTGAAAACAGCTTGAACACAAACTTCACTCTGACCAACACCAAAGCTGTTTATTGTCACCCCACTATTTTCTGATGCAGCAGCATCAAGAACAGCAAGGATCTCTTCCGAAATGCTAAGCCGCGCTGACTCAGTCCCATGGCAAACAACATCCAGAACTAAATATGGTAAGAGATAAGTAGCAGTTTGCATATCATGTCGCACTATGCCTCGGCAAGCAGCAAATATGCTTGCACGGGATCCAGTTGCATGTGCTGTCAATTTCTTTATCCAGTAGGATAGCCACCTTCTGAATGACATAGAAGGCCGATAAATTGATCCAGCTGATCCAGGGTCAGACACATTTGGAAGCTGAAACCTTGAAGTCAAGCAGGGGGCTATTAGGTCTTTAACATAATTTGAGAACCGGTCCCATAGTTTTCGTCCCCTTTCATTCACTTCATTGCTACCTCCAGATCTTCTAGACCCAGATACATCGAGTTGCACGCGTTCCTGTGGCGCAAAGACAACATTCCCAGCTAATGATGGCTCACAACCAGCAATCTTTAGTAATTCCTGTATGGCAAGAGCAGCTGAGTCTTGAATGATTGTATCCTGTGCAGCTCTAAAAGCTCTTGCCAAGTGTTTGTGAATGAGCTCAAAGATAAGATCATCATCTGAGCATTGGATTTTAAAGCGGTTGCAGGAAGCAACTCTCACTTTGGCGGGGTCAATAGCACCTATTGCTCCAAGACAATCTGCACAAACTAACTTCAACCTCTGACCTACTGTAGTTCGTGATTCTTCTGCACATCCCTGTAGTAAAGATGTGATCAAAGAGCTCAAGATCTCCATGTCTGAAATAAGTTCACCGGCAATCAATGCAACAACTTCGTCATTTCTATTATACAGCAATTTGCTTAGCTCACATGCCACCATGTACCTAACATTCAGGTTCTCATGTTTCATACCATTTACAATATCCCGTAACTGATCCTTCAGGCTCATTAATCCACGTGCTTCTTGAATAGCATTGTTCAATTCTGCTAAAGAAGGTATGCTAGGTAAGAGGGGAAACTCACAGATGTGCTGCTTTAGTATATCTTTATTCTTCAAAACAAGTTCTTCAAGAATTTTCACTACTTGGTCTAGATGAACATGGGGACCTTCCTTCTCCCTCTCTAAGAAGGGTATAAGTGCCGCAAAAACCTGAGAAATCACATGCTTTATGCTAGATGGCGATATGGCAGCCAACTTTTCTGTAAAAAAATGCAAGACCAAGAGACCCTCGCTCTGAAGTGCATCTTTGTCAATGGCATGCATTAGGAGAACCATAAGCTTTGGCACATATGTGCTGAGATAGTGGCCCATCATCTCAATGAGCAGCTTAATACGCTTCAATGCTTGCTTTTGAAGGAAAATATCATCTGCATGAAGCATTTTTCTGTCAATACTGTTAAGGAGTCCAACAAAATGGTTTTGTAAAAATCCAGGAAGATCTTCTGCATTTGTTAAAACTTTTGAGATCTTCTTTATTGCCTCAGGCAGTCTCTGTAGCCTGCATAAGCAAAATATTGAAATTAAACAGGATGTTATAAGAAAGAAAACAAACACTAGGACGTTCAGTTATTTGTTTAAAATGATGATTGCATTTTTCTCTTACGGCATAAAAAAAACCTCTAGCTAATTTGATTGACATGCAAATGTGAATGAGCACAAAATAGAACAGTAAACATGCAGAGCGAGCTTAAAAGAACATGTACTCCTTCACGAAGTTCTACTTATTAAAGCAAAGTTCCCCAATAAATGCAACTGAAATGAAGAACTCTAACAAAAGAAAAAATTTAGAAAACTTTCATGCTATTTTCAACTACCAATTTCTGCTCAAAAAGTCTGAAGCTACACAAGTACATACCGTCTATCTGTCTCGGGTGTATCAGCAATGTCCACAAAGCATACGAGCTCGTCTAAGAGTGCAGGTAATGCAGCAGCAAAGATTTCTTTGTTGTCAGAACCAATATGTGAGTGATACAATTGCAAAACTGAGAGCAGATTCTTCTCTTCTTTCTGATTCAGAGCAAAAGCAAGAACTCTGGGTAGCCAATTTACTATTAGAGGTACCACATCTGTGTCTAATAACTTGGCCAGTTCATTCAAGGTATTGGCAGCTTGAGCATTTCCCTGCCAGTATACCAAGAGCTTAGGAAGAACAACAGGGACCATTTTCCTTACAAGTTCTTCAGTTTCAACACCCAAAACAGCCTCTGCAAATTCTCTTACCACATTTGGGCGGCTGGTCAGCCTGCCAGAGAGATTATCAAACAACTCATTTTGAACATGAGCAGCTCTGGAAAGTAGCATCGCAAATCCCCCTTTCACATGGATGTCGCATGACCGATTTATTAAAGTTGACGCATTTATTCGGACACTCAAGTTTGGATGATCAAGCTGATCAATCAGCAAGAAAAGAGAAAACAAGAAAAGCTCACTGGTAATATCGACAGCTCCCATAACTTCAGCCGTCGTTTCCATGAGAGTGTGGATGACAAGAAGATCCTTAGCTTTAGCAAGAGCATGCTCAATCAGATTAAAAAAATTCCTTTCGCAACTTTTCTCCCTAGCATCTTCATCAAGAAACAAACAGCTCACGATAGGATGCTGTACAAAGATACCAATCTGGGCACAGAATGCTTCCCTTACATCTGTATTTACATGAAGCAACAGATATTCAAGGCATCTTATCCATTGAGACCTTGTTCTGACCAGAATATCTGGGGCTGTGTGGCCAAGGATTCTTCGTATTACTGCCACACAGGCTAATTGAGTCTCTTCAGAAGACTCATCATAGAGAAGATGAAAATATAATGAAAGAAGGTTAGAGTATTCACGATGACGATCCATTTCTATTTCCACCATCTCCGGAGTCTCTATGATTCTGAAATTCATCTCATCTTTGCTTTTGACAAATTTATCACACTTTGAACATTGGAATCCTTGAAGTAGACAATTCAGAGTCTCGTCTTTCTTTATATCTACATGTAGGTTTAAATAGCATGCAGTTTTTTCTGAGCCAGTAGTACTTGATCCATATAGGCACGATAAGAAGCCAAGAGACTGAGGAATGGTCTTCTTAACCATCAAATGCTCTTCTTTCAACAGATGCCTATGAAGACAAAAGAACAGTTAAGCTATGTCTGTAAAAGGAATTGGACCAAAAACAGCAATATGAACTTGGATATAATGTCATTTTTTTCTCGTCAACTTACTCCAGCCTTTGGAATATATTAGGAAGAGCATCAAGATCAGAGAAAAGAACTTTGAGTGGCATGGAGATAACAGCGACAGTTCGCACTTGTTCAAAATCATCAGAAAGAGCCATGTTGAAGATATCAAAACCACTCCCGTCACGTAAACCAAGCTTTGCCCATATCCCCACAGATAACCACTTAGACTTAAATAGAGAACTAGGCTTCTTAAACAGCGGAAAGTGTGTCCAAGGAAGCTTCAGTATGACTTGTATGGCATTCAAATAATTCCCCTTACTTGTATATTCATATTGTAAATCCAAATCTGATGAAAGGGGTATACATTAAGAGATGCTGGATCCACCAAAACTTGTATAAAGCAAAAGATAACCACACATTATTTGGAATGGAAAAAGAAACTTCAGGGGCAAGAAAAGTTACCAGGCACGAGCAGCACATTGTGAATTCCTTCCAAGTAAGTAGAAATATCGAACATGATAGGATTTTTTTTCTCAACCTACATACGAATATTTTTTTTTTAAAATGAACATGAAAAGCTAATAAAGGAATAGGGACTGGGGAGTTTCTAATTACCTGCTCAGCTATCCAGGGAATCCAGGCATACATCTGGTGAAACAAGCTATAAGTCATTCCAGTCCAGGGACAAGAAACAAATGCATTGGTGAGCATGCTAAGTGCTACTATTGAAATTTCAGGCCGTAACAGACTAGGTCCAGCAGGCGGAGGCTTTAAAGATTCTACAGTTGAAATAATCATCTCACGCAGACTAGCATCATCTTTTCCATCAGTCCCATGGACAACTTCAGAAGCAAAGTAAACCCCTTGTTGAGTATGAACACCAACTTTCTGGCGCTTCCTTTTGTTGGTACTTCCATCCTTAATATGTCTTTTTTTTCCAACGTGATTACCTTGGACAAGTATATCACTTGCTGCTGATGTATGACTACCGCATTTGGTTGTCTCACCTCGAACAAAATCGGGTCCAAGAACAAAAAAAATTGCTTTAAAACATTCTATCAAGTGAAAACAAGGTTCTGAAAGATGAAGCAACTCCAGAAGGCAATGTAGCTTCCAGATTCGAGGAGGACAAGATTTCACAATCCGCACATATACACTGCACAGGGAAGCCTACATACATAAATACCCAATATGATTTCCCATTGAAAGAGCAGCAGCAAAAAGAATATAAAAAGAACTGATAAGAAATTCATTGGAGTGAAACATGTGTATGGGAAGAAACAAATCAAAATATACCTTAAGCTCCTCACTCTTTGTTCTCTGTAATGCATGAGGAAAGACAAACATTAAACTTTCTGCAGTTAGTTTGACAGCGACATCAGAACAGTTGGAATACACTGCCGTAAGGCAGCGTCCGATGGCAGAATCATACATCACATTCCTGTAACACAAACCCAGAATTTGAAGTTTAAAGTGAAGGTAGGTCTTTTTTTCTGAAACTTCATAGGAAAAGATTTCACTTAACCATTGGAATATTTTTTTCAAAAAAATGGGTGGAAGGTAAATAAGATCCAGTGATTTTAACTAATACTCAATCATCTCAGAATAAAACAAATGAGCTGTACTTTGACATGTTAGGGAACACACCTGTACACAGGAAGTCCTTCTTCATCTGCACTTAAAAGGAGGATGATTGACTGTAGCAATTTCACATGAGGGAGGATGTTGAAACTAATGATTGATCCGACAAGAGAAGCAAATTCAAAGCATGCCTTCCATATAAAATCAGATGTCAGATTAATGTCCACAAAAATCATATCTTCAAAGAAAATTCCATGCACAAATTACACTACCAACTGATCAGATAAACCAAATCACCAAGCCTATGAACAAATAGCAACTCACCATCTGCACATCTGCACCACCAAAGCATACTAAAGAAAAAGCAACCTTAACAAATGATGTATGGATGAGACCCTCGACGTAGAGTGTCCCCTCAGTTAGGCATTTACAGATGAGTTTAATGATACAAGTAGCAAAAGGTTGCCATCGTTTGGCTCCCAATACATTCAACACAAGACCATCCTCATCTCTGGGCTTATTAGTATCTGGCAGATCACAGAGATGAGAAGAATCACCCCAGATTGCAGAAAAGGACATACAGAAACACCTAAATGGAATGTGAGATACACAGAGTTCCGGGTCATTGGAATGAAGTGTTGTAATGGGTTGAATATCTGGACACATACAAAAGGCATGTTAGTCCAGTATAATTGAACATTCACGATTTCAGGGAGTCAGTTTCTTTAAGCAACTATCTCAAATAATAAAGTTGGTCTTTCTAACATTAGTTGCACTTATGGAACAGATATATATGGGAATCAGATTTGTAAACAACATCACAACCGCTTTGAAGTTGACCTGAAGAGTTTACTCTCACCTTGAATGGCCTGCATAGCGTCATGGAAGAACATCTTGTACGCCTCCCTTGAGTTGGAACGCAGCAACATTAAGAGAGATCCAACAGCTTCAAGAATTACTCCATGCCCAGGACTGCAATTTGATTACAAGAAATAACATTAAAGCAAAACTCTAAAGAGCGAACACCTATTAACCACTGTCTTCTCCAGTCTGTGGTTTGGAAATTGGTACAAACAATGAGGTCTTTTGTGAACACAGAA
Source organism: Arabis hirsuta (assembly GCA_964056655.1). Lineage (NCBI taxonomy): Eukaryota > Viridiplantae > Streptophyta > Magnoliopsida > Brassicales > Brassicaceae > Arabis > Arabis hirsuta. The sequence continues at coordinate 12,350,028 of OZ053309.1, read as the reverse complement.
AAGTTATGTGCTTGTGTCATTCTAAAATAGTAAAGAACCAGTGAGGATAGTAAAGCAAGCAACGCAGAAACATCAAATTTAAGAAAAGTGAAAAAGGAGAGAAGACGACATTAGACGAGGAAGTAAGCACACCCAATCACAAGTGAAACAACTTACACAAATGCTGGTTCTGCAAAGAAGGGCATAATATGACTAATCACAGGGAAAATAGCAGAAGGATTTCCGTGATAGAAAACTCCTGGATTATTTCTTGCTGTGTGACCAACAAGCTTTAGAACAGCTGTAACTTCCCTCCCATTCCCTGTTAAGAGAAAAAAGGAACTATGAAGAAAAAGGGTTTCTCAAAATTCCCGAGGAACGGAAACTCAATCGATAATTTGGAGTCCAAATAAACAGTGGAATGCATCGATCCGAGAGGTTAACCTAACGAGTTCCCGAGAAAAATTGAAGGAACCCGCAAAAATCCGAGAGGTTAACCTAACAAGTTCCCGTAATTCGAGAAAAATCATCGAGAGGAACACAAAAACAAGAGCTCAAAGAGAGAGAGGAAGAGAGTGATTGAGGTGTACCGAGAGAAGGAACAACGTAGGTATTCAAAAGATTTGGGATTACAGCCCGAAATCGAATCTCAAGAGCATCATCGTCGTCTCCGGTAGAGTGACGAAGGTTGTTTGCCGGAGTAGAGGAGGATGCGGCGACGCGTTCACGGAGTTCGCGAACCAAGCTCCAGAGATTATTGTCGCTCGCCATGACGGTCAGTATCGCAGACGCTACGCCTTTTTCCCTTTCCCCTTTCCTCTTCCCTCCCAATTTTTAAAAGAAAATAATAAGGGAAAAAAACAAAAAACAAAGAAAATCTGAGGTTCTATGAGAGCACTTGTTCAAGATTTTTTTTTTTTTTTTTTTTTTGAAAACAGCACTTGTTCAAGATTACACTTTGTTTTAGGGTGTTTTCAATTTGTAAGTAATCTTAGTTTTAATTATCTCAAAAAAAAAAGTCTTAGTTTTATTAAATTGCTTACATCACAAAACTGGTTATTTCATTACATATGTAACTTATTCTAACATTTTTATAAGAAGAAAAAATATCGGTTGGCCCAAAATCAATGGAATTAAAGACAGTGTTGATTTTTTATTTTTGGGTGATGTGAAAGTTGAATTCCACAATGAGTATCTGTATGTAAATTCGAAGAAGAAACTTTGGTCCTAAAAAATATCTATAAATTCAACGATTAAAAAAAGAGTAAAGCGGGCTGGATTTATATTGATATGAATCGAATATACAATGATATCTCAAGTAAGATGTGTTACAAGCTAAAAATGTAGTGTTTAACTCTTGCGTAAGTCAAAAGTTGGCGAAATCTGCTCAGAATCCCTTTATTTATAGCTCAATTCAGCTCTTCGATCCAGCTCCACGCATCCAGGGCGGTTCCGCGTATCTTGGGCACGTTCTTAGAATATTCCCCGCGAATCTCGCACCTACGACTATGCTAACCGCCCTGATGACTCATTCCTAGCTCGTCAGCTCTGCATCTGTTGACCCAGCGCTCGTAGAGCTGACTTGGGCCTTTGACCGAATTCTGTTTTTTTCTGAGGCTGGACCGCAGGCCCATTTAATCTGGTCAAAGTGAAATGATTTGACTCGGATTTTTAGCGGGCCGGATTCGGTGACAAATCCAGCCCCAACAGTTGTCCCCAACCCATTAAGCCTTAAGTAATAATACTTGATAGGCGGTCACTCGTCATTATCTTTTTCGTATATCCTGCGTATTTTTACCGCTTCATCCGCATGTATATCGCGTATGAATATACGCTATGATTTCACTTCAACGACTTAGATCTCGAATCAACGGTCACGATCTGATAAATCAGAGTGAGAAAAGGTGAAAGATCTTCACCGTTTCAATGGTTGGAACTATTGGGCCATATAAAACCGCCTCTCACACGTCTCCCTAACTTCACCTGCTCAGAATTGACTTTCTAGGTAAGAAAAGAACTTCTCCTATCTCTTTACTCTCAAACAATCGTAGTTAATCTGGTTTTACTTTGCAAGAACCTCGATTTCACTATTCAAACCCAGATCTGATTTTCCTTGCTAACTAGATACCTCGAAATTCCCTTTTATTGCGGTAGTTAGTGACTGACTATTCTCGGTTTTCTTCAACCTTCGTCTTTCACCTCTGCTTTGTCCCTTTTTTATTTATATAAGTTCCGCCGAATCCCATCCTCGATTCGCACCCCACCCTCGGTCGCCCATATTCTCCCAAGATCTGTCTGACCTCCGAGAAAACCTAGGATTTTTGGATGAGGTGGAGCTATCACCGACGATACACTGGAAACCGTCAGGCCCGGGTGGTGTTACGCGCATCTAAACTATTTCTCTGCATGTGGGTTCACGTTTTCGATTCCTTTTTTTCTCATCTACATTCTGAGGTTTCTAGAACTTGCTTTTCCTTAGATGAACTCTAATTTCCTCCACCACGCCATTGGCTTCTTCGTCCGATGCTATGAGGATGGTTGGGACATGTCCACCTCTGACTTCCTTGATCTGTATACGGCCAAAAGGAATTTGAGGTGTCCTGGCCATTTATTTATGTCGAATCGGGCTGGGCGGCAGATAGTCACTCGGACTACTTCCATCAAAGATGCAAACTGGTAAAGAGAATACTTTTTCTTTAGAATATCTCCTACTTCCTTGTCCTCCGTCGATGAGTTCAATTCCCTTCCAACTTGTTTTGCTAGCTCTGTTGGTTAGGATTTCTTGTTTATATGTTTGCTATGGTGCACAAGTTTTATCCTTTCTTAACCGCTTTCCCCTTTTTTCTTCAACAGATTACCCGAAAGAGAAGGAGTTGAACGACACAATCCATCTTGGATAGCTCAGCTGCGCAACGGGCTTGTCCATTGGAACTCGATCTCCCTTGACAGAATCAAGGCAGCATAAGATTTGTTCGAGCAAGTTAGGGCCTCTCAGTCAGAACCGCTTCTAGCTCTCGATCTAGAGCCCTATGCTCTCACCATCATCCCTTCCCAACTCGCTCTCTCACCGTAAGAGAAGGAAGGGTACCATATGTCCTCGTCTCCAGGTATTTTCCCTTCCTCTGAAGTGATTGGTGAGTTTCTTGAGGACACTTGGGTTCTAGTTGTTCATTTTTTTTGTTTTCGCTACTTTAGCCGCATCCCTGATTTCTGCTCCCGAAGCCACATCGTCCTCCAACACCCAGCCAGATCCAGCCATGTCTCGCATAACAACTTTTTACCATTCTAATGACCTTCTAACTCGGTCCAGCGATTGGGTTTGGAGCGGGATGTCACGGCAGCTGTCCAGTCAGCCTTTGAGGCTTTCGCAGAGGTACTTCCTCCAGTCGCTCCTACAACCATTGTTATGACCGCTCCAGCCCCTGCTCCCGCACCGGTGGTTCCTCCGGCAACAAGAGACCAAGCGCCTACCCTGCCTTCAATAAGCTCTCAGTCTAATTCTCGGTAATCGTCCGAGAACTCTTGCCGGTCCAAGAAGGCGAGATCTCGGTCTGCCCGGGTTGATCAGGCCACTTCGGTTGGAAAGAAATAGCGGGCTGCATCCTCTAGTGGCTCTCGTGGGAACATGCCTTTCTTTTGGTCTCACTCTCATGCTAAAGATTGTCTTGTTACAAATGATCTAGAGAGGCTGGCTCACCTGTTTTGCCATTGCAAGCCTGTTGGATACCCCATGTCGACTGTTAAGAATCTAATCCTTCGTAACCGCTACATTGCCTTGACCTCGGCGTTTGGGAAGATTTAACTCTACGTCTTTGGTTTAAATGTGTGGATCAATTTGTCTTCGCTAATCCTTCCATTCTTTTTTGGATTTATGCCATAGAGTTGGCCAACTAGTTGGTGGCCGACGCCGAAGTCCGTCTCTACGACATCCCACGGAAGGTGGAGGTCGAGGACATGAAGAAAGTTTTGGAGAAGATGGCTGCTAACCTGAGCGCCTCGAGGGCCGGGGCTGCTGATCTTAGGGAAAAGATAGCGCTTCTCTTCGACAATGCCGATCAAGTTGTCATGCTAAAAGGAACGGTGGTTGACCTGGAAGGGCAACTTGGCCATGTTATTGAGAAGGCTGCTTTCCTTCTAGAGAAGAGTCGCAGCGTAATCCAGCAGTCGAAGAACCTGTCCGAGCTGAATTGGGGGTTGGAGATCGAGGTCAGCTCCCTGAAGGCTGCTCGCGATGCGGAGGTGAAGGCAGCCCGACGTGGCGGCCATCGTGATATTGCTGGTGAATTCGATGTTGTCTTCCAACTTATAAACGATAAGTTTAAGAGGAAGGAAGGTGAGATCACCACCGAGATCCACCTCCAGGAGCTTCATGTGAACATTCAGCTGCTGGAGGCGCTGACTAAGTGATCGACCACCGTTGAGGAAGAGCACGAGAAGCTGATTTCTTAGCAACCTTCGTTTGAGAAGAAGTTTGAATCTGCTAAGGTGTCCGACTTTTCTGTTAGCAAATTACCGCTTTCTTAGATTTTGGAGAACTCTGTTGCCGCGGCCATGGAGGTTAACCAAGTAGTGCACGATGCCGAGGGTTTCGGCAAGCAGGTCGAGCCCACCCGAGATGGTCCTGATGTTTTCGGTGCCGCTAGCGAGGCCTGACCTCTTCTTCTATCCTCAATAATACTTTGATGAACATTTTCTTTTTAGCTGTGTTGAACTTGTTTCCATTTGGTTTTTCTTTTGATGCCCGGGATGGTTTTAATCCTCATACTCGCTACTTTGGGCTTTCACTCACTGTCTTTCTTTTTTGAACTCAGCCTGCTGGGCCTTTCAAATATCATTTCGGTTTTGTTATTGCTTAGCTATTTTGAAATTCCTCTATCTTTGATCATCGAATGAGTTGCCCGAGCCGGGTCAGCTCAGCTGATTTCATCGGGCTAGCTCATCTTCAGAGGTGGGGGTTGAAGTGGCGTCTTCGCCATGACTTCGACTCATATAGAGTTTGCGTGTTTTTTTTGCGATTCTTTAGCTTAACTCCGAGCTGAGTTACTTCGAATGTTTGAACTAAGTGACGATTTCTAGTCTAATCCTTCATTGGCATGTAAGATCGCGGGAGGTAAACTTTACGGTGTTATTAGTGTTGGTCGGCTGATGCTTATCATAACGAAGTTGGGCTTGGTGTTCAAGTCTGCGTTTTTATGTGATCGAGTTGAGGATGTCTAAGGATGGGTTTATGCCTAAGGATGTCTTAGTTAGGGATCAGTTAGGTCTTCATGAGTTTGAGTTCTAACCAAAACGATTTTGTGTTATAGATCTTTGACAAATTTAGGTTTTCTGCCTTTTTTATTTTACAAAGATGTAAAAAAGGGACTGTTTTCCTTCATCAAGTAGAGCTTAGCATCTCCGCTGAGGTGGATGAGGTGGAGAGTTTTGTTGGGTTGGCTAAGCTTAAGCGACGAGCTGCCTACGTACCCAGTAAGGGGATCAAGCCATAACATAGTTCGATTATTGTTGTAGCCCGAAAGCGGAACAATGAATTTATAATAGGTGTGAGGTCGGAGAATGTCGTATATTAAGAAATGAGTTTGTGGAATATGATTGTTACAGAGCAGTTCGGAATTGATAGATCGGACAGATCCCATGCTATCAGATCGCTATGAACTAGAAGGAAATTGTAGTCTGGACAGATCCCGGGCTACATGATCATTGCGAGCTGTTGTAAAGAGTGTCTTTTCTGGTGTTTTTCGGTCAGCGGTAGCTATCCAAAAGTGTCATTTCAGAGTGAGTCAGAGTCTTGAAAAAATGTTTTCTGGTCCTTTGTACTCTCTTCTATTTATAGTAAAATGTTGAAGGTACATCCTAGGTTTAATTAACCATGGTTTTCTATTATGACCTTTGTTTGACCACACCCTGGTCAGAATATGAGTTGGGCTACAAAGGCTTATTGGGCATCGAGATCGCACAGGTCGCAGGCCCTGGCCCAACAGTAGCCCCCCCCCGTCAACGAAATGAGATGGGCCGAGCTTCGTTGTTAATGGATTTACGATCTGGATCCTGGGCGAATTGATCTTGCCACGTGTCGACGTTTGACTGTCCTATCATGCGGAGTTCGGAGTTTTCGAAGTGCAACGTTTCGGTTTCCGCTCTAGATATATAAAACGGGTCTCCGCTCTTCCTTTTCTTATTTCATTCTGCCCTGTTTATCTCTCTTATGTATTTTCTTCTCCTATCTCTCTCTAACTTCTCTGGTTCTTGCTTTTGATAGATTTTGTTGTTGTCCCATCATCTGGTCTTTTTGAGTTCTCCGATCCATCTTCAAAGAAACCGCCGTGTTCATATGATCCATGGCTTCACCGACCCAGACCGATTCCCAGAATGATTTCTCCTCCGAACAAGCTTTCGGTAGTTCTTCTTCAGTATCAACCTCGACTAATCGTACTGCATCGGGGTAGGAGGCTGGGACTGAGCCCGTCGAAATCTCCCAGAAGGGGCTGGACCACAAATAGGCCGGGACCTCCGAGCCCGCCAACCCCAAACCTCGCAAGGCGGGGCGTCGACCTCCCGCTCGCGATATAGCCGGTGGAGGTCGTACCGGAGGTGCAGACTACTTTGATTTGTCAGATTTCCCCCAGGAAGGGATGGACTCTCCGGGGCCAGGCCTAGGTCGCAATATCGTGCTAAAGCATTGTGACGATTTCGAGACATTATCCGATGAGACGTCGCTGACGATTATGCGATCTTCCCGGGATTTGTCGGACAGCATGGAGTTTGTAGTCCCGGGAGATCGCGACCGCCCCTTGTCGCTTCCAGAAGGATTCATGTGTCTATACGAATCCTTCTTTATGGACAGCGGGCTATTTTTCCCATTACCGCGCTCGACGCGGCATAGCTAAATCTCAGCTCACCCACGCATCGATTCATAACTTCGTGGTATGTATGACGCTGGCCGCTGAGCACGGGCTGGAATATGACTGCGACTCTTTTGAGGCGATGACTTACTTCAAATGGAGGAGGCCTACGGGTCGATTTTACGTATCAACTCGTCCGAAATTCAAATTGGTTGACCCGGACTCCCATAGTGACAAGTCCGAGGACTGGGAACGCTACTACTTCTTTGTGAAGATAGATACAATATGTTTTAACCTCCGATGTATTTATATTCTTCTTGTTTGGGGTGACATCTAATCTTTTCCTTTGCTGGCAGATTCTGTCATTCCCAGGATTCTTCTTCCGCCGAAACCCAGAGAAGATTTGCTAACTGACGTTCTAAGAAGCGTGACGCCTCAGCTTTGGCCAGAATTTCTCGAACAGCAGATTCAAAGGTGCATAGGTCGGATCTTAACAGGTCGGTGCTTTACTTTCTTACTGCGTTTCAATTTTGATCGAGCTATTTATTTAAATAAACTCTCTTACTTCCTGCAGGCTGTTTTGACTTGGAGCTTGCTCCGCTGCGTCCTTACACTTTTCAGCCGATCAAACCCAAAAGAGTTCGTCAAAAGAACAAGGCGAAGATGGTTAAAAAGAAGGCCACGTTCAAGAAGGTGAACTATACTGAAAAGATCGGGGCGTCTGGTTCCGGAAAGACAGCGGGCTCGAAGGAGGTCGATGCCATGACTGAAAAGGTCGGTCCTCCATATAGCGAGCAGGCCGAGGCCCTTGCTAGAAAAGAGACCGGGGCTTTGTTTGTCGAGAATATTGACGGTAAGAAGATGGCGGTGATATCTGAGGAGACCGCGAAGGAGATCCGGGAGAAGAAGGAGGGAAAGAAAAGGAAGTCTGAGGGGACTTCTGGTGGACAGAAGAAAAAGGCTCGTGTTGAAGAGGCGCGAGAAGAGGAGGCACGAGAGGCGGAGGTCGAGGCCGATCCTACCACGGAAGACTTGGAGGCCTACGATCTGACCTTCAATTACAGTGGGCGGGAGCACATTGGCGATAATTTGCGAGCATCCGCTGATCTGCTTTCCAGGATCCCTTGCGATACGGAGTATGATTTCCCTGATCCGGATTCTTTGGTGGAGAGGTATGCGTACAAAGTGTTTGCGAGGAGTACGATGGAGGTGAGCTCGCTTTCGCCTCCTACCTTTGTAATCTCTTACTCCCTTCCATACTGGCCTTGCTTATTGAGCTTCTCGTCATTTCGTTTTGACAGATGGTTACCCACGCGAACATGCTTACCCTAAGGTATGAACGTCGCGTTCGGAGACTCGCCGAGAAGCTAAAGGGTTTTCCTGGTATAAAGACGGAGGCCGACAAGGTAGCTGGTCTAAAAGAGCAGATCGCTAAGCAGAATCTTGCGATGAACGATCTTTCTGCAAAAGTTGAGGAAGCGGGGCAGAGGGCTAGGTTTGCTAAGGAGGAGCTTGAGAAAGCGAGAGCGGAGAAGGAGTCTCTTAAGGCGGAGAAGAAGTCTCTTAAGACCTTCCATGACAGCGAGATGACTCGCTTACGAGCTTCCCGAGAGTACGAGATCAACCAGATCATTGCGAAGTGCAACGAGAAGTTGGGTAGAATCAAGAACTCAATCTCGAACTTCGAGGAAGTAAACCGTCTTTCGGCCTTAATGAATCAAGCGATGGCGATTAAGGACTACCTGGCTGTTTTGTCGAGGGAAGGAATCGCCATTCCTGACGACAAGCCGAAAGGTCTCGAAGAGAATTTCAAGAAGTTTGAGGAACATGCCATGGCGTTGGACATAGAGGAGGTCACAGAGGCAGACTTCGTGATATCTCCTCCTCGTTATCTGCTCGCGATCCCTCCTTGAACTGACCTTGGGGTCCCTTTTGATGAATATGGGACTCACATGACTGTCGCGGATAGGGAGGATATCGAGCCTGGCCGCGAAGATCCTGATGTAGCTCCTAGAGACTCGGCCACGAGTTACGTTCTCGCTCCTCTTGATGGAATCCCAGTTATTCCGGATGTCTAAGCGCTCTCTCTCTTTTCTTTGTTGTTGTTTGTTTCTTCTCTTTCTTTTTTTTGCTTCCAGGCCGCCTGTGGCCGTATTACTCTGGTTTGTAAGGACATAACACTTTTCATTTTTGTTAACACTTTTACCTTTTGGTAACTTGGTGAGTTCGTAGACCGTCTTTCGACTAAGCTTGAGGGGTCTGGCCGGCTTACATATTTAGGAATATCTAGGTCGTACTTAGGGTACTTAGGATTTTTCTAAGTGTGCCCGTTTTGTTTGCGACTCTGAGGTCGGCTTGTGACAATACCTGTTACGTGACTAAGTATGCGAGGTGGACTCGACTTAAGGTACTTAGACGTTTCGGGACAGGTTGTGGGTCTGGTTCTGGCTTACAGGTCGCTAGGGGAAGTTTTTAAGCTTCTGTCCTAGCGACGTGGTTGATCAAACCACTTTTGTACATGTGGAACGAAATTTGGTCGAATGCTTGGCCAAAGCATTGACGCGAAATGATCTCGGAGCTTTCTAGACTGGGAGTACTAGCACGCGAAATAAGTTTGATGATTAATCGCAGGCATAAGTAAATAGACGAGGAGTTGGCGAACTGAATATATATATTTTTTGATTAATAGCTGTGCTTTTTTACGGGTTGCCTACGTACCCATTGTGATAGGGATCAAGCCAATCGTAGTTCATTTACAAAAAGTGACAAAGCGAGCTCGTAGAGCGTTCTTTTTTTTTATTGGAGTGGGATAGGTGATCGGTTGTCCGCGGTCTGTAGCGGCGGGCTCGATCGGTCTTCAGGCTTTGTTTGTGTTGGGGAGCTCGGTGTCGTAGTAGTATCTTTTGAGGCTCATGGAGTTCCATGACCGCGGGATCATTTTGCCGTTTAGGGTCATCAGTCGGTAGACTCCAGGTCGGACGATTTCGGTGACCTGGTAGGGTCCTTCCCAGTTAGCTCTGAGTTTCCCAGCCTTGTACTCTGCCGTGTTTTTATAAACGTTTCGAAAGACGAGGTCGCCGACATTAAAACTCTGGTTACAGACTCGTTTTTTGTAGTATCGCATTGCGAGCTGCTGATAGTTTTGTATCCGAGCTAGAGCTGCCCCTCGCTCCTCTTCGATGTGGTCAAGGTTGTCAACAAGCATATCGTCGTTGAGGGCGGGGTTCTCAGTCAACAAGCTATTGACGTTTACTTCGGCGGATGTCATTGCTTCCATACCGTAGGCAAGGGAGAACGATGTACGGTTGGTTGACTGTCGGGGAGTAGTTCAAAATGACCAGAGTACACCGTTGAGTTCGTCTGCCCAGAGACCCTTCTTGTCCTCAAGGCGCTTTCGTAGACCGTCGACGATTATCTTGTTTGATGCCTCCGCCTGCCTGTTGCTTTGGGGATACCTTGGTGTTGATTTGCTTAATCGTATCTTCCACTTCGCACAGAAATCTTCGAAGGTTGCTGAGATGAATTGAGAGCCGTTATCCATGACGATCTCATAAGGGAGTTCGTGGAGACATATGACAAACTTCCAAACGAAATTCTGCACGTCAATAGCTCGCATCATCGCGTAAGCTTCGGCCTCGACCCACTTCGTGAAATTGTCCGTGACCACGATGATGTACCGCTTCTGCCTTGACTTGGGGATGGGACCTATAATGTCCATTGCATAACGCATGAAGGGGTAGGGCGCGGTTGCTGTAGAGAGCAGTTCTGTCGGGGAATTGATCATCGGACCGTGACATTGGCACTGTTCGCAGCAACGAGCGTGCTCAGTACAGTTTTTCAGCATTTTTGGCCAAAAGAAACCAAGGCGCTTAATTTTGATCGCTAAAGCCCGACCTCTGGAGTGGTTACCAGCAGCCCTGTCGTGCGTTTCAGCCATGATTCGATATGTCTCATCGCTAGCCAAGCATTGGAATAATACATCAGCAGCGTTCCATCTGTAGAGCTCATCTTTAATGATGATGTAGTGCGCACTGCGGGTCTTCAGCCTTCGCGCTACCCATTTGTCCTTTGGGAGTTCGCCACACACGATGTATGCGATGATCTCCTGTCGCCAGTCCGTCGTCGGGATGCGGGCGGTCTGTTGTGGGGGTGTTTCTGCGGTGTCGGGCAGATCATCAGATACGGTGTTTATGCTGCAGATACCCTTAGGCAAAGTAATTCTTGGTTCGGTGATTGGCTCGATCTGAATTACTCGGCGTAGATCAGAATCTGAGCTGGAATCTAAGGAAGCGAGTGCATCGGCTTGAGCGTTGTCTGCCCGTGGAATCTTTGTGACTTTGAAAGTGTCGAAGCCTTTGGTCAGCTCGCGGGCAAGTTTTAGGTACGCCTCCATCCTTTCGTCCCTAGGGTCGTATTCTCCGTTGAATTGGTTAGCTACGAGCTGGGAGTCGCAATACGCGTAGATTTCTGAAGCGCCGACCTCCTTTGCCAGTCGCAGCCCGGCAAGTAGAGCTTCATACTCAGCTTTATTGTTTGATGCCTTGAATTCCAACCGGAACGACTGTTCCAAAATTTCCCCAGTTGACGATTCGAGACGGATGCCGATGCCCGCTCCGTGCCGCGAGGAAGATCCGTCGATATGAAGAGTCCATTCAAGATTGGTTGAGCCGATCTCCGGGGAAACCGGTGGTAGTTCGACTAGGAAATCGGCCAGGACCTGGGACTTGGTGCTGGTACGATTGCGAAACTCGATGTCGTACTCGCTAAGCTCTATCGCCCACTTTGCCATCCTACCGGATACGCTCAGGCTGTGGAGGATCGTTCTCAATGGTTGTGTGGACATTACGACGATCGAGTGAGACTGGAAATACGGTCGTAGTTTGCGGGCTGCGACGATGATTGCCAGTGCAAGTTTCTCGAGGAGGGGGTAGCGCGATTCTGCCCCGTCTAAAGACTTGCTGACATAAAAGACTGGTCTCTGGTCGCCTCCGTCTTCGCACACCAATACCCCACTGACCGCCGCGTTGGTTACAGAAACATAGAGATATAACATTTCGCCTGGTTTGATGATGCAGCCTCACGAATAATTTGCGCGGAAGATGGATCAGCTCGGACTGGCCGTATGGCACATGTCGCGAGTCGGGTAGCGATGAGCAATGAAACAAAGCAGGGGACGGATCCGAGGGCTGGCCGTACGACACTTTCACTTCGGACAGGAAATGATTGAGCGGATTGCGAAGATGGATCGAAGGTCACCACGAGCCAATGGAAAGGACCCGATACTGGCCAAAAACAACAAAGAAATCAATCGGATTCCTAAGTTGCAAGGGTTTTTCTTTAAGAAGAAAGTTTTTTGCTTTATTGATAATTGGTGAAAAAAATACAAGGCTGTTAGGGGACTTATATACTCGTCTGATCAGCTATGTCCTTCTAGGGGTCTTGGAATTTATTACAAAGATCGACATCTAATGCATTAAAAAGAAAATCGGCAAAACAAATGCCTGACACTAATTATGGAAAGAAATATCACAGAAATTTAAAACAAAGAGTCGTTAGTATCAAAAGTAATTAAAATAAATCGAAACTTACCTTATTCGGTTGGAGCCATTTGATCACGTCGGATTGAGTGGAATCCGCGTTGGATCGGGTAGGATCTTTAGTCTTCAATGCACGTGATGGTGAAAAAGGAAAGTGTCTGTTGGGCGTGTCGCGGGTCGCGGGGGAAGATCTGCTCTAGGCCGGACTGGTCATGATCGGGCCGGGCTGGGCCGGACTGGTCTTGATCGGGCCGGGCTGGGCCGGGCTGGTGAGGATCGGGCCGGTCTTGATCTTCGGATGGTAATACGTCCGTTTGACGGGTCTGGGCTGGTAAGTCTGCGTCGTGCTCGGCTAGTAGAGACTTCAACGCGTCGTTGATGTTTTCTTGCAACGTTCGGGCTCCAGATCGTGTCATGGGTTTAGACCTCATCGTGGGGATAGACTTGGATGTGGCTGCGGCAGTACTGCCGGTTATGGAGGATGCATCATTCGGGCTTGGCCAGCACGGGTGGTGTAGACAAGTAGGCCTTGAGTTCCTCAAACGCGGCCTCACATCGATCGTCCCAGAGGAAGCCCTTATCTTTGGGAGTTCGCAACAATTGATAGAACGACAAGTTTCGGTCTGTGGATCGGGAGATGAATCTGTTCAGGGCGGCGATTCGACCTGTAAGTCGTTGGACCTCTCTTTTATTTTCCGACGAAGGTAGGTTGATAATTGCGGTTATCTGCTTCGGGTTTGCCTCAATGCCGCGCTGAGTGGCGATGTAGCCTAGAAATTCGCCCGAGGTGACCCCGAATGTGCACTTGGCTGGGTTGAGTTTCATTCCGAATTCGTTCAAGATTGCAAAGCAGTCTCGGAGGTGGGAAACATGATCGCCGGCCTTGTCAGATTTGTCTAGCATGTCATCGATGTAAACCTACATTGTATCGCCGATCTGATTGGCGAACATCTTGTTTACCAATCGTTGATAGGTCGCTCCACGTTCTTGAGGCTGAAAGGCATTACTCGGTAACAGTATATTCCGCGGTCTGTGATAAAATGCTGTTTTCTCACGGTCGTCAGGATGCATAATAATCTGCTTATATCCCGAGAAGGCGTTCATAAAGGAGAGAAGTTCGTTGCCAGCCGTCGCCTCGACGACCTGATCAATGCGAGGGAGAGGGAAGCTGTCTTTAGGACACGCCTTGTTCAGATCGGTGAAGTCAATGCAGACTTGCCACTTGCCATTTTTCTTCTTAACAACAACTGGATTGGCAAGCCACTCTGGGTAGTGTACTTCCGCGATAGAGCCTGTTTCGAGCAGTTTAGCGACCTCCTCGTTCACGGTCTGGGCCCGTTCTGGGCCGAGCTTTCGCCTTTTCTGTTTGATCGGTCTATACCCTGGGTCGATGTTTAGTTCGTGCGTCGTTATGACTGGGTCGATTCCCTTCATGTCCTGCATCGACCACGCGAAGGTTGCAACATTGGTGCTTAGGAACTGGATCAACTATTGTCGTAGTGGTTCTTCGAGCTCGGTGCCAATCCCGACCTTCCGCTCGGGGTATCGGTCATCAATGTTGACTAGGATGACAGCCTCCTGTTGCGGGCTGTGGTTCGCCAGTTCACTAGATTGGTTGATGTTGCAGGTGACCCTACGCATTTGTTGTTCTGTGATAAAACACGATCTGGCGACTTTTTGACTTCCACGGATTGTGAAAACTCCCGTGGAGGTCGGAAACTTGACGCATTGGTGGTAGGTAGAGGACACCGTTCGGAGAGAGAAAAGCCAGGGCGTTCCCATTATGACGTTATACACTGCTGGTTTATCAACCACGACAAACTTTACGACCTTGGTGATGCCCCCTGCGTAGGCCGCCATTTTGATAGTGCCTAGCGTCATTGTCGTCACCCCGTCGAAACCGGTCAGGGGCTTCATACTAGGCTTTATTTTGTCATCGCCTATGTCCATCTTTCGTAGCATCTCGAGAAAAATGAGGTCGACGGAACTTCCCATATCAACCAACACCCGAGTGACGTCGCAGTCTTCGATTTTTAGCTCGATGACCAGTGGGTCGTTGTGCGGCATTGATACATTCTTGGTATCGGCCTCACTAAAAATGACCGGCATATCGACCTCAGCCTGCAAGCGGCAATCTTGTTGCAAGGATACTTCCTTTTCGTGCTTCTTGAGGGAACGGACTGAATTGGAAGTTGTCCGGAATCCGCCCATTATCATGTAAATTTTACGCTTTGAAGCGGGCTGACCCTGGCTAGAGCCCTTGTCGTCACCGGATCATTTCGGAGGGGGGGATATCGACGTTGTTGTCTGGCCTCTGCTTGTGCCACCTATCGTGCTCCTCAGCTTGCCGTTTATCGGATTGGTTTTGAGGTAGATCGACTTGTACCTCTCCGCTGCTAAACTTGGCCATCAGCTTATCCTTCAATTGCCGACACTGGTAGGTCGAATGGCCATAGATTTGGCGATAATCGTAGAATGACCTGGTGTTCGACTCTTTTTCTTCTCCGCGAACGAACTTGAACGGCCACTTCTTGTTTTGGTTCTAAGCCGAGCTCGACGTCTGGCTTTGCTTGTTCGCAACTAGATTGGTCATGAACTTCTTCTTGGTGTCCTTAAAGTCTTGGTCGAGGTGTTGCCGAGGCTCAACGTAGTCATCTTCCACGGACTCCTTTATTTTGACTTTTTGGGCTGTCGGTTTAGTGGGAGAATACTTTTTCGAGTTAGTGGCGCGGTCTTCTTCCAATGCGATGAAACGCGTTGCTCGGTGCATCGCGTCTTCGAGAGTGAGGGGCTTTTTCAGGACAAGGTCGGTCCGAAAGGGTGACTCGTGCCACAGACCGTTTTGTAGAGCGCCGATGGCAGAGGTTTCGTGGACGTCCAACTCTTCTAACACTGCCTTGAAACGAGCCATATAATCGCGAAGGGACTCCTAAGGCCCATGGGCCAATGCCCACTGGTCGGCGTCTGTCGCGCCATCTTGAATGTACATCGAGTAGTGTTTAAAGAAAGCCGTAGAGAATTGGTTGAAATTGTTGATGGAGGCCGGTTCAAGCCGGGAGAACCAGTCGAGTGCGGATCCGTTAGGTGTACAACGAAATACTGACAGTAGGCCGCATCTCTTTCTTCCTGTGACAGCTGAACTCGTCCCATTGCGATGGTGAAGGCGGTCATAAAGTGCTTTGGGTTGGAGGCACCGGCGTAGGTTTGCAGGCAAAGCTTTGACGTATATCTGAGTGGAGTGGAGGTGATCCGCTCCGTGAAAGGTGTTCGCTGGGTTTCCTCCAATATGCGATCGATCTCGGGGGCTGAGCTAAGAGCCCTGTGAACTTGGGAGTTCATATCTCGAAAATTAGCTTTCAGGGCCTCGATCTCGGCTCTCTGGAACGAGTCATGGTCGGGTGGGGCAATTGGTCGACCGAGCTGAGAGCTAATCGGAGTTCGCGACGGGGTATTGAGGTTGATTACCCGATGGTGATTCAGAGGTCGTCCGTGTCGTTCTGCCGCGTATGAGTGCGTTCAGATTTGCTGCTGGTTGAGGAGAATCCAACTGTTCTTCAATAACGTTCTGGGCGTTTGATAGCTCGTCCAGGCGGATGTTCGTTTGTCTAAATGAATTTAATCGTTTAGAGTTTTATTCTATAATTGATTCTTCATCTTTACTTATACTCAAAGCACTAATTGGCTTAGCTACCCAAGGAGTGATCTTAGGTTGATATACTCTCCAAAAGCTTATTATATCTCCGGATCTAGTATTCGATGAGCTAGGCGTCTTAACAATTCGATAGGTTAGTTAAGGAGTCTAGTGAACAATCAATCTTAAGCATAAAACATATTTTCACCTTGTAATAACCTGCGATAGTTGAGTCTATTAGGGTGCAAAACGTAGATGGTTAGTTACTTCACGATAGTGGGATGACATTACCTTAGTGATATGAGTTCTAGAACAACTAGTATTAAAATCCTAAATCGATTGCTTGTGTTTTGCATATGTTTTGTGAATTGCTTGAATTCTAATCTTAATTGATATCTATCCCTTTACTTTTATTGCTTTGTTATTTGCTTCCATAAAACCCCAAAAACCAGATAATATGTTTCCTTAGCTTAATCCGAATCATATAGGTTTGTAGTGCATTCATCACTTAGTCCTTAGTGGAACGATCCCCAAGTACTACAATTGTCTTAACTGTGCACTTGCAGTTCCCTAGGATTATAAATTTAAAAGCTAATTGCATATAAACCCTAGATCGAAGTTATATGCACATCAAGTTTTTGGCGCCGTTGCCGGGAACTTTTGTTTGATTGCCTGCAAATTTTTTGATAAAGATTAAGTCTAAGTTTGTTTTTCCTTTTGATTTTTCTAATTTTTCCTTTTTGTTTTTGGTTTTTAATCTTTGTGTGTTTCAGAGATTCATCAATGGAGCATCACAATCCTAGGAGAATGGCGAGCCCTTACCCTCGTGAAGAAGTTGGAGATTACATCCCCATGCCTCATGAATTCCATCAATCGCCACTATCTCACAAAAATCGATACAATCGAACCTTGTATCATCCTTGGGAAGCTTATGGAGGAGAAAGTCGTCCTCATCCTCATCACATCCGTCCACCACCATCACCACAGGCCCACCACCATCCCCACTCAAACCGCCAAGAAGACGAAGAAAACGCCTTGATGCATCGCATCATGGAAGCTACACAAATCTTTCGTGAGGTCGATACCAAGATTGACACTTTGATCTCAACTTTTGATGAAAATTTTGACAACCTTGCTGCTCAAATCAAAGAGAACGTCTCACGCTTAGCCCTCCTTGAAGAAGTATAAAAGAAACATTCCCAAGATCTTCAAGACGATGCGCAAAAACTCCATGGTTTCAAGCGTAGTCTTGATAGTCTTTGGGAGAACTTTGAAACGGAGACCACAAGCTCTAATGGGAACTTAGAAGAACTTAAAACATGCCTCAATATCACTGCTATCAAAGCCCACGAAGCCGAGAAAGCATTGGAGGAGACCAAAGTTACTCATCAAGAAGCATTCTCTACGATACTTATTCTTTCGAAAGAACAAGCGCAACATGCTCAAGAAATTGAGGATGTTAAATTCTCTTTGGTTGGACGTTTTAATGATCTTATTGGGAAGACAACCGCCCTCAAAGGAGAAGCAATCGGTACCTCCAACCGTGTGAAACAACTCGATGATCATTTGACGAAAATCGAAGAAATGGTGCAAGTTTGCATTCCTTCGGAGAAAAGAGAAGTGTCGATCAATGAGCCAAATCAATTTGATGAAGATGGAGAACACGACCTAAGGAGACCTCATTTACATGCTAAAGGCAACCTCAAGCCTTTCGAAGACCTTCAACCACCCTAACAACCCAAGGAGTCGAGCTATCCGACTTAAACAATCGCTTTATGGGAGGCAACCCATATCTATGTTTTTGATTTTATTGCTTTGCTTACTCTAAGTTTTTGGATTTGTTTTTATTTTTCTCAAAATTTTCATTCATTACTTTATCTATCTATGAATTTTTCAGGCTTTTACAAAATTGTTTTTTCAAAAACAAATGTGAATTTTTACGAAGAACGATGAAGAAGGGATCGAACACGACTTGTTCTGTTCATGGAATGACTGGAGATCAATATCAGCCCGGGCGTTTTTGTAATTTGGTATGCACGAAGAAGACAGTCTTATCAAGCTATAGGAAAAAGCAGAACATGATTTGCTATTACGGTTAGCAAGTTATGACCGATTGAACAATACCATCAAGGAAGGTTACGAAGCCGAATCTTCAAGCTTTTTCACAGTTAAGGCCACCACAAACTAGGCTACAATATCTATACCATTGGGAAGATCTCGTTCTCAAGAGTCTGTAGTATCTTTCGGATCTCAAATCCGATGTGTATAGAAGAAGAAAAGGCTCGACGACCAATCCAACCCTTACCGCAACACGACGCCCATGCTGGACCGTATACCGACCCGCGTTCTTGACCGGTATCGCGTTCCATCTATCCCGCGACACGATTGACCCAGTACCGGTCATGCGTGACGGTAAAAAATCGTGACCGGTACTCGGCACGTTTTGCCTCGTCCCGCATCCCCCGCGTCCCCAAGCATCGAACGGTTCCACCGACCGATACTCGGTCTGATGTTCGTCCCGCGTCCCGCACCACGCCAACCGCATCCTTCCCGCCTCGACCCGCGACCACCTTCCCCACAATACCGACCGGTACCTGGACCGGTTCGCGATCCACCTTCCCGCGATACGACAACACCATCCCGGCTTAACCCAACACCTTTCCGCGACACGATACCAACCCATGGTACCGACCGATATTCGGTCTAGTACACGTGTCTGATACCGCCCGCATCTCGATCCGTCCCGCCATCCTGATCCATCACGCGTCCCGATCCTTACCGTATCCCACTCGTGTCACGGTAAGACCCACGTCCCGCGTCCATTTTGGTCCCGATATCGGTCAACTTACCCGACCGAAATCCTGACCGGTACGCACCATTTGTTCCCGGTCGTTCCGTCCCGACTGTCCCTCGACTTTACCACGTCGTCCCGCATCATCCCGCGACACACGACCCGACATCAAATTTCGGTCCCAAGTATCGGTCCACTTACCCGACCGATACTCTACCGGTTGTGACCGCACCACGAGCGCGTCGCGTCCCACCCGATACTGGCCCACACCACCGATCGGTACCACGACCCGCGATTCCATCTCCACCAACCACCATCTCGTGCCGCGTCTCGCCTTGGACCCGAGCCACAACTCGACCATCCTTGCCGCGACTAGCCACCTGACACCTAGACCGGTTTTGGCCAAACCGCGTCCCCATCAACCACTACGACTAACCGAAGTCACGAGCCATGGACCACCGAACCACCGCTTCGAATCACCGAGCCGACCACCTAACCGTTTGGTCAAAAGAGGTTAATTTTTCTTTTTTCACTTTTTTAAATTATTTTAAACCATTTTTCACACATAATTTTTTAGAACCAATTTATTTTTGCATATTCATGATTATTTAACTTAAAATTATTTGTTTCCTGATTTTTTGCATTAAAATTCACATATTGGTTAGATTTAAATGGTTTTAAACATGATTTTCACATCTTGACATATTCATTGATTTCACCTAGATTGATAGTTTTTAACAATTTGGATTCATTATTTTGATTTCTTTTTGTTTATTATCTATTTTTCCTTCCCTTGGACTTGGAATTCAATACACATGTATTGAAGACTAAGATCTAGGATGAATTTAACGTGTGATTTCAAGTGTTTTTGCAAGGATATATTGCTCTTAAACAGGATTTCCAATAGATTTTAATAGTGGACGTACAATTCAATCATCTTAAGCATTATCCACTATTCAAAAGAGATGTGATAGAAAGAGAAGACATTGGAGATACAAAGCAGGGTTTCGATTCATACGGGATACTAAATGCTCAAAAACAACGGAGATCTAAGATTGATCGCGACAACCTAAGATTTTTGCCGAAAATATCTAAGCTCACCGGTACTATCATTCTAATCTCTATCTTTTTAATTCTTCTTTCAAATAAATCTTCATCATTACTCCCTTAATTTGATTTAATTTTACACCGGAGACGGTGTAAGTTAAGTCTGGGGGGATTGTTGTTACTAACACGTTTGTTAGTGTTTGGTTTTTATATTTTTAAGAGGATTTTTCAAAATTTATTTTCAAAAAATAAAAAATAAAAAAAAATCGTTTTTATTAAAAATAATAAGATATGAATTATGACACTTTCCTAGGATTGACGCTTTGATTTCAAAGACTATGTAACAATTGTTGTAGGGTTTGATCATGACAATCGATTCAGAAACTTCATGATAGAGCTTCCGTCCAAAAAATTTCTACTTGCATCTGATTTGATGGAAATGATTTTGACTCTCTATTTGGACTACTAATATGATTTTTGATCTTTTCTTATTAAGAAGAGAAAATTACTCAAACAACATAGAAAAGTTGTTATATTACTAGAATAACATACATCAATTACTCAAAAGTTTTTAAAGCCTAATAAACTACAATAAACACCCTTGGTTATTTTTTTTTAATTGAGGTTATTTATAATTAAAAAATGATTAACAATAAACACTTATCATTGTTCCACGTCACTAATAAGATTAACCGTGTTAACAAGTCGAAAAAGGAAACTCAAAGGATGGAAAAATAAAAACTTCGTGTGTTGTCGTCGAAACTTCCAGTGTTTTCTCTCTAGTCGATTTCTGAGAAACATTCACCGCCATTGTCGTTGAAACGTCTGCTCTGCATTTTCACAGTCGGATTTTAGTCGAAGGTGAGTATAAACAGAGGAGTGGGGATTCTTCATCTTCCTTCGTTTTATTTTGAGTATAATCTGAGGAATCGAAGGTGTTTGTCGCTTATTAATGGTATTGTGGCTGATTTATTATTTTGTGGCGGCTTGTTTATCATTGCTAGTGGCTGTTTAAGTTATTTATTACGGCTGATTTATTGTTATGTTGTGGCTGATTTATATGTGCAATTGTGGCTTAGTTTGTGTTACATTGCGGCTGATTTATATGTTCAATTGTGGGTGAGTTTGTGTTGTGTTGTGACTGATTTATATGTGCAATTGCAATTGTGGCTGTTGTGGCTGAGTTTGTGTTTGGTTGCGGCTGGTTTATTTGTTTGTTGTGACTAAGTTTGAATTTTGTTGCGGCTGATTTATCAGTAATATGTTATATCTTTTATGTTCAGATGGCTATTTCAGAAGATCAAACAAGGGATTACCCTCCAAGACTATACGCTTAAGGGGCTTCTAATCTGGAAAATAAAAAAATTAATCACAATGTCCATTTGGGAGACTTCCCTCAAGTCAGAGACGCAATAGGACATGATGTGTGGGAACACATGAAGCAGTTTCCTCTTGGAGTAGTTGCTAAGCTAGCTGATAGCCAATTTGTGTGGTCTGGGAAGACTGTACACTATCTACTATGTAGACAACTGCGAGTACATAAGAAGGAGACTTGGTCTCTCGTTGTTGATCAACCTCTCAAGTTTAGCTTAATCGAATTTGGTGTGCTCACGGGTCTAAACACAGGTCAACTGCCAACATAAAGTTTTGAACCTGAGCAATACAAAACGTTCTGGGAGGAGTTGAATGTGCCGCTTGGGGTAGGACCCAAGTTAGATGAATTGAGGCCATCATTAGAGGTCTATCGAGGCTGGAGTTTTGAAAAGCGGAAATGATTAGGGCTGTTGCTTCTTCAAGCCATGAGACTTTATGGCTTGCATCATAATTCTAGAATACCCTTTGAAAGTGCAAAAAGAGTATTCGACGATGAAGCCTTGAGGACTTATCCATGGGGTCAGACTGCATTCAAAGTTCTGGTTGCTTCAATTAAGATGTTGAATCTACAAGGAAAGTCGTACACCGTTAGCGGCATGAAGGACGTGTTGCTGTTTTGGGCGTACGAAGCTGTGACTTGCTTCGGAGAGCATTTTGGAAGAGTAGTCAATGAGAACGAAATTCCTCTTTTGCGATGGGGTGGAACCCGTATACGTAAAAGTCTTACTACAACCATATCTGAGGAGATCAGAGATCATGGTGAGGTAAGAAGGTTGACTTGGCTGAGTTATGAATCATTTGATGTCTGACTTATGAGTTACTTGATGGCTGATTTACTATGCAGGTGCGTGTGAAGAAAATGGTTATGAGGAGGCTGTAGAAAAGCTGTTTTCGCAGTGGTCGATGAAGAAAATGACCCACAACTTGTAAATCTGATAACAGACATACATGCAGATAGGTTTGTTAGAGGTTTTTGGGATGTGAAGAGCAATGAGAACAAGAAAAAAAATGAAGGCTGCAGTTTCGTTGGATTCCGAGCAACCCCCCGCAAAAAAGGAGAAGAAAGCTAAGAAAAACCAGGAAGTAAGCAACAGTGAGATTGTGTTGCAGCATTGTAGTGAGGAGGATATGGGGGAAAGAGACGGATTTGACGACCGTAGTGAATATCCTGGGAAATATTGTCAGAAGATTTGACAACTTTGCTAGTAGAATAGAGAGTGTTAAGTCGCAGTTAATCGCCTATAACACAAAATTTGGAGAGATGTCAGATTTCAAGAAGATGATTGGTGATACAGTCCGAGCTGCCGTGGAAGAAAGAGTTGCATCTATTGAGAATGATCGGATGCAAATGAGAGAGCGTCTGAAGGCTCTCGAGGCATGGAACAGTTCCCAAAAGGATGATAACGTCTCAAAAGTCAACAACATCCCGCAGAAATCCGTTAATAGTCCAAAGGTGCGTTACAGCTGAGTTATGTTTATTTTTGACGGCTGAGTTATGGTTACTTTTGACGACTGAGTTATAGTTACATAACGACAGATTTATTCTTATTATTCTGGCTGAGTTATGTTTATATGTTAATACAACTTAAAAGTCCTGAAGTGAAATTGAATATCAAAGATCCTAAGGCCACTGATTTGCAAAAGAAATTGGCTGAGGAGTTTGGTAATGACGAATAAACAGTTGATTTCGTTACTATTTCTCCTACTAAGAAAAATAAATTGGCTGAGGCAAAAAAGCAGGAGGCTGAGGTTAAAAATCCGAAGGAGGCAGCTGCTTGAAAGAGGAAGGAGGCCGCGGCTTTAAAAAAACAACAGGTGCCACTAAGAAAGACAAAGAGGAATCGTAAAGGCGACGACGATCCGAAACCTACAGAAGTGACTATCCCAGCATCGAACAATACAATAAGAATACCTTTGACAAAGAAGAAACAGATTGGAAACGACAGTGAGATTGAGGATGTCACCGACAAAATTGTCGCGCAAAATAACGAACTGTTGCCGGAGTCTGATGAGGAAGAAGAGGAAATGATTAGGTCTGAGAGAATTAAGGCTTATCAGGTGTCAAGTGTTCAATTATCTCCTGATGGGTTTTCACCGAGGCTACAAAATGATCCTCAAGCACGAGTTTTTCATTATATTGGAGATAATGGAACGACGTGCATGAGGAAAAATTATGAACCTTCACCGGCAATCTATGATCCTCTCTCACCTGCTGATCCGGTTAAAGTGGATAAACTTTTGGATCACCTAAAGCCATTCAAGTATGACCCTTTAGAGCATGTGTTAATACAGCTATTAGCAATATTTGCCTAAACTAACTTGTGTTTAATTGTTTTAGGGATGTTCCACTTACATAGGCTGCTGAGAATATCGAGTTCTACAAAATTCTCATAACTGAGAGAAAGTATTGGCCAAATCCAAATTATGGATGGTTGTTTGATAATGTAAGTATATTGTTGGGGCTGAGTTAAATATACTTAATGTCTGAGTTATTTATTATATGTCTGAGTTATGTAGGCTTAAGTATGCTTTATGTCTGAGTTATATATTATATGGGGCTGAGTTAAGTTTAATTTTGGGCTGACTTGATTCTCTTTGTACAGCATATTTGTGCGTATATGAGACTCCTCATAAAAAAATTCAAGCTAGATCCCTCCCCATTCTACTCCAAGCGAATTGGATTTTTGGACCCTTGATTTACTTCAGGATGGTGTATTGATTATCCACATTTCAAGATCAAACCAAAGATGTTTAAGTTCAAAGGTGCTGGGTATAAGGAGTTAGTAAACGGCAAAATTCCCGCAGCCATGCCACAAACAAGAAGTGGTTAGAAGATGTCGATCACTTGTACGGAGTTCTACATACTGGAGGAGATCATTGGGTGACATTTCACGTGGACCTTCTTAAGGAGAAGATCGATGCTTACGATCCCATCATTGGACAGGTAACACCCGAAAGTGAATAGAAAATTCTAGATGCATTTAGGCCGTTTACGCAAATGATCCCTGCAATGATGAACGAATTAGTTTCTACCAATCTCTGAGAACCTAGATTCAAGCAATTTCCGTTCTGAAGGAGGAAAGGCAAATACATCCCACAAAACGTCCAAGTTGGCGACTGTGGGGTGTATGCATTGAAGTTTGTCGAGTGTCTAGCGCTTGGTCTAACTTTCGATGGGATAAATGATGCGAATATTCAGGGTATACGGGTAAAGATGGCATGAGAGATCCTCCATGAAAGAACTTATAATTTGTTTGGGCAGTTCGAAACATGAACCCGTTTATTGTATTGTATTTGACTTATGCATGATTAGCTTTCATTAAAAGTGTAAATTAAATAGAGTCCCAATTAAGACTATCTAAACATACCCTAAACATACAATCAATTAAATAATGTTGAGGTATAGGTTCTCTTACAACTATCTAAACCTTAAACCCTAATTTCTAGAGGTATAGCAAAACATACACATTGTTCTCATAAAACCCTAAACCCTAAACACTAAACCCTAAATCCTAAACCCTAAACCCTAAACCTAAACCCTAAACCCTAACATACCCTAAACATACCATAAACATATCATAAACATATCCAATTGAGGTATAGGTTCTCTTACAACTATCTAAACATACACTAACATCGTGTGTATGTAACTCAGTACTTTCAACTACCTAAACATACCCTAATATCGTGTGTACATAACTCAGTACTTTATAAAGTTACGTTGAAGCTCTTATAACCTAAACCTACACTATCTGAATGGTATCTAATTGTTAAGATATATGTTCTTTTTGAATTTGCAAGTGGTCACTCTAAAGAACTCGATACATACACCCTAAACCCAAATTTATGACATTTCCAAACCATGCCATAAGTCAGCCATTAGGTGCATATAAGTCAGCCGAAACGTGTAATTTATCTCTCGACGTTTCGTATTTGGGCAGGAAAAAAAAACATAATTTATTCAATTTTATCTCGCGACGTTAAGTGCATATAAGTCAGCCGCAACGTGTAATTTATCTCCTGACGTTTCGTATTTTGGCGGAAAAAAAAACATTATTTATTCAATTTTTTTAATGAATTATTTATTTATTTATTCAATTTTATCTCGCGACGTTTTATATTTCTATATATCTGTATATATCTACCTTCTCGTAAACCTTGTCTCTCCCATCACATTCTATCCAACACTATTTTCTCTCTTCTCTGTAATCTATTTGTTTCATATTCCTTTTCGACATGTCGGTTGTCCCACACTGTAGTTTCAAGTTAATCAGCAGTGTCGATGCCATATTATACTCTGCTGATCGGGATCACCTCCCCGTTCTAAACCCTGATATTGGTATTATTGATAAAACAACCATCACGTGGTTCAAATTTTTACACGAGCTCTCGAAGGCGATCCCGGAGATTCTTCGAGAAGGCTGGGTTCATGAGTGGCCGACTTACTGCTTCATTCCCAATTATTTTAAGGAATGATGGTTTCTTAAACTCGTTGTAAGCCAACACTAATATCTTTCTTTCCCGATCATTTTATCAATAACAATAATATTTCTTTTTTTTTTTGTAGCAGAAATACAGATGGGAACCGAGACACACATTGACGATTTGGACACATTTTAATCTGGTGGCTAGAACGCTATTTCGTAGTCAAATGCGCACGTTAAGGAGGATATGGGCGCATGGTGGCGAGAAGCCAGATTGGATAAACACTATAGTTTGGACGAATCTGGTCGATATGTTTGAAGAGTTTGGCCCTAATAATTTTGGTTTTGAATGTAATTTAGTTATGATACCCTTTAGTTATTTGTGTTTCATCTCTTTAAACCAGCCGTATCTTTTATGTTTTGAATGTATAAATCAGTCGTATCTTTTGAGTTTTGAATGTATAAATCAGCCGTATAGATAAGCTTAACTGACGAGTTATTTGTGTTTTGAATATTTAAACCAATAAGTCAGCTACTTCTTTTGCACAAAGTAGTCATATCTCAGCCGAAACACGAATTCGTCATTCTTAAGTTAGCCGCTTCTTTGCACAATCAGTCTGAATTAATTGATTTACAAGTCCACAATTTACTATGGCTTCTTTTATTATGCGATGGGATTATGTACATAATCAGACATATTTTTTGGTAATATCGAGACGGTAAACTGACGGTCAAAAACGCATCAAAATTTACTTTTTTGGTTGATCAGTAAAGTCAGCCTTTACTCAAAATATACGAACAATTGTTTTTGTACTCAGTTACAGAACAGTTTCTTTTCGTAACTACTCAGTAACCGAAGAATCGCTATTTAATTTTTTTTGAATCTATAAATACCATTTAAACACTCATTAACCAGTCATAAACCCTAGTTGTTTTTCTACTTAGTTACCGAACAGTTGCTTTTCGTAATTACTCATGAGAGTAAAGGCTGACTAACACATAAGTCAGCCTTTACTCAGTAACCGAAGAGTTGATATTAAATTGTTTTAAATCTAAAAATACCATCTCTTTAGTGTTTCATCTCTTTAAACCAGCCGTATCTTTTGTGTTTTGAATGTATAAATCAGCCGTATCTTTTGAGTTTTGAATGTATAAATCAGTAGTATAGATAAGCTAAACTGACGAGTTATTTGTGTTTTGAATATTTAAACCAATAAGTCAGCCGCTTCTTTTGCACAAAGCAGTCATAACTCAGCCGAAACACGAATTCGTCCCTCTTAAGTCAGCCGCTTCTTTGCACAATCAGTCTGAATTAATTGATTTACAAGTCCGAATCTACTATGGCTTCATTTATTATGCGTGTGTATATTTACAATCCTTTCTACCGTCAAAGTCTGGCGGCAATGACACGGTCCTATTTATAATACATAAAAAATTATAAAACATTACGGCTGGCTTATCATAAAGGCTGGGTTATGAAACAATAACGATTGACTTATGAACTGCAATGGCTGACTTACATGTAGTAGTTTCTTGACACCACGCGAAAGCGTGGTTAGGTGCGATTTCGCTTCCTCTCTCCGTTCTTCAAACCATCTGGTCATTATAACCCGTATCGATTCTAATAGTCGAACAATGTGAAGACTTTTAGCATTTGACAGTGCTCTGTTCATTGATTCCGCTATGTTTGTAGTCATCAAATTGTACCTTTGGCCCGGGAAATGAACACGCGCCCACATTCGGACATCAGCTCTTTGGAGGTAGCCATGAAGTTCAGGATTAATTGCTTCAATCTCCTCGAACATCGTAGTAAAGTCAGAAACCCTAAAACATTTTGCCACTTTCTTCACCAGACGAAAGACATCTTTTCCTTTGTACCGTTGCAAAATATTCTTATATAAATGGTAAGTGCAAATTCCACGAGAAGCCAACGGAAACACATTTCCAATTGCTTTTCCTATCGAATTATGCCTGTCCGAGATAATCGCAAGAGCCTCATCGTCAGGAATCAAAATTTTTAGTTGCGTAAAAAACCAGTGCCATGAATCATCATTTTCAGTGTCAACCACACCGAAGGCTATTGGAAAAATATGAAAGTTACCATCCTGAGCTAGTGCTGTGAGAAGTGTCCCTTTGTATTTACCATTAAGAAACGTACCGTCGACAATGACAACTTTGCGCATGAAAGGAAACCCATTTATGCTCGCACCAAACGCAAAGAACACATACATGAATCTTCCAAACTCATCAATTTGAAGACGCGTAACCGTACCCGGATTTTCCCTTCTTATCATATATAGGTAAGGAGGCAAGTCTTCAAAGCCACTCTCAGGAGTTCCCATATCGATTTCCCTTGCAAATTTTAGCGTCCTATGTGATTTCCAATAATCCATCTGTCCACATGGAAAACGTAAAGTACAAGTAAATCAGTAAATCAGCTGTAATAAACAAATAAGTCAGCCTCAACGTACCAATAAATCAGCTGAAATAGAAGTCAGTCGTAACGTACTAATAAATCAGCTGTAATATACAAATAAGTCATCCAAAACGTACTAAAAAATCAGCTGTACTATACAAATAAGTCAGCCAAAACGTACTAGTAATTACCTTTACACCAAAATGCTTATTGATAGTTATTATGACACTCTTAGGTCGAACTGACGGACCAACGTCGCCGAGATAATCCCTGTACAACTGGCCTAAAATATCTGGTGTTGCTTGTCGAGATCGATTAGAACGCTCAGTTACAGAACATGTATGCTCCGAATCGTAAATACGAACATAAAATGCCGGTAATTCCCCTTGTGTAGAAGTACGAACTCTCCAGAGACATCCATCAACCCAACACTTAACAATGAGTGTGTCCAAATTGGATACGTCTACATCAAAATCAAATTGATCTCTCACCGTAAGAAGTTTCAGTCGTTTCTCCAAATCGGCTTTACTCTCGTATCGTTGCCCTACCATGAGGTTTAGCGAAGACATCTCTAACCTTAGAACCTCTGGATTCCTTTCTGATCCGCTCACCGATATGTTCTGAGCTCTCTTCTTAGGCAGTAGTGTCGGTGAATCTTTGTCTTGTGTTGGAGACTCACCGTATGAACTGAAGTTATCATCTTCAGATGAAGCACCATTCGAGTCGTCGAACATATCAAATCGGCTTTCAAATTCATCATCTTCTTCTTGTTCGCCTACTTCGTTTTCTCTGCCTAGTTCGTATTCTTCACCTTCAATTTTACTTACGCAATCCATGTCTTCATCGTCGCGTTTATCTTCGTATTTTGGTTCAACACTAGGACAATTATCATTACTGAAACCACCATAATCTTCGTATGTAGATTCTACTTTTGAGCCATAACTGAATAACCTTTTCTTCTTCTCTCTCACTTCGTCATTCCGACTAATTTCGCTCTCCTTTTTCTTCGTAATCTCTACATAGAGATGTAGCTGTTCGAATTTCCTTAGGCTTAGAAAACCTATCAACTATCGAGTATTGAAGACGTAAACTGGTGGAGTATCGTGCGCCATTGTTTTCAAAGTTTTATACGAGAACATGTAGCTTAGCTGAATCTGATGGCTCGACTCGTTCAATCTGTAATCATCGAGTACCGCCTTCGCAAGTTCGTCGTGTGTTGTTTCATCATTTAAATACAGAACTCTACACCCTCTACCGTCGGCATTGAATACGGATCCATAAAATCTCAACCTTTTGTTTCCTTTCAATAAGTTGTAGAAAGGTAGACATTTGTCCGTGGACCTGAAAATGAATCGGTTCAGGGCTGCTATCTTCCCAGTTAATCTCTCCACTTTTCGTGTGGACTTAGGGGATGCCATTTGCAGGAACACAGTTATCTGTTTGGGGTTTGCATCTATTCCCCTTTCGGTCACTAGATAGCCTTGGAACTCGCCAGAAGACACTTCGAAGGAGCACTTGGCTAAGTTAAACTTCATGCCGTACTAGTTGAGGATTGTGAAGCAATCTCGAATGTGTGTTACGTGGTCCCCTCGAGTTGCTGACTTAACCAACAGGTCGTCGATGTATACTTCCATACTTTTTCCAAGTTGGTCCGCGAACATTCTATTGATTAATCTTTGATAAGATGCCCTGGCATTTTTGAGTCCGAAAGGCATTACTCGATAGGTGCCCTGATCAGTAATGAATGTCGTATTTCCTGGTTATCTAGATTCATGAGAATCTGATTGTATTCGGAGAAGCCATCCATGAAAGAGAGTAGCTGGTGCCCCGCGTTGCCTCGACCAGTCGGTCGATGTGTGGCAAGGGGAAGCTGTCTTTTGGGCATGCTGTATTGAGGTCGGTGAAGTCAATACAGATTTTCACTTCCCATTTTTTTTTATTACCACCGGGTTTGCTAGTCAATCGGGGTGTTTGACCTCTCGAATTGAGCCGACTTTCAAGAGGCGGTCCACTTCATCGTTTACTGCTTTTGCGGATTCGGTTCTTAATTTTTATTGTTTCTGCTTAACCGATTTATAGGTTGAGTCGACATTTAGTTCATGGGAGGTGACGTCAATGTCAATCCCTTTCATGTCGGAGGTTATCCACACGAAGGTGTTAACATTTTCTTTTAGGAATTTCACCAGCTCCTCCCTAATCGGAGGTGACAGCTAGGATCATATCCCTACGCATTTATCGGGGTGAGCCTCGTTGAAGCACACCTGAGTGACTATGTCTCCTCTAGGTTTGGACATCAGTGGGTTGCTAAGGCTGGAAAGCTGGTTGATGGTCAACTCCGCCTGTTTCTGTAATTGCTATTGTGAGAATTTGTTGATATGCTTGTACTCGTTAAGATAGCATATTCTGGAAGCTTTTTGGCTGCCTCAAATGGTTTCAATTTTGTTGGGTGTCGAAAAGTTAACTCATTGGTGATAAGTTGATGGTACGGCTTTCATGGCGTATATTCATGGCCGCCCAAGTATTGCGTTAAATAGAGATTATCAGTTTATCACCACAAATTCGATGAACTTGTGGAGGCCTCCAGCTATGATGGGTAGCTGGATTATCTCCATCGAGTAGGTGGTTTCCCCGGCGAAGCCGGTTAAAGGGGTCAAATCCCTTTGCAGCTCGAAATCACTCACGCATATTTTCTTATAGGCGTTGTAGAAGAGTAGGTCGACTGAGCTTCCGGTGTCTATTAGCACTCTGGCCATTAGACATCCACATACCTCGAGCTGCATGACGAGAGCATCGTCGTGTGGTTTGTCAAGGTGGGATGTTTTGTGTTCACTAAATGCGATTTTGTGCCTGAGTTCTTTACTAGTTTTCGGGGGAACGTGCGAGGTGCCCGCCTTAGTTTGATGTGTTTTTATAGAATTGACGGAATCCCAGCACAGCTTAGATCCTCCCAAGATGAAGTTTATTCTTTTAACCGGGATTGAGGGAGCTGAACTCCAGCAAATTTTTGGGATTTTCGCCCAAGGGTGAACCGCTTTCTTCGGTGCTGGGGGAGGTGAGACCACTGATCTCATCGATCCGCCAGAAATACTTAGCTCCCCGAATATGAGATCATTCTCTTTTTGGGGGCTGGTGGAGGAGAAGCTGGTGTCTCTTCCTCCACGGTTCTCTCCTTTTTATCCTTGGATCGCTTTTTCTTTCGGCCGTCCGATTGCGGAGGGGCCTGTTCCGCTTTGGAGCTCTCTTTTGGATTTTTGGGCTCGGATCCTTTCTTGGGGTTTGCCCTTAAGCCTAGCAGGTAGCGACATTCTTCTGTGGAGTGTCCCTTCTTTTTGGGGTGGGTGCAAAACTTGCTTCTATCGTAATCGAATTTCTTGGTTTTGGCCCCGTCGATTTTGAAGGCTTGCTGGGCTCTGCCGTACCCTTCTCTCTTGGTGAATTTTCTTGGAGGTTGCTGCCCCATGGAGTTACCAGTCTCCTTGTATCTTTCAGCCAAGGCAACTTTTTCCTCTTCGAGGATTGCGTAGAAAGTTGCGCGGTGCAACACATCATCTAATGGCATGGTTTGGTGGATCGTCAGCTCCTCTCGGAACCTTGGCCATTTTTAGTGCCTATAAGGTGACTACCTCGTTCAAGTTAGCTACCCTGGCTTTAACTTTCTTAAATCGTGCAATATAGCTCCGTAGGGGCTCAGTTGGTCCTTGGACTAGTGTCCAAAGACTGGCTTAGGAGACCCTTATTTCTATGAACATGGAGTATTGCTTGAGAAAAACAACTATTAGTTGATTGAAACTGCTTATTGAGCAGCTATCCAGTCCTGCAAACCATTCGAGGGCTGGTCCCGTTAAGATTTCCGCGAACAGGCGGCAGTGTTCGGCCTCCCTTACCTCTTCAAAAAAAGGGCTCGCGTGACTGCCAACATAAATGCCCTAACGTGTGCTTTAGGGTCGCTATTCTCGGAGAACTCCGGGAGCTTAATCTTTCCAATGTCTCTTATCGGGATGTGTTTGATCTGTTCTGTAGGTCCTCCGAGTTCCCTCGATCGCCCACTCTATGTCCGGGGCTGAGCTTATCTCCCGTTTGATGCAGGATCTCATGAATCGTAGTTCGGCTTGAGTTTATTCAGCATACCGCCAGAACATATCACTATCGATTATTTTTGTGGCATCTAGGTGGGCCGTAGATGTTCGTGTCTAGGGCGTAGCTTCCGTCCACCAGCTGAAGTGTTTTGAACATTTTCCAAGCGCGGAAGAGGTTGTTCGTTGATCCAAGTGGAGTCGTTATGCAAGCTCAGTTTGGGAATGTCTACGGTTATGGTCGACGAGCTTGCGCACGGATTGAACACAGGACATGTGTTTGCACTGGTAGGGGTGGCGAAGACCAAGGGGTTGTAAATCTGGGAGGAGTGGTGTCCTCTCCAACAACCGTTCGGGGATGAGTTCCTTGGGCGACCGACTAAGAGATCTCTCGCATGCCAGCGAGGAAGGATCTTTCTTGCTGCTCGAGTCAGACCTGGATAGTCCTGACCGACGCATCTTGTGTCTGGGTCTTTTCCACCAAGGTCGAAAGCAGTCGACGGATCTCGATCATGTCGTCTCGCGGCCGTTCTTTCTTCCTGACGGGGGGGGGGGGGGGAAGGGGGTGGCAAGGTGGACATGTCTTGGAGGCCTCCGAACGCTTGGTCCGTGGAGACGTCCGAGTTTCTTAGCTAGACGCCACGTGGGGGCACTGGGATCTTTGAAGCAGGAGCTGAGACAGCGACCTTTGCCAATGGACGTTGGTCAGTCTAGCATGCTACTACTAGTCGGTTATCGGCCGGAGCCGTAACATTGGTTCTCGTTCTGATCAGGTCCCGCGGCTGGGATCCAGATGATTCTTGACTCGGGGAGTTGTGGCCGGTGCGTCGCTGGCTTTCAACCCGATAGACTTTGATTTATCCATCTCTTCTCTAACAGATCTTAGGTCGAAAGCTATACGTATCTATTTCTTCCCCTTAGATGGCGCCAAATGTGGAAGCTGAATTCCGCACTAAGTATTTGTATGTGAATTCGGAGAAGAAACTTTGGTCCTAAGAAATATCTATAAATTCAATGATTAAAAGAAGAGTATAGCAGAGCTAGATCTTGAGTGAGATGTGTTACAAGCTAAAAATGTAGTGTTTAGCTCTCACGTAAGTCAAAAGTTGGCGAAATCTTCTCGGATTCCCTCTATCTATAGCTCAATTGAGCTCCTCGATCTAGCTCCACTCATCAAGGGCGGTTTCGCGTATCTCAGGCACGTTTTTGGCTTATTCCCCGCAAATTTCGCTCCTACGGCTGTGCTAATCACCTTGTTGACTCGTTCCTAACTCGTTAGCTCTACATATGTTGATCCAGCGCTCGCAGAGCTGACTTGGACCTTTGACCGAATTCTATTTTTTTCCTAAGGCGCCGCATGCCATTTAATCTGGTCAAAGTCAAACGATTTGACTCGGGTTTTTAACGGGCCGAATTCGGTGATGAATTTATGCCCCAACAGGTATATTGATGATAGCAACCAGTGGTTTAATTAAGAGAATACATGAAAACTCTTCTAATTATAGGAAACATGATAAACATTTTTCTCCAAATGGTGGCTTGACACTAGATATGGTAGTAGAGCCGCGAGAATCGATGATCATAATAATAATCTCAACTGTCAATTAGAGTCACAAAAGAAAAAGTGTTGCTACTAGCTCTACTCCACAACTATCTTGTATTCTTAGAGTTATATTGTTTAATGATGATGAGATGAGGATAATCAAGATTATGAACACGAAATTGAATAATAGTGATGATGACTGTGGTGTTGGTGATAATGTGGATTACTAGAATTTTAGGATATCTAAATTTTATGCTTGATTTTTTTCTCTATTTTTTGTTTTAGTATGTTGATTAGATTGAGTGTTTTGGTAATTTATTATATGTTTTTATTATCGTATCCATTTAAGAAAGATAAAATAATGAATTTTTAACTTGTGGGATTGTGAATAGTTACCGAGTACATAAAGTAATAAAACATTGTTTGGGATCACTGTACCTCTGAACTTTGAGAAAAACTAAATATTTTTAGAATAAATTAATGTTTCGAGTATTTCAAATATCCGTTCGATTTTCTGTTCGGTTATAGTTTGTTCAAATTTTTTGGTACTAGGTGTTGAAGTCCTATACAAATGTTTTCAGAAAATCAGTTTAGATTATGTTTGGATAATTTCGGATCTTCGGTTTGGGTTTGTTTGCTCAGCCCTACTAAAACTACGATGCTTCATCATTTGTTATGCGATCAAACCGAGGTAGGACGATCGATCATGCCTTGAAGTTTAAAGATATGTGTACTTCCCCATTTAGTAAATGGGCTTGGGCCAATACATTAAAAGCGTACCAACAAGTTGAATGTTATAATGGGCTTAGACTAAAAAAAACCACAATGATATCTGTATGACTCTATCTATTGCACACGCGTGCACGTTAATTCAATTCCGATCTCACTTGTCAGACAAACATACGGCGAAGGAAAATCGAATTAACCCTAGCAAAGATGCCGAAGAAGATGGGTGTGAACAGCAAGGCGGAGGTCGCCAAATCCCGGAAAAACGCCGCCGAGGCAGAGCAGAAGGATCGCCAGACCCGGGAGAAGGAAGAACAATACTGGCGCGAAGCCGAAGGTCCCAAATCCAAGGCGGCGAAAAAGCGAGAGGAAGAGGCTGAGAAGAAAGCGGAGGCTGCGGCGAAGAAATTAGAGGCGAAGCGTCTCGCTGAGCAGGAGGAAAAAGAATTGGAGAAGACTCTGAAAAAACCAGACAAGAAGGTGAATCGCGTCGCTGTGCCGGTTCCTAAGGTTACAGAAGCGGAGCTAATCCGAAGGCGAGAGGAGGAACAGGTGGCTCTGGCGAAGAAAGCCGAAGACTCTAAGAAAAAACAGACACGCATGGCTGCGGAAGATGAGTACGAGAAGATGGTGTTGGTGACCAATACGAATCGCGATGATTCCATCATTGAAGCACATAGCGTTGATGAGGCGCTTGCACGGATTACGGTGGCTGATAACCTTCCTGTTGATCGTCACCCAGAGAAAAGGCTCAAGGCTTCGTTTAAGGTTATCTCTTGTGCCCTTTGCTTTTAACGTTCTGTGGCTTCATATACTTCAGAGCAAGTTTCTGATGTTTAGATTTCGTAATTCGATTGGAAAGATTATATTAGTGTATGGCTAGAGGAAGGATGATGCATCCTTTTCCTCGTAATGCCTAAGCTATCTAGAGGAAATTATTCATGGTTCTAGTGGATGACATTTAGGAGAAGATGACGTGTGGTTTCTGATGGTCCTCGTATGAGATTTTAAAGTAATATATTAGGAGAGTTTCTGTTATTGAAATGACAGTTGTTTGATAGAATGATCACAAGATGCAAAATTTTGGGTGGAACTACATGCTGAGTCGTTATAATTGTGGTTTAGGCCTATGAAGAAGCTGAACTTCCAAGGCTCAAGGAGGAGAAACCA
This sequence comes from Arabis hirsuta, assembly GCA_964056655.1. Classification (NCBI taxonomy): domain Eukaryota; kingdom Viridiplantae; phylum Streptophyta; class Magnoliopsida; order Brassicales; family Brassicaceae; genus Arabis; species Arabis hirsuta. The sequence goes on along the minus strand of OZ053309.1, from coordinate 12,314,475 downwards.
GGTCTTACTCACACTCAGTACAAGGACTTGATATGGAAGATGTGGAAGAAATCTCCAGATAATCCTCTTAACCAGGTTAGTGAAAATCCATCTTGCTTTTAGCAGGCTTAAGACTTAATGGGGATAAGAAGATTTAAGAGTAGCTTGTTCAATTGTTCAACATGCGTATGTAGTTGATTTGTATACCAAAAAGTTAGCCCTTAAGCTCTTAACACACCTAAGATCGTAGGAAGTAGTAGGCAGAGATGTTGATTAATAGGGATGGTTTATAGTTAAAAGCTGAAAGATGCGTTGAACAGGCTTCTGCTGCTGCGGAGTGAAATGCTGGTCGGAGCCAAAACAAGGGACGGTATCATCATAAGATGGAGATGCATGTCAGAGAGAGTATGATGAAGGTGTTTTGTTTCCCGGTTTGGGGCTAAAAAGAGAGACTTTTGAGTGAGAGAGAGACTATGTGCAAGATACTTTGGGCATATTTCTGGTCGCCAACACTGCTTTGTTTCTTGTGCTTTGTGTAATAGTAGATACATATTGAAGCCTTGGTTTGTGTATACAATAATAATACATTATCCTGAAAGAGAGGAAGAGTTTGGTTTTTTTTTTCCTTCTGTTTCTGCGTCCTGGGCCAATTTTTTAAATGACCCAACAAAATTCGCAAATGAAATGGGTCTTGGTCCTTGGATGGTTCCAGAATCCGAATGATTGGGTGGCTAAGATTCCTTATCCACTAGAAAATCCAATGTTCCAGTTAACTCTTTTTTTCTCTTCCGACTTTGACAAGAAACCTTTGCGTCTGTCTTGGACATGGAGTCCTCTCTCGTAATCAATCAATCTCTATCTCACATCAAACATTATTCCTCTATTCCCAAATCTTCTTCTTTCTCCATTCAATCCTTTCCGATCAGACAGATCCGGAAGCAGCTATGTTTCCGATTGATGTCAAGAGCCGTACAAAAAAACTACGAGACAGCAACCACCGTGGAAGACGATGAGTCATACGGAGAAGTTAACAAGATAATCGGAAGCCGAGCGGCGGAAAGCGGCGCAGCCATGGAATACCTTATCGAATGGAAAGACGGTCATTCACCTTCGTGGGTCCCAGCGAGCTACATCGCAGCAGACGTGGTGTCGGAATACGAGACTCCATGGTGGACTGCCGCGAGAAAAGCCGACGAACAGGCCCTGGCACAGCTTATTGAGTCGGAAGACGGTCGCGACATCAACGCCGTAGACGAAAACGGTAGAACGGCGCTTCTTTTCGTGGCGGGTCTTGGTTCGGACAAGTGCGTTAGGCTTCTGTCGGAGGCTGGAGCCAATCTGGACCACCGTGACATCAGAGGTGGTTTAACGGCGCTACACATGGCGGCTGGTTACGTGAAACCGGACGTGGTTGCGGCGTTGGTTGAGCTCGGCGCCGATGTAGAGGTTGAAGACGAGAGAGATTTAACGGCTCTGGAGCTAGCGAAGGAGATTCTGAAGACAACACCTAAAGGGAATCCGATGCAGTTTGGTCGGAGATTGGGTCTAGAGAAGGTGATCAGTATATTGGAAGGAGTGGTGTTCGAGTACGCGGAGGTGCAGGAGATCATGGAGAAACGAGGGAAAGGGAAAGACGTTGAATATTTGGTCAAATGGAAGGACGGTGGAGATTGCGAGTGGGTGAAAGGTGTGCACGTGGCGGAAGATGTGGCTAAGGACTACGAGGCTGGGCTGGAGTACGCTGTAGCGGAGAGATTGATGGGGAAGAGGATGGGTGACGATGGGAAAACAGAGTATCTTGTGAAGTGGACTGATATGGCTGATGCCACGTGGGAGCCTCAAGAGAATGTGGACTCTGGCCTTGTTCAACTCTACGAAGAGGCCCAACTTACTAATAACGGCCCAACTACTCTTTGATTTTTTTTGTTTTTGTTTTTTTCTAATGAATTTGGTTTGAATGATTTGATTAAATGTCATACACATGTACAAGAAGAAGCTTGTAAGCATTCTACACCAAATCATGGAGTAGGGCTGGGCATCCGGTTCAAATTGGTTCGGTTTTTTCGACAATCTGTCTTTTGGTTCGGGAATATTCTTGTTTAAAGATACCAAACAAAATCTTGGTTTGGTTTGAGACAATTAAGGTTGGGACAAAGATTAGTAACTCTGATAACCAATGGTGAGAAATATCCTCCATTTAAATCTCAACTCCTTTCTACTAAAATCAAACTAACTTGTCCAACTCTCTAACACTATATTTAAACAGAGTAATATAAAAAGGGAATAAAATGAGATGAAGACGTCACGTTCCTTATAGAAACCTGATTTGTTTCGTTATTAAAATTCGTCAAGTTTTGAAACTTTCCGAGGTAAGTAAATTGGGTCCAGACACCGATTAAATAAGGAAAAATGTAATGTATTTGGGCCTATTACGGTTGGCCTTTTTCCTACCAACCTGATGAAGCAAACCAAATTAAATGCGTAAGAAATCTATTTATTGAAGAGTTTTCTGCATATCTCCAAAGACATTCTGGGTTACTGTCAGTACAGTTGACTGCATTTCCACCTTCACATTTCCCACGCGCTTTTCCTCAACCGTGAGGCTCAACTTCCCTATAACTCTTTATGGTGTGTTTAGCCACGCGTTAAAGCGCGTGAGTAAGAACATAAGAAAACGGGACCAACTTGCTCGAAAAAGAGTTATGAAAAGACCCATACGGCTTCGCTTTTATTACACACTCTCCTAAATCATTTTCGCGTTTAACGTCTACCTCGCGTTTCGTTCCAAAGAAGCGTTTGTTCTATTATACAAGAAAGAAAGAGCCAAACACGACACTAGCGACTCTGTTTTATTGTTCCTTCATTGCTCTGTTCCAAAGGAAAAAATAAATAGCACAAAAACAAGAAGAGAACAAGAGAGAAAAATGCATGCGAAGACTGACTCGGAAGCTACAAGCATCGACGCGGTGTTATCATGGCAGCCACGTTCAGCGATTAGACCACTTTACTACGTACAAAGCCCATCAAACCACGACGTCGAGAAAATGTCATTCGGGTCGGGTTGTAGCCCGATTGGTTCACCTTCACACCCACATTACTACCATTGCTCACCTATCCATCACTCTCGTGAGTCCTCCACTTCTCGCTTCTCCGACCGTGCTCTCCTCTCTTACAAGTCAATCCGAGAAGGAAGCGTTCGCCGCCGGTACGAAACAGACGACGAAACAGAAGCCGGAGACGACGACCCTTTTCGTACTATCCGCCTCTACGCTTGCTCGATCCTTTCCTTGATCTTTTTGTTCACAGTGTTCTGTCTCATTCTCTGGGGTGCTAGCAAATCCTACCCTCCTAAAGTTGTCGTAAAGGTAACTCCTTTTCCTTCACTCGGTGACTCGGGCTGAGTTGACTCGTATAGTGTGAATCGGTGTTTTAATTTTCCTTAAAAGAAACAACTTGGGAAAAGGCCAAAACTTTATTAATGAAAACAAAAGGTATAGATTGACAAGTAGTAGACCAAAAAGGACAAGTGCGCATTGGTTTTGGTAACTGTGTGTGTGCTTTGTATTATGTATGTAGGGAATCTTGGTGAGGAACTTGAACGTTCAGGCTGGTAATGATATGAGCGGAGTACCAACGGACATGATGTCTTTTAACTCGACGGTCAGGATCTTGTACCGGAACCCATCAACTTTCTTTGCCGTCCACGTCACTGCTTCACCTCTTCTTCTTCATTACTCTAATCTCCTACTCTCCTCTGGTGAGATGAAGAAGTTCACAGTGGGTAGGAAGAGCGGAGCGAGCATAGTTACGGTGGTGCATGGTCATCAGATTCCACTCTACGGTGGTGTATCTGTCCATGTCGATACACTCTCACTGCCGCTTAATCTCACAATCGCCCTCCGTTCCAAAGCTTACATTTTGGGACGACTGGTTACGTCCAAGTTCCATACAAGGATCATTTGCTCCTTCACTCTTAATGCAAACCATTTCCCCAAACCCATCTCTCTTCTCCACTCATGTACTCATTACCACTGAACACGTCTGTGTTCTTGGATATATATGGTGTATATCATCCTTTTGCAATCAATTTCATCCATCAATGTATGTACAACACCAACATTGCTACACGCCAGGAACACACAAAAATGATGCAACTTTATGTGAAAAAGTAGACAAGTTTACACTTTATTAGCATTCAAGAGTGAAAGAATCATGAGCCAAGTTTCTACTGGAAAGCAGAAGCCCAAAAACCATATATACTCGGTAGATATAGAGTATGTAGCGTTGGAACTGTTAAGAACCTCCTGCAATCATAGAGTGTTCTTCTGTCCGACAATATCTGATTGTTTCTTTATCCTTCTACTGTTTATGGAAAGGGGACATGGTAGATGTGAAAGAATATAGGATATTCCGTTACTATTAGTTTCGATATCCTTATTATGTGTAACAACTATGTAACAATTTTGGCTTTATATAGCCTCGTATATACAAGTATCTCCAAGAGGGGAATTTACAAGCTTTTCGTGGTATGATCCTTCTCGCTCCTGATTCCTCTTTTCTTCTTTCTCAATCTTCTTTTTTCTTTTTTCTTATCTCTTTCGGTGGCTGCTCCTCCGCCCGCATCACAAGCAATTGAACGAGCATTTGGTGTTACCAACATCAAATCTCACATCCCTCTCATTCTCGATTTCGATGATCACAATTACGATGCTTGGCGTGAACTGCTCAGACCCATTGTCTCAAGTTTGATGTTCATGGCTACCTCGATGGTACACTTCTTTCTGTTATTTTCAACGATGCTGCCTGGCAAAAACTTGATGGACTTGTTAAGCTTTGGATCTACGGCACATTCGCCCAACCATTGTTTCGTTCTTCTTTCCAGCGTGGAGGAACCGCGCGTGATGTATGGATCAGTATGAAGACTAGTTCGGTAACAATATAGAAGCTCGGGGAATCCAAATCGACAATGAATTACGCACAACTAAGATTGGAGACCAGACAGTCAAAGAGTATTGTCAAAAACTTAAGTCCTTGCTGATCTACTTACCAATCTTGACCCACCTGTAAATGAGAGAACACTCGTCATGTATCTTCTCAATGGACTCAATGAAAAATTCGATAACATTGTCAATGTTATCAAGCACAAGGACCCGTCTCCTACCTTTGCCACCGCCAAAAACATGTTGGAGATGTAAGAATCTCGCCTTAAAAAGTCTCACAACGTCTCTACAATGAGGACCTTGTCTGCCAAACTGATGTGGCTGAGAGAAAGAATAGGCATCTTATGGAGGTTGCAAGGAGCATGATGTTCCATACAAATGTGCCCAAGAGCTTTTGAGGAGATGCCGTGATGGCAGCTTGTTACCTAATTAACAAAATACCAACCAGAATTCTTCAAGATCAATCCCCACATGAAGTACTTAACAAACACCGTCCCTCAATTGATCATTTACGTGTATTTGGGTGCTTGTGCTTTGTATTGATCCCAGGTGAACAAAGAAACAAGCTAGAACCAAAGAGTACGCGTGCAATGTTCATTGGGTACTCACCACACCAAAAGGGATATAAGTGTTACGTACCAGAAACCAGGAGGGTTCTAGTCTCTCGAGATGTGCGGTTTGTTGAATCAAGAGGGTATTATGATAAGAAGAGTTGGGATGAGCTAAAAGATTTATCCCAATCAATCTCAGATAGAGCAAATAGCTTGTGAAGGGTAATGGAAAACCTTGGAATCTATGTACCTCAAGAAAGGGCTGCGAATGAGCCTAATGGGCATGGTGATCCGACTTCACCGAATGCAGAAATGGGTGAGCAGTCCGAGGATGATGTGGTCACGGTTTCTCCTCAACCTCATCTTGATCCTGAAGGGGGGAATCAACCTCAACCTGCTCCAGATGTGGAACAAGAAGGTTTAGAGCCTCATGATCAAGATGAGCATCAGGAAAACTTAGTGGTGAATGAAGATCAGCCTCATGATCAAGATGAGCATCAAGAAGACTTAGTTGTGAATGAAGATCAGTCCATGGATAATGATGAAGCAACACCACTTGAAGAGGAAGGTCAGGAACAAATGCTAAGAAAGAGTACCAGAATCAAACATCCTGCTTCCAATTGGATCAACATTAGAGTCTACTTCAACGCTCAAGCAGTTGTTCATCCCATACAAGCAGTGTGCTCTCTAGCTCAGTATCCTCAAGAACATCAAGCGTTCATTGGAGCTTTGGATCACGAGTACATCCCAAGCTCATATGAAGAAGCTATGGAGCATGAAGAGTGGAGAGAATCTGTTGAGGATGAAACTAATGCAATGATCATCAATGATACATGGTATGAGGTTGAGCTTCCCAAAGACAAGAAGACAGTGACAAGTAGATGGGTTTTCACGATCAAGTATCTAGCTAATGGAAAGGTGGAGAGATACAAGACAAGGCTAGTAGCAAGGGGGTTCACTCAGATATGTGGGGAGAACTACCTTGAGACATTTGCTCCAGTTGCCAAGCTACATACCATAAGGATTGTCCTATCACTTGCAGTCAACTTGGAATGGGATCTTTGGCAGATGGATGTGAAGAATGCTTTCCTACAAGAAAAATTGGAAGATGAAGTATACATGCGACCATCCCCTGGCCTGGAACACCTCGTCAAACCAGGAAATGTGCTTAGATTGAAGAAGGCGATCTATGGCTTGAAACAATCACCAAGAGCTTGGTATCATAAACTACGCACAACACTTAATGGAAGAGGATTCATTAAGTCTGAAGCAGATCATACTCTCTTCACTCTCACCAGTAAACAAGGCATTGTGGTTATCCTAGTGTATGTGGATGATATCATCATCACAGGAAGTGACAAGGAAGGTATTATCTTAACTAAAACCTTCCTTAAATCAGCGTTTGATATCAAAAGACTTGGGTGAGTTAAAGTACTTTCTAGGGATTGAGATATGCCGACCTAAAGAGGGATTGTTTCTATCCCAAAGGAAGTACACACTTGATTTGTTGAGTGAGGCAGGTGAACTTGGAGGAAGAACAGCCAAGACTCCACTTGAAGATGGCTATAAAGTGTTACATGAAGGGGAGTTTGAAGATAAGCCATATGAAGATGTCACTCACTATAGAAGAATGGTTAGGAAGCTTATTTATCTCACCATTACCAGACTGGACGTGTGCTTTGCGGGCAACCAAGTCAGCCAGCATATGCAAACTCCTAAAATACATCACTGGAATATGGTGGAAAGGATCTTGAGATATCTAAGGGAAGCACCAGGGCAAGGAATATGGATGGGTTGCAACAGGAGCACAGAGATTATGGGATATTGTGACGCGGATTGGACTGGTGATAGGGTGGACAGGAGATCAACAACTGGTTATTATACCTTCATTGGAGGGAATCTAGTTACTTGGAAGAGCAAAAAGCAGAAGATTGTATCTTGTTCAAGTGCCAAGGCAGAGTATCGAACTATGAGAAAGCTTACTAGTGAACTCAAGAGATTGCTGAGAGACTTGGGCATAGAAACAACCTCTCCTATCACCATGCACTGTGACAACCAGGCGGCCATTCATATAGCATCCAACAATGTATTCCATGAAAAGACCAAGCATATAGAAGTGGACTGTCACAAGGTTACACAAGCAGTGGAACAACAAGTCATTCTCCCTTGCTACACAAGAAGTGAAGACCAATTGGCTGACATTTTTACCAAGGCAGCGAGTACTAAGGTTTGCGAGTTCATACATCCCAAACTTGGACTCGTGGATCTCTCATCACACTGATCATCTTAGTCATGAGGTGTTCTACTCTTTTTCCTTTGCTTGGTTTTTATCCCAAGTGGTTTTTCCAAGCTAAGGTTTTAATGAGGGAAGGCTTCATGGCTGTCCAAACTTGCCAATCCCTATGGTCAAGTTTGAGGGGGAGTGTTGACATGAAGATGGTTTCAAGACTTTATTAAATCAGATTATGGAACTGATCAGTATGGTTTAAATAAACAAGAGAGATTTAGGGAACTGTTAGATAAACATCACGTTTTGCTTTAGGAGGAAGAGGCCAAACTGTCGCTTTCAGTATGCAAAGAGGACCACAAGGTGTCACTATCAGTACACAAAGAGGACCACAAGGGAATCTGCTGGGATTTGAATGAATGGCCATGATCTGCTCTTGTAAATGAATGACTAGGTGACCGTTATGCAGCTGATAGAATACTCTATAAATATCAGCTTGTTGTTCTTGTATGTTTTTATCTTGAATGAATGGAAAATGTTCTCTAAAACTCTCAAATCTCTCTTAAACTTTTTATTCTCTCATGCAACACATGCCGATCATTCTTCCTCCTCCACAGCTCTCGTTGTCTCTCAAATTCCTCTGAAAAATCAACAATCTTCTCAGCCAGATCAACCCATATCCCAGACTCAGAAATTCAACAATAACAGAGGAAACAAGAAGAACAACAGCCGTAACAGAGGTGGAGGCAGAAATAATTTTCAATTTAACCCTAATTACCCAGCTGGTCAGGCTCATTCGTCCAAAACGTTTGGCCAGGCCCATTTCACCATGGCCCAGTCAGTTCGCAAACTGGAGTCCATACTCTCAGACGGGAACTTACAGAGGTCCACCTCCATCTCCTCCAATGTCTCGACCTCCGCAACAAGCTCATCTGATGGAGATCACGCCAACTATAGACTTTTCTAAGGCGTACTCCGCAGAGACGTTACCTGACCCAAATGGAGCGGACTGGTACATGGATTCAGGCGCAACTGCTCATCTCTCCGCCTCTGCAGGTACCCTCCACTCTACTATTGATCACAACATCAATCACTCTGTAATTGTTGGTAATGGTTCAAAGCTGCCTGTCACTTCAATTGGCTCATCCTCCCTTCAACCAAACTCCCGTCCTCTTTCATTAAATCAAGTTCTCGTCACTCCTCAAATTGTCAAAAATCTGATTTCTGTTCGTAAATTTACGACAGATAATTGGTGTAGTGTTGAATTTGATCCATTTAGTTTTTCTGTGAAAGATCTTCAAACTCGCAAAACTCTGCTCCGATGTGAAAGCTCTGGTGATCTTTACCTTCTTCCAGCATCACTCAATAAAGCTTCTTTTACTTCAACAGCTCTCTTGGCTTCTTCTCCAACGCTTTGGCACAAGCGTCTTGGACACACAAATAATGCTGCTATTCGTTCTATTCTCTCAGCCAATTTGGCTCTTTGTAATAATGAACATGTTCTGCTTTTTGTCCTCCTTGTCATTTGGAAAAACAAATAAAATTGTCTTTTCTTCATTCTTAATCTCAAATTACGGCACCCTTTGAAATTGTTCACTCGGATGTTTAGACTTCACCAGCCCCAAGTATCAGTAGAATTCGTTACTATGTTTTATTTCTCGACCATTATACACAATTTTTATGGGTTTATCCAATGCGTTGAAAGAGTGAAGTGTTCTCCAAATTCATGAACTTCACTGCTTATATTAAAACACAATTCAAAGCTCAAATTCAATCTTTTCAATGCGACAATGGAGGAGATCATAAGAATCAACAGTTTTAAAACTACTTTGATACTAATGGCATTGTAGTTCGATACTCTTGTCCTCACACCTCTCAACAAAATGGGAAGTCTGAGCGTATGATACGAACAATAAACAATGCGGTTCGAGCTCTCCTCTTTCAAGCTCAACTTTCGCCAAGTTATTGGGTTGAAGCTCTTAACGTCGCTGTTCATCTCCAGAACATTCTTCCATCTTCCGCTATCCAAAATCAAATCCCGTTCACTCTGCTATTTCAAAAACGTCCCACCTATGAACATTTAAGAGTCTTCGGATGTTTGTGCTTCCCAAACTTAAATCACTCTAATCTCCATAAGCTTTCTTCGAAATCAACTCCGTGCTTGTTTCTCGGATATCCATTGCAGCATCGTGGCTATAGATGTCTTGATCTCAAAACTAATAAGATCATCATATCTCGCCATGTTAACTTTGATGAAGAAAAATTACCAGCAGCAGAAAAACTTTCAGATCGTAAAACTACGTATTAGTTTCTCGATAATATTGAAAATCCTTCACCTCCCTTCCAATCCCTTCTTCAAAGTCTGTTTCCTGCTCCAGCACCAAACGTTCCTCACCCTTCTCCTCTCGTAACTATTGCTTCATCTAATAAGCAATCACGTCTGCCTCAAAAACGTCACTCAATGACGACAAGAGCAAAAAATGGGATTCGCAAACCGAAAAAGATTCTTTCACTTCTCACCACCACAAAATTCCCACTACCTAAAAACTATATTCAAGCCCTTTCTTATCCAAATTGGACCCCGGCAATGACAGATGAGGTTGATGCTATGCTTAAGACAAAGAGTTGGAGCTTAGTACCACGACCTCCAAAGGTTAATATTGTAAGGTCAATGTGGACTTTCAGACATAAATATAATGCAGATGGAGTTCTAAATCGCCATAAAGCACGTTTGGTAGCAAATGGCAAATCACAAGAGCCTGGAGTTGATTTTATAGAAACATTTAGTCCAGTTGTAAAACCTGCAACAATCCGTACAGTTCTCAGTGTCGGAGTTGCGCTTCAATGGCCTATGAATCAACTCGATGTCAAGAACGCATTTTTACAAGGAGATCTTGAAGAAACGGTGTATATGCATCAACCTCCAGGATTTGTTGATAAGAACTACCCAAATTATGTGTGTAAACTTCACAAAGCGATCTACGGACTAAAGCAAGCCCCTAGAGCTTGGAATTCCAGATTTGCGAAATTCATTACTCACCTGGATTTTGTACAAAGCAAAGCAGATGCTTCTTTGTTTATTTTCAGAAATGGTGGAGACCTTGCATACTTACTGCTCTACGTAGATGATATCTTATTGACCGCTTCCTCAACGACTTTACTACAACACGTCATTGATTCACTTAAAGCAGAATTTCCGATGACTGACTTGGGTAAACTACATTACTTTCTCGGGATCAAGGCAGATTACAACGACAAAAGCCTGTTATTGAGTCAAACAACATATGCGAAGGAGATCATCATTCAAGCTGGTATGGTCGACTGCAAACCATGTGCAACACCTATAAACTTGAAGTCCAAACTTTCTGCAGATTGCGGAGACCCTGTTTTGGACCCAACAATGTATAGAAGTCTCGCAGGAGCTCTTCAATATCTAACGTTTACGCGACCGGATATCTCATATGTAGTCAATCAAATCTGCCTATACATGCACAACCCACGTCAACCACACTTGCAAGCTCTAAGAAGGATCATTCGATACATACAAGGTACAATGTATCATGGACTACAAATGGTTAAGGGTCAAATAGATTGTCTAACTGCGTACTCAGACGCGAATTGGACAGGCTGCCCCGACACAAGACGTTCTACCTCTGGTTATTGTGTCTTTCTCGGTCCGAACCTAGTCTTTTGGTTAGCAAAGCGACAACAAACAATATCAAGATCAAGCTCCGAGGCAGAGTATAAAGGCGTAGCAAACACTGTTGCCGAATTATGTTGGTTGCGTAATCTTATGCTCGAACTTCATCTTAAGAACAACAAGGCGTCGGTGGTGTATTGTGACAACATCAGCTCAGTTTACCTAGCTACTAATCCGGTGAAACATCAAAAAACAAAACATGTGGAGTTGGATATTCATTTTGTTCGTGAAAAGATAGCAGTTGGGGAAGTCAAAGTCTTCCACGTTCCCTCATCACTTCAGTATGCAGACATATTTACCAAAAGTTTACCAACAACACTATTTCAAGAGTTTCGATCCAGCTTAACCGTTTGTAAACCCGACGCTTCAACTGAGGAAAGGTGAAAGAATATAGGATATTCCGTTACCATTAGTTTCGATATCCTGTTAGTAAATTGTTTATATTCCTAATTATATATAACAATTATGTAACAACTTGGCTTTTATATAGCTTCGTATATACAAATATATACAAATATTTCCAAGAAGGGAATTTACAAGCTTTCAAAATGGAAGTTCTGAATATCATGAAACATCATATTGTGTGCTGCTTTCATCTCTCACATCAGAAATTTTTAAATCAGTTTGATTTCATGGGCACACATTTAATAATGGTAATAAAAATAACAAAGGCAATGGTATAGAGAACTAGAAGTGTAGTAATATTGTAGTATCATTCATTGTTCTGTGTGTGTTTGTATCATAATCCTCCTATCTATATCGCTTCTAAAAGCTGTGAAAGAAGGATAAACAAAAAGACAGATTGGGCATAAGACCTCTGTGATAGTCCCTTTTTCAGCACACAGTCCAAATTTTATATGCAGAGAGTAAAATTACAGTTTTCACTAGCTGGATTATTCCTCGGACTTGGTATTGATGGTTTCATGTTTTAGCAGGACCTGTGGAGTTGGTTTCCTTGTCGACTTTCAATATCATCTCAAAGCTCTTCAATATTTAAAAGGTTGCTACAGAAGAAGATTTGGTAAAACAAAGCAACAGCTTCCTGAGTCCTGGTATGTGGACAATAAAGTTACTAGTAGAAGATGTTCATACCCACACAGTTTCAAAGATTGATGTGAAGAAAAAGACCATGGTGATCCATGCATTCACCAACACTCACATCACCCATTCCCAAGGTATGTTTCCTTTTGTCTAGTCTAGAGCCAAGCGTTTTCAGTACAAGAGCAGAGAGCATACGATATATATATTTTGCTGTGTACTTTGGACCTACTAATTAAACACAGCTTTATTTCAAAGACTGGAACCTAATCAACTATCTCATACCTATTATACAAGTATGGTATAGACATATGCAGTCTAAGCGGCGCAAGTGGCACAAGTGCAGCCTTCACCACAAGTGCACGAAGATTTAGCCTTGGTGGAGGTCCGAGTCTTGGTACAGGTGCAAGGGTTGCAGCTGCACTGCTCCCCACACGGGCACATCTCGTGTACATGATCCCCACCAGATGCTTCACTCATCCTACACCTACATGAATTGAAACCACGTTTTAAAAATCAAAACACACATCCATCAATCTTGGAGCATATAGAGGATCAAACCTGCATGATTCGCCACCAGGACATGGAGAAGGACAGCCACAACGATTGTTGCAGCTAGCACCTGAGCTTCCTTTACCTGTGTCTGCCATTTTCTTTCTCTTTTTTTCTCTCTCACGCCTCTCATTACATATACATATAGATAATGAAGCTGGGCGGTGCAAGAGGAATACGTGGCTTGTGTTGGGGTAGCATGTGGCAGTTTCTCCTCTAAACTAAGTTGTGACAAAGCCTTCTGAGTAGTTCAAACGTGCTACGTAACCACAACACTAGTCCAAGAAGAGTTTCTTGTTTGATTAGCAATAAATTTGTCGTGGCCAAATGAAACAAGTGGTTACAGTTGAAATATTTACCAGGACCACTAACGCTTGAACAAGAAAAGTAACTAGGCCCTTGTAATTGTAGCACACTTGACTCAATGGTTGCCATATAGTAATAATAATAATTTTGATTTTGTTTAATTGAAATGTAGAAAAAGATTCCAACAAACGAGTCAGAATATGGGCAGGAAAAGAAAAAGAAACAACATGTCCAAATCTTTTTCACCTACCTCTCTGAATCTGTGTGTTTCAGTTAATGATCTCACTGAGAGAACTCCAAGTACCTGAAATAGCAAGAACAACACCAAGTAGCACAATCCCTGCGTCCAAAGCTCGTTGTTTCCACCCTAGCTCGTCTTTGAATACCATAAAATGAAACAGAGCAGGCAACACAAAGCCTAACGCACAACAAACACTGCTTCCCACCAATGACAAAAAATCAGCAAAGTTTGGAACCAAAAGAGCCACAAGCGTCACTGCTAAGACCAGAACCCATCTGAGCCAAACACAGTACATTCCACTCCAGAAACGCCTCTCAACAATCTCATACACAGGATTCATCATCAAAGGGAAAGTGAAGAAGAGGTTAATACACAGTCCAAGCTGGACAAGACTGCTCACTGTTCCTGTCCCTAAGTTAGCTGTGATTATATCCATTGTCTCATCTCCAAAAGCCATATACCCTAACACACCAAAAGCTCCATATACCACAGCGATGAATAACATACTAAGAGCCAGCACTTTACCAAACTTGTCCTTATCTTTCATCTCCGATTCAAGAGGCAAAACCATTCCCACGATCTCAAACGCGTAAACAGACACACCCATACCATAAAAGAACAAAGAAAAACCACCAAAGGCAACAACTTCAGGTCTTTGTTCAATTGTAATCTTCACATCTTCAACAATCACAACCGCCATTGCTCCCAAATCAACCACATCAGCGAATATACTCAGAGGAGCCAAATGAGTAAGCGTCTTAATGGAATTTAAACCTAACTGAAATGGGAAGCATCCCCATATGTAGAGACTCTTATGAGACACAGCCATTAAATGCCTTAGACTCAGACTCAGAGTTTGGGTTGTGGTTGGGTTAAACAGATTAGCTAAAGTAGTACCGATAAAGATGAGATATCCGACACAGAAACCAGCTTGAGACAAAATTATAAGAATGTCAACAACGAACCTCCCGATTGGACCAGAGACAGCGAATCCAAGATCCCCAAAAGACCCGATATTGGATACACCGAGCTTACGGCGAATGTGAACAAGAAGCATCATGCAGTGGTTGAGCAGAGCGGCTACAGAGAAGAGCGTGAGCAAACCCATGAGCCATCCGGTTCGTTTGAAGGCGTAAGGAAGACCCAAGACACCGGCTCCGACAATCGCTATGAAGACATTAGCGAAGGTCTTGAAATGACCCGACAATGGTGTTCCGTTCCCGAGAAGTGGTGTGTCTTCTCTCGCATTTCCTTTCTCAAAACCCATCTTTTTGGGTGAAAAAGATCCAGAGATGGGTTCTGGCAAAAAAAAATCAAATCTTGATCGGAGATGGAAGAAGAAGAGATCTAAGAGATTGGTAGATTTTGGAGATCGACGATCCCGCGACATAGACGTGGGCATTTGGTGGCATTCGGGTAACCCATCAGGTACTGGGTTGGTTAGTTTGGATATTGGGTTTTCGGATATATAAATATAATCTCCATTCGAGTTTTTAGAAATTTTGGGTCGGATTCGAATCGATAGTATTTAGGTTTGGATTATTTTGGTTATCCAAAATATTCAAAAATTATTCAAAATATTTAAAAATTATTCAAAATATTCATAACTATCCGTTTTTTTTATTTCGTTCGATTTTCTTTTATTTTTAATTTAAATTATCCAAAAATAACAACAATTATAAAATTTATACTTTAACTAAATTAGTTATTTTTACCTAAATATATTCATAATACTCAACTTGACCAAAAGACAAAACAAAACTATCTAAGCTATATAAACATATCCGACTTTAAATCTAAATATGTTTAGGTTACTTTATGTTTCGGATAGTTCGGATATCCATTTGGTTTTCGGTTTGGTTCCAGTTCGGGTTCAGATTATGTTATAGATGTTTAAAATCCATTCGGATATTTTAAAAAATTGGATTCGGATCGATTGGGTAATTTTGAGTCGGATTCGGTTCAGTTTTTTGGTTTCAGATATTTTGTTCACCCCTATCGCAACATTCTCGCTATTAAAAGTTAATTCTTCACTCTTTTTTAAATAAAGAGGTCGAAGATGAAAAATCAAAACTAACGGGGAGGTAAAATTAATTTAACTAGAATGAAGGGGAAATAAAAAATTTTGAGATTCTCCCGCTCTAAAAGATTTTTTCCCACGTATTGAAATTGATCTACTCTCCTATTTTCATTTTCTCCACTAACGCATTTTCTTCTTCTTCAAAAGATTTACACATTTTGCAATTGATTTTTTTTTTTTTTAACGTCTAGATTTATTATTATTTTATTACAAAACTGTTATTTCGACGATTTTACGACGGACAAATCTTCCGTCTTGATCCACGCCAAACGATTATATCTTAACCCACGCTGAAGATTTCTTGTAAACTTATCTCTATTAATCTGCATCCATATTAATAAATCGTATCTTCTGGAATTCGAATCCTAAATATCATGGTGTATAAATATTAATAAATCCTTAACCAAACCATTGGACTAAAGAGCTTCTACTTTTGCAATTGATTAACTTTCCTATCTTCATGCTTTTTTGTTGGCTTCAAAAGTATAGGCTCTTCATTTTCTCCACTACGCATTTTCTTCGTCTTCGTGTGGCTGTTTCTTCTTCTCCTTTTCTTTTGCTGAAACCAAAAACATTGACTAAACGTATTAAAAACATGAAACGTGATGAACCAGACTCAGATCTGTCATTTGTCGGAAAACCCATCCCCATCGAGGAAGCTATGAGTAAATGGCCGTATCGCTACAGATCTTCAAAGCCGAAAGTAACTGTGATAGTTGAACCTCCGGTCGAAGGATAAGATCGAGTCTCTTTCTCTTCTTCGTTTGTTTTCTTATCTTTGTTGTTTATGTCTCCTCTCGTGGTTTCAAATATAGTAGCAATGAAGTGAAAAAACATGTTAAGCATCATTACCAGCAAGCTCTGGTCGATGGAGTTGTCTTGAATCTCGGAGACGATATTTACGTAACGGTACGTAAATGATTGTTTTTCATGATGCATGTGTCATTTAAATAATGATTTAGCTTCACGTCCTTTGTTTTACAATAGATCCAGCTTAAATTATATATCGACCTAATTAGTATATATCTGTTGCGACTTTATATGTTAGTATGTTGTGGTGCTATGTATTTGCATATAACCTAAGTATTATCGATGCAGGCTGAAAAAGAGATGCCACATTATATAGCAAAAATTGTAACACCCGTGAATCAAAAAAAAATTTTTGGTGGTGTGTCGATCGACACAAGGTGTGTGTGTCGATCGACACATGTGTTTTGACTTGTAAAGTGCGAGTCGGGTGTTGTGTCGATCGACATAGGGGAGGTGTGTCGATCGACACAGGTTAATTTCGAACCGACAGGTTGGTTTTTGATCGTTTAGTTTGGCGTCCGGTTTAGAAAACCCTAGGGTTTCGATATAAATGCGTGGGAGATGCATTTTGGCCGAGTTTTTGATAAGAAATCAGAAGGGTTAGAGAGTTATTTGAGATTTTTTTGGGTGATTGATCGATTGAGGCTCATCTTGAGGCTATTGAGCGAGGAGGATCGTTGCTGTGGCCGATTTCGGGTTTAGGAGGACGAAATCCGAAGGGTTATAGGCTGGGCGAGGTTGTTGGGTCTTGTTCTTCGTGTTCATATCGCTTTCATAGTTTTTTCAATCCGATTTCTAGGTGAGTGCGTGACCGTAGGTTTATCTAGGTAAAGCAATCGATAGAATATGATTGTATGCGGTTATGTGGATTAGATTCCGTGTGTTTGTTGGTGAATTCGTGCAGGAGATCGATGGATCGCAATAGGGTTCGAGCCATGAGAGGATAGGCTCGTTCCTTGTTTCTGCGATGCCGTGTCGATCGACACATGTGCATTATCTCGATCAACACCATGGTGGTGTGTCGATCGACACAAGTGTAGTGTGTCGATCGACACCTAGTGGTTGTGTCGATCGGCACAAGGTCCCTGAACTGGTTCACGTTTGATTGTCGTGTATGCTTGTTGTTTGCTCATCCTGGTATTGTATTATTGCTTATGCCTGTGTGTATAACCTGTAGACGGGATGATCGTCTCACTGAGTATTTGTCATAATACTCACGCATCTCTTTTTGCCATGTGATGCTTTTAAAGACAAAGTGTGATCGTGGAATCAAGGCAAGGAAAAGGAGATTATTTAGTGTCTCGGTTGTTTGCCGTTGTTGCATTTTTTAGAATTGCTATGTTTTGTTGAATTGATTTCGTGTTAAGGAAGCGAATTGGTGTTGTTGAATTGAACTGATTAGTTATAGAGTTGTTATTGAATTGGTTTGACTGGGTTATTTGGTTTAGTTATTATTGTTCCGCTGGTTTGCTGTGGTTGTGAATTTAGCATGTTGATAGTTAACATTTATGGAAATGCTAATTCGATGCTATTTAAAAAAAAAAAAACGGGTTGGGTAGTTTCATTTTTGTATATGAGCCCTTATGGTTTTATGGTGGGTGATTGATTGACTGATTGTGTGAATAGTCGATTGATTGTTGTGTGGGGTTTGGAGTCCTTGATCATCTCTTCCGAGCCTTCAATGTGATTCCACGGTATGTGTTTTTGACTTTCTGTTATTCTAGTAGTCTTAATATTCTGCTGGGTAGGGCAAAGTGAGATGGCTAAAGGTACTAGAGGCAGAGGTTGTGGGAGCCGTGGAGGCCGAGGTGGTCGTGGTGGGCGTGGGAGCGGGCAGAGACTTGAGAGTGAGTCTGCTGCCGCGAGTATGGCCCAGGAGATCACGCAGAAGCAGGTGGCTGATTCGTAGGCGTATCAGAAATGGTCTGTGGGTGTGGCCGTGAGTACCAGCGTGAGGGCTGGTGGGGCTAGTGTGGGTCACGGTGTGGCCGGTGTTGAGGTGGGCTCAGGTGGGGGTGGTGCTGCAGGTTTTGCCCAGGACCGAGATGATCGTCTAGCGGGTCTACTACAGTTGATCCTGGAGCGGTTGCCAAGTGGAGCGCTGGCTCAGGGTCAGGCTCTAGGTGTGCAGTTGGGAGTGGATGGTGTTCAGCCGGGAGTGGTTGGTGGTCAGCCAGGTATGGCTGGGGTGCAGCCGGGTGTGGCTGGGGTGCAGCGTGGTATGACTGGTGTGCAGCCGGGTATGGTTGGGGTGCAGCCGGGTATGGCGGTTGCGGAGGAGCTTTCATCCTAACTGAGGATGATGGAGCAGATGTAGAGGATTGGCACCGGGTTCTTCTAGGTGGTGCCAAGCCTGAGGAGGCGGACTTGTGGAAGAGTAGATAAGAGCGGAATTTCCAGTTTCTCAAGTGTCTAGAGGGATACCGGGTGGGTCTAGCGGTTCATTATCTTGACGGTGATGCACATCTCTAGTGGCGAGGTGTGGTGGCTTGGAGAGATCAGGCAGGTATGGCTTGGGAGGATTTTGTGACTCAGCCAACGCCAAGTACTTTCCGAAGGAGGCGGTGGATTGCTTGGAGTTGCGATTCTTGGAGTTGGCTCAATGTGATCGGTCGGTCCAAGAGTTCGATGAAGAGTTCAGTCGGCTTCTGGTGTATGCCGGTCGAGATCTAGAGGGCGAGCAGGCCCAAGTGAAGAGGTTCCTGAGGGGACTTCGATAAGATCTGAGGACTCGCTGTAGAGCGAGTAGGTTTGCCACGAGGGCGGAGCTGGTGGAGACAGCTACTGCGATTGAGGATGACCTGAGAGAGCAGGTTGTGGTGGTTAGTCCACCGGTGCAACAGCAGAGGAGGTCGCATCAGCAGGTGGGTCCGAGCAGAGGCGGTAAGCCTGCGCAGGGAC
This sequence comes from Arabis hirsuta, assembly GCA_964056655.1. NCBI lineage: Eukaryota > Viridiplantae > Streptophyta > Magnoliopsida > Brassicales > Brassicaceae > Arabis > Arabis hirsuta. Next base: position 12,295,150 of record OZ053309.1, on the reverse strand, counting down.
AAAAAAAGAAGTGGGAGAGCACTTAGGAGCCAGTCAAGGTGGTTCGAGTTGCTTCAGGTGTGGGAGTATGGATCACCGGGTAGCGAACTGTCCAAAGAGGACTAAGGCTCGGGATACTCAGGACGAGGCCTGGGATACGCGGATATGCTTTCACTGCAGAGAGTCGGGGGATATCAAGCCCAAGTGTCCTAGACTCCAGCAGATGGCAGTGGCGGCAGTGCAGCCGGTGGCTCAGATTGCAGCTGTACCGCGGGTGTTCACTTTGATGGAGGCAGGTGGTTCCAGCGCCAGACCGATCACTGGTAATTTTAGAACTTGATTTGTTAAATTTTGGTGTTAAATTTTAGTCTGTTTTGGAATTGTGAGTATGTGCTAGAATGTTAGGGTTCTTAGGCACATGGGATTGTGCTGGGACCTTAGTAGTGGGCGGATGTGAGTCCCATGTTTTGTCTGATTCGGGAGCTACGAGTAGCTTCATTACTCTGGAGTGTGCGAAGGGTAGCAATATCCGGAGCGATTCCGGTGAGCAGCCGGGAGTAGTTAAGGTTGCTGGTGGCAGAACGTTAGCTATTTTTGGGCGGGCTCGTGATGTGGGTGTTCTGGTGGAGGGTGAGTTGATGCCAGCAGATCTGATCATTAGTGTGGTGGAGTTGTACGATGTCATTTTTGGGATGGATTGGCTGGATCAGTACATGGTCCATCTAGATTGTCATCGAGGACGAGTAGTGTTCGAGCGAGAGGCGGGGAGGTTGGTTTATCAAGGTGTGAGTTCGACTTCCGGAAGTCTCGTGATTTCAGCGATACAGGTCGAGCAGCTGATTGAGAAGGGTTGTAAGGCGTATTTTGCGACGATAGTGATGCCAGAGACTGTTGGAGAGGTTGCAGTTGGGGATATTCGAGTTGTTTAGGATTTCCAGGATGTTTTCCAGTCGTTGCAGGGATTACCGCCGTCGCGGTCAGATCCGTTTACGATGGAGCTGGAGCCTGGGACGACTCCTATATCCAAGGTGCCTTATCGTATGGCTCCAGCGGAGATAGCAAAGCTGAAGAAGCAGCTGAATGATCTGTTGGGGATCCGGCCTAGTGTTTCACCGTGGGGAGCGCCGGTGTTGTTTGTGAAGAAGAAGGATGGGAGTTTCTGGTTGTGCATCGATTACCGGGGACTTAACCGAGTCATGCTGAAGAACATGTACCCTCTGCCGTGGATATATGAGTTGTTGGATCAGTTGTGAGGGGCTACTTGGTTCTCCAAGATTGACTTGGCTTCGGGATACCATCATATACCGATTGATGAGGCAGATATTAGAAAGACTGCCTTCAGGACGAGGTATGGGCATTATGAGTTTGGGTGATGCCTTTCGGGTTGACGAATGCGCCAGCAGCATTCATGAGATTGATGAACGGAGTGTTTCAGGAGTACTTGGGTGAGTTCGTGATCATCTTCATTGATGATATCTTGGTTTATTTAAGGAGTTCGGAGGAGCACGAGGTTCACGTGAGGTTGGTGTTGGAGAAGTTGCGAGAGCAGAAGCTGTATGCTAAGCTGAGCAAGTGCAGTTTCTGGCAGCGCGAGATGGGTTTTTTTGGCCATGTGGTGTCTGCAGAGGGAGTGTCTGTGGATCCGGCTAAGATTGAGGCTATCAGGGAGTGGCCTAGACCGAGGAATGCCACGGAGATCAGGAGTTTTCTCAGTTTAGCGGGTTATTATCGGAGATTCATCAAGGGTTTTGCGAGTATGGTGCAGGCAATGACGAAGTTGACATGGAAGGATGTCCTTTTTGTGTGGTCTTCAGCTTGCGAGGAGAGTTTGGGGACGCTGACTAGTACACCAGTGTTGGCATTGCCTGATCCGGGCGAGCCTTATGTGGTATTTTCGGGAGTTGGTCTGGATTGTGTGCTGATGCACCAGAGGAAGGTAATTCCATATGCTTCGAGGCAGTTGAGGAAGCACGAGTGCAACTACCCTACTCACGACTTAGAGTTGGCGGCTGTGATTTTTGCGTTAAAGATTTGGCGATCTTATCTTTATGGCGGAAAGATGCAGGTGTTCACAGACCATAAGAGCCTGAAGTACTTCTTCACTCAGCCAGAGCTGAACCAGAGACAGAGGCGCTGGATGGAGTTGGTGGCGAATTATGATCTGGAGATTGGGTACCATCCGTGTAAGGCTAATCTGGTTGCAGACGCGTTGAGTCGGAAGAGGGTTGCTTCGGCTCAGGAGCGGGATTTGGAGGAGTTAGCGAGTGAGCTTATCACTTTGAGATTGTGTGTTATCTCACAAGAGCCGTTGGGGTTAGAGGCAACTAACCAGGCAGACTTGTTGAGCAGGATTCGGGCAGCTCAGGGGTTGATTGATGCTTCTAAGATTGCAGGTTCAGAGTATTTGGTCTCGACGAATGGGACGATACTGGTGAACGGGCGGGTTTGTGTACCCAAAGATTAGAATCTGATTCAAAAGATTCTGAGGGAGGCTCATTCGAGTATGTTGTTGATTCATCCAATAGCGACTAAGATGTACCGGGATCTGAAGCGGTTTTATCACTGGGTCGGGATGAAGATGGATGTAGCTGGATGGGTTGGAGCGTGCAACGTGTGCCAGCTAGTGAATTCTGAACATCAGGTTCCGAGTGGGTTATTGCAGAGTTTGCCTATTCTGGAGTGGAAGTGGGACATGATTGTGGGAGTCTAAACCCGCACAATCAAAACTTGTAGAGACTTTCATAGGGAACTGAATTTCTAGGTTTAAACCAACGCAAACAAACGTAAAGAGAATTCAAAAACTTGTTCTATTGCTCTTCGGAAAGCTTTTAGCGTACAAGTGTTTGTGTATCAATCTTTTTGGATCCCCTTTCTCAAGGGTTATGTACATGTATATATCATAACCTAAGGCGGTTTTGCCTATCCCTAAGTGATAATGGAAATCCCTCATTCTCTTGCGATTTCCATTCTTCCTTAGATTGCTTGTGTCGGTCCTTTCATGGGCCTCGTCACATTCCACTTCGGCCCAGCTTTGTCTAATCAAGACGACATCGGTACACGCCCACATCGGAACCGTCGGCATCATCAGCGCGACTTCGGGACCATCGTACGCCGACATCGGCATCACCATTCTTCGACATCGGGACCATATGTGCCCGACTTCGGTATCACATGAGCTCGACATCGGCTCCATACGTGGTCGACATCGGCTGCACACTCGGTCGACTTCGGCGCCACATGAAATCGACATCGGCTCCAATTCCGCGGTTTCCTTGGCGGAAATAGCGGTCGACTTTGGCGTCACATGTAACCGACATCGACTCCAATTCTTTCGAGCACCAGAACACGCGATGTGCACGACGTCGGAACAGTTTGCATTCTTTAGCTATTTTATGACATGCGTTTTCCAGGGGGAGATTCGACCCCAACAATGATTACCATGGAATTCGTGACAGGGTTGCCGGTGTCGCGAACCTATGATGCTATTTGGGTGATTATGGATCGTCTGACTAAGTCGGCACATTTTTCTGCCATTAAGAAGACCGATGGAGCGACAGTTTTGGCTAAGAAGTATGTGCGGGGGATAGTGAGGCTTCACGGAGTGCCAGCGAGTATCGTGTTAGACAGAGATCCGAGATTTGCTTCAGAGTTTTGGAGAGCGTTTCAGGCTGAGATGGGCACTAAGGTGCATATGAGTACAGCGTATCATCCTCAGACGGATGGGCAGTCTGATTCAGACACTGGAGAATTTGTTGAGGATGTGCATGCTGGATTATGGTGGTCATTGGGCTGATCATCTGAACCTGGTAGAGTTTGCGTATAACAACAACTATCAGGTAAGTATTGGGATGGCTCCATATGAGGCTCTGTATATGAGGCCATGTCGGACACCATTATGCTAGACTCAAGTGGGGAAGATGAGCATGTTTGGTGCAGATTTTGTTCAGGAGACGACGGAGAAGAACCGTGTTTTGAGGCTGAACCTGAAGGAGGCTCAGGATCGGCAGAAGAGTTATGCTGATAAGAGAAGGAAGGAGCTGGAGTTTGAGCTGGGAGATCTGGTGTATCTCAAGGCAGCAATGTTGTGGGGTCCTAACAGATCCATTTCAGAGAATAAGCTAAGTCCGAGGTTTATGGGTCCGTTCAAGGTTGTGGAACGGGTTGGACCAGTTGCTTATCGGTTGGAGTTACCTCAGAGTATGAAGGCTTTTCATAAGGTCTTCCATGTTTCGATGTTGCGAATCTGTCTGCATGAGTCTGAGGAGGTGTTGGCTAGGATTCCGGAGGATCTTCAGCCCAACATGACGTTGGAGGCGAGACCGGTGAAGATTCTTGAGAGGAGAGTCAAGGTTCTGCACCGGAAGAGGATACCGTTGTTGAGAGTCCTGTGGGACTATGATGGTGTTGAGGAGGAGACTTGGGAACCAGAGGCGAGGATGAAGGCAAAGTTCTCGAAGTGGTTCGAGAAGCAAGTGGAGGCTTGAGTTTGTCTTTTTTGGTTTTCAGTTTCTTTGATAGTATGTGGCTATGTTTTGTTATGTATTTCGGTTAGTGTTGTAACGATTTACATTTTTGGAGATTTAATAAGATGAGTATTCCTTATTAAATGTGTTATGAGACGTGGGTTCTTATGGTTGACTGGTAGGTGATGAGTTTTGATGAATGGTGGGGTGTCATGTGTAGGTCTAGCGATAGAAGTTTTATAGGAGTTAGAGCTCGTCTATTGGCTAGGGAGCTAGAAATAGAAGTTCTAAGTGAGTAGGACTGCCTATTTTCTGGTGAGGCTAGGAATGGAAGAGCTATGCGAGTTAGAGCTTGTCCATGTCCTAGGAGGAGTATCTGGGGATGGAAGTTCTATGTGAGTTACGACTTGTCTATTCCTTAGATGGCGCTGGGAAATAGAGGTTTTATGTGAGTTAGAACCTGTCTATTTCCTAGGGAGAGTCTCGAAAGAGGTTTTATGTGAGTTAAAATTGTCTTTCCAGGGACTCTATGGAAACACCCATGGTGGTTGGGTTGTTTCGGGTGACCTAGTGATTGGTCACGTATGTGATGATATTCCGGGTTGGAGATGTCATGATGACGCCACGGAGGCGATTCCGATCGACAGGTGCTTATGATGCACGTTTCAGAGTATTGCTCCAGGAGACGGTGTGTTTCCTGCATACATGAGGGATAGTGGGCCTCTCAAGGGGATAGTGGGTTCCCTACATATACTCGGGAGATTGTGGGTCTCTCTGGGGGACGGTGGGTTCTCTACATGTAATTTCAGGGATAGTGGGTCTCTCGAGGGGATAGTGGGTTCCCTGCATACCGTAGCTCAAGGGTGACGATCCTGCGAGTAGGTGTGATATATATGTGTATGAGTTATGAGTATGAGATATGAGTAGTAGCGTCTGAGCGTGGTCGTAAGTATGAGATTGGATGAGCTTCAGGGATCGGGAGTGGTCTCAGGTGGTGCTGATCAGGTGGGTCAGGAGTGGGTATGTGGATGTCTAGTCTAGGGTTTTTACTTGCGTTTGGTACCTTGGTACAGATGACCCTGGTAAACATATATCGCGTCTTGGTCGTGCATGTTCTTGTGATTGTTGCGCGATCAATTGGTCCAATTCCGGGTCTACGATTGGTTGGGCATGTTCTTGTTTGATTGTTGTGCGATCAATCGGGCAGACCTAGTCCGGATCAGGAAACCTTGCATTCTGGGTGTTTCTGGGCGAAGCTGGTCGGGTTTCGGATGGGAGTGTTAGCCTTAGTGGGATGGGTTGGGTGATTCGAGTGTGATCTCGAGTGGTGCTGGTCGGGTTTTGGACAGGAGTGTGACCGTAGTGAGACGGTGTTGCGTAATTTGAGGACGAATCCATGTTAGTGGGGGAGAATTGTAACACCCGTGAACCAAAAAAAAGATTTTTGGTGGTGTGTCGATCGACACAAGGTGTGTGTGTCGATCGTCACATGTGTTTTGACTTGTGAAGTGTGAGTCGGGTGTTGTGTCGATCGACATAGGGGAGGTGTGTCGATCGACACAGGTTAATTTCAAACCGACAAGTTGGTTTTTGATCGTTCGGTTTGGCATCCGGTTTAGGAAACCCTAGGGTTTCGATATAAATGCTTGGAAGACGCATTTTGGCCGAGTTTTTGATCAGAAATCAAAAGGGTTAGAGAGTTATTTGAGATTTTTTTGGGTGAATGATCGATTGAGGCTTGTCTTGAGGCTATTAAGCGAGAAGGATCGTTGTTCTGACCGATTTTGGTACCTTGACAACGGTGTTAGCAACCATATGACAAGAGATAGGAGATATTTTAGTGCCATTGATGAGTCAATCACTGGTAAAGTGCGTTTCGGTGATGATTCTCGCATTGACATCAAAGGGAAAGGATCGATATCCTTCACTGATATGAACGATGAGCCTAGTGTGAAAACTAATGTCTACTTCATTCTGGATTTAAAGAGCAACATCATTAGCCTTAATCAAGCCACTGAATATGGTTGTGACATAAGGATAAGAGGAGAAGTTCTAACTATGCATGACCGTGATGGAAAATTGTTAGTCAAGGCTAATAGATCAAGAAATCGTTTGTATAAAGTCCGCATGGGAATAATGAACACTCCGCGCCTACACCTAACAAAGATTAGTGAATCAAACAGATGGCATGCGAGAATGGGCCACGTAAACATTGATACAATAAATTTGATGATACAAAAAGATCTTGTTCAAGGAATTCCCAAAGTAATCATAAAGACGAAAACCTGTGGATCATGTTTACTTGGAAAGCAAACTAGATGTGCGTTTCCTAAAGCCACTTCAACAAAGTAACCAAGACACTAGAACTCATGAGATCTCTACGGGGCAATAACACCAAGCACTGCAGTTGGAAACAGGTACATCTTCGTACTCGTTGATGATCATTCTAGATATATGTGGACGAGTTTGCTAAAGGAGAAAGGAGACGCCTTCGAAAAATTCAGAAGGTTTAAGTCTTTAGTTGAACAAGAATCACGAAATAGGATAAACTTTTCGAATAGATAGGGGAGGAGAATTCGTATCTCAAGAATTCAATAACTACTGCGACACCGTAGGCATAAGAAGACATCTCACTGCTCCGTATACCCCTCACCAAAACGGTGTTGTTGAAAGCCGCAATCGAACCCTCATGGAGATGACAAGAAGCATTATGAAGCACATGTTCATTCCAAATCGTCTTTGGGGAGAAGCAATATGACACTCGACATACCTCCTAAACAGAATATCAACAAGAGCACTTAAGGATAAAACTCCATACGAGATGTTTAGAGAAAGAAAACCTAACCTTAGTCATCTTCGCATATTTGGGTGTATCGCGTATGCTAAAGTTGAAAAACCACAACTGAAGAAACTAGAAGATAGATCTCATATGCTTGTTCATCTGGGAACTGAACTAGGATCAAAAGCATATCGACTTCTTGATCCAAAATTGCAGAAAGTAGTGGTAAGCCGAGATGTTATGTTTGATGAGACTAAAGGATGGAACTGGAACCGGACTGAAGCAGAACAGATTGGAACTTTCAGCATCACTCTTGGAGAGTTTGGCAATCGAGGAATACAAGAAGTATAAGAGAACTTTGAGATCGAGCAAAATAATATGGAAGAGACCGTTGATGTAGAAAATGAAGCAGTGAATCAAGAGCAAGAAGTAGAGCAAGAAACAGAGCATGAAACAGAGAGTTTTTATAATCATGATCAATCATCAGGAGTCATAAGAAGAAGTGAGAAACAGACATCAAAGCCTAAATACCTCAAAGATTATGTCTTACTCGCGGAAGAGGAAGGAAAAATACTTCTTCTATGTTTGAATAACGAGCCTAGATACTTCAACGAAGTAAAAGATTCCAAGGAATGGATGACTGCATGTAAAGATGAGATCAATTCCATCAAGAAGAATCAAACATTGAGTCTAGGGGATCTTCCAAGTGGAGCAAAACCGATTGGATTAAAGTGGATATTTAAGATCAAACGAAATTCTGATGGAAGTATCAATAAGTACAAAGCTCGACTTGTTGCAAAGGGATATGTACAATATAACATGGAGTTGATTTAGATGAGGTTTTTGCTCCAGTTGCACGGCTCGAGACAATACGGTTACTCATCAGTCTTGTGGCATCAAACAATTGGGAGATACATCATCTTGATGTTAAAACAGCGTTTCTTCATGGAGAGTTAAAGGAAACAGTCTATGTCATACAACCAGAGGGACTTGAAGAAAAAGGATGTGAAAACAAGGTTTACAAAGTCAATAAAGCTTTGTATGGATTAAGACAAGCTCCTAGAGCATGGAACAATAAATTGAACCAGATTCTGCAAGAACTCAAGTTCAACAAATGTTCAAAGGAGTCGTCAGACTATCGCAAGGTTATAAGCAATGATCTTCTTGTTGTGGCTGTTTATGTGGATGATTTGTTTGTCACAGGAACAAACAAGATGATTATCGAAGGTTTCAAGGGAGAGATGGCCTCTAAATTTGACATGAGTTATCTTGGTAAGTTGACATATTATCTTGGGATCGAAGTGTGTCAACATGTTGAAGGAATAACATTGAATCAAGAGCGGTATGCATTAAAAATCTTGGAGGAAGCAGGAATGGAGAATTGTAATCTGGTTCACACACCAATGGAGTCTGGTCTACAGTTATCCAAATCAGAAGAAGAAAAGGAGATCGATGCTACGAGATATAGGAAGAATGTTGGTTGTTTTCGTTACTTGCTTCATACGAGACCTGACTTATCATATTGTGTAGGAGTGCTAAGTCGATATATGCATAGTCCCAGAGAGTCTCATGGAGCAGCGATGAAACAAGGTCCGAGGTACTTACAAGGCACTACCAAGCTCGGCCTAACATTCAAGCGTGTGAACTCAGGGATACCGAGGCTAATAGGATATAGCGACAGCAGTCACAATGTTGATGCTGATGATGGAAAAAGCACATCCGGTCACATCTTCTATCTAGGTGAGAGTCCAATCTCTTGGTGTTCACAGAAACAAGAGACTGTTGCATTATCATCTTGTGAAGCCGAGTTTATGGCTGGTACCGAAGCAGCAAAGCAGGCGATATGGCTTCAGGATTTGCTTAGTGAGATCACTGGTTTATCGTGTGAGAAAGTGGTCATACGAATTGACAATCAATCAGCAATTGCTCTCACTAAAAATCCAGTGTTTCATGGCCGGAATAAGCACATACACACAAGATATCACTTCATAAGAGAATGCGTCGAGAATGGCCAAATTGAAGTGGAACATGTTCCTGGGAATGAGCAAAAGGCGGATATACTAACGAAGGCTCTAGGACGGATCAAGTTCAAAGAAATGAGAGATCTTATTGCTGTGTATGATGTGGCAGAAAAGGACTTCAAGCTTAAAAGGAAGAATGTTGACTTAAGCTTGGAGAAACAAGCTTGAAGAAAAAAGGAAATAGACAAATCATAATTAAGTTGTGTTTCCTAAAGAGTTTAGAAAAAGTTATATTTAGGAGTTATCTAAATACAAGTGTTATTCTAATAGAATTAGGATTTGTCATCGTCTTTTGATGCAAGGGTGTTGCATTGCTAATGAGTTTTGAGAGAGATTATTAAGTTGTGAGAGTTTTAGGTTTTGAGTTATTTTCCTAAAGCAATAAGAGAGTTATTCTTATATCTTGTGTTCTTATTAATCCTCTTTGAAACTATAACATTATCAAATACATGTTTTCAGTTTAAAACGATTAGAAAAACAGTTATAAAAATGTATCACTAATATGTTATCTTCATGATATCCATTGCAAGAAAAAACATGTTTTAACATGAAGAATCAAACTAATGTAGCAAACTAAAAAGAAAACTTAATACTAGTTTAATTTTATTAAAATCAAGTGGACAATGGTCGACTGAAAAAAAGAAAAAGATTAAATGTTAAACTAACAAATATTAGATAATTTGGTTTAACTTATTTTAGTGGGCTTGTATTTATTTTATATGTACTTGTGATGAATTTTCTTAGGCTAATATGTTTTAGTGTTTAATAAATTTAGTGGGATACATTTGAAATAGTGGATTACACTTGAATTAAAATTGGTTAGGGGTCAATATTTTGTTTTGGTTGGGGTCAACGTAAAATATTTAACAAAAGTTAAACCAATTTTGAAAATTCTATGGGTGTCAATTGAACCCCCTAATTACATACTACCTCCGCCACTGCATGAATCTCTCTCTCATGCTGATATATGATCTCGTTTGTGTTCTTTGTTGTATTCCCTAGGTAATCGAAGGCCATGCACACCGTGTGCAAGAAAAGAGAGTATTCCTCTCGTTTGGTCCGGTGTAAAGATTGTTCAAGTATCACAAATATTCTGAATTCAGTGGTGCATGAACGTTTCATGATTTGACTGTTGGCTTAAGCTTGAAGCCAATATTAAGAATAAAAGAAAGTATGTTTAGGAGAAAAGCTAAATATACATTTATAATTAGGAGTCATCTAATTATGTCTTGTTTCCTTTTTGTTGTTAGAAACAGTTTTCCTTTTCTTTATCTATATATGGAGATGCTGGGTTGTAGCATCACATAAGAAGTGTGATTGTGAGAGAACAAAGAGAGCTTAAGTTTTGAGAGATTTTCTTAAGCAAATAAAGAGAGTAATTCTTTTAATCTTTGTTCCTTTAAAAACAATATTGACTGATTTCTTACGAATGTATTTAACACTTTTTATTACAACAGATTGTCTCAGGGACCGAGGAGAGAATCATACCGCAATGTGATTTCTACTATGATATGAAATATGAGCTGCCAGACATGACTTTTTCCAATGCAGACGATGGTACTTGAATTTTTATTGCCCATAGTTTAACTAGTTTCCTTTTAACTTTAATTAAAGTTAGCTTATGGGACTATCCTAGAACTTTATATATATATATATATATGAGCCCGATTTGATCTAAGTTTAGCCATATCAAGTTTGGTTTATGTATTTTATCATTCATATCTCTATTAACGTTCTTCATAAAGAAAACTGATGATTTCCGTCTTGCTAAAAAATCCCAACACAGATCATTGTGATGAACTATCAACAGTTTCAAGTGAATGTGACTCAACTTGCATTACAAATCCCCAAAAGAATGAAAAATTCTTATTGGATTTATATTCCGGCTGTGGCGCTACGTCCACAGCGCTTTCGATGGGTGCTTCCTTGTCCGGCGTAAAATTGATCACGGTAAACATCTTGTCATGAATACACATGCTTCACATTGTTGCTAGTGTGAAATGTGTGACACATAAATTTTTTGTTGTATTTGAGTAAGATTTACTTTGCTCTTTTTGATTTTGCAGAAGTGGGCAGTAGATCAACAAATTCGCTTGTGATAGTTTGAAACGTAATCACCCTGAAACTGAGGTAGATCTTTAATCGTGTTTTTTTTTGTATAGTGTGTTTGGAAAGTAGATTCAATCTCCACACATATGTAGGAACCGCGAAAACCGAAATGAGAAATCCGAATGAAATACGAACACGAATTAAAAAGAAGAAGAAAACTCGATCTTAAAACGAACACAGAGTCGAGATTGCTCTCTTTCCTTAATTCAGAAAATTGCCCGTAGTGTGGCGGTTTAATACGATTACGAATCCCATGATAAAACCGTGAGTAAAACGATTTGCAACACTCAAAATCGTAATCTGACGAACAAGATATCGATGTATACTCTCGAGACTTACTTTGTGGGAGATTTGGAGTTTGAATTTCTAGGTCGAAAATTCTGAGAAACATTGGAGAAGATGAAGATGCGGGACTCGGTTTATAAAACCGAAGAAGGGATCAGTTACCCAATTGGCCAGTCGCAACTGTTGGGTTATAAAATTGTGGCCCGAAAATTGGTTAATTGGACCAGAAAATTTGGGCTGAAACTTAATAAAAAATTTTCCCAAAAAGAATAATCTTGATGGACCTTTGGTCTAAGCCCACGCCGAGCCGAGCGAGCGGCGGCGCACGTGTGATTCCATTTCTCACATGCATCATGCACCATGCTACTCATTTGTAAACACGATAAGAGAGGGTAATATATATACCACTCAAGTCTTTTCTCTCTTAGCAATGTGAGACTTTAATAACTGTGTTGACTTTAAGTGTCACACACATCACACTTTGATCTCACATTTCTCATTCACTAATATTTCAATTTTAACTTATGAGCATTCCAAGTTATAGTCCAAACTGCAAGTTTTCCAATGAACTCATAATCCAGTAATTCCGGGCAACGACCTTGCCGGAAAAGTGACGAAAATCACTTGTTAAATTTTTGTTGCAACAACATATAACCAATTGATTTTGGACACTGAGCAGGTGAGAAACGAAGCTGTCGAAGACTTCCTAAAATTGCTCAAAGAATTTAGAAAGCTATGCCAAATGTTATCACTTGTTGCCAGTACCGAGCCAATAGAAACTGATAGTGATTTGGAAGATGAAGAAGAAGATGGCCACGAAAATGATGGTGCAGTTTCTTGCCATAAAAGGTTATGAATTTCAACCAGAAGAATTTGAGGTAGGAGAGTTCCTTGCCATTTGTTTTGGAGATCCCAAAGGACTAAAGGCATCTGCACTTCATCTTAAGGTACAATTTTCTTGACTATAAATCAGAATAATATCCATAAGATGTAATTCAAACATTAGTTTTTCACTCTCAGGTGCGTTGGAAAGGTTATGGTAATGAGGAAGATACATGGGAGCCTTATGATGGATTACGGTAACTATTCCATATTACTCTATTTTGCTTCTTTATGTTGATGCTTTATCGTCATTGATATGGTTTACTTTATATTTACATGCAAAGATAAGTTAAAGGAGTTTGTGACAAAAGGGTTTAACTCTAACCTATTGCCCCTTACATGTATGATCTTTACCTTCTTTGTTTTTTTTATCAATGCTTACTACATATTTGATGAATAAAACAAAATCTATCTTGTTAACAGAGGATATTTATCATTTTAAATAATTTGTGTTTGGTTCATAAATCCTTTGAATTTTTGTGGTTTTCTATAACTTTGGTCTCTTCAAATTTTTGTTACTTTTTTAGGGTGATGTTCATTTTGTGTGTGGAGACCCTCCGTGTCAAGGGGTTAGTGGCTTTAACCGTTTTAAAATTGAAGATGAACCGCGTAAAGATAAAAAGAACAAGCAAATGTTGGTTTACATGGAGATCATCGACTACGACTACTTGAAGCCAAAGTATGTGCTCATGGAAAATGTTGTCGACCTTTTAAGGTTTTCAAAGGGGTTTTTGGCGCTTTCCACTGTAGCTCGTCTGGTAGCGATGAACTACTAGACAAGATTAGGCATGATGGTTGCGGGTTCTTATGGTGTTCCTCAACACAGAAACAGAGTTTTCTTATGGGGCGCTCAACCAACATAGGTAATATAATTGTTACATAGTAGTTAGTATTGATATCTTGTTTTAGAAGTTTTGATCTTTATGGCTCTTTCATAATGTGGTTATACAGAAACTGCCCTCATTCCCTTTGCCCACTCATGAGGTTCCCAACAGAATTTAAAGACCGAAAGAATTCAAGGCAAGTAATTTTTGTTGAAGATGGTTGTACGCTAAATCTCATATACTCGTGTACTATTGTTGCATTGCTTATTCATTTGTTGTAAATGCAGAAATTACAAGTGGGACATAGCCAGCAACATCCTGTAAGCCTCTTACCCTTGAAGATGCAATACGTGATCTCCCACCAATGTCTATTTATAGTTCATTTTTGTGCTACAGGCGAAAAACTGTGAGGAACAAGATAAAAGAACCTATGAGACCATACCCAAGACAGAGTTCCAGAGGTTCATCAGACTTGCAAGAGCTGGTGAGAATCTTAAACTTGGTAGATCTGACATTAACACTTACCTAATATTAACGAACATTCTTTTTTTAGAGACAATAATCCACATGGATGGTGGAGATGCTTCACAGTCGCGCATTTTGTTCGAGCATCAGCCCTTAAATTAACAGCTGACGACTCTGAACGTGTTAGTAAGATTCCAAAGAAGAAGGTGTGACTATTTTTTGGTGTTTTATTTTATAGTAATTTGCTTCAAAGCATTCAACGTGTATAATTAATAATCTCTTGTTCGTGTTATTGTATTCTCATATTGCTACAGAGTGCTAACTTCAGAGACTTGCCTGGTCTTATAGTTAAAAACAACATAGTAACTTTCGACCGTTCTATGAAGCGACCAAGACTGAAATCTGGAAAATATCTGAATCCATTCCCAGTCTTATGATATTTCAGCTCTGATTCTTTTGCAACAATCCTTTATGGCATGGCTTGTGTTTTTCCTTAGGTTCCTAATTACGCAGTGAAATTCCTCAATGGCACATCTAAAAAGTGATTTTCTCTAACTAATCTTCAACTCTTGGAAGCTATTTTCATTACCTGATAATGATCAATTCACTAAAAATAACTCATCTGCTATTTGAATGTCAGGCCATTTGGTAGATTGTTCTGGGACGAGATAGTTAATACGGTTGTGACTCGGGCTGAGCCGCATAACCAGGTAAGTTTTGTTTTTCTTTTTATACACATTTCCATGCTTTTTGTGTGCCCCATTTTTGTATTCTTTAGTGATCCTCTTTGTCATTAAAACACTGGTTTCTGCTGTGCGTAATCCATCCGTCGCAAAATCATGTGTTGACTGTCCGTGAGAACGCCAGATTACAAGGGGTTCCTGATTTTTATAAGCTATGTGGCAAAATAAGGGAAAAGTAAGTCCATAGTTCCTGCTCCTTTACAATCATGTTTCTTGATTTTGTTGCGTTGGTGTTCTGCTTTCGTTTTCTGATATGAAAAAATGGGGTTTGCATTTGAATTTTGCAGATACATCCAGGTCCGGAATGGGTGGCTTTTCCTGTAGGGATTGCTTTAGGATACACTTTCGGGTTGGCGAGTCAAGGACTGTCCGATGATGAGCCAGTAACAAAACTCCCCTTCAAGTTTCCTTAATGTCTGCATGGAAATGGAGAGGAGCATTCTGATTGAGAAGGTAAAGAAAAAACAAGCAGTGTTTTTTGTCACATCTCCATCTCTCAAGGTTTGTCTTCTCATGATCTTACCGAAAGAGATGCAAAATGGAAGGAAAAAAACTATGAAGATTCATTTTTAATTTGGTTTTGTCTTTGATTAGTTTCATCAGGAACTTCTGTTCTTGCTAATGGCCATGTGGGTCTGATTTTAGCTTGCAAGACATTTTTATTTATTTTGGTTTTAAGAACTTGCACAATTATGGTCAAGTATTGGTTACATCATCTATTTGGATGCATATGCTTTAGATTAGGACCAAACACAAACACAAACTTAGGCATTGGGCCAAGTTCATTAACCAGATTTCTGACAATACCTAAGAAGTATGATTAGCCTCCTTTTTGGAGTGGTTCCAGCAATTTCATGAGAGAGGCTACAACCTTCTAAAACATAATTAAAAACTTCATTGTTTGTTGATAACACAGGGGCATGACCAAAACACAACCGTAACCTTGTTTCGGACCGTAACTGTACCGTTTTAAACCATAATCACACCCGTAACTTTTTAACACGGTTAAAAACCGTAACCGTTAACCGTAAAAATATATTAGTTATGGTTAACAATTTTTTTTAACCGTAACTATTTGTTAACCGTAACCGTATAAAAACCGTCGGTTAACCGTAAGGTTGAAAACTTAAATTTTTTATCCGTAACCTTTTTTAAATTAAAATTAAATATACCCATAACTAATTAGTTATGTATGATTAAGTGATTAGCATGACGTAGAAAAATTATGTGGAATTAATATTATGGAATTAATATTATTGACTCCAAATCTTAAAATATTTAGAAAAATAAAAGCACTATTAACTAAAATGTTTTTAAGTGAACGTGCTAAATAAAATCAATTATATTTCTAACAAGTATATGTAATACTCAAGCACATCAATTTTACATAAAACAAATAAGATTAGAAAAGAAGAATAGTAGGTCGTGGATGACTGGATGGAACTAAGTCATAGCGTGGTCCATGAATGCAAAACAATTCATGGCCTCTAACTAATTTTGTGAGAAGATCGTGTATTAGGCTATATTTTAGTTAAATTAAAAAAAATTAATTAAATTTTAAATAAAGTGTAGCCGTTAACCAACTAGATTAGAAAGAATAACTGATTTTGACTTAGCTAGTGAAGATAAACTAGCCGTTTGTTTTTAAAATTAATTCAGAAAATTTCAATGATTTGTATGGTTTGTTGCCACATTTTTAGTAACCAAGTCTTATATATATAGTGTTTCATGCGTGCATGTAAATTTATCTCAACACAGACAAGAACTAACACCACTCATTTTTCTTCTATCCGATCTTGCTTCTTTATTATAATTTCCAGTTCTTTTTTATTTTGTTTGATAATGTCTTCCGGCTCGTTTTTTTCAAACCTCGGTACCGAAAGAGAAGATATTCATATACCAACCATCAACTCTCAAGAAAATGCAACTCAAGAACAACCTAACATCAACTCCGAAAAGCAGCGTGCAAATGGTTCAAATATGTTTAAGGTACACTTTCGAAAAGAAAAAATTAACGGAGAGATAAAAGCATGTTGTAATTATTGCAATAAAAATTTCTTTTGGAAATCAGGTTCAGGATATGGAACATATAAGTATCATTTACATAAGATTCATCCTGAAAAATTTGATGGACAAACCAACCAAACTCTTAATGCTAGTTCTTCTAATCTTTCGTCTTTTCGTTATTCTGACAAAAAGAACCGAGAAGAATTAGCAAAATGTGTTGCGGTTGACCATCTTTCATTTAGTTTTGGTGAAAATTTGGGTTTTAATAGTTATTGCAAAAATACTTTAAATCCTCAAGCTAAAAGAGTTCCACGAACTACTCTTACTCGTACTTTAAAAACACTTTATCGAAAAACAAAAAATGATTTACAAAATTTGTTTTCTAATTTTGATAATAAAGTTTCAATATGTTGTGACATTTGGAGTGATCATTGGCAAATTCATCATTATATGGGTATTACATGTCATTGGATTGATAGTGATTGGATTATCCAAAAAAGAGTTATTGTTTTTCGAGTTTTTGATGAAAAACATACCGCTGATAATATTTTTAAATTAATAAAATTTATTTTAGAAGAATATAATTTAACAACCAAAATATTTTCTATTTCATTTGATAATGCATCGGCTAATACTTGTTCGATTTATGAATTAATAAATAATTGTAGTCCTATTTTAGGTGGAAAATATTTTCATGTTCGGTGTATTTGTCATGTTTTAAATTTATGTGTCTAAGATGGTTTATTAATTTCTCAAAATAATATTGTTTCACCAATCAAAAAAGCTTTGAATTATTTATGGGGGCATCCACAATTGATGAAACAATGGTTCCGATTTTGTAAAATGCATAATGTACGTCCTAAAAGGTTTTCTCGAGATGTTCCTACTCGTTGGAATTCAAATTACGATATGCTTGTTGATTCAATTGGTCATAAAGATTTATTGTGTAGTTTTATTCAACAAAATTGTAGTTCTTTAACTTTGTGGCCAACTCATTGGGATGATTGTAGTGCTCTTTTAAAATTATTAAAATGTTTTAATGATGCAACATATATATTATCTGGTGTTTATTATCCTACTAGTCATTTACTTTTGTATGAATGTGTTAATATAGCTGATGTGATGCATGAACACGAGAACAATATTATTTTGTCACTATGCATTAAAAATATGAGAGAAAAATGGTTAAAGTACTATGAGGAAATTCCACCTCTTAATTTGGTTGCATCGGTTTTTGATCCTAGAACTAAAGTAGATGGTGTATCTGATTATCTCATCACATATTATAATTTATTACATTTACCTGATAGTGTTAGTGTTTCAAGCATTATTTCTGATTTAAAAGAAGATATAGAAAATTTATATGATGAATATTGTAGAGTATATAGCCATGTGACACCACAAGTAGCTGAATCATCTATATTAAATGATATGTCATCAACATCTACACTAAGTCTTGCAGAAAGGATGAGACGACAAAAAAGACAACGACCATCAGGTAATAATTCCGAACTTCAAAAATATTTATCTACTAATTTTGAGTTTATTGATGAAGATGCAGGTAACAACTTTCAAGTCATTCAATGGTGGAAAAATCATCAATCTCATTATCCGATTTTAGCTATAGTTGCAAAGAACATTCTTTCTTCACCAGTTTCTATGGTTTCTGTCGAACGTGCTTTTAGTATGGGAGGTCAAATTTTAGATGAAACTCGATCAAGAATGAGCCCAGATTCTCTCGAAGCCCAAGCGTGTCTTGATGATTGGACTAGAGCTCAATATAGACAACAAGAATACATTCGAGACAATGAAGAAGAGTTAGAAAATATTGATAGTGACGTATTTTCAACGAGATCCGAAGATAGTGATTAACATTTTTTTTATAGAGTAATATTTTCTTTTTGTTTGAGATTATTTTTTTTTATTTGGAGTTTTTTCACAATTTTTATTTTATCTCTACTAATATAAATCATTTTACAGTATTAAATGTTAGTTATTTGTTTTCATTTTTATTCTATAATTTATCCACCCGTGAATTGCTTACAATTTTTTATAAAAATAATCTATTTAATTTTCATTCATATTTAACAGTTTTTTCACGAACTAAAAGTATATGTATAATTATTACGGTAACAAAAATATTTGGTGGCAAAAACTTAAAACTCTTAAAGATTTGGTGGGAAACAAAAGTTTTAAGTTCAATAATTTTTTTTAGATCCCATAGTGGAGCAAAAAAAATGATTTTTAGAATTTTTGATTTGTTATATCCTCTATATATTAAAGGAGAAGCATTTTTGGATTAATTTGTTTAGGTGTAAAGCTCTCAAATTTTTTGGAGTTTTTAATTAAGAACTAAATCCTATTATTAATTCTCTACTATACTATTACCCAAACACTCCACATTCCTATTAATTATGTACTATACTATTATTCAAACACTACACAATCACACAATTCTTCCAACCAAAACAATTTTTTTGATTTGTTTAAAAAATGAAAATAAAAGAAAGTTTACTATTAATATTCACTTACTCTTATAATTTACCTTAAACCTATAAAATTCAATTCATATTTGTAATATTTTATTTTGTATATTTGATCCATAAACCATATTTTTGAAGACTATGATATTAAATAAATACATTTCATAAATAAGTGATATATATTGACTAAAAACTAAAAATTTGTTGTTTTCAATGATTTCACGGGTGAGATACATTTCTATACAAAATAATTACAAAATTCATATAAATAAATGAGTTTTACATTTCGTATAATAATTTTTCCAATAACTATAGATGATTTTTAAACTAAAACTATATTAGTTTTACTCGCGTATCACATTATCCCGCGTATAACGCGGGTAATTATCTAGTAAGAAAATTACAAGATCATCTATAGCTTTTATAACTTTTCACACACAAACAAAATAACGTTTGTTTAATTTTAATACCATTCTAATTTCTACTTTTAAAACATATTAAAGAATGAGTTATAATTTTTTCTTTCAAAACTTTTTCACTTGTTTTTTATCATTCAATTTTGAAAAGTATTATAATTATAACCTTAATATTAACCGTATTGTAATTATAAAATACTCGTAACCGTATTAAATCGGAACCGTATCAACCGCAACCGTGTCTAACCGTAATCGTTTTAACCGTATATTAAATAGTTACGGTTAAGGTTAACCAAAAATTATAACCGTAACCGGTGGTTAAATAACCATAACCGCAATAACCGTAACCGTGGTCATGCCTTTTTAACCTTATATAACTACTGCAAGTGCACAGCAAATCGAAGTAGTAAATCAGGGATCGAATCCACGAGGACCAAGTATCACACTACGAATCTCAAGAGTGAAACTAAGCTAAGACGAAAATATGATTTTGAATTGCAAATTGAAAACAAAAATAGCAAATAAATCGATGTAAATTTATGGATTAAAAGCTTTAGACTTTAGGACATTCGTAGGAAATCAAAGATCATGAACCAGACAATTATTTAAGAGACAATTAAGCGCAGTTTCGAACTCAAACATGAAGATATAACTAATCCACTGTCATGGTATCAGAGACTTTATCTAGCAACCTAGAATTCTAAACTGTCGTTTGAACCTAGAATTCTAGACAAGCATTAACGAGCAGGTTTGATATGTTCACAAATTGCCTTAGCATCAGCTTTCGTTGGCTAAGGACAATTTGCTCACTTATGTTCTATCAAGCAATCTATAACACTTTTGATGAATAGATTAAACCTTATATCAAAGACTAAGTGATCAATTTAGCCTAAGCAGTGAGTTCAACGATAGGTGAAAACAACATATGATAAAACCCTATCTATATCTGATTCAATGATAGATTTCTTTGAAACTCTAAAACCTAACTAGAAAACTACTCATGTATGATAGAAATCAAATCAAGAGAAGAATTTATGGAAGAAAATATGAAATCAATAAATAAACAAGAGGGTTCAGAAATCTTCTCCAAATTGTCAGTAGGGTTCAGAGATCTTCTCCCAAAAGCTTAGAAACAAAAAGTATGGATAAATTACAAGGGTTTCCTAAAAATTGGCTGAAACCTAGAATTAATAGGCTAAATCACGTTTTTGGTTCAAACCGAGTCAAAATAGAAAAATCTGCAATTTCCTTAATTTCCAGCAAACTGGTCGGTTAAGGCAGACTGACATGTCTTCACTAAAACTCCCATAACTTTCGATCCCACCGTTGGAATAACTTTATATTACTTCCAAATGAAAACTAACTCGACTATCTATTTCGTGCTCAAATTTCAGCTCGATCCAATGGCGGAAAGTGACTCAAAGAATGCCAAACTTCTGATCATTTTCTGCTCCTTTTCTTCTAATCCTTGCTATTTTGCTTTAGACTCCATCCAAACGTGTTTAAACCTGAAAAGACTCTAAAGACATAGAAAAGACTCAAAAAACCTTTGAAAACATTGGTTAGAATGTGTCAAAAACGCAATACATCATTTGTTTTTGTGATGAATTAGTACATTTGCCAACACGTTTCTTAGTTGTCTTAAATGAGTCGCAAAATTTTCTTTACTTGGCCTAGTCACTATTTTTTTGTGCAACTCCAACAGGAGTAGGAAACAAGAGTTTCAAAACGTCTGTCTATTTCGGTAACACACTTGATATTTTCTTGTACATGTCCTCACAAGGAACTTTCACTCACAAGAACATCCACTTGAAGATTGTTCCGAGATTACAAGATTTTCTCACATCTTCATAGAGATACAATAACAAAAAAATAAAAGAGATTGTTCCCTCTCTACACGACTCTATGTAAAACGTTTTTCAACTCTTGCTATGTTTTCTGTTCCGAATCACTTAATTACCCACGTAGAGTATCAAATACCATATCCCTTGGATTTTAACTTGCGATGCTTCCGATTTGGGCCTTCTCCAAATTCAGTTTGGTCCACTATCGAAACCCGTTAAAACCCGTCTGCTATATCCACTTGTAGATGCAAGAAAATTTTAGGTGATACCATATTTTTAAAAATATCTTTTTTTGTTTTTTTTTTAAATATCTTGTTCCCAAAATATCATAACTATTAATAATAACACAAATTCAATCTTACAATAACTCAAAATCTTTTCATAATAAGAGAAATCTGAACTTTAAATTAGAAAAAGAGAACTCATTTCTTTTGTCAACCTGAAAAATAGAATTGAAACATGATAGTTTGATTTGATTTGATTTGTAATTTAGTTAAGATAAACATATAGTTTCACGTAATAATATGTCTTATTATTACTTATTTTTAAACAATTATTTTAGAATATTTCTCTAAGATCTTTTGGTTAGAGCCTAGACAATCCATAAAGAGATTCTCTTGCTTAATAGCAAAATATAATTTGAGTGGAGCGCATGCTTAATATCACTATATATTTTTTCACCTACTGATTTGTCTTAAGCTGACAAAAGTTACTTTTGCCAAAATTAAATAAAAAAGCTAAGCAAAAGTTGCTAAAACAACCGTGTCGTTATCCCTTATATTATTAGAAATTGATTTATGCGAAAATATTTATATACTATTTCCACAATTATTTTCACCAAAACAATTATTACATGAATTAAAAAAATATGACATGATAATTTTAAATCAATAACCAAACCTTTTACAAATAAATTTATATTTGTTTCTATAAATAAATCAAAATAGATTTTAATCAACATATTATCAGATTTTTGTTTTTTTTCTAAAATTATATATAAATTTTAGTTTTTCATTTAAAAATATTTTAAAAATTGATTATTTTAATAATAAAATTCTAAAATATTTTTATAGAATAAATATTTTTTTTGAAATTAATAATAAAGACTTACCAAAATTTTAAAGAGATTTTAATATGTTGTGTGAAATAAAACTTTCCAAATTTATAACAACAAATATAACTATTTTTGAAATATTTTTAACACAAGACAATTTAAAAATAACAAAAACATAGTTTAATTCGAAAGTAAAAAAAACCATTTTTTAATCCGTGTTTCATTTATAAAATTTATGATTATATATTTTATTGTTTTAAAATATTGAAAAACTTATTTTTATTCTAAGTTCTATTTAAGATATTTGGACAAGCCAAATTTAATATAATTTATATTTATGATATAATTCAAATAAATATGAGTTGTACATATTTAATTAACAAATAAGTTCTCTTTAAATTCTTGTTTTGAATAATTTTTATTTATATAGTAAATTTCATATTATATATATAAGGTTATAAAAAAATAATAAAATATCAATATGATTATTTTTACAATTTACATAAAACTAAAAAAATAATGTTTAATATAAATGCCTAAATAATAATATTGATCTAAGACTATTCGAATAAAGGATATTTTGATTCATATGTAAACACAAACCAAAATCAAACTATACAATAGTATCATGGTAGTTATTTTCATTTTAGATATTGTAATTCACAAATATAATAATTCATACGGATTTAACCAAATGGATATTGAACACAATTGTTTATAATATGTCGTGTTTTGTTTTGTCAAATTTTCAAACTATAAAATAATTTAAACATACTGTAGTAGTAGTTTGATGTAATGTGTTAACAGCAAGGTCGATACTACAACATCAATAATAATTTAGAAATTTTTAGAAAAGATAAAATCTTACTTGATTATTACGATATCAAAATTGGATCCAAAGACCAATTCAATTATTTTTTTTGTTAATTGAATTGTAAATGCAAGTTGACAAAAAAAATTTGTAAGTGAACTTATTGTCAATGTATTAGTGAAATTAGATTAGTGCCAACAAATGGAAAACAAAGAGATATTATTTGATATAAAGAATATTGAACTAAATCCAAAATGAATATCATTAGTAATATTTAACCAATAAATAATATTTAATTTATTTAATTTTTAATAAATATTTAATCGCGTATAATTCGGAAAGTCACTTTGTATATAGATAATTAATTAATCATGAAAGAAAATGGACTTTTTTATCTAAGTAAATAGACGTCACTATTATAAATCGGATAGTGATTATCCATTTGTAATATTTTAATATTTATTTGAGGTGATATTTTCTTTCACCGACTTAAGTTTTGCTAATGCCCATTATTTTATGTATTCTTGTTGTAGTATATATAGGTGCTTTGTTAATGTAATCATGTGATGAAGTAAGACAATCAACTCCATCTTCTTTCTCGGTTCCTTCTCTCTCTATATCTATACAAACACAAACATACTTATATATAATACATATATATATATATATGATAGATGGTACATATAATATATATGATACATATACACATATATATATATACAAAAATCTCATCCTATAATAGTAATAGTTTATAACACGTTATCAGCACGATAGTCTCTCTATCCGATCATCTATCCAAAAAGGTAAAAACAGTTTATGTCCGTTCTATACCAGAAAGGTGAGATTTTGATTTATGTGTTTTGTATCTAAATTTAAATTTATGTGTTATTTACGGAGTGGTAGGTTATACCTCCTCCTTGATTTTATAGTAAGCTATGCTTACTAGTTATTTATAAGAAAGACATATAATAGGCTATGTCTTTTCGGAATTGATCATTATAATGGTAGGCGCTGCCTCCTTATCAATTAAAATTTTATGTCTCCATAATCTCATGGTAGGCTCTGCCTCCTTGATTATGTGGAAGACTATGCCTATTGTTTTATTATTATTTTCTTACCGTTATTTAATTCTGTTTATTATTCTTATTGCGTTTAATTTTATTATCGCAAATTATATGGAAGGCTATGCCTCCTGAAATATCTGTTTTAAATTATGTTGTTTTTATGCTCAATTATTTATCATGTTTATTTGAATTTAGAATTCAAAATAAAATAAATTCTTATAAGAGAATTTATGATGCACGTGTCAATATAATATTGGACAGTGCAAACGCTATAGAAAAGCGAATGCCCTGGAAGAGCATATGGTTGAGACATGCTTGTATGTAGTCATACATACAAAGAATAAAGATGACAAAATGTATAGTAAACCTGAAGTTTACTTAATTGATATGGTAGTAAACTAGAAGTTTACTACGTGATTTAAGAAAAAATTAATAATTTATGAGCAGTTATGCTGTCCGAATTTAGCAATGATATAAAAGATCATTGAAAATTTATGTGAAAACCAGAAGTTTTTCACGTAGCATGTCTTAAGCGAAAATAAGGCCATCATGAGAGATTCATATATGAGTCAACATTTTTGTTTGTATATCAAAAAGAGCTCATGGGATATGGTGGTTGAGTTCTTTAATCTCCAGAATTATACCTTACGTAACTAATCCAAAAGTGAGATTCGGTTCGGATGAATGGGCCAAAAGTTCCATTATCTTGAAAAAAGTATAAAGAATCCCGTATTGGTATTTAAAAAAAAAAAAATCCGAGATAAAACACGTGATCCAAGATGGATATGTTGTTGATCCTAAAGTGGGATTCATTACGAGATGAATGAACTAGAATAATTATTATCTCGAGGGGGAGAATTAAAGAATCCCACATCGACAAAGTTGATAACTTTGGTGAGCTTATATCCCAAAACTTGATCACTTTTGGTGATTTTGCATCCTAAAGTTTATCACTTCATATCACATTTGAAATGAGCCTAATCCAAGGGATTTGAGATTGCAAAGATATATTATGGTGAATTTTAATCTCTATGATATGGCATAGAACATGTTGTCGTGCATGTAGTATATTAAGCCATCAAGTGGAGATGGGCTTACAAGATTTGCAATCATCATTTTGATGAGAAAATTTTTCCATGGGAAAATGGTTGAATAGTTGGTATCCTTGAACAAGTTCATGTGAACGCGGAGTTCAAAAGTTTAAAAGGATCACTATTCGAAAGTATGTTGCAAATCAAAGAAAAGGCTGATGAGATTTCAAGAAGAAAAAAAATTATCAGAGATCCTCATGAATATGAACTTGAATGTTTTAAAGATAATTCATTTAAGAGAAAAGTGAAATCTCATATTGCAGCTGAAAGACTCTCATAAGAATAGATGTCTCTGAAGGAGAATCTATTAAATCTATAGCACGTAAAAAACGTGATAGACTACTTGGTTCCAAAGATAAAAAAAAAAATCCTCTAAAATAAACTGGAGCAATATTGATTAGAGGATTAGTTAAACTCTCGAGGAGGAGTAAAGATATTGTTGATATGGTTAATAAGAAAATCAGGTACCTGGATGTTATCATTGTAAATGATAAAGAGATCTCGACCATGTCAATACGATAAAAGGGAACCAAAGATAAAATGAATGTCGGAAAAAAAAAATAAGAAAGCGCGTGCTCTGTGTAAGATTTATTTAATGAGGATTTTAAATCTCCGCTTTGTGGATGAGCGTAGAGATAATATTGGCCAATAAGTTAGAGAGACAATCAAGTATGTATTATACTCATTTGACGAACGAGAAGTTTTTGGACTAGAAGTCTGGACTAGAAATCCAAACATTAAAAGGTTTTGTCCAATAGAATGAATGGACAAAATGACTTGGATTGCGCCTCAACGTTTATATAAATAATCCTAGAAGGATTAATGATATATTATTATGTTCCCGGAAACTCTACGCGATGAAAACTCCTGAAGAGTTATCGCATTTTGAATTAAAGATCTTGGAAAGACAAAATTTTGTCTAGGGCTTTAAATTGAACATCTCAAAAATGGAATTTTTGTGCATCAATCAAATTACACAAAAAGAGTGTTAAAACGCTTTAATATGGATAAAGCGACTCCTTTGAGTACTCCAATGGTTAATAGATCGCTTGATGTTTTCAAGGATCCATTTCGACCTTGTGAAAATGACGAGAAAATATTAGGTCCTGAAGTACCTTATATGAGCGCTATTGGTGGACTTATATATTTTGCTAATTGTACTCGACCAGATATAGCTTTTGCTACTAATCTACTTGCAAGATACAGTTCATCTCCTACTCGTAGACATTGGAACGGAATAAAACACATATTCCGTTACCTCTAAGGTACGATTGATTTTGGATTATTTTATTCAAGAAACCCTGAGGTTGGTCTTGTTAGTTTTGCAGATGCAGGTTATTTATCAGATCCGCATAAAGCTCGTTCGCAAACTGGGTACGTTTTTACAATTGGTGGAACTGCAATCTCATGGCGGTCTCAGAAACAGACTTTGGTTGCTACTTCTTCGAATCATGCCGAAATCATTGCACTTCATGAAGCATGCAGAGAGTGTGTATGGCTCAGATCAATGACTCAACATATTCAAGAAGCAAGCAGAATAACCATCAATAAAGAGCCGACAATTATATTTGAAGATAATTCTGCATGTGTTGTCCAAATCAAAGAAGGCTACATCAAGAGCGATAGGACGAAACATATTCCTCCAAGATTTTTCTCCTACACTCGGGAACTCGAAGAGAAGAAGGAGATTGATGTTCAATATATTCGTTCAAGTGACAACGTAGCAGATTTATTCACAAAGGCGCTTCCGACTACAACATTCCGGAAACATGTTCAGAGTATCGGAATGCACCATCTTCATGACCTCTAAAGAAAAGATATATATATATATTTTTCCAGGGGGAGACTGCACTCTTTTTTCCTTGTCATGGTTTTTGTCCCACTGGGTTTTTTCATGATAAGGTTTTTAACGAGGCAGTATAAAAATATCCAAACGTAAATGGATAATCAAGGGGGAGTATTATAAATC
The DNA here is from genome assembly GCA_964056655.1 of Arabis hirsuta. Taxonomy (NCBI): domain Eukaryota; kingdom Viridiplantae; phylum Streptophyta; class Magnoliopsida; order Brassicales; family Brassicaceae; genus Arabis; species Arabis hirsuta. The sequence continues at coordinate 12,267,861 of OZ053309.1, read as the reverse complement.
GGATAGTGATTATCCATTTGTAATATTTTAATATTTATTTGAGGTGATATTTTCTTTCACCGACTTAAGTTTTGCTAATGCCCATTATTTTATGTATTCTTGTTGTAGTATATATAGGTGCTTTGTTAATGTAATCATGTGATGAAGTAAGACAATCAACTCCATCTTCTTTCTCGGTTCCTTCTCTCTCTATATCTATACAAACACAAACATACTTATATATAATACATATATATATATATATGATAGATGGTACATATAATATATATGATACATATACACATATATATATATACAAAAATCTCATCCTATAATAGTAATAGTTTATAACAGTCACATTATAAATTAACCCTAGTGTTATGTTTCCCTATTGTTCACCTATAGGTGTTCTACGTAAAAGAATCATCGTCTATGTTCTACTTCTACGTAGACGAATCAAACCACAACATACAAATGTTCCAAACTGAATGAGATCAATTTAAATCTTAAATCTAAGATTAATAATATTTTGGGTCCAAATGGTAATGCATTTCAACAAATTCAGCAGATTCAGCAAATTTCGCAAATTCTGCAGTTACCATTTAAGTTGACATATTATTCAGCAAATTTTCCAATTCAGCAAATTCTATAATTCAGCAAATTCTGCAATTCAGCAGAAATTCAGCAAATTCTGCAATTCAGCAGAAATTATGCGATTACCATTTACACACAGAAGGTTTAAAATTTTAAGATTTAGACTCTAAAAATTATAATTAGTGATATTTTTGTAAATGAACAATCCATAGTGATATTTTTGTAAATGAAAAGTGGTATTTTTGCAATTGTCTCCTAGATATATATGTAATATGATTAAATCTTACTAAATTTGTTTGACAATTCTAAAATGATATTATAATATTTTAAAAATTAGGTTTACTAAAAAATAATTCAATCAATAGCAAAATATTATATCATAAATTATGTATGTAAATTTGTTTTATCAATCTATTAATTTATTTAAGGGACAATTACAAAATGTTTAAGGAGCAATTGCAAAATGTTTGTGATTTTAATTCTTTTTATAGTAAGATATTTGTTATTTAAAATATCGTTCAAAATTTTTGTAAATAATTTTTACAAATTGGTTTTTTTGTTTTTTTTAATTATTATTTTTGGATCTGGATCCGACCCAGCCCTAATAACAAGATATATATTTCAAAATATAAGATGTTTTGGAGATTTTTTCAAAATGTAAGATGTTTTGACAATACTAGGTATTTTTTAACTTTATTAAATATTTAATAAACACTAGTATTTTGCAATCTTTTGTGATAAATCAATAATAATTAACCATTTAAGTTTGAAAAAAAAATTAATTACTTTTTAAAAAGTAATTACTTTTTTTTGAAAAATTCAGCAAATTCTGCTATTACCATTTAAATTTGATATTATTCAACAAATTCTGCAAGAAATCAACAGTAATTCAGTAAATTCAACAATTCAACAGTAATTTAGCAAAATTTCTACTATTACCATTTATACCCTTTATGTCATATAATAAGAGATCCAATCAACATGATCAGCTCCGTTAACGCAAGTGGCATTATTATTTCTACAAGATTCTTAAGCACGAGATCGTTCAATTTCATATATATGTAAAGCTTTAGAATAAAGATCTTAATTATGACAAAACTCATAATTCTTGGTTTCTTGCTTTGTAATTGCTATCTAGTGTCTAAATGTTTTTAATAAGAATATTGGGTATTAATAGAACAAAAAAAAAGAATATTGGATAACTTAATAATGGAAATAAATTAAAGGTCACACATGTATTAAAAAAAGATTGAAACTCCAACGGTTTTAAAAAAAAAAAAAATGACACATGTATGTACTCAAACAAACGTTCTAGACATCATTCATTATATAATGGAATGGGGCATATCATTCGAGAGGTAGATATGTTGCCTCTTAATTAATTGCAAACAGTTTGAAAGCTACCCCCGCCTTTTAACTAAACATATTTAGAACTTTTTTCATAAATTTCACTATTGAACAAATTTGGTTGATTTCGAAAACGTATATAATCTTGACATTTATAAACCTCGGCTAATATTTTAGTATTTGATAATCTCAATGATTTGATTACATTACATAGTAACACAGGTAGTCTTTTTTGTTAATCTAATCCCTATCAGATCCACAAATCTTACTGTAACTTGGTGCCAGATGTCCCCGCAACAAAACCGAATTTAAATGAAAGTCATTCTCATTTGCATTGTTGTTTCGTTTCTTTACATATACTGTCAATTTCATCTTAATTATATAATGCCACTAACCCCAATCACAACTTAAATCAATACATGCCGTTGAATCTTGACACAATCATTCACTGCCATATGTCATCCATATCAGCCACATACTTGTTTTTTCCATGCATAAAACCAATATAATTTCAAAACGTGGCATCGACCGAAACCCTCCTCAATTATTTACACAGTAGTTTGAATTTTTTGATGAAAATGAAAAATTTATGGTTTCCTTTCACTTTCTCAAACATAACTAAATATTTTTCGTGCACGTAAAGCCTAATTAAAGCTTCACAACTCACAAGGTCTTCTTTAGCACATATGAAAACCTGGTCCAAACCTAATGTGGAAAATGTTAAAGAGAAGTTTCACCAAAACATGTCTTTAAAAGGAAAACTTTGTTTGTTCAAAAAAAAAAGAAGGAAAACTTTGTTAGTATATATGAAATTAAACGGACGCAATTACCAAACTTTGACGGGATTGGTTTCATTGCGTAAACTCTTTTACTTTTAGATTTTGTCACCTCTTGAACTACTTGGTTTTCATAGAAAAGCGAGACATGATGTTTACAATTTAAAAATGAATGAAAACGGCCAAAACTTGATTAATATTTTTGGAATAATTTTCTTACATTTCAATATAATATCAATTTTTCTTTTTTTGAACATAAGGACAGCTTTTTTTATTCATGTCATCCTGAAGATACAGACATTACAATTTTTCTCCATCATAATCTATAGGATATAAATTAATGCAAAAAGCGTTTTTTTATAACAGAGGTTTTAGCATGTGAAAACCATACTAATCTCGGAGCAAATGCAAGAGACCACGGTATTTTACCATTTAAAATGCCTATTGTAATCAATGATGATTTAAAGTACAGTAAAGACTTTTATTCTGGCCCCTAATCCCGTGATACATCATGAACTGCGAAACAATTATAAATACGGCTGGACAAAAAATCCGATAATTCCGATCCGATTCGCTATTTACTTTGATCCAAACCGAGAAATTCGAATAATCGTAAAATTTCGAATCAAACCAAATACTAAAATATGGTATCCGTAAAAAACAAAGCAAATAACAAATATTGATTTAAAAACACTATTATCCAATCCGATCCGTATAAATATATACATGTATATATATATATAAATACATTAGGTACTTAACGGATCGGATCGAATCGGATCGGATACTTAAAAAATAGTGATTTGAGTTTTGAGGTTTTGGAGTTTTTTTAACAGATCGGATTGGATAATCACAGATACTTAAAAAAAAAAAATTCAATTATCCGACTTATAACGAAGCGGATCGGATATTCGCGGATATTTACAAACCGAAAAATACCGGAGCAGATCGGTTCGGAAAATCTAATATCTGATTCGGACGGAGCGGATCGCGAATACCGGATTTTTTCTGGATATCCGCTCCGTGCCCACCCCATGAATTAGTTATTAATACTTCTCTGTATATAAATAAACGAACAAAGAGAAAGAGCATGTACCATACCATCACCAAAGCTTGGGTTATAATGCATTAAACGCCAACGCTGGAAGTTTCATACACTATCTAGAGACCGCAAAAGCAATTAGTGGTTTTTTCCCTTTCAGAGGCAATAAATGTAATCCTATTTTCTTCTCAACAAAAGAAAAAAAAATTAAGATAAAATAACCATATGTCACCTCCAATTATTATATGAAATGCACTCACTGTAGATAAATGTAAACCAGACTCGTACACACCACTTTATATGGCACAAAGAAAGACCCTTTCTTCCTCACTCGCCACTTTCCATAATCATATAATTCTCGTCTCATCTTCAGTTTTTTCAAGAAAATAACAAAACTGCAAAAGGGATCGGTGTGAGTCAAAATGGGAGTGGAAGGAACGATGGAGTATATATCAGACTTGTTGAAGAAAAGGAAGAAGAAGAAGAAACAGATGCAGACAGTAGCTCTCCGAGTTGCTCGTATCGACTGCGAAGGCTGTGAACGTAAGATCAAACATATCCTCTCCGGCGTCAAAGGTATGTATTTACATATATGTATGGTCCAACATGGAAGCATGTTCACTTCTATATATTTATGTAAAACCAATCATCATGATCCAATGGTTGACATTAATTCGCCATGTTGGTATAGATCTTGGCATTAGTTACTCTATATTTTACATTTTGGGCCTTGTTGAATAATTTGTTGGAAATATTCGTTTTATTTATTTTGTGTAGGGGTGAAGTCGGTGGACGTGGACGTGAAGCTGCAGAAGGTAACGGTGATGGGATACGTGGATCCGAAGAAGGTTTTGGAGGCGGCCAAGTCGACAAGGAAGAAGGTGGAGCTATGGCCGTACATTCCGTACACAATGGTGGCGAATCCGTACATATCTCAGGCGTATGACAAGAAGGCGCCACCAAATATGGTTCGGAAAGTTCCCGATACGGCCTCTGTCAATGAGACCACCGTCGATGACTCTTACACCATTATGTTTAGCGACGAGAACCCTAACTCTTGCTCTATCATGTAGACAATATGTTTTTTTTTTTTTTGAATTGAATGTTAAATTATATTTTTTAAAAAAACTTGTTTTACAATAAATGTTTCATAGATAGAACTTTTGAATGTAAAATCTATCTAATTTGTTTGAGTGCTAAACCAAAACACTATACACTCTCCGCAAATCGCTTATCCCCTCAGGATCGAATTGTATTCAACCGATTCTTCATTGTTTTAACAATCAACTTGATTAACCGCGTGGGTGGGGAGGGTTGCTCTCCATGTCTTCTCATATTCCTTTCTCTTAGACTACCGCTTGGAAGACATATCGTATAGTGAAGAGAGGGATATAACTTTGAGTAGTGTCTGACGTGAAAGAAATAATGTGTTCCCAAGTCGCCGAATAGTTTTGTCCAATGATCCCTTGAGCCAGACCTTTCCATACTTCACCTGAATAGCTATTTATCAAATTTCCATCATATAATTACAAAATATACATTGTGTAATCTGAGATGAGTTCCACAATATGCTTTTTTATAAATATATGAACATATGCATACTATTATTGATTTTGGTAATAGTGAACGGTTGGATATGTGAGTGAAACAACAATCAGGCTAACATGGTTAAAAAACCCGAACGGCAATTCAACCACAAAGAGCTTGGCCCATTAACCCTTAATTAAGTGATCTCCAAGTTTAAGTTTTAAAAAGTGTCCACTAGCTTACTTGATGAATTATTAAAATATTTTTAAATACTATTTAAACATAAGTCTTAAATTATTAGAGATTAATTAATATCTTATTTCCAGTGTCATAATTTATATTATGGAGACTCATATACATAAATAAGTGAAAAAATATTCTTACAAAATCACATATAAATCCATGTTTGATAAATTTTTACCATTGATGTCATTAGTTTCTATCTTATAGAGATATGTATTCACGAAAATTTAAACATTTTTGAATCTTAATAGTAAATATGTTATTATTATTATTATTATTATTATTATTATTATTATTATTATTATTATGTATAAATTTTTATTTTATACAACATTTTTTCATTTTATACAATATTTTTTTAACATTGAGAAGTACCAATACCGTTATAGGTAAAATATAATCATTTTCTTTGTGATATTCTATAACTATGTTGACAAAATAATTATGCTTATAGATTTTGATTTTTTGTGTTTCTTAATTTAGTATGGTTGTGAAGATCTTAAACTTTTAAGTTAAGATTTTCATATCCTTTCTAATTTTGTTTTCTAATATATATCATATCTTTTGTTTTATCATTCACGTTTTTTCTTTTTAACTAAACTTTTTATTTTTCTTAATTAAAGTTTTTATTTTCTCTTCACTTTTTATTTTTTTTAGGATTTACACTCTCTATATTTTTTTCTTAATTTACTTTTATAATTAATTTGAACTATTAGATTTTTTTATCTAGCTAGTTTCGACTATTAGAATTTTTTTTTTCTTAATTAGTTTGAAATATAAAAAAAAATTTCTACTTATTATTTTTTGTCAACAAATTTCTTCCTACTTGACAATTATTTTCTTCGTTTTCCATTTTTATTTTTACTTTTTTTAAATAATTTTAATTGTTAACACATGTCATCATCATTAGACACATGTTGCGATCTGATAAGTTATTTTTGTTTACATGTCATGCTTATATTGCTCGCATTCTTTATATAAAAGATAAGTTAGAAAAATGATTATTAACAAAATCAATATAATTTTACTTACATAATTTTTTTTTGATGACTAAAACATGTAACGATGTATTATATTCAAATTTGCGATTAGTATATTGATAAATGCAATTCACTTGTAAAATAATAAGAAACACTGATTTGTTGTTATTTTAAATAACATAAATTATTCAAAATGAATTAAATAACACTGGTTAATTATTCAAAATTAATTAAACACTAATTTGTTGATATGTAAAGTTTAAGTATGTAACACTTTGCATAAAAAGTTCTAGGGTGAATTGGTGAAATAACATATTTGAGCATGTAAATTAATAAAGTATCATATGTAGTTTGTAAATTTAGTAACTAGCAAAGAGAAATAAAATTTGCTAATTTAGTCTTTTAATAAATTTAATAAAAGTTGTCATCTTTAATACATATTTAATATGCTAATTTGTATTTGATTTAAAAATAATAATATTATTTTCTAAAAATAAAATTGAATTTGACATATTTTTTCGTTTTTTTTTTTGCATTTTTTTTTTAATTGTGAAACGACTTGATCCGTTTTTTTTTTTTTTAACATTGGACTCAAATCAATGTTTCCATAAACATTAATTCTCAATATCCAATCAAGATAATATCAAAAACGGAAATCAACTCAACAACGAATAATCCACCAAACCAAATAACCATTTCAATTCAACGATTAAACCAATTCAAAGACCAATTCAACAACAATTACATCAATTCTATAAAACAGCAACCTAACGATTTTAGACAAACCAACCACAACAACAAATCCAGATACTAGATCATCTCCTCTTTATAGCCGCGGTTCTACGATCACATCTTTTCTTTACCTGCATCACATGGTTAAAGAGATGCGTTAGTATTATCACAAATACTCAGTGAGACGGTCATCCCATCTACTTGGCTACAGACACATGCATAAAAAATGATATAATACCAGACACGAACAATCAAACGAGAATCAGGACAACAGATCGTGCGTCGATCGACACACAACTCTGGTGTCAATCGATGCACTGCTCGTGTGTCGATTAATGCACTGCCCGTTTGTTGATCGACGCACCGTCGCAGAGTCCAAGAATCAAACCTATCCTCTCATGGATCGATTCCAGAACGCGTCACACAGATCTCCTGCACAAAATCCACCAATACAAAACACGAAATCCATCCAAATAACACAATCAATCGCATCCTATCAATTCTTTTACCCAGATAAGCCATGGTCACACACTCACCTTAGTTCTAGAAAGGAAAAAGGAATGAAACTACAAAGAATACGAAGAACACTCGAAAACAGATCTCTAAATCCGAAACCCTCTCCTCCTTCGCAAAGCACAAGCACCAGATCACCAATCCAGAGCCTCCCAACACACAATCCGAGCTTCTAGGATCAAGAACAGGAAGAACTCAACAATGACTCTTCTTTTCTCTCAAATCCTCTCACAAACTCTCTGGAAACTTTCTGGAACTCTCAAAAATTGACCAAAACGCGTCCAACCTCCCTTTTATAGGGAAGCCCTAGGGTTTTCCTTTAACCGAACTGCAAACCGACGATTAAAATTGAACCAACCGGTTCAATTCCACTTTGCGTCGATTGACGCACGACCAAAGTCCCTAAATTTTGATTCGCGGTTGTTACAGTTCTCCCCCACTAACACAGATTCGACCCCGAATCATGCAACACCATCAAATTACGGTCAACACACCTGACCCCGCCCGGACCGGACAACACCACCTGATATCAACACTCCTGACCCAACCCGGCCAGCACCCCTTGATATCAACACTCTTGACCCAACTCGGCCAGCACCACCTGAGATCAACCCTCCCGGTCTCTGAGGCTCGCATCCGATCTCATACTTACAATCACGTTTAAGATATCAATTGCTCATAACTCATATCTCGTATTTGTACCCTTCTCACTCTTAGGATGCCTCCTTCGAGCTCTCAGTGCCATACCACTCACACCCTCAGGACCTCCAACCTGTCAGGCTATCGATATGCTCCATGCCCCTCACACTCTTGGGACACACAGTCCGTCAAGCTATCGGCATGCAGGGAAACTCACATCCCCTGGAGAGAACTACATCTCTCCAAAAAATACAGGAAAACTCACATCCCATGGAGAAAACTCACATCCCTCCAAGATAATGCAAGGAAACTCACATTCCCTAGATATAACTCAAATCTCTCAAGAAAATAAAGGGAAACTCACCTCCCCTAGAGCAATCAATCCACAACGTGCATCATAAGCACCTGTCGACCAGAACCGCCTCCCGTGGTCTCATCCTGACATTCCATCTCTCCTGGAATATCTTCCCAACCATGACCAATCCCCAAGTCATCTAAAACAACCCCATCACATAGGGTGTTTCCACTAGAGTCTCTAGGAAATAGACAGTTCTAACTCACATAAAACTTCTATTTCTAGATTCTCCCCAGGAATAGACAAGTTCTAACTCACATAAAACTTTTATTCTCGGCTCTCCCTAGGCAATAGACAAATCCTAACTCATAGAGAACTTCTATTCCTAGACTCTTCCTAGAAAATGGACAAGCTCTAACTCACATAGAACTTCCAAATCTAGCCATCAACACCAACTCCATGACCATACCATTTATACCATAAGAATTCCTCATCTTATCAACTCATTTATAAGAAAAACCCATCTTATTAATCTCAAAAATGTATAATCGTTACATCACCAAACGAAAAATACATAAACAAAACTCATAGCAACATGTTATCTCTGAAACTAAAACCAGAAAAGACAACTCAAGCCTCAACTTGCTTTTCGAACCACTTTGAAAACTTTGCCTTCATCTTTGCCTCTGGTTCCTAAGTCTCTTCCTCAACACCATCATAGTCCCACAAGACTTCAATAACGGTATCCTCTTCTGGTGCAACACCTTGATTTTCCTCTCGAAAATCCTCACAGGTTTCACCTTTAACGTCATGTTGGGCTGAAGATCTTTCGGAATCCTAGCCAACACCTACTCAGACTCATGCATACACTTCCTCAGCATCAAAACATGGAAGACCTTATGAAAAGCCTTCATCCTCTGAGGTAACTCCAAACGATAAGCTACCGGTCCAACCCGTTCCACAACCCTGAACGGACCCATAAACCTCGGACTTAGCTTATTCTCTGAAATGAATCTGTTAGGACGCCTCAACATCGCAGCCTTGAGATACACCTGATCTCCAAGCTCGAATTCCAACTATTTCTTCTTCTTACCGGCATAACTCTTCTGCCGATCTTGAGCCTCCTTCATGTTTAGCCTAAAAACACGGATCTTCTCCATCGTTTCCTGAACAAAGTTTACACCAAATATGCTCTTCTCCACCACTTGAGTCCAGCATAATGGTGTACGACATGGCCTCCCATACAACGCCTCGTACGGAGCCATACCAATACTCGTCTAGTAGCTGTTGTTATACGCAAACTCTACCAAATTCAAGTGATCTGCCTAATGACCACTATAATCCAACACACACATCCTCAACAAATTCTCGAGTGTCTGAATCGTCCTCTCAGATTACCTATCCGTCTGAGGATGATAAGCAGTACTCATATGCACCTTAGTGCCCATCTCAGCCTGAAAGGCTCTCCAAAACTCTGAAGCGAACCTCGGATCTCTGTCTGACACGATACTCGCTGGCACTCCGTGCAGTCTTACTATCTCCCGCACATACTTCTTAGCCAACGCCGCCGCTCCATCAGTCTTCTTAATGGCAAGAAAATGTGCTGACTTAGTCAGATGATCCATAATCACCCAGATATCATCATAAGTTCGCGAAACTGGTAATCCCACCACAAAATCCATGGTAATCATATCCCACTTTCACTCCGGAATGAGTAAACTCTACAACAAACCACTCGAAATCTGATGCTCAACCTTCACTAACTGACACACATGGCAAGCTGCCACCGAGTCCTTCTTCCTCTCGACCCAGTGATAATACCATTTCAGTTCCTGGTACATCTTAGTCGTTCCCGGATGAATAGACAACATGCTCGCATGAGCCTATCTCAGAATCTTCTGCCTCAGATCCTTATCCTTACGTATACAAACTCGTCCGTTCACAAGTATCATCATATTCGCAGAGACCTGATACTCAGAACCTACAACCTTAGAAGCATCAATCAACCCCTGATCCTTCTCTTGAGCTACTCGAATCCTGCTCAGCAAATCTGCCTGGTTAGCTGCCTTTAACCCCAACGGCTCCTGTGAGATAACACATAACCTCAAAGTGCTAATCTCACTCATCAAAGCCTCCATATCTCGCTCCTGAGCCGAAGCAACTCTTTTCCGACTCAACGCATCTACAACCAGATTCGCCTTACCCGGATAGTAACTAATCTCCGGATCGTAATCTGCTACCAACTCCATCCAACGCCTATGTCTCTGGTTTAACTCTAGCTGCGTAAAGAAATACTTTAGGCTTTTATGGTTTGTGAACACCTGAATCTTTTTGCCGTAAAGATAAGATCTCCAAATCTTTAGAGCAAAAATCACCGCAGCCAACTCGAGATCGTGGGTGGGGTAGTTGCTCTCGTGCTTCTTCAACTCTCTCGAAGCATAAGCAATTACCTTCCTCTGCTGCATCAACACGCAACCCAGACCAACTCCCGAAGCATCAGTATACACCACGTAAGGCTCACCCAGCTCGGATAACGCCAACACTGGTGTACTAGTCAACATCTCCTTCAGTTTTCCGAAATTCGCCTCGCAAGCTGAAGACCACACAAAAAGGACATCCTTCCCTGTCCATACTCGCAAAACCCTTGACCAACCTCATGTAGTAACCTGCCAACTCAAGAAAACTCTTGATCTCAGTGGCATTTCTCAGTCTAGGCCACCCTCTGATGGCCTCTATCTTCGTCGGATCCAGAGAAACTCTATCTGCAGAAACCATATGACTGAGAAAACTCATCTCTCGCTGCCAAAAACTGCACTTGCTGAACTTCGCTTACAGCTTCTGGTCCTACAGCTTCTCCAGAACCACTCTCAGATGAACCTCGTGCTCCTTAGGACTCCTCGAATACACGAAAATATCATCAATGAAGATAATCACAAACTCGTCCAAGTACTCCCGAAAGACCCCGTTCATTAGCCTCATGAATGTTGCTGGTGCGTTAGTCAAACCAAATGGCATCACCACAAAATCGTAATGCCCATACCTCGTCGTAAAAGCAGTCTTCCTAACATCTACCTCGTCGATAGGAATCTGATGGTAACTCGAAGCTAAATCAATCTTAGAGAATCAAGTAGCCCCTCGCCATTGATCCAACAACTCATCAATCTGCGATAAAGAATACCTGTTCTTCACAGTGACTCGGTTAAGTCCCCGGTTATCGATGCATAGCCAGAAACTCCCATCCTTCTTCTTCACAAATAGCACCGGCGCTCCCCACGATGAACTGCTAGGCCGGATAAATCTTTTCCCCAATAGATCATCCAGCTGCTTCTTCAGCTCTGTCATCTCTGCTGCAGCCATTCGGTAAGGCGCCTTAGATATTGGAGTTATCCCGGGCTCTAACTCAATCGTGAAAGGATCAGACCGAGATGGTGGTAATCCCTGCAACGACTAAAAAACATCTTGGAAGTCCCGAACAACTCGAGTATCCCCAACTACAACCTCTACAATCGTCTCTGGCATCACAATCGTCGCCAAGTACGCTTCACAGCCCTTCTCAATTAGCTGCTTGGCCTGAATTGCTGAAATCATAAGGCTCCCGGAAATCGGCCTCACTCCCTGATAAACCAACCTCCCCGCCTCTCGCTCAAACACAACTCTTCCCCAATGACAATCCAGATGAACTCTGTACCGGTCCAGCCAATCCATACCCAGAATGATATTGTATAGCTCCACCAGACTAATAATCAGATCATCTTGATAGAATCGCCAGCTAGCTGGATATCCACACCTCGAGCCCACCCAAGAGTAGCTAAACATTTGCCACCAGCAACTTTAACTACTCCCGGCTGCTCATCGGAATTGCTTCAGATACCGCTGCCCTCTGCACACTCCGGAGTAATGAAACAGTACATGGGACTCATAACCGCTCATTACTAAGGTCCCTGCACAAATCCTATGTGCCTAAGAATCCTAACATCCCGAGTATCCCGAGAGTCATCCCTCTTAGGACAGCTCGCCAGCTTGTGATCTATGCTCCCACACCCAAAGCATCCAGGACCACCCTGACCTCTTTGACTCGGTCCTGAAATGCTATCCCACTGCTTTTTCCGTCCTTGCGCAGGCTTGTCGCCCTTGCTCGGATCCTCCTGCTGCTGCGACCTCCTCCGCTGAATAGGCGGACTAACCACCACCACCTGCTCCCTCAGATCCTCCTCGATTGCTGCAGTTGTCTTAACCAGCTCCGCCCTCGAGACGAACTTACTCACTATACAGCGAGTCCTCAAATCAGCTTGAAGTCCTCTCAAGAACTTCTTAACCTGGACTTGCTCGTCCTCCATATCTCTCCCAGCATGAACCAGAAGTCTACCGAACTCCGCATCATACTCCCTCATTGATCGGTCACCCTAAGTCAACTCTATAAACTCTGCCAAAAAGTCCTCCCAAACCATCTCTACATGCACCCTCCTTGCAACAACACCTCTCTACAAGCCATACCCTGCTGCACTCCTGCCACTGGTGGCCCTACCGGAGCCTGAACCTGAGCCGGCACCCCTCCCAGTAACCACTCTAAAATCAACTGTAGCAGTCCCGTCAAACGATCATCTCGATCCTAGGCTACTCCTGCGGTAACACCCCCACCTGGGCCTTCCGCACCATCGGTCACACCAGGACCCACACCAGCCCCACCAGCCTTCACACTGGTACTCGTAGTGGCCACACCCATGGATCCCTCCTGAAACGTCTGCGAAGCTGCCACCTGATCCTCCACGGAACTCTGGGCCACACCCGCGGCGGCAGACTCACTCTCAAGCCCCCGACCGTGCCCATGTCCTCCATGACCACCACGGCCTCCACGACCACCACGACCTCTACCTCTAGCAACTCTAGCCATCTCTCTACAGTACCACGGCACAACACTAAGCATACTAGAAAGCTAGAAAAAATCACAAAAACACATACCGTGGAATCTTATTGAAGGTTCGGAGAAGATAATCTAGGACTCCAGCTCACATAACAATTGACTAACTCACATAATCTATCAAGTGCACCTTCCCTAGAACCGTAAGGGTTCTGATACCAAACTACAACGACCCGACCCATTTTTTTTTTTAACATTGGACTCAAATCAATGTTCCCATAAACATTAATTCTCAATATCCAATCAAGTTAACATCAAAAGCGGAAATCAACTCAACAACGAATAATCCACTAAACCAAATGACCATTTTAATTCAACGATTAAACCAATTCAAAGACCAATTCAACAACAATTACATCAATTATATAGAACAACAATCTAGTGATTCTAAACAAACCAACCACAACAACCAATCGAGACACTACTTGACTATACACATAGGCATAAGAAAATGATACAATAATAGGATGAGCAAACAACAATGCACAACACGAACAATCAAACGAGAATCAGCACAACAGATCGTGCGTCGATTGACACACAACCCCGTTGTTGATCGATGCAATGCTTGTGTGTCGATCGATGCACTGCCCGTGTGTCGATCGACGCACCATCGCAGAGTCCAGGAATCAAACATATCCTCTCATGGATCGATTCCAGAACGCGTCATATAGATCTCCTGCACAAAATCCACCAATACAAAACACGAAATCCATCCAAACAACACAATCAATCGCATCCTATCAATTTATTTACCCATATAAGCCATGGTCACGCACTCACCTTGGTTCTGGAAAGGAAAAATTAATAAAACTACGAAGAATGCGAAGAACAGTCGAAAACAGATCTCCAAATCTGAAACCCTCTCCTCCTTCGCGAAGCACGAGCACCAGATCACCAATCCAGAGCCTCCAAACACACAATCCGAGCTTCTAGGATCAAGAACAGGAAGAACTCAACAATGACTCTTCTTTTCTCTCAAATCCTCTCACAAACTCTCTGGATACTTTCTGGAACTTCTGGAACTCTCAAAAATCGACCAAAAGACGGCCAACCTCCTTTTTATAGGGAAGCCCTAGAGTTTTCCTTTAACGGACCTGCAAACTGACGATTAAAATCGAACCAACCGGTTCAATTCCACGTTGCGTCGATCGACGCACGATCAAAATCTCTAAATTTTGGTTCGTGGTCGTTACAAAATAATTATTGTTTGAATATATAAATTATATAGTCAACTATATCACAAATAAGATACTATTGACATAAATAGTAAACATATTTGTGAAAATATTTAACTATATATAGAATAATGAACTATTTGTGAATATAACAAATATAGTTGACTGTTTATGAATATAATTAACAATATAGAAAACTATATGTTTATATATAGCTAACTATATATGGATATATAACTAACTATATTTAAATATATTTATTTATATTTCTAACTATATAGATAATAGTGAACAATTCGTGAATATACTAGTATAGTTGATTGTTTGTGAAAGAAATTAATTGATTGTTTGTGAAAGAAATTAACTATATAAGTAGAGATATTCTCTACCACCAAATGAAGTTTCCCTTCCAAATATACCACAAAAACTAAATTTACGAAGGATTCTTACAAATTTATTAAGGTCTTCCTAATAATTAAGAGACATGAAAATTAATAGAAAAAATAATAAATAATAGAATATTTAGGCTTTTACTAATAGAAAAAGATGACAAATCAATATAATTTTTTGTTTCTTTAAGGTTTAGGAAAGAGGTTCCTAAATATGTAGAAAAACTTCCCAAAAAAATATATAAAAATAAGTATATTTGGGTACTTAGTTAACTATATAATATTTTAATAATTAATAGACAAGTATATATAGATACATAGTTAACTATGAATATAAATATATAATTAATATAAATGAAAAGTCTAAATATTTATGATGTTGGTTGTTGTTTTTTTCTTTCTAATAATGCAAACAATAAAAATATTATTTATTTTTGATCATTTTTTGGACATGAGAGAAAAATTGATATGAAAAAATATATTAAATAAGATAATAATGAAAATGAGTTATGAAACAACTTACCATAAATATATTAAGGATAAAATTGAAATCTCAAATAATTAGAATGTTAGTTACTAAATTTCATTTTATTTGATGTTAGATAATTAAATATGAAACCAATAAATGACGGGTTAGAAAATTTAGGCAGCTAAGTGGATTTTATCTCTCTCTAGAAACCAGGAAAGCTCTCGGCCTTTCTTCTTCTGATCTTTTCTCAGATTTGCAGAGTTTTCCGGCCGGCTATATGTCGGTCCGGTTGTATATATTTTCTCTTCCTTTTCTTTATGTTCAGTACTTCTAGATCTCAGTTGTTAATAGCTTTAGATCTATGTTATTGTTATCTATATGATCCGGCGGGTTCCGGCTGGTTTGTCCGGTGGTTAGATCCGGTGACTTTTCGGGTAAATCTGGGTTTGTTTTTCTTTCTTATTAGGGTATGATCTGAGTCTGATCTTTTTTTGTTGAGCTACCGAGTTGTTCTTCTTGTCTGCCTCTGATTTCTCCATTCTTTCGAGGAGTAATATCTTCGTCGTGAGTTCTCGTGTTCCATGTGATGGAGCGCAGACGCTAACAGTCTACATCATTATTGGGTGTAGCGGCGGTGGAGCTTCCCCGGAGGTGGTTGATTTTCAAAGACTTTCAGAAGTCTTTTCCACTGATATATCCAGTTTGCTTGGCTTTTTTGGAGAAGATTAGGCTTTGGATCGGGAAGGATGAATGCCTATGCGGTCGTTGATAAACAATCACTGGAGACTGGACTATACTTTGGCGGTGGCCGGAGTTGTAAGTCGGTGGTGCTTCTGTAATGTTAGAGATGATTGTTTGGGCTGTATGGGCTTTTCCATTCTGTTCATGTATTTCGTATTGGCCCTTTGGGCTTTCCTTATAATATTATAGTTGCCGACAAAAAAAAAAAATATATATGAAACCAATAAATAATATAGTGCCCTATATAGTTTACTCTAAATCTCTTACATATTTAGTAACTTCCATTTTATAAAGTAGTCCAATGTTTACTCTAAATCTCTTACATATTTAGTAACTTCCATTTTATAAAGTAGTCCAATAACTATCAAATGTTACAATAGGCCTACAATCTTATTATTCAGTGGCCCATTTCAATAATCACTCAAAGTAGATTTAGCCCACATTTCCATGATTCTATTCTATTTCTTAATCATCTAATAATTATCATAAAAACCTGTTTGCAATTAGAAAATTATTTACAAACAATGCAATCAAGCCCATTAAGATCATTAATCACCCTAATCATCAACTCACTGTCTAGGATAGGGATGCAAACTCACATAGAATTAAGACTAATAATTCTACACACCTTTTAAACATGAAATGTCTAATATCTAGATTTCGAACGATAAAATATTATATAGCATAAAAGACACGCTAAATGATGAAAAAGATAGAGATCTATACTTAAGATTCTTGAATCAATCAATAACCATAGTAATCTATCTAATCCATTATCTACAAAAGAAACTACTTATTAATCAACATGGTAAAGAAAAACACAAAGAAAAAGCAAGATATAATCATAAGAATATGGAAAGGACTAAACTGCATGAAAATATATGGTCGTCTTCATAGAAAGAGTTATAGATCCAAAGAGTCCTAACAAGAAAACAAAGGATGAAGGGGCTAGATTGAAACTTAAGGTTTAACTCTCATTAAGAAATGTTTATGATCGACCTAGTTTGGACAAGATCGGATGCGACCCAAAATGGAAAGAGGTGGTGAATGGTTGACTAGTAAGGTGATCAAGGTTGAGTGATCTTTTCCTTACCAAGATATCTTGTTAGGATATCTCGGAGATTACGAGATCAAGTTGAAAACGAAAGTTAATATTTGTATATAAGTTATATTTTCTATTACATATATGTAAAGAACTTGATAGAAAAGTTATATTTTTGTACAAATAAGTTTATTTGCTAATCAATAAAATCGAGAGAAACTATTATACTACTAAGGTTTTCTCCAAATCTATCATGGTATCAGAGCATTAGCCAAATCATACAAATTTTTGGCTCTTATCGATCCTTGGTCGTTTTTGCCATCTCATTTTTCTACTAAAAACTTAAAAAAAAAAAAAAAACAATCCTCTTCTTATGATTTCTTCTTTATCGATCTTTTCTCTATTTGGTTTATTCTACTTATGATTTTTTTTCTCTACTTTCTTCTCCTCTTTCTTCTAGTTACGTAGGATTTCAAAAAAAAAAAAAAAAAAGGAAATAGACGTGATCTTGTTCTTCTAATTTGATTATGGTGTTTTGTTTATTCAAATTACAGAGGTTTTAATATGGTTATCTATCGGCAACTACAACACTACAAGAAAACAGGACTATTTCCGACCAAATTGTCCGT
The DNA here is from genome assembly GCA_964056655.1 of Arabis hirsuta. Classification (NCBI taxonomy): domain Eukaryota; kingdom Viridiplantae; phylum Streptophyta; class Magnoliopsida; order Brassicales; family Brassicaceae; genus Arabis; species Arabis hirsuta. The sequence continues at coordinate 12,249,828 of OZ053309.1, read as the reverse complement.
CGGTTTTAGGTGGTCGGAAATGAAAGATCGGTCGGAAATCCGTCGAAAATTTCCGACGGATTTCCGACCGATATGGGTCGTTGCAAATACCATCGGAATTTTCCGACCGGCAATACAGTCGTAATTTTCCGACCGTCAAGTCCGTCGGAAATTTCCGACCGTTTTCCTACGGATTTGCTTTTTAAAAAAAAAAATTAAATTATTTATTATTTAATCTATTAATTATTTAAATTACGAAATAATTTATAAAAAAAGATAAAAATAAATTGAAAATGTAATTTAAAGTTTTTAAAAGTATTTAGAAGTATTTTAAACATAATAAGATGTAAATTAAAATAAAAAACTAAAACCGTCGTAAACATCTAAAACTGATAATCCGGGAATTTGCTCCTCATGAAAGCCTTCAATGCTTTAAGGCTCTCTTTTGTTGCGGCGTTCTCAAGCTTCAATTCTTCAACTTCTTCGTCTTTCTTCTCAAGTGCTTCTTTGAGACCGGCTACTTCGTCATAGAGTACGTGATTGGTCGCGGAAGAAGAACTAGGCCCGAACCTAGAAGCTACATTGCCTAATCCAGGACGACGACCCTTGCGCAATGGGGTTTCCTATGGAAAATGAGATGCGTCAATATGGAAAATTAAGAAAAAAAACAAAGTCGACATATAATTAAAACGTAACAATACCTGGAGGACCATATCGTTGACTTCGTCTTGGGACAACTCACACTGGTTCGAAGAAGAAGAACCATCCAAACCTTGAGAGAGAGTCATTTGCGTAAGCCGCTCTTCCTTTCTCTTCTCCACCTTCTCGACGATTTCAGCAATGTTCGGATAATCGATCTTCTCGGTTTTTTTGTTCGTGTGTGTCCGTTTCATTAAAGCAACTAAATCCGGAGCCACACCGCCAGATTCTTGAATCTACAAACGTTTTCATAAATATTGTTAATGTGAAAGATAACAAAAACTATTTATAGAAATTTCAAATACACTTACCATCTCGTCCTCCCGCGCTAAGAAACTCGTAACCCCAGAGTTGTGAGTACCTCGAGGATTCTTCTTACGGTTCTCTGAGTTAATCTTTGCAAACTTTTTCGTTGCCGGATCAGCCCAATACGGCTGCAATCCCAACCAAACATCCTCGTGCAAGTTACGCGGTTTCTCATCCCCGTTCTCCCATTTTTCCTTCCACTCGTTCATGTGTCCCGAGTAACTATCCTGGACCATCTTGTAGAACGCATCCCTAACTTGTCCCGTCAAATTAGGATGCCAATCATAATCTTGCTACATTATTAATAACAAAAATTATTAGTAACTATAAAATTCTTTTCAAGACAAATTTTTTTGTTAATTAAAGACATACTGTAAAAGTTCGGAACCACAACTCTTTCTCACTTTGAGGCATTGCGTTCCACGTCTTATAAGGATGTTTGAGGAGTGAACGTATCATCTTCAAAAATGATTTTGAGATCTTATTTTTCTTACCGAACCTAGAAACATGAAAACAATGTGTTAGTAAAACAATCAAAGTTAGTATTAATTTTAACATTCCCTACAAAATTTTAATAATTTACCAAGTCGAGTCGCCTCGACACATTGGAATCTTCTCTCGGCCTGGTTGAGTCAACAACTCTTCGATCGTAAGTTATTGTTGGTTGGAGCTTTGACTGTCCGGAATATGAGATGGGCTCGGGGGGTTTGGGGCTGTGGGGTTTGAGTTGTCGCTCATCGCACGATTCGGGAGGTTAACAATTCTACGAAAATCTCTCATTGACCTGCAAATTGACCCAAAAATTCACAATTTCATAAAATCTACCAAAATCTAACAAAAATCATTGCAAACACTTACATGTTTTGTTGTAGAGGTGAAGACCGGCGGTGTAAAAGCTGTTAACTGCGTCCAACTATAAACCTGCCAAATATGTGCATAACCATCAGACTCATGATGATTGAATCAGCTGATAGTACTGATCAATCCATACACTTTTGAAATACACAGATGCCAGTTTCATGAGCTCTTAAAGATGCCAAACTAAAACACTCGCACAAATACAAGGCATTTTACACAAATAAAAATATCCACACTTATTTTGAATTTCAATGAAATTTCCAAGCAGGCAAGAACAGGATTAAAGGAGCAAAGAAAAAAATTGAACAAATTGGCTGCAAACGTTTATGGTTTCAGTAATTTTCCAACAGATTATTACAATAGTGGATTACTTTCTTAAAATTTTGGTAACCATGTGCTTGCAACAACCATTTGAATCCTTCAATCCAAACTGACTGATTCAAACCAACTATATCTAGAATCTAGTCCTCAAATTCATGATAATAACAATAAGTTGGCCAATTCCTTGCCTTAGTAATAAGAATTCAGAAAGATTCAGCTTTTGAAGCTCAACATGCAAAAAATTAAGACAAGCAAATAAACAGAACAAATTGATGATAAATTTCGAAACCCAACAGAGATCAACCGATTTAGAGAAGAAATCAAGATCTAGAATCAAATTCAACTGAGAAAGGATAAACCTTTAGGCAAGAGAAACATACCGAGAAAAGCTGAATTGGAAAAGATTTCAGCCCAGATAAAGAGGAATTGGCACAAGTGAAGGAGAAAGATGAAGCGTTTCGTTTTCGTTGGATGAAATCTCTTCCGATGCGGCTTAAAGGGTTTTGGTGGATTTAGGGTTTCTTTTTTCTTTTTTCCTTATCCTTTCCTCGACAGACACCAAGCTTTTTTATTTCCAGCACTTTTTTCCTACCGATTTCCGACCGCGTGAATTTCCGACGGTTTCCGACCGAATTTTCCAACGGATTTTCTACCGATTTATTTTTCCACGGATTTCCGACCGATCTTGCAACCGTATTGCGACGAGAATTTTTCCGTCGAAAATTTTAAACCGATTTTGGACCAAAATTTTCCGATCGAAAATCGGTCGGAAATCCGTAGGAATTCGGTCGGTAATTTCCGACCGATTGTTGTCCGTCGAAAATTCGGTCGGAAATAGGCCTGTTTTCTTGTAGTGCAAATTCGATCAAACCACGAAGATGATTATTCCAACAGGTATATACGAATTCAATGGAGGTGAATATATTATCAATGGAGGTGTAATGTTGCTGTGACCTGCATTTAATGGAAGATTAACCTACATTTAATTGATCTGGAGAGTAAAATTGCAAACTCTAACCACTTGAAAGGTTTATTTGGAAAAAACCCTATAAATTATACTATATTTGTTTCAAAATGTAAATTGTTTTAGCTAAAAGCACAGATATTAAGAAACTACTTTTCTACTAAAAAATATCATTTAATATATTTAATAAAAATAATTTGACCAATCACACAAAAAATTGCAAATTACTAGTGGTCACACAATATTCAATAAAGTTAAAAAATACTTAAAATTATCAAAATAACTTACATTTTGAAACAAAAAAATACCTCTAAAACAACTTATATTGTTTTTTTTAAAGGTTTTTAAGTTGAAAAAAAAAAGAGAAATGAATTAAAAATTAAGAACCGGTTCTAAAACAAAAGTTTCTAGATACTCTTAGAATCCCTAACGTGTCACTACCTGAGTGGTTGAGCATATTTTAATTAAAAAAACAATTCCTCACTAAAAAAACTCTCTTGTCGAAACTCTCTCTTGGCAAAACAATCTCCTTCTCCGGCGCCGGTTACTGCACCGTCACGATCTCCGGTGGAAGGACCTTCACCTGCGGCGGCTTCACCACCGGCTCCTCCGAGTGATGAGTCACCAGAAAGTTTCGCCAAGATTAAGGTCATTGGATAAGCCTAGGATTAACGTCAAGCTTGGGTCGATACGAGGCATACGACGAGGAAACGAAGATTGCGATAATGATGATGATGATGATCATTGTACTCGCGAAGAGAATATAGGCAAAGGCATGTGTAGAATAACGTATTCAACTGACCTCCTTTATTCATTCACAAACAAGAGTTTATATACAACATATTGACCGACTCTAAACTCCTACAAAGAAGGAAACTATCCTTATCCTAAAGATACGTGAATATCCCCAATAGCATGGTTGGTTCTTTTATGCCGGCGAGATTTGACTCTGGTAATGATGATCGATCAGTGAGTCGGAATCATCATCGCGGAAATTGAAAATGATAAAATTGATTATGAATATCTGATGATGATTTCAAGTTTTGAAGGAGACGATTAAAGAGATCTGATTTTAGTAAATGTGGTCGGATTTGGATTAGTGGGCCTAGGTTGGGGTTTTCTAGTATGTTATAGTTTTAGGCCCATTTATTTTGCATCGCTTAAATTTTTTTAGAACTCCCTGATAGAAGAAAAAAAGTTGCATAATTAAAATGATGGGAGACTCTTAACTTAATTCAATATTAAATAAAATAATTAAAAATTCTTAAGAACTCCTAATGAATTCTTAGAGCATGGTAGTTCTTAAGGTAAGTTCTCAACATAAAATAGATTAAAATTAAATAAAAATTGGTTTAATTATGCAGAACCGACTCTTGATTAAGAGTTTTAAGGACTGGTTCTTACCTGCCACGTATCACCATGTGATTCGTCGATATTTTTTTGGACAAGAGAAAAAAAATAAACATGAGATAAACGCGTTTTTCTTTTATTAAATGCAATATATTTTTAGTTTTATTCAATTTACTATATTTATAAAGTTTGAGAAAATAAATTCTATTTAAAATAAAATAACTTTTATATTTTTTTTTAATTAAGAATCCTTAATAGAATTCTACCATTGGAGGAAGAAAAAATTAAAATCTATTGAAAGAGTTCTTAAATTACAATAATGCAAAATATATAATAAACAAATTAGTTAGAACCCCATAAGTGGTTATACCATTGAACATGCTCTTACTAATGGAGATGGTGTTATATGTTGGCCCATTTGAAAAACCACACCATACACCTAAAATGGTCCACATTTTTTAACCTTCATATTCTTCTTCACCTCTTTCGTATGTCTTCCTTGCAACGGTGCCACCGCTGCTTCCGTAACCTACGCGATGGGTTATCGACAAAGCTGAAACAGCAACCGTTACATATAATTAAAGTGATTCATTATCTGTATCATTCTCATCCCACTCTTTTTCACAGACTACAAAATTAATTACTCTACATAAACGTCTCCACCCTTCCACCTCTCTTTCATGCTTTAAATTTTGATTCTAGCATTTTCAGAATTCCCTCGTAGGAAAAGTATTAATTCCGCCATCTCACCACAAACCACCACGTCTCACCTTCTTCATACTTACAAATTTTTACGCACTCACTCTTTGCTCTTTGTTTAAAAATGGATCAAATTGATTTTACTTACTACAATCCCGTCCAAGGCTAGCTATGTCACGTTTGATGCTTTACTTCTTGGTCGCTCTACACAACAGGTTTTTGGTCGGCTTCTCTGTTTTGGGATGCTCCCAATGTCCTCATATTTTAGGATGGAAGGTTAAACATTTGATTACCTCTAAACCCTTATTCTTTTTCTATCCAAGAACTCAATTATCCACGAGTTCATACCAGTTCCTAGTGCTAACAAATTCCGTCATGAGTTACGAGAAGGTGTCCTTTACACATTTGGAGAGTTTGAAGTGAGAAGGTGCACAAACCTTTACAAGATCACATATCATCTTTTTTGTCAACCATTCCTTCCGACTACAACAATTGTTCAAGTACCCGATGCTACCACAACAACTAAACGGGAAAATACATGCTCCGTATAGTCGACCAAAATCGATTTTGTGGTGGCTCACAATCTTCAGATTCTAAAAAAGAATAAAAGCCCATATCAATGTTGAATAGTGTAATAAGTCAAATACAATCAAATATCTCTTCAAATTCATTACAAAAAGGGTGGACAGAGCAACATTTACAGTCTAGAAAGGAAATGAAGGAAATGTCCAAGGAACTTCTAACATTACTAGAATGATCGACGTGATGAAAATAAATTGATTTTAGAAGGCGTCAGAGTTTGCGGAAGTGTGTCCTATTCCATGTACAATCTACAATATATATACATACATAGAGATGGGCTTAAGTATAACCCTAGAGAATATAACAATAAGAGCCCAAATACAATATATTAGCCTAATACTCCCCCTCAAGTTGGAGCATGTAGATTCCGAATGCCCAACTTGGAGAGAAGTGAATCAAACCGGACAGGACCGAGAGCTTTAGGAAGAACATCAGTTGGTTAATCTTTTGTGGAGATGTAAGTCGGAAGGATACGGCCAGCAATAGCTTCATCACGAACGAAGTGACAGTCAATTTCAATATGCTTCGTGCGTTGATGCATGACATGATTATGAGCAATATGTATCGCAGACTTACTATCATAATAGAGCTTGAGAGGAAACGGTTGTTTGGCGCTGAAAAAATCGAGAAGTCCCCTCAACCATTTAGCTTCACTAACTGCATCAGCCATTGATCGATACTCTGCTTCAGCCGACAAACGAGAGACCGTTTGTTGTTTTTGAGTCTTCCAGAAAAGTGGGAATTTGCCAAGTGTAAAGACATAACCTGTCAATGAACGTCATGTTAGAGGACAAGCAGCCCGATCGGAATCACAAAAACCTATGAGATTCAAACCACCAGTAGAGTGAAGCATAATGCCTTGCCCGGGGTGCCTTTTAAGTATTAGACAGTTTTCATATCAGTATCCCAATGTGACAATGTTGGTTTATCCATGAATTGGGAAAGAATATGATTAGTATAGGCGAGGTCTGGTCGAGTAATGGAGAGATAAATCAGACGTCCAACTACACGCCTATACATTGCCGGATCGGAGTAAAGAGCATCAGACGCGGTAGCAAGACGATGATTCTGTTCAATGGGAATAGGAGAAGGACGAGAACCAAGCAAGCCACATTCAGTAACAATATGAAGCTAGTATTTTCGTTGACAAAGGAAAATACCTTTAGCTGTGCGAGCGACTTCAATACCCAAAAAATAGCGCAACACCCCAAGATCCTTCATATGAAAACATGAATGTAAATATTCCTTGAACTTGGCAATCGTAGCTGAATCGTTACCCCAATAACTAAGTCGTCAACATAAACAAGCACATAGAGATCGACCGTGGAAGTAACCAGAGAAAAAAGGGCTGTATCGGAGACAGACTGCGTAAAACCATAACGCAGTAAAGCCATACGAAAAGTAGCAAACCAACATCGTGGAGCTTGACGTAAACCATACAAAGATTTTCGTAGCTTACAAACCTTGCGAGGATCAGAGGGACGAAAACCCGGTATAAGACGCATATAGACTTCTTCTTCTAAGTCACCATAACGAAATGCGTTATGGACATCCATTTGTGAAGTTCCCAATTTTGAACAGCAGCAACCTTGAAAAACCATTGAATGGTAAACATTTTAGAGACCGGTGCAAATGTCTCATTGTAATCAAAGCCTTCTTCTTGATAATTACCAAGAATGACTAACCGAGCTTTTCGTAGCTTACAAACCTTGTGAGGATCAGAGGGACGAAAACCTGGTAGAAGACGCATATAGACTTCTTCTTCTAAGTCACCATAAAGAAATGCGTTATGGACATCCATTTGTGAAGTTTCCAATTTCGAATAGCAGCAACCTTGAAAAACAATTGAATGGTAAACATTTTAGAGACCGGTGCAAATGTCTCATTGTAATCAAAGCCTTCTTCTTGATAATTACCAAGAACGACTAACCGAGCTTTGTAACGTTCAAGAGAACCATCCGACTTAAGCTTAACCTTATAAACCCATTTGCTTCTAATAGCTTTCTTACCAGGAGGCAAGTCCACTATATCCCATGTGTGTGTATCTTCAAGTGATGTCATCTCTGTCCCCATTGCATCACGCCATACATCATACTCCATTGCATCTTTAAAATTCTTTGGTTCGTTGATAACCATGATATTAGCAAGGTAGATGCTGAGCATGCGGTTCTGGTTGTCTAGCAGTAACTGTAGCAGTAACTGTATTAACAGTTGTACTACCAGCTGTATCAGTAGCTGTAATACTTGGTGCATGAGAGGACACGACACGTGAGACTATTTCGAGAGTAGGCACAATCGGAGGAATCTTCTCAACATGAGAAAGATCATCTTCATCAGCATCGATAAATGGAGAAGAAACCAGAGTCGTCTCAACCGTGTCAACAACATCCTCAGTTCGAGCAAGAGAAGAGGGTGATATCGCATAGGGAAAAACATCTTCATTGAACACAACATCGCAAAGACAAATTATTCTTTACACTCAAGATCATACACACGCCATTCTTTATGAGAAAATGAGTATCCAAGAAATACACATCGAGATGCTTGTTCATCAAATTTACCATGAAGACAAGTGCCCTTGAAAGCGTAACAAAGACAACCGAATATACGGAGATCGACATAGCTTGGTGGTTTTCTGAAGAGAACCTCATATGGTGTTTTTCCTTTCAAAATCAAAGATGGGGTGCAATTAATTAAATGATCAGCAGCAAGAATGCAACCCCAAAACTCAATCGGTAAAGATGCTTGAAAACGTAAGGCACGAGCAACATTGAGAATGTGTTTATGTTTTCGTTCTACTCGACCATTTTGTTGAGGCGTGCCAACACAAGATGTCTGATGGAGAATACCGGGAGACGCAAAGAATGGTTTTAGACACATAACTTCGGATCCATTATCACTTCATACGGTGCGAACAACTTGTTTGAATTGTCTCTTAACCATGGTACAAATTTTTTGTAACAATGATGAAACTTCGCTTTTATTTTTCATCAAGAATACCCAAACGGCATGAGGACAATCATCCATAATGGTGAGGAAGTAAACAAAACCACAAGTCGAAGGAGTTTGATATGGTCCCCAAACATCACAATGGATAAGTGAAAAAATTGCATCTGCTTTATTATTACTTTTGGTAAAAGATAAACGTGGGTGCTTAGCCCGAACACAAATATCGCATGGTTCGTGTAAAGTACTATCAACTCCCCCTAAATCAACAAAACTAGATAAACTACAAAGCACAGACTTTGATGGATGTCCCAACCGACAATGCCAAAGTTCTCGACCGCAAAGACAACCTACAATATTCAAAAACGATGAAAACAACTCGCAAAAATAATAGATCCCATCACACTTATCACCCGCTCCAATCAAATTCTTCGTTATACTGTCTTGCAAGTAACAAAACATATCAGTGAAAACAGCAATACACGGTCTTTCTTTAAGCAAGCGAGCAACAGAGAATAGCGTGTTAGTTAAATGTGGAACATAAAACACATGAGAAAGTGTAACAGATTCTCTAAGTTGAAATTTGCCACGTTTTGTGGCCATCGTGACATCTATATTTGGCAACCCAATGGGCATGGAACAATATCACATACATCAAACAAGAAACCAAGATGTCCTGTGAGATGATGAGAGGCACCCGAATCAATTACTATACCAGAAAGTCGACCAGAAGCTGCATTCTTTTGAGAGTCAAGGAGTTGAACCAGAGTAGTCCACTGTTCTGAATTCAACGTCAACCCAGCACCGTCTACAGGAGTAAGAGAAGCCTGCACATTAGAAGCTCCCCCTGGACCGATTAAAACATTGTTGGTTTTTATCTCCAGGTCCAAGCTGGATGTTATATGTTGTGCCTCGTCCACCTATGCTTTGACCACGTCCTGTAGTAGTCCATGTACCTCGACCAGTAAACGAATTTGAACCAGCTCCTCCACGTCCAGTTTTATGTCCACTCTCAATTCATTTTTCAGGAAAACCATAAAGTTGATAGCAATTTTGAACCTATGACATGTTCTCCCACAATGAGAACAAGTAATCACTGTCCTACCTCGATCTGTAGGACCTTATACATTCGATGCTTGAACAGAGAAACCAACTGCATTGTTTTGTACATCAGAGACACTAGTAATGGTTTGGTGTCTTTCTTCTTGAAGGACCATAGAAAACGAAGTAGCTAGGGTCAACGGAGGTTGCATACAAAGTATGTTTGACCTTATTGCACCAAAACGATTGTTATCCAGACCCATAAGGAACTGATATTTCTGCTCACGATCTTGTTTAGCTACAACAGCTTTGATGATTTTGCAATTTGGATTTCCACAATAACACTCAGGATTGGATTCATACTCCAGTAAGTCATCCCACATTAGCTTAAGTTTTCCATAGTATGCTTGGCCTGACAAATTATCCTGCTTAAAAGTCACCACCAAAGCACTCAATTCATACACACGGGACTCATTAGAGAGTGAAAATTATTGTCGAAGACTTTCCCACAGTTGGAAAGCAGTATCAGAACACGAAATTGAGTTCTTAAGTCCAGGCTTGATGCTATTGAGAATATATGCCACCATCATACTGTTAACAATTCCCCATAACTTGAGTTCATTGTTCCCTTGCGTCGGTTTCGTAACCATACCATCAATAAATCTCAATTTGTTCTTTGTCTTAAACGCGTTGCGCATAAGTTTCGACCAATGCTCATATTTGTTGCCGTTCAATTGAAGCGTGCAAATAACTTGTCCTGGATCAGCTGACGGATGAATATAATAATCACATAAGAGATTTGAGTCTTTAGCTGAAGACTCTGACTTTTTTGTTGCATCAGACTCAACCATGATGAATGAGATATACTAACTGTTCACACGAACAGATGGAACTAAGATGATTTCGAAGAAGAAAAAAATTCCAAACCAAAGAGCAAAAGAATCACACATGGAGAGATAAAACGGCGGCTCTATTTTATAAAAAGAAAACCCTAGTTCTCTGATACCATGTTAGAGTTTGCGGAAGTGTGTCTTATTCCATGTATAATCTAGAATATATATACATACATAGAGATGGACTTAAGTATAATCTTAAAGAATATAATAATAAGAGCCCAAATACAATATTGTAGCCCATGTCAAGTATGTATTAAATAATTAGAGTTATTTCATGAAGCGAATATAACAGTAAAAAATCTTATTTTTAAAAAAAGAAGAAGAAGAAGATAGAAGCTCTCGATCTATATATAGGATTAGATACATGATATTGATCACGTTGGACTTAGAAGAAAAGGAACTTATAAATATCTTAAAGTTTGGTTGGTCATAAAGAGTGAAAAGAAAAGAAAGGAGGCCGAGGTCTTTGAAATGTCTACTAATATATTTTACTATTACTTTGGTATGGCATTCTACGAAGTTTATGAAAACATTTTAAAATTATTATTCTTACAAGTTTTTAACTTTTTTGTTTCATTACAGCACTTATATAACGTTAATGTACTAAAAATTTGGTCACCTACAAAGGTTTAAAACAAAACATAATTATGAATTTTCTAACCCGCAATTTGAATAATTTATATGTGATGTAAATTGTAATAGAATAATGTAAACAGTTTATGAAAAAACAAAACAAAAATGCAAACTATAATACAAAATCATTAACTCATCCCGCTGAGTGAAGTAGACGGTTCTGTTACGTGCACGAAACAACTATAAAACAAACCCGCGCGTATGCGCAAATAATCACCTAATGAAAATAATGGATGAGTAGAATAAAGAAGTTATATAAATTTTCTTTTTATTCCATTTGTTTCTCTGCTAGAAGAATATTTTTCACCAAATTTGTTCATTTTTCAAATTTTCTTTATGGGATGTTGAATTGTTTTTTTCTTACACTTGTCAACACTACAACAAATTTCTACATTGATAGCATATGAGGATAGCTCATTTTTCGTAACTGCTATCAAAGATAAATTTTAATTTTGTTTAATATAACATAGCATTGGATTAACGCTATTATAGGAAAATCACCAAGCGGGAAGCTAAAATCACTTATTCGGCCAATACTTGGTAAAAATATTCACTTGAGCGCCATATATCTCGGGTTTAAGCGCCATATGTCACTGGTTTAAGCGCCATAGACCAAAAAAAACACAAAATAACATAGATCTGGAAAAAAAAACATACTCTCGATACTCTCCCTCGTCAACTCCGTCGTATACTCCACTGTTGGGCTTGCTGCCGACCTTGTTTTGCGTCCATTTCGTCGCTCGTCGCCAGTTTCAGCCTCACATTTCAGTAATTCGAGACACGATTTAGGTATCCACATTTCTGCATTTCTCAATTGATGAACCCTAATTTCGTCTTCTTCGAGAATCTTCTCTTTTGGATTTGTGTATCTTCACGAAATTCGCCGCCGCCACACTAGAATCTAGCCACTAACACAAAGTCGTTCTCTGTCACCATCCAGATTCTCCACTTTACTCGACATTGAGCTGAAATTTCAGGTAAATCTATCTCATTAGGTTGTTGTCTTTGATGATTCGGTTCTTTGTTAATGTGGAACAATATTATCTTTTTAGGGTTTGTCGGATTAGATTTAGATGAAGTTTCATGTAGACAATTAAAAATTTTGTTTATCATGTTTGGATTTATTTGATTAATTTGCATATGTCGATACAATAGTGTTGATTTCATGGTCTGCAAATCTCAATTTCTATTTGTTCTTCTGTTTTATCAAGTGAACAAAACCAAATTATTCACATACTTTGAATTACTCATGTTCTGTTAAAGTTTATACTTATCATCTTATTGTTTTTGTGCAAGTGTTACGGATTGTACTATTGGGGAGCTGACGGTTATTTTATCTTCAAAGCAAACGACAGGTTAGACCCATCTATCTAGTTTATTCATTTTGCTGTGATTATTCTGTTTCTTTTTCTATTTTTTTGTGTGCTCAATTTGTCTGCTTTGAAATATAAAGAACTGTGGTTTACATATATTGAGTGCTTGGTTAAATTGTCTCTGAAACGATAGGCTGGTTAATTGGTCATAGTTTGTCTTACTGTCGTATATGTTTTTAACGCTCTGAATCTTTTGCAGTATACTTGAAAAATATGTTGCTTATGGATTTCAATTGCTATTCTAAAGCTTTTAATTTAGTGTACATATAATGCTGGACAAGGCATAGGTGCATCTTGGCATGTATGTAATTTACTTATTATGTAGGTTAGATTTCTGTTGGGGTTTAGAGAGTTTAAGAGTTATTTTTCCCCTTTCCATCTAATATATGAACTGAAGAGCTGATCCTGCTTATGAGAGGGGTGCTTGGATTTTTGTACGGTCTGTGACTGCGGCATTAGGAGACATTGATATGATAATATGTCCCTGCATAGACTGTCGTAATGTAGATCGTCACCCAGATAGTGATGTGGTTTACCATCTGGTAACTAGAGGAATGGATGAGTCGTATAAGCGTAGTGATTGGTTTCATCATGGAGAAGGTAACTCAGTGGCTGAAGGTGAAAGCAAAGAAACTCAGTGGAATGAAGAGATTATAGGGTTATATAAAGCTGTTGAGTATTTAGATGAAGAGTTAGCTAGGCAGGGTGACTTAGTCGATATTGCAGAGGGTGAGGACAAGGAAGAAGATGAGTTCCTTGCAAAGCTAGCAGATGCTAAAACTCCATTATATCCAAGCTATGCAAATCATAGCTATTGTGAAGCTCTTTAGACTTAAAACATATAATGGCTGGTCAGACAAGAGCTTCAACGACCTGCTTGAGGCATTACCGGACATGTTACCTAAGAATAGTGTGCTTCACACATCATTGTATGACGTGAAGAAATTCTTGAAGTCATTCGATATGGGGTATTAAAAGATTCATGTATGTGTTAATGATTGCTGTTTGTTCAGAAAGAAATACAAGAAACTTGACAAATGTCCAAAATGCAGTGCTTCAAGGTGGAAGATTAACATGGTAACTGGTGAAGTAAAGAAAGGTGTACCACGTAAAGTAATACGGTACTTCCGCATAATACCAAGGCTAAAGAGAATGTTCAAATCTGAGGAGATGGCAAAGGAGTTACGGTGGCATTTTAGTAACAAGAGTTCTGATGGAAAGCTCTGCCACCCAGTTGATTATGTTACATGGGAACAAATGAATGACAAGTAACCTACCTTTGCCGCTGAAGAAAAAAAGGTGCGACTGAGACTTTTAACTGATGGATTTAATCCGTTTAACATGAAGAATACCAAGTACAGCTGCTGGCCTGTTTTGCTGGTCAACTATAATTTGCCGCCTGACTTATGTATGAAGAAGGAGAACATAATGCTGACTTTACTGATTCCTTGTCCACAACAACCTGGTAATAGTCTGGATGTGTACTTGGAACCCCTAATAGAAGATCTAAATCATCTGTGGAACAAAAGGGAGGTAACATATGATGCATTGAGTAAAACTACTTTTACTCTTAAGGCTATTCTTCTTTGGACCATTTCTGATTTCCCTGTGTATGGAAACCTTGTTGGCTGCAAAGATGGGTTGTCCTTTATGTGGGAAAAACACAGATAGTATGTGGTAAAAGTTCTGTAGGAAGCATGTTTATATGTGCCATAGGAAAGGGTTAGCACCAACACATAGGTATCGTGAGAAGAAGTTATGGTTTGATGGTAAAGTCGAACATGGTAGAAAGGGTAGAATTTTAAGTGGCCATGAGATTGCCCAGCTGTTGAAAAACTACAAAAACGATTTTGGGAATGTGAAACAGTCAGCAAAGAAGAGGAAAATGACTGCTTCTTCTGTTGGAAACTCTGATAGTGAGGACGTATTAAGTGAATCAGAGGAAGATGAAGAAGTAGAAGTAGACGAGGACGAGTTATCTAGATGGAAGAAGAGATCAATATTTTCCAAGCTGCCTTACTGGGAGGTATGTCTATCTGTTCTTTTCATACGATATCTAAATTAAAAAATTTCCTTATTTGATTAATGAGTTTGGTTCTGTGTCATTTTATTTTGTTAGGACCTCCCGGTAAGACATCATTTAGATGTCATGCATGTGGAGAAAAATGTGGCTGCCAACATCGTCTCTACATTGTTGCATTGTGGGAAATCAAAAGATGGGTTAAATGCTCGTAAAGATCTGCAAGCTCTTGGTATAAGGAAAGATTTGCACCCTAACATCCAAAAAAAAAGAACATATCTTCCCGCAGCACCATGGTCTCTGTCCAAGAATGAGAAGAAAATTTTTTGTAAGCACCTTTCTGAGTTTAAAGGTCCAGATGGTTACTGTTCTAATATATCAAAAGGTGTGTCATTAGAGGACTACAAGGTTACTGGACTAAAATCACATGACTATCATGTATTGATGCAACAACTTCTTCTTGTTGCACTTAGAGGACTGTTACCGAATGGTCCTAGGATAGCAATTTCACGCATATGCACCTTCTTCAATCACTTGTGTCAGCGTGTAATTGATATGGAGCAAATTTCAATACTGGAAGTTGAAATTGTGGAAACGCTGTGTATGTTTGAAAGATTATTTCCTCTAAGCTTCTTTGATATCATGGTTCACTTGGTAGTTCATCTAAGAAGGGAAGCACGACTAGGTGGACCAATCCATTTTAGATGGATGTATCTATTTGAAAGGTAAAGTTTCTACTGTATTTGTTTTAAATCTTTTATTCATGACATATTTACTATTATGTTGCTAACTAATTTTCTAACACTATCTAGGTACATGAAGGTTCTTAAAGACTTTGTACGAAACCCTGCAAGACCAGAAGATTGTATTGTCGAGTCGTATCTTGCAGAGGAATGCATGCAGTTTTGTAGTGATTTTCTGAAGAAGACCACTACTATAGATGACAAAATCGACAGAAATACGGAGTATTAGAATAGTTATATTCTAGAAGGTCGACCAATTTCTGCAGCCACTGAAATAAGTCTAACTGAAGTGGAAACGAAGATAGCCCATCTTGCTGTTATTCAAAATATGGTTGTTGTGGATCCATACGTGGAGTAAGTTTCTAGAAATGATAAGTCCTTATACATTAGTAGTTTTTTAATGATTTTAATTTCTATTTGTTTTTTTTCTGTATCTTCTTTCTAGCAAGCATTTGCAACATCTACAGGAATCAAATGCCAAATGTAGACGTGATGCAACAACATTATGGAATATGCATGCTCAACAGATGCATCAGGACAGAATTCTCCTTGTCATGCTTCTGCATCAACCAATCATGCATCAGGTGAAAAATCTGCAACAACAGGTCAAAAACTGCAGCATCAGATCCAAAATCTGTAACCAATGGCCCATAATCTATTTATAAAGCACCAATTGAGGAATCTCCATCTATAGGTCGGAAATCTCCTATAAAGAAACCTCAGCCGTCTACACAGTCGCCTCTTAGAAGATCCCCGGTAATTATATTGGATATGTTATAAAGTTGCTTTGGTCATTGCCATTTAGTGAATATATGGTTTATGTTGATAACATGGCAGCGTACCAAACGAGATGAAATTGTGAAGGAGAATAAGAAGTGCAGGTTGATGGATGTAAACGGAAGGAAGTGAGTTGTTGCTGAAGAACGTTGGGCTTCAAACGACCCAGGCCAAACTGTCCACTTTGTTCGCTTGGGGTCAATGTAGTTAAGGGTTGGGTTGATGTAGTGAAGGTGAGCGATGCAGCAGTCTGGAGGCCATCTTCTGAAATTGAGTTTATGGGAGACGCATTTGGTATAACTATTGCATGGCCGGAGGATAAGGTGATCATTTGTTAAACTGATCTATTGGGATTTTAAATGAGACTTTGTATCAGACTTGGTAGAGTAAGACTTTTGTTCTAGAATTTCATGTTATATGTTTTAGTTTCAGACTTTGTATCAATGTTGGATTGAGGTTTGTGATTTCAAGTTTAATTATATGAATTATGGCTTTAAATATATCATTGGTAACGATACTTCATTGTCATTGTAAAACATATTATAGCTTCTACAAAGAATGTAAAATAAATATTTAAGTAGCATGTAAAACTAGCTATGAATTAATTTAATACAATGCTATAACAAATTATGTTAAAGCATTTCTGTAATACTATGCTACTAGCATCTACGATGGCATGAAAAATAACCTTTAAAAAGTTTGTTTCAAATTAATACGGCGCTATAACATAAAATATAATAGCATTACAGAACGTTATAAGAACATAAATTACGACTTACTATAACCGCTATAGTATAAACATATTTTATAGCATGACAAATGACTTGTTATATTTTTTCGACAAAATACGACGGTGCTATCAAAACTTATACTAAGGCTTTTTGATAGAGCTATGGTAGATTGACT
Organism: Arabis hirsuta; assembly: GCA_964056655.1. Lineage (NCBI taxonomy): Eukaryota > Viridiplantae > Streptophyta > Magnoliopsida > Brassicales > Brassicaceae > Arabis > Arabis hirsuta. The sequence continues at coordinate 12,232,735 of OZ053309.1, read as the reverse complement.
TAACATAGCTGACAATAAAAACACTATAATATATGGGAGGTCTACCATGCCTCCGCATGTCCTAGTGTTTATGAAAACGCTATTAAAGATATTTCATAGCGAATTCCGAATGCTATCAATGTGGAAATTTGTTGTAGTGCAACTCAAATGGTAAGAATGTAAAACAATAATTTCACCAATTTTTAATACATTTAAATGGTATTAAAATTTATAAGAATGCTTAATTCTACTAGTTTTTGTTATTCTAAATTTACCAAAAAAAAGTTTAATACTGAAATATAATTGAGTGGAAAAAAAATAATTTCTTCCGATTTAACTAGTTAATTCTACTCAAAATAATGGAATTATATTTTCCTCCTAAATTTGTTCATTCATTCAAATTTTAGGTGGAATGGATTGGTTCTTCACACTTTTTAACCCAAATAGTAAAACTTTAGAGGAATGTTTAACTCCACCAATTTTAATTCAACTTAAATGATAAAATTTTGGAAAACTGCTTAGTTCCACCAACTTTTATTACTCTAAATGTAAATGTAAAAAATGTGTGTTGGAAAGAAAAATTTTGCCCCAAATACAAGAAAATGTAATATAAATTAAACATTACTTTATTTCTTTTTTCCTCTTCCCCATTTCTCTTTTTGTGATATACATGTTGGGGTGATTTTGCGCTAGGAGTTTCCACGTCATGCTAGGTGATGTGGGCCATTTTTTCGATGGCATGCCTAGCTTGCTCCCGAGTGTCTGCGACATAGTATGTATTCTCGAGGGTGTGCTTGACAAATTACATGAGTATTAGCCTTACCTTCCACCATCCAGGAAATATATCAACCATCGACAGAGGGTAAGCGAAGTGATAATAACGGTACAAACATTTTTCCTATAAATTTTTTTCCACATTCCCTCTGAAAACCTCTCTCAGAAAAGAGACGGTCTTACAGAGAGAGTTTCAACCCACATTCTCTTTGAAAACCTCTCTTTATCTTTGTACGTCACATCAAACTAAATCCATACTTTTTCCTGATAAAACCAACTTTTCAAATATAAGAGTCAAACTCAAACCAATCCGTAAATAAGGTTGATGTCATAATGCTTAAATACATAACTGATCCCACATTGAAACATGGACGCCAGTGTCATTTACTTTTACGAGATCCCTTGATTCAACAACTTAAATTGATTATGTTTAGAAATAAACCGAATGAATCACCCTTGATTCAATAATCATTTTAGATTAATTTGAATCCAGTTGGACTAAACCAACTTAATCTCTCTAAACTGATTTCTATATAATCTTTAATTGATCGTTTTGGGTTTGGGTTTGAAACTCAACAAACCAAAACAGTTTTGGAAGCAAATACTTTAGTAAACAAAAATTTACACAAATTTTTTTTTTTAACAGTCTGACCATCTGTAACGACCCCGAACAAAAAAATTGTGATTTTTGGTCGTGCATCGATCGACGCAGGTGTGTGCGTTGATCGACGCAAGTTAAATCGAACCGGATCGGTTTGATTTAAGTGTCAGTTTTCGGACTGGTTTAGGGGAGCTTTTAGTTTTAGGCCGCGTTTTTTGGAGCTTTTAGTTTCCAGAAAGTTTCCAGAAAAGTTTCAGAGAGTTCCCAGGGAGATTTGTGAGAGTGGATTCGTCAAGGAGGCTTGGGAGATCGTTCTTGGAGTGATTTCTCATGGTTGGAGTGTAGATCTCGGTGTTAGGGAGTCGTTCTTCGTGGGTTTCATCCTCGTTCACCCGTTTTCCTTCCAGATATCAGGTGAGTGCTTGAACATGGCTTATCTGAGTAAAGGGGTTGATAGGATGCGTTTGATTGTTGTTATTTGCTGGATTTCGTGTTGCTTTGAGTGGATTTGTGCAGGTAAATCGTTTAGAATCGAGCCATGAGAGGATAAACTCGATTCCCAAGTTCTCTGTCGATGCGTTGATCGACGCACGGGTTTGTGTCGATCGCTGCGTCGATCGACACGCATGGCTTGTGTCGATCGACACACGTGGCTTGTATCGATCGACAAAGAGTGCATCGATCGACACGCAATGCTTGTGTCGATCGACGCAAGGCCTGTTTTGGCGAACATGTGTTGTTTGTTCGTGCTTTGCCGTGTTGTGTGTTCATCTTGGTATTGTATCAATTTTTCTTATGCATGTGTGTATAGCCTAGTAGATGGGATGACCGTCTCACTGAGTATTTGTGATAATACTCACGCATCTCATATAACCATGTGATGCAGGTAAAGACAATGTGTGATCATGGAATCGTGGCGAGGAAGAGGAGATGGTCTAGAGGCTCGATTGATTGATGTGGTTTTATTGAATTGCTAGGTTGCTAGTGATTCTGGAACTTGTTGGATTGGTTGTTGACTTGTGTTATTGACTATGGTATTGTTGGATTGAATTGGTTTAGTGGGTTTCAATAAAGTATGAGATTTATTGAGTATTGTTATTGGTTAATTGTCGTTTTGTTTCCGCAGTTTGTGCTGTTGACCTATTGAGGATTATTATTTGAGATAATAATAATCCGAATCTGGAAAATTTTAAATTTTACGGGTTGGATTGTTTCAGTTTGGTAACCAGACAGACTTGCTGGCAGGATTCGAGTAGCTCAGGAGAAGGATCAGGATTTTATTGATGCTTTTAGGGTTGCAGGTTCAGAGTATGTGGTCTCTGCGAATAGGACGATACTTGTGAGCGGGCGGGTTTGTGTACCCATGGATGAGGATCTAAGGCAGGATATCCTGAGAGAGGCTAATGCGAGCATGTTGTCGATTCATCCGGGAGCGACCAAGATGTATCGTTATCTGAAGCGGTATTATCACTGGTTTGGGATGAAGAGGGATGTCGCTAACTGGGTTGCAGGGTGCAACATGTGCCAGTTAGTGAAGGCTGAGCATCAGGTTTCGAGCAGGTTCTTGTAGAGTTTGCCTATTCCGGAGTGTAACTGGGACATGATTACCATGGACTTTGTGATAGGGTTTCCAGTGTCGCGGACCTATGATGCGATTTGGGTGATTGTGGATCGTCTGACCAAGTCCGGCTCAGGATCGGCAGAAGAGTTATGCCGATAAGAGGAGGAAAGAGCTGGAGTTTGAGCTGGGAGATCTGGTGTATCTGAAGGCAGCGATGTTGAGGGGTCCTAACAGATCCATTTCGGAGAATAAGCTAAGTCCGAGGTTTATGGGTCTGTTCAAGGTTGTGGAGCCGGTTGGACCAGTAGCTTATCGGTTAGAGTTACCTCAGAGTATGAAGGTCTTTCATACGGTCTTTCATGTGTCGATACTACGAAAGTGTCTACATGAGTCTGAGGAGGTGTTGGCTAAGATTCCGGAGGATCTTCAGCCCAACATGACGTTGGAGGCGAGACCTGTGAGGATTCTCGAGAATAGGGTCAAATTTCTACGCCGGAAAAGTATACCATTGGTAAGAGTCGTGTGGGACTGTGACGGATTGAGGAAGAGACTTGGGAACCAGAAGCGAAGATGAAGACAAAGTTCTCGAAGTGGTTCGAGAAGCAAGTGGAGGCTTGAGTTGTCTTTTCTGGTTTTCAGAGTTTGGGAAAACATGTTGCTATGAGTTCGGATGTATTTTTTGTTTGTGTTGTAACGATTGTACATTGTTAAGATTTAATAAGATGGGTTTTTCTTATTAAATGTGTTTATAAGACGTGGGTTCTTATGTGATGACTGGTGAGGTCATGTGTGGCGATGATCGGTGGGGTCATGTGTTGTCTAGGAATAGAAGTTCTATGTGAGTTATGACTTGTCTATTGCCTAGGGAGGACTAGAGATAGAAGTTCTATGTGAGTTAAGACTTGCTTATCTTCTAGTGAGACTAGAAATGGAAGGTCTATGTGAGTTAGAGCTTGTCCATGTTCTAGGAGGATTATCTAGGACTGACAGTCCTATGTGAGTTAGGACTTATATATTCTCTAGATGGCGCTGGAAAATAGAGGTTTTATGTGAGTTAGAACCGTCTATTTCCTAGGGGGGTCTGGAAACAGAAGTCTTATATGAGTTAGGAATGTCTTTTCCAGGGACTCTGTGGAACACCCTGGTGATTGGGTTGTTCCGGATGGCCTAGTGATTGGCCATTAGGTGATATTCCGGGATAAGAAATGTCATGATGGACCACGAGTGGTGATTTTGGTCAACAAGTGTTTACGATGCACGTTACAGAGTTGATTGCTCTAGGGGATAGTGGGTTCCTTGGATATACTTGAGGGGACAGTGAGGTTCTCTCCAGGGGATAGTGGTTTCCCTGCATATACTTTAAGGGATAGGGATCTCTCCAGAGGATGTGTGATTCCTCTGCAGCCAATAGCTTGACGGACTGTGTGTCCCGAGAGTGGGAGGGGATAGAGCATACCGAGAGCTGGATGGACGGCGGTCCTGAAGGTGGGAGGGGTATGATATACATCGAGAGCTTAAAGGGTGATGATCTTGAGAGCGGGGTGGTGTATATAGATATGAGTATGAGCAATAGTATCTGTAGTGTGATTATGAGCATCAAACTAGATGAACTTCAGGGATCAGGAGTGTTGATCTCAGGTGGTGCTGACCGGGTTTGGTTAGGATTGTATCCATGGGGAGACGGTGCAATGTGACTATTTGAGATTAGTTGAGTTCGGGGATCGGGTGTTGATCTTAGGGGGATGTTAGCCGGGTAGGGCCAAGAGTGTGATATCAGTATAGCTGGCCGGGTAGGGTCAGCGGGGTGATATCAGGTAAGTGGACCGTAGCGGAGCGGTGTCGCGTGATTCGAGGTCGAATTCGTTTTAGTGGGGGAGAGTTGTAACGGCCGCGAACCAAAAATTGTGATTTTTGGTCGTGCGTCGATCGACGCAAGTTAAATCGAACCGGATTGGTTCGATTTAAGTGTCAGTTTTCGGGCTGGTTTAGGGGAAACCCTATAAATAAGTTGTGGCCGCGTTTTTGGGAGCTTTCAGTTTCCAGAAAATTTCCAGAAAAGTTCTAGAGAGTTTTCAGGGAGATTTGTGAGAGGGGATTCGTCTAGGAGGCTTCGGAGATCGTTTTTGGAGTAATTTCTCGTGGGTGGAGTGTAGATCTTAGTGTTGGGGAGTCGTTCTTCGTGGGTTTTATCCTCGTTCATCCTTTTTCCTTCCAGATCTCAGGTGAGTGCGTGACTATGGCTTATCTGGGTAAAGGGGTTGATAGGATGCGTTTGATTGTTGTTATTTGGTGGATTTCGTGTTGTTTTGAGTGGATTTGTGCAGGTGAATCGTTTGGAATCGAGCAATGAGAGGATAGGCTCGATTTCCAAGTTCTGTTTCGATGCGTCGATCGACGCACGGGTTTGTGTCGATCGCTTCGTCGATCGACACAAGCCACGTGTGTCGATCGACACAGAGTGCATTGATCGAAACACAGTGCTTGTGTCGATAGACGCAAGGCCTGTTTTGGCGAACATGTGTTGTTTGTTCGTGATTTGCCGTGTTGTGTGTTCATCCTGGTATTGTATCAATTTTTCTTATGTCTGTTTGTATAGCCTAGTAGATGGGATGACCGTCTCACTGAATATTTGTGATAATACTCATGCATCTCGTATAACCATGTGATGCAGGTAAAGACAAGGTGTGATCGTGGAATCATGGCGAGGAAGAGGAGATGGTCTAGAGGCTCGATTGATTGATGTGGTTTTATTGAATTGCTAGGTTGCTAGTGATTCCGGAACTTGTTGGATTGGTTGTTGACTTGTGTTATTGAATTTGGTATTGTTGGATTGAATTGATTTAGTGGGTTTCAATAAAGTATGAGATTTATTGAGTATTGTTATTGGTTAATTGTCGTTTTGTTTCCGCAGTTTGTGTTGTTGACCTATTGAGGATTATTATTTGTGATAATAATAATCCGAATCTAGAAAATTTTAAATTTTATGGGTTGGGTTGTTTCACCATCTCCATTAGGGTATCTCACCAATATAATACTAGTATTTTTTATAATATTTTAAATTGAGAGATTCATTACTTAATATGACATCTATTAGTTATATACCCAATGAATATCTTATCTATAAAATATTAATTTTTTTAATATTATTAACTTAAAAATTTTATGTTAAATTTTCATTAATAATTGTAAACATATCATATTACATTCTAGAATATAGTTTTAATTTTAAAAATCCTAGTTTTTATTAAATATCGTAACATTGTATTAACTAAAACAATATTAATTTTCTATTTTGTATTAGTTTTATGTAAAATCAATCAAAAATTATATCAAATATTTTAATATCTCATTTTTAATAATATATTTTTTATATATAATCTAAAAAAATATTAATTTAATATTTTGTATTAACTTTAAATATTATCAGTTAATAATAATATTAATATATAATTTATATTTATGCATAATGGAGCTTGATATATAGATAATTTTGTTTTTTGATTTATAAAAAATAGAAAAATAAAAAATAACAACATATAAAAATTTTAATTAATGTTTTAAACTATAAAGAATATGATTTATGAAAAAAAAATGAGAACCAATTATAAATTGACAAGTGTCGAGTCTTTAAGGAGAGATTGAGTCTTTCATGGTATCTCAAATAAGATACTCTCTCAAGGGTATCTCAACAAATTTTATTAAAAAACTATTTTTGTTTAAATTTTTATTTATTTTTAATGGGGGTCTCTCATTAGAGATCCCCATTAAAATAAGTTAAGAGAGTATAGTAGCTGGAGGTTGAAAGCGTTGGTTCATGGGTCTCAAAAGTCATGGTTGCGTCAAAAGTTTGGTCTGTGGGATCTCATCGAATGTCTGGTGATGCAGTCGCTTCCCTATTTGTTGGTAGTTTTTCCCTTAGTTTTAAACCTCTTCTTTTAATTTTTCGAATCCAATCTTTTTCTCTTTTGAGGCTATCGTTTCCCACCCATCGATAGGATTAGCTTCTCTTCCTAAACTAAAAGCTTATTTTTGTGTGGGGATAAAGCTTTTGGCTGAGATTTTTTACCCTTGAAGTATTTTGGCTCGTTGCTTTTCATATATTTGCATATTCAAGTTATATTGTTGTGCTGATTGAAAAATGTTTGCAGTTTTCGCTTTCTCTAACGATCTATTGAGCCAATTAATTTGAATCTAGATCAGCCAGAATTTTTTTAACAAAGACAAAGCATCGAAAGAGACTCATTTTATTCGAAAAATGCCAAGTTTTGTTGTCAAGTTATCGCCAAAAATATTTAAAATCCGTCTTCAAAATTATTGTGCGACAATTTTGTTTGGTGGCGTCTCAAAATGACTTAAAACAAAGCATTGTTTGGATTATTAATGTGGGATCGTACTAAAATCTCATTTTCATCAATTTGTGAGTTCAAGAAAGATTATCGTGATTTTTGTATAATTTATAATTATTTTCCTTCTGCTATGTAACATTTTCTTGTTCAATATCAATATTATTCAACTGAAAAAAAAAAAAACTAGTGACACTTACAGTGTTTAATATATGTCAGTACTCATTTATCCAATTATTAAAAAAATACTGTTTCCACAATTATAGTTTAAAAAATAAATATTCAAAAGAACTTATCTTTATTTTCATAGTTTATTTTGTCATGTTAACACGTTGAGTTGAGCCGATACCATGTCCATATGCGAGAAAAATTTTAAAATGGTTTATTACGGGAAAATCATTATTTAATTATATACGCTGAATAATTAATGTATCGGAAGTCATATTCGTTTCGATGGCACATATAAACGAAGTTCCTTCATGGATAAGATCCCTTCATTTCACAAAGAGAATCTCATTAAATAAAGTTCTTCGCTAACTCTTGAATTAATTACACTTGAATGAATAATCGTGATCGTGGGACTGATTGATTGTGTAGGCGGCTAAAACAATTAAAGCCTTCAAAAAAACAAATGAGAAAATCAACTATATATATATAAGTTCAGAAAATCAAAACAAAAGCATCATTTTCTATAAGAGTTATAATGGCCTTATTTTTTATAAATCTTTTATTTACCAAACACAAAAAAAACCTTTTTAACTGGCTTTTTTAAAAAAAAGTTATCTACATCACCCAAATATGCCTTATATTCATAACATGGTTGTTCGTCTGATTTCTTAATCAATATAATCATATTTACAACTTTTTGTGAGGTACAAGAATCTGAATTATGTACCACCGAACCCTCTACAACTTTCCTTTTCTTGAAATGTAGTGAAAGGACCTTGCTACAAGTATATTATGAAATGGCACCAAATCATAATATCTAAGAATTATGTTCATATATTGATGTTGATTTAAATAATATATTTCAGTATATAAATCACTATAAACCTATAAAAAGATAATTTTTTGTGTATTTGATAAGTATTCTGATAAAAAAATATCAAATTAAATAACGATTTTTGTTATATACAACTGTATATCGCTGTTAAATTATCAAGTTGTACCAGTTGATATATTAAAAAGTTCAAAAGTTAGATAAAAGTCTACTCATGTAACCGTATGATATATATTATCTTAAAATTTGTTTTGGTAAACTTGGCTAAAGGAAAAGGCTAAAGGCCATATTAAAAGATTGAAAGAATGAGTATACTAATAACACTACTCTTGAAGAAAACATCAAGGAGACCAAAACCTCAAGCACCCAACATAAATCTGAATCTAGACATTATCACGGCTCAATACATTTTATCCGACGTGGCTCCATTTTCTTACATTTTGGGACCCATGTACACAATCTTATTGGTCGAGAATCTGTTAGATACTGTAATAAATTGCCAAGTCAACCTCTTTTCTATGTTGCCAAAAAGCACATTAGTTGTTTTCAACTATAAGATAAAAAGATATATAATGTTTCTAGATATTTTCGATTGTTTAAATTAATTTAAATGACAAAAGAAAAAAAATTAAGTCTAGGTAGAATCGTTTAGCATAGATCAAGCGGGTAAAATTGTTCGTTGTGAAATTATTGATGTAATAGTTTTCATAATTTATAATAAAATAATAATAAAAATATAATATTAAAAAAAATTCTTTTCTTTTTTTTAAAACATTTTCTGACGTGCAGTTGTCCCAAAATATTGAAAATCTTTTAGGGGGAAACTAAAAAAAAAAAAAAGGAAGGGAGGGACAAAATTATATGTGCACGTGAAATTTGCATAGCTGGTCCATGAAACAATCTCTTCAATTATCTAAGAAAAAAATAAAATAAATGATTTAACAAAAAAAAAAGAGATGATTTATCGACAATATAATCGACGAGTACACAACTGTATAGCTGTAAATGATTAACTTGATTAAGGGAATACGATCAGGACCTATTAAACAACTACAGAATATTAAACGAGACACGGACATACCGACGTAGTTTTGTTTCACAGTGAGTTATAATTAATAACCAATCACAATGTTGGTATCATGTTGTTTAGCAAAAAAAAAATTGGTATAATGTATTTGGTCAAAAATTTTTTAACTATGATATAATAAAATAAAAATACCAATATTGAGTATGTTTTGTACCACACTAAGTTATATAATTAATAACCAATCACAATATTGGTATAATGTTTACAAATTCGAGATTTTATCATCAAAGCAGATATCGAAATCTTAACACTAAAAACATTTTTTGTTGGTAACATATTTAATAATTTATGAAGCTTTACTTCATTACAAAAGATATTACACCTATATGTTTCAAATGGTAACATGGGCATATATATCAATAAACCGTAGAAACTTAAACTTTAAATGATTTATATAAAAAAAAACAACAACTAATAACTAACGAAATGATTTTATACAAAAAAAAAACAAAACCACAAAAAACTACTATAGATTCAATATAAAGAAGCAGACAAAGCTGACCCATTGATGAAAATAAATAATGAATATCTTAAAAATCTATAAATAAAAGTACATTTTTTATTTTTTGGTCATAAATAAATAAAAGTAGATCAAAATCCCAAAAATGATCTAAAAATCCCGAAACCCATAAACAAAGGAAATGGAGAAGAAACAAGAGATGAAACATAATACATCAAACCAAATCGACATCAGAGCTTTGGAAGCCTCTCTCCGTTGGCCGTAAAAATACAAAAAAACAAATGACAACTTATTTTAAGAGAGAAGTAAAAGAGTTTCAAAAGAGAATTAACAAAATTTTATTTTTATTTTTGGGGTTAATTACGAGAATTTCAGGCCAATTTCCATACTAATTTTATTAGATCCATAGAAATTTTAGTTTACAGAAAAATGACCAAAAAAATGACTATTTGATTTTCGTTTACAAAAAAATGACCAAAAAAGATTGAAATCGCACTAAAAAAAACTCAAACTCTATCAAATAAAGATATTCATGTTAACTTTTTAGTCACTAGACTATCACTATCTGGTTAAAAATTGTCTTTATTCACATAGACTTTCACCACATATGCTGCCATTTTCTAAAATTCAAATATCATATTTATGTTGAAACATAGTACTGATTTTTTGTTTTTGATCAATAACATAGGTACTGATTTTAAAACAATAGAAATCTCTTAATTATAGTTTATATGGTTGGTTGTTATATCTAGTTGAATTTGTTATGTTCCTAGAAAAGACACAATGAACCTGGACGACGTACGAGAGAAACTAATCTATGAGCACCACTTGTGTTTGGGATGACAGTAGTAGACGACAAAACAGTTGTAATTGTACTACTCAGTTGACTTTCTATTTTCATATTTAAACGTTCCTCCAAACAACTTATCTTTCTATTTTAAAAAGTTCCTCCAATCAATTTTGATTAAAAATTTACATAAATTTCGAATAAATTTGAGACTAATATGTTCATTTTATTTCATGACAAATTATTGTACATTATTACATAGTATTTGAATTGATGTTATATTATCCGGTATATGTATTTAGTGTTATTTTACTTAATAATAGGTTGTTTTACCTGGTAACACATTGTCTGATGTTTTAAATTTTTACACATACACTACAAGAAATATTGCAAAAAGTATAATTGCGATAAAATCGCAACAAAATATATAATGTTGCTATTTAAGGATTGCAAATTTGTGTTTGTTGCACACATGCCACAAATTAAGCAATGAATGGATTTCTTGCAATTATGTTGTATAAGTGCAACAATGTTTTTGCAGCAAATTTGTCATATATTTGCAACGTCTATTTGCAACTCTAAATTGTCGCAAGTCATTGCTACATAAAACATTTAGCAAATATCGTTACAAACAGGGGCGATCCAGTGTATTGGATATGGGGGCACGTGCACCCACTAAAATGTTAATATTACAAATTTAGTCCCAAAAATCATAAAAAATTTTAGATGAGATGGCAAAAGTCTACTAGTGCACCCTATCATCCTAAGTTCAAACCACCCTTAAATCATTTTTTTGTATTCTCTACCAATTATGCACCCACGAATAAAATTTTCTAGATCCGGCCCTGGTTACAAATTTATAATAAATGCAACAAAGTAGTTGTAGCAAAAAAAGTTAATGCTTAATTATGAATGTCTTATTTTTTGCACTTAACAATTTTACATAACTCTAAGCTAATAATAATTTAATAAAATCAATTAATGTGTTTTGAAGTTTACAATTCATCATTATTATTTTATAAAAAATAAATCTTTGTGAAACAAAAAAAAATCTAGAACATCAAACAATTAGAAACGGAGAGAATATTTGTTTGTATATTTTACTATTTAAGTTGATTTCAAAACCTATTTAAAATTTATTGATTTAAAAAAAATGGAAGTGATCCGAGTTGTTTACCACCTGATTAATACTTTAAAACAAATGTAATTGTTAAGTAATCCATTTATTTTTTAATGGATCTTAAACATGATACTATTTTTATAATTTTTTAGTTTAATGATTTACAAGTAATATTACTATTGTGCCATAACCCAACGATGGATCTGAGGCGTTGATGATGCTGAGGCGTTGTAATTTGGCCTTCGTTGAAAGGGTTCCCAACGATGGATCAAACTTAAATTTGGCCATTAGATAAAATCATAGTTTTGATTTAGAGATTGTTTGTGGTCATTCTAACGATTGAATTGAACGTTATGCCAATTTAGTGACGAGTCTGTCTTGACAATATTATTTATGCATGTGCAGAAATTCTGCCTAAGAAGGCCATACCAACCGATTCATATACCAGAACGAGCAGTCCACCCCTACACATATAGACTATTTTCATTCTTTTCATATGTAGAGGGTTTTTTTTTTTTTGCTATTGAAAGATTTATGGCTAAGATATATGAACCAAATGAATTTGGAGAAGATTTCTCAACGTTCGTACATACGTTTTTCAATTGAATCACGTTTCCATTATTTATTCTTCTGTTTTGATGATACTAACGAGTGAGTAGTTTTGTAATTAGAGTCTAGGGGTTTCCAAGTGATTTTAGAATCTGATGGATTTATGATGTTTTATTCAAGGATTTATAACTTGGTTCTTCATCTAGGTTGTTTTTAGTACTCAAACTTGTTTGATCACCCAATTTTAGATCCTATGTATAATTTAACCATTCAAAAGTGTTTGTTAAATGTCTGAAAGAAGCTATATGAGCAATTTTTCCTTGCTAATGGAAGTTGGTATTAGGGTAAATTGTGAACTGATCAAATATATACTTTTTTTAGTTCCATCTTAAAGGAGACTAACTTATTCCATAACAATGAGCATCTAACCTTTTTTATTTGGAGCATTCCAAATCAAGCATTACTTTTCTTGCATCCGCCATTTTACTTCTTACTCGTTCTCTAGTCATGTTACAACAACACCCAATTCCTTTTCTCAACTTAAGCACAGCACAAATCTTTGTTATCCGTATTAATTATAGCGTTCAGATGAACTATACTAGCCTCAGTTGGAAGAAAAATTTGTTGTTCCCAACACTAAGGATTTTCAAATGTAAGCAAAAGAAAAAGATAAAAATATGAACTAAAAATATCTTTTTGAACAAAGCTTTTTCTTTTTGTCTATTGGCACATCATTTGTAAGATACTAATTTTAATCGGTTATCCTAGTACAAATGGTGATTTCAATCAAGATAATAAAACAAATTCCCTATAGTATTTAAAAACACGACTTTTCCATATATAACTGCACTAACAATTTAATCCGCACCACAAAAATTCATGATAAACGGTTATACTTACATCACATTTATATTGAATTTTTAATATATGAATCTATGACAAACGAACACATCTACACTATGAGTTTAAATGGTAACAACATTAGCAAATTCAGCAAATTTCGTAAATTCCGCAGTTACCATTTAAGTTTAATATTATTCAGCAAATTCCGCAAGAAATCACTAAAAATTCAGCAAATTCTGTAATTCAGCAGAAATTCTGCGGCATTAAATGGTAACAACATAATTTGAAGAAAATGAAAAATATGAAAAATGTAAAGAATATTGTTACCATTTGAAGAAAATGAAGAATATGAAGAATGTGAAGAATATTGGAGATTTTTGAAAAAAATAAAATAATGGCATTCTTTAATACTAGGCCTGGGCATACGAGTATTCGGGTCAGGTACAGGTTCTGTCGGATCTATAAATTTTATATCCATACTACCTATAAATTTTCGGGTCGGGTACATGTTCGGATTTTTCAGGTTAGGTATAGGTTCGGGTATTCGGGTTCGGTTTTTATGTCCGACCTATTCAATACGTAATAAGTTGCAAACAAATAGTTGTAGAAAATATCATTAATAGATAAATTTTGAAAAATGCCACTTTTCAAATGTCATTTTTCAAAAAATGCCACAATTTCAAAATCTTTGTAAAAATGACATTTTTTCCAAAATTATTCATTCATTATATCATTTATGTTTGTGTTAATTATGTTGTATTAGGGTTTAATTTTGAGGGTTTAAGGATTTTTAGGGGTCTAAACATTTTTTAGGGTTTAGAATTTTAAGTTTTAGACTCTAAATATTTACAATTAGTGGTATTTTTGCAAATGGACAATCCATAGTGGTATTTTTTGCAAATTTACATACCAAAAGTGGTATTTTTACAATTATTTCCTAAATATATGTGTAGTGTGATTAAATCTTATTAAATTTGCTTAATAATTCTAATATAATATTGTAATATTTTAAAAATTAGGTTTACTAAAAAATAATTCAATTTCAATAGCAAAATATTATATCATAAATTATGTATATAATTTTTTTTTATCAATCTATTAATTTATTTAAAGGGTAATTACAAAAATGTCAATTTTGGTGTGTACATTTGCAAAAATGCCACTTAACGGCAATTGCAATTGCAAAAATGTACACACCAAAATATTTGTTGCTTTTAAACAAATAAAGAGTATATAGTTAGTTATCAGTTCATATTTAAGCAAGTCACCATCTATTTGTGATTTTTAAAAAGGGAGAGTTAGGTTGGTAATCATATAATATTTGACTTTGTTATTTTTTTTTTTTTAAACGTACTCAATTCTTTAAGGAACAATTATAAAAATGTCATTTTTGATGCTTACATTTGAAAGAATACCATTTAGATGTGTCCATTTGCAAAAAAACCACTAATTATAAATTTTTAAACCCTAAATCTTAAAATTATAACCTCTAAAAAATGTTTTGACCCCTAAAACTCCTTAAACCCTCAAAACTAAATCCTAATACAACATTGTTAACCCAAACATAAATGATATAATGAATTTTTTTTTGAAAAAGTGGCACTTTTACAAAGATTTTGAAAAGATGGCATTTTTTGAAATTTTTATTTATTTAATTAATTACTTTTTCAAAAATTCAATAGATTCAGTAAATTCTACCGTTACCATTTAAGTTTGACAGTATTCAATAAATTCCGCAAAAAATCACTAAAAATTCAGCAAATTCTATAATTCAACAGAAATTACGCGGAATTTACCTCCACATGATTTTGTATTCTTTTGAGTAAATGTTTTGAACTAGCATTTTGATTTAATGATTAAATACTTTTGGTGTCTATCTTCACACCGCATAAATTGCCAAAGTCAACCTTTTGCTCTTTAATCTCTCCCAATATCATATTAATTTATATACACCTAAAATACTGTTAAATACTCTAGCCATATTTTTCTTTATTAATAAAAATATGTTGGCTTTCGCTGAATTTATCATAATGTAGCATGTTTCTTCTTACAATAAAAATAGAAACCAAGCTGTAATCTTGAGAGTTGACATCCAGATATTTCACAACTTATATAAACAACGTTGCAACACTCCAAACCCTCAACCAAATCTACAATACCTCTTTCCTTCGTCTAAGGTTAATAATGCTAAACCTTATAAACACATTACGAAGTTCGTGATTTTCTTCATGGCTAAATAATATTTTTTGCAGGCAACTAATTTCCAACGATAATGGCTAATGCTAATCCTCCGGACGGAGGAGGGTCCATTCGTCACAGAGTTGCACTTCCCCCGAAGGAGGGTTTAGTAAATGATTTCAAATCATGGGGTCAAGAAATGTTCTTCCACGATGCGCCTCTGAGGGATTTCAAGGACCAAACCGCATCTAAGAAGGTGTTGCTCGGGATCCAGGCTGTTTTCCCAATCGTTGGCTGGGCCAGAGAGTACAATTTTCGCAAATTTAGAGGCGATCTCATTTCCGGTCTCACCATTGCTAGTCTTTGCATCCCTCAGGTTCACAAATAATAAGACATTTTACGTACTTTTTGTTGTTCATTTCTTCTTTTATATCCAACCCCTATTTATATCTCATTTATGGTTCATGGATGATAGGATATCGGATATGCAAAGCTCGCGAATTTGGATCCAAAATACGGACTTTGTGAGTCTTAAACAATCATTTCCTTTTTCGGGTTAAGGCCAAAGTTGTGATCCCTAGGCCTGGCGATGAAAGCCTTTGATAATACTTGTTCGAAGAGAACCCACTAACGTAGATTTCTTTCCTCTTTTGTACTAATAAGTGAATGCATGGTTTTGTGGGCAGACTCGAGTTTCGCGCCACCATTGGTGTACGCGGGTATGGGGAGTTCTAGAGATATTGCGATAGGACCAGTGGCTGTGGTGTCTCTTCTTTTGGGAACTTTGTGTCGGGCCGTGATCGATCCTGTTGACGAGCCCGAGGATTATCTCCGCCTTGCCTTCACCGCCACTTTCTTTGCCGGCATTTTCCAAGCCGGACTCGGTTTTCTGCGGTTGGGATTCTTGATAGACTTTCTGTCTCATGCCGCGGTGGTTGGGTTCATGGGAGGAGCAGCCATCACAATCGCTCTCCAACAGCTTAAGGGCTTTCTTGGCATCAAGAACTTCACCAAGAAAACTGATATTATTTCTGTCATGGAATCTGTATTCAAGTCGGCTCGTCACGGAGTATACCTTTCAATACTATTTTTTTTTCTTTACTTTATATGATCATCATCTGCCTCAATAATATATCTTATTCGGTTTAGTTTCTTCATGATTTTTCCAGTGGAATTGGCAGACTATAGTCATTGGCGCCAGTTTCTTGACATTCATTCTCGTTGCCAAATTCATTGTACGTAAACTTTCTTTTTAGCTCCATTGTAATTATATATATGCGTGCATGTTTGTTTTCTTCATTTCTAATATGAAATTCGATTACAGGGGAAAAAGAACAGGAAACTCTTTTGGGTTCCGGCCATTGCCCCTCTTATTTCCGTCATTGTCTCCACCTTCTTTGTCTTCATAACTCGAGCGGACAAACAAGGAGTCCAAATTGTAAGCTCACTCACAAATGAATCATAAGTTTTATATCATTGATGAATAATATTTGATATATTCTTTTTGTTAAACAAAAATATTTTATCATATAAACTATGTAGGTGAAGCACATCGATCAAGGAATCAATCCGATTTCTGCTGGTAAGATTTTCTTCTCCGGAAAATATTTGACGGAAGGAATCCGCATTGGAGGTATTGCTGGCATGGTCGCCCTAACGGTAAGTCACACATATAGATAAGTGACATATCATTAATTTTTTCTATTATTATACACTAAATTTCATTTGAATAACTTGTTTTTCTTTTCCAGGAAGCCGTAGCAATTGCAAGAACATTTGCCGCAATGAAGGACTATCAGATCGATGGCAACAAAGAGATGATCGCATTGGGGACTATGAACGTCGTCGGTTCACTCACTTCCTGTTACATTGCCACCGGTATGCTGACAAAAACTTTAATTCTTTTTTTTTCTTGACTTAAAAGAACTCTTAACTTTTATAGAGTTTTTTAGGGAATATATGGTTTCCAATTCAAAACCAAATAAATGTTATGATTCCTAACATATATTTTTTTAAACTACGTTCAGGTTCATTTTCGCGATCTGCGGTGAACTACATGGCAGGGTGCCACACCGCTGTTTCAAACATAGTGATGTCCATAGTTGTAGCTATGACATTATTGTTCATCACACCGCTCTTCAAGTATACCCCAAACGCCATCCTCGCGGCCATTATTATATCTGCGGTCCTCGGTCTTATCGACATTGATGCAGCCGTTCTCATATGGAAGATCGATAAACTCGATTTCTTGGCTTGCATGGGAGCTTTCTTTGGAGTCGTCTTCATCTCCGTTGAGATCGGTCTCTTGATCTCCGTAAGATATGAGTGAAATCAATAATAGACTGTTATCTATCTATATAATTAATGAGATTACTTATTTTTGGTTGTTGGTACGTGAAACTCTTTATATAGGTGGCGATATCGTTTGCTAAGATACTGTTACAAGTGACAAGACCAAGAACCACTATTCTAGGGAAGCTTCCGGGGACTGATGTGTACCGGAACACTTATCAGTATCCGGAGGCTACCAAGATTCCCGGATTCTTGATCATCCGTGTTGACTCCGCCATCTACTTTTCCAACTCGAACTACATCCGAGAAAGGTAAATATATATCCTACAAATCCTTCATTATGAAAATTTATTATTTGGACTAATTATTGAAACCATTTTATGATACATCATTAATACACCACCAAAAATATATATAGGACTCGAAACTGATCTAACTATCTATCAAACAACTTGGATTCGTAAAATTAAATATTACGTACGTGTGAAGTCATGGAACAATTTATTTTGTGACAGGTCATTAAGATGGTTGCGAGAAGAGGAAGAAGAAGCTAGAGAAGCGGGCATGCCGGCGATCAAGTTTGTGATTATTGAGATGTCTCGTAAGAATTATATTCTTCTTTAACCATTTTTTTAGTTATTATCTTAGACGTAATTTATAAACTTATATTGTTGGAGTATAATTAATTACATGCTTCAAAGATATAAACTTACTAATGGTTTATATATATGTGAGCAGCGGTCACCGATATCGATACCAGTGGTATCCACTCCATCGAAGAGCTTCACAAGAGTCTAGAGAAGAAAGATATCCAGGTAATTATAATGTTTAACCCAATTTAAATTTATTGGTTGCAATTAGCTAAGTGATTCAAAATTGATTCTGTTGATTTAGTTATATAGAACGGTCATAAGCAAAAATACTGAGACTTGTTTTGATTATATATTGTTTTAGAATTATATATTAAAATATAAGTTAAATAAAGAAATTTCGTACATAACAATGTATTTTTGGATGGATTTAATCATTTCTTTAATAGAATGTTAAGTGAGATATTTTTTCAAAGTAAAATAATTCAATTAATAAACTAAGTAGAGGCAATGCTTGACAATATATATAATCCTTATATCTTTTGGCTTTGTATGTGTAAATTAATGGTATAGCATCATGATCTTGGTAATATTACTTAGTATGCGATCATATTGGGACGTTTCAATGACTCTTATAGATTAATTGAATTGAAAATGAACAGTTGATTCTAGCAAATCCGGGACCAGCAGTGACTGAGAAGCTTCATGCATCCAAGTTTGCTGAAGAGATTGGAGAGAAAAATATCTACCTCACTGTTGCCCAAGCGGTCGCAGATTGTTCTCCTAGATTGGCTGAGCAACAAGCTTAATTATATCTATTCATACATACACATATATGTGTGTATATATGGGAGGAATTGATTTATGAACTTTGTTTTTTTTTCCTTGAGTTATGATATGATTTTATGTGTAATATATGGTTCTTGAGTTTGATTCATACAATGGTGAAATGGGGACAAAGTCGAACGTTTGGCTTCTTTTTTTTGGTTTTATCAATCTTTCAAATTTTATTTTCTCTCGTGATTTGTGTGTTTCTATGAGATGATGAATAAATTTTACGTCCAATTTATGTGTTAACAATTGTGCTTTTTTTTTTTCTTTTTCTAACTCATTTTCCATTGTTTTATATTCGCCGGAAGTGTTTATTTTTATATATGAAGAAATTCAACTGAATATTTTATTGAAAGTTAGTTTGATTTCATCTATGAGTTAGAATCCTTGGGTCCGAATATTCGGAATAATACGTTTCAAAGAGACACTAAACACCAAAATATAATGATTTTTGTTTACTTATACCAGCAGGTTGAACAATCTATATAATATAAAATATAAGTAGTTTTTATATGTTAAAATATGTAGTTATATTAAATTAAATTTAAGAAGACAAGAGAAGGTCAGCATGACAATCTCAATCGTTCTAACATATCACTTATTATCTACATAAATATCATGATCTTAGTTAAAAATATTTTAAATTTACTAATTGGCATTTTTAATAGGATGGGAGTTGTGTGACCAGCTAACAGCTAGACTAGAGACTGTTCATAAAGCCGCTTAGGAGGGTAAATACATCAATGATTGTTCTCTGGGATAAGATTTGACATTAATAAGATCAATCAAACGTCAATCAGAAGCTATGACCTTAACAATAATATTATAACTATATGATGGCCGCACCAAGTGCCGGAGATCAACTGATATAGAATCATATTAACTATTTTTAAAATGATCTAAACCGAGATGATGTAAGCATGAAACAGAAAGTATCGCTTATCGTGAATCTATCGAATTGAATTGTCCGTGGTATAATTATTTTGTAATAATATCATAATTTGTAACAAATAATAAATATAGATGAAAAAAGAGATGATGTAATACTATAGTAGTAATTGATTGTTATTCTATGTAAAAAGTTGAAAATATATGATGTTAAGAAAAAAAATTGAAATTTTTTTGGTAGATTTCAATATTTGATTCATGTATTCTTTACATGCTGATATTTTGTTTATGTTTTGGCAGCAAGCAATGTTTTTTTAATCCCAACTGACTGGTTGAATTGGCCAAAAGAAAACCAGCCAATAATCCAATCTGAGTAGCCTCCAAAAACCAATTTCTCATTGACCTGATTGAACCAGTAAGGACCAACTTAAAATCGGAAACCATTGAGAGCACGTACGTCTTTTAAATGAACCGATCGGTTTATTATCTCCATTTGCTTATTGTTCTTGTTTTGTTCAATTTCAATTTTTGTTAGTTCCAGTTTTGAAAACCAAAACCATTTATCTTCTTAGCTTATTCAATTCAATGATGGATTTTAATAGAGTTTAAATGTAAATAAAATCCATTGTTATTCAATAGTTGATTTTAAATATTCTATCAAAATCTAGTGTTATTGGTTATAGTATTTACAATCTCCTTATTAAAAGAGTTTAAAGTCTAGTGTTGTTATTGGTTCTTGTATTTGTAATCTCCTCATTAAAAGAGTTTGAAATCCATTGTTATTCAGTTAAAGATTTAAGATGATTATTTAAAATCTTGTGTTATTCATGTTTGATAGATTCTTACAAATTGTTTTAACTTGATGGATTTTGAGTGGATTTGGAGTAACTTTTCCATGTAAATTATAACAATGAAAATCAAACCTCTTACCTTGGGATTTCAAAATCTAACTCAAGTATCGTCAAAAAAGAAAAGAAAAAAAAACAGCAACATTCTATCAGGGCACCAAACTAAAGTTGAATATGACCACTTAGGGTTCATAGAAATCGTAAAAAAATTACTTAAAAAAAACCTTGCATGTAATAATCCAATACATAATATCAAACCCCTAAATGAGATATAAGGGAAAATGGTCGATTAGTTGCTACATAACATCTTAATGAGTTTAGTTTTTGTAGCAATATTATATTATATACATTAAGATTATTTATGCACGACATAAGATCCAAAACCAAATCGGCAAATCCTACACAAACTCATATATTTGTGTTTTTGATAATATGTGAATTATATACCAAAAAGAACAAATGTTTTACAAAAGCTTGGCAAACCTAAACATTTTCAAGAAACTCATAACAAAAATTGGTGCTTCTTCCGTGCTCAAAGACATTTTTTTTTATAAAGACATTGACTTCCACCAGATATGCGACTTAATCACTCAAGTTTAATATTCGAGTTTCTCAAATCCAAGATCTCGATGAATCAAAAATGGCCACATGATTCATAGATTGCACAATAAACACAAAATTGAGAATTTCTAAAGATTGGACGAAGCGGCTCAAAAAAAAGAAAACGAAGTCTTAATCACGGCCACCTAGCTAGCAGATAAATATGACAGTTGCATAATAAAGAAAAACGAAAACATAATATGAGCAACCAAAGACATGAAAGTAAAACAGCAATGTTAATTCTTCAAATCACAACGATAACAATGTCCACTTGCGTAGAAGAAATACATGAAAATGCGAAAAGTTGTAATTAATTAGACAAAGCCGAAATGAAAGCAATAGAAGAAATTAAAATAGCAACGAGGGTCAGTGTTGGAACTGAGAGGTTGTTGGTGCCAGAAGATGCTGGAGACGTTGCAGTCATCGTCGTCGTCGAAGATGGCGAAGTTGCCGGCGAGTCGGCTGAAGATTGTGAACTAGTAGGTGTTGTAGACGATGGAGAAACTGCATCCATATTATCATTCATAAATTATATTTCATTACATACACAATCATATATTAATAGAAATAAGAAAGGAGACCAATGATTTCCCACTAAAATCATATCTAGTTTAATTATAAATTTTAAGATTCAACTGATTTAACGCATTAGAAATTATAGCATATCTATTATTTTGGAAGATTGGATTTGCCGAAAGACTTTAATAACCAAACTAACAAAATGAAACTTACTCCAATTACACACTTGTAAATCAGTTGCATGCGTAAAAGACAAAAAAATACACGTACACACACAAAAGTGAAGGTTTTTGCTATGAATTTAATGAGTGATTTGATTGACGAAACAAGAGAATATAACAACATGCACATGAAAATTGCCTGTATATTAGTATGCAGATGCAAGAAAAATATAACCTCTTAATCAATTCGTAAGGAACAAAAAAAAATTCAATCTTAAATCTTAATAAAAAAATAAAGAGAAATCGAGTTTCCAAAAAAAGTAAATCAATACAACAAAATATGAAAAGTTTCAATACGTACCCGGAGACAAACTAGGAGTTGATGCTGATGCACCCGGTGCCGAGGCGCCTGAAAGCGTAGCTGCAAGAAAAATATAGCTTTAAAACAATGAAAATATGACTAGAAAAATCCTTACCTAGTTATGAGACAAAACAAAAAAGCCTAGTAATGAAACAAAATAAAAAAGAATATTAACCGCAATGCGGAGGAGTAACGGGGAGCTTGCAGGTCTTAGGCATGTCAAGAGCTCTTGTGTTATTCAATTCAAACCCCAACTGGCTGCTACTTGCCAAGCCAAAGCAAACGCATTGTGGGTTATATTCAATAACCGATTCGATTCCGACACAACACGATTTCACTGGCTTAGTATCATTTGATCCGATGGTAATGTAAGAGAGACAATCCATCATTTCATATATTATGGTCGAGCAATCAGAATGTGACGGTCCTGGTGCCGGAGTTGCGGCCAAAGATGGAGAGGGAGACTTTGCCGGATTAGGTTTGTTGCGGGCGTGGATGGGTGATGATGATGATAGTAATAGTAATAAGATGGAAAGAATAAGAGATTGCTTCATTATTTATATTATTCTTTGAAACGCCTTAAGAGTTTATTGTTTAGTTTATTGTTTGATTTTGAGGGGATTAGAGAAGACAAGGTTTATTATATAGAAGTGAGGTGAAGTTGTTTCAAAAAGAAAGATAAGATTTTTTTTTTTTTTTTAGGGTTTGAAGTCCTGTTCTCATTCCTTAAGTTTTGGGAGGTTAGAGATTATTTTGTTGAATAGGTGACTAGTCTGTTTTTTTTTTTTTTTTGGGTCAAAGGTGACTGGTCTGTTATTATCTTAAATGAGTTGTTTTTTTATCTGTTCGTTAAATTGGTTATTTCCAGATAGTTATTTTTGAATTTAATTTCAAATGTTATTTGTGTATTTGTGTACATTTCCGGATAAAACATCTCATCGTTTTTCCTCT
Source organism: Arabis hirsuta (assembly GCA_964056655.1). Lineage (NCBI taxonomy): Eukaryota > Viridiplantae > Streptophyta > Magnoliopsida > Brassicales > Brassicaceae > Arabis > Arabis hirsuta. The sequence continues at coordinate 12,209,412 of OZ053309.1, read as the reverse complement.
TGTATATTTAATTAAAATGGGACTCGCGTTAATACGTGAATAAATACAATAAAAATTAATAAAATGTACTAATCAGCATATACATGGATCTTAAAACCAGTAGAAGTTAATTTATATCATATTTCTCATGTACTAATCCATATCATGCAAATCCAAATATATATATATATATATATATATTATCAGAATTTAAATCATATTCTTAATAACAGAGAAAAAGATATATTTTAATCCATTATGAATATTTATGAATTATGTGATAGAAAATAAAAAAAATTAAAATATTATATAGTTAAATCATAAGAGAGTAAATTTTATGTTAGTAACCTCATAAAAACTATAAATAATGTTGTGAACCACCACATAAGTACATGATTGATAATTGTATTTTATTATGAAATTTTTTGAGAAATGCAACTTTTGAGTGCCACTTCACATTTCAAAATCTTTGCAAAAATATCACTTTTTCAAAATAATTTATTCATTATATTATTTATGTTTATTGTATTAAGGTTTAGTTTTGAGGGTTTAGGGTTTGTTAGGGGTCAAAACATTTTTTAGGGTTTAGAATTTTAAGATTTAGATTTTTAAAATCCATAATTATTGGCATTTTTGCAAATGTACAATTCATTGTGGTATTTTTGAAAAGTGGTACCAAAAGTGATAATTTTGCAATTGTCTCATTCATTAATGTCATCGTTTTATTTCTCATAGAGATTTATACTCGCCAAAATTTATATAGTGTTAACTTAATAATAAATATATTATTATTTTTGAACTTATATAAATTTTCAGTATATACACTTGGAGAGTACCAATGACGTCACATGTCGAAAATTTTCATTTTTTGTGATATTCTATAACTCTATGTTAATAAAATAAGTATTCTTATAGATTTTATTTTTATTTTTTCATGATTGTGTATATCTTTAAAATTTTAAATTAAAGTTTCTATAACCTTTTTAACTTTTCTTTCTCCAATTTATATATCTTTTTTTTTATCATTCGTCTTTTTAAATTTTATCATGTCTATATTTCATCTTAAATTAAAGTTTCTATAACCTTTTGTCATGTCTATATTTCATCTTAATTTTTTTTTTAATTGGTATGAATTATTAGAAATTTTATTTTTTATTATTTGATTAATAACTTGATTATTAATTTTGTTTTTAAATTTTTGTTTTTTTTAAATTAATTTTAAGTTTTAACACATGTCAACATCTCATCAATATTAGATAAATATCGCGATTAGGTGAGTTTTAATTTTGCTTATGTGATGCTTATATAAAAATGCATTGCGGTAAATACTTTTGATTTTAAAATTTATAACGCATATTATTTGAAAAATATAATTAGATTCTAAATTATGACTCACACAAATATTTAATATTTGTTTTATTATTATATCTTATTAAATTGTTAATTTATTATATTTATCTCATACTAAAATTATCTCATACACGTTATTATATTATCAAATGACACTTATAATATGACATCTCTGTTTGTCTTTTACTATTTAAATAATTTGAAATGGAAAAATGTATTTTGTAATATAAAAATTTAGAAATATTACCTATTTTAGTTGGACGGTTTTTTCTTTTTGCTAATTGTTATCCTTATTTAGAATATATTTGTTATTTTCTTTTTTAAATGTTTTGTTAATATTTACATATGTCATAATCTAAATTAAAAATTACATGTGTCATAATCCGGTGAATTAGAATTTTGCCCACGTGTTGCATTTTCATCGCGCGCATCCTCTTTTATATAATAATATCTTTTAAGTGCCCATAAATAGATGGAAACTTCCAAAAAGTTAAGTATTCGAATTTTTTTCAAAATTGAATATATTTTCTAAAAATTAGGAAATCAGTAAAAAGTATCTTATAAATACCCTATATAAGTTTATAAAATTGAAAAATACTCTAGGTTAATTTGAAAAATGAAAAGCAATAAATCAATACAAATGAATTTTTATGGTTAATTTTCGTTTTGTAGTAAAATTAATAAAACTGAAGAATCTAAAACGAAACGAAATGCTAAATTGGATTGTCCTTCTCTATATAAAACCATTTTATGAATTATAATTTTTTTATTCATAGATTATAATCATCAAAATTTTAAATTTTGATGGAACCTATGTTTGGATTCTAAATTTTTTACATATATCTTGGATTTTGTTTCCAATCATTTGTTCATTATACTCCCACAATAAATCATTTCAAATGAATTAAAAGACAAAGATTTTCAAAATCTTTTAATGTTCTAACACTAGATTTTAGTGATGGATTTAATTTTTTTTATTAAATAATACCAAATTTTAAAATCTTTAAAACATGATTTATAAATATCATATCCAATAACATCAAAGTTTAAAATAAATTTAGAATCCCCTTACTATTAAAAAGGAAATGTTTTTATTAGTTTAGCTTAGGTGTTTTAATTTGGTTAGTTCTAAACTATGACATAGCATTAGAAAATGATGACATGATTGGAAGAAATGATGACATGGATACCAAACTTGGATTAATTAAATATATTTAAATCAAGTAAAACGAAATGAAGAAAATCAAGCATTTATTAAATAATTTGGATTAGTATTTGTTGGAGATTGTTGAGTTAAAAGTTTTAAAATCCGAAATTACTAAGCCCAAGTGCAAGTAATATGTAGTAATCAAGGTATTGTTCTACAAGGAGTTATAATAACACTAAAAAAGCAAACAATTGATTAATCTAAGCTAAATGATGTTTTTGGTTTTTTAAAAGTCCTAACGATGCAACTAAGTGAAACAAGCAAATGAGAATGCAAAATAAAGATAAACAAGACTAAAATGCTAAAAAGAAACTAAACAAGACCTAAGCAAACCATGATGAAGCATAAACAATATCAAATGCAAAAAGTCAACAAAAGTCAATCGTAAAGTGAACAACTAAGAACTTGATCAAATATGGGAAAACATGGGCTTTAGAAAAAATTTTGACTTGGGATGCTTTATTACTTACTAATGATAAAACAATCCGACCCGTTTTTTTGTTTTTTGTTTAAAACAATTAATCGAATTAGTATTTCCATAAATACTAATTCTCAACACTTAGCAAATATCAATCAAACATCCAGCAGAAATCAACTCAATTCAATTCAATGATTATCCATTCAACAATTGACCTAACAAAACCAATTCAATGTTCTTCACAGTCACTTCTTCCTTCCATCCTTCCCCGGTATTTGATGCATAACCAAAAACTTCCATCCTTCTTCTTCACAAACAACACCGGCGTTCCCAACGGTGAACTGCTAGGTCGGATAAATCTCTTACCCAATAGATCATCCAGCTGCTTCTTCAGCTCTGAAACTCTGCTGGAGCCATTCTATAAGGCGCCTTAGATATCGGAGTCATCCCAGACTCCAACTCAATCGTGAAAGGATCAGACCGAGATGGCGGTAATCCCTTCAACGACCGAAAGACATCCTCAAAGTCCTGAACAACCCAAATATCTTTAACAGCAACCTCTCCCACAGCCTCTGGCATCACAATCGTCGCCAAATACGTCTCATAGCCCTTCTCAATCAGCTGCTCAACCTGAATTGCCGAGATCACGAGACTCCCAGAAGTCGGCCTCACTCCCTGATAAACCAACCTCCCTGCCTCTCGCTCAAACACAACTCGTCCCCGATGACAATCCAGATGAATTCGGTACCGATCAAGCCAATCCATACCCATAATGACATCGTACAACTCCACCGGACTAATGATCAGATCCGCTGGCATAGACTCCCCAGCCACCTGAATATCCACAACTCGAAACCTCCCAAGAGTAGCTAAAAACTTCCACCAGCAACTTTAACTACTCCCAGCTGCTCACCGGAATCGCTCCGGATACTGCTGCTTTTCGCGCACTCCGGAGTTATGAAGCAATTCGTAGCTCCAGAATCAAACAAAATATGAGACTCACAACTGCCCACTAATAACGTTCCTACACAAATCACATGTGCCTAAGAACCCTAACATTCTATCACAGAACTAGCAAATTCCAAAACAAACAAAATTCATAAAACACTAGAATTTACCAAGTCAAGTTTTGGAATTTACCTATGATCGGTCTGGCGCTAGACTCGCCCGTCTCCCTCGGAGTGTGCACCCACGGTGCTGCTGCAATCTGAGCCACCGGCTGCACTACCGCCACTGCCATCTGCTGCAGATTGGGACATTTTGGCTTAATATGCCCCGTCTCTCTACAATGGTAGCAAACCCGAGTATCCCGAGCTCTATCCCTACTTGGACAACTTGACACTCTGTGATCCATGCTTCCGCACCCGAAGCATCCCCGACCACCCTGACTCGCCTTCAAAGTATCCTCCCACTTTTTTTTCTGTCCTTGCGCAGGTTTGTCGCCCTTGCTCGGAACCACCTGCTGTTGCGTTCTTTTCGGTTGAACATGCGGACTAACCACCACAACATGCTCCCTCAAATCCTCCTCGATTGGCGCAGCAATCTCAACCAATTCCGCCCTCGTGGCGAACCTACTCACTCTACAGCGAGTTCTCAAATCAGGTCGAAGTCCTCTCAAGAACCTCTTCACTTGGGCCTGCTCGCCCTCCATGCCCCTGCCAGCATAAACCAGGAGTCGGTTAAACTCCACATCATACTCCCGGACCAACCGGTCACCATGAGCCAACTCCAAAAATTAATTCAATTCAACGAATTATCCATTAAACAATTGCACTAACAAAACCAATTCAATCCAACAATTAAACCAATTTCATAAAACCAGCAATCTAGCATTTCTAAACAATCACATAAAAGCAACACAACGAGACTCTAGATCATCTCCTCTTCCACGATCACACCTTTTTTACCTGCATCACATGGCAAAACGAGAAGCGTGATTATTATCACAAATACTCAGTGAGACGGTCATTCCATTTACCGGCACACATGCATAAAGAAATACCATAATACCAAACAACTCAATCAACAATGAACAATTGCGAACAATTCACAATTACAGACCTTGCGTCGATCGACACACATCACTTGCATCGATCGACACAAAGCATTTGCGTTGATCGATACACATCACTTGCGTCGATCAACACACGTCGCAGTGTCCGTAAAACACGAGCCTCTCCTCTCATGGCTCATTTCCAGGACGCGACATATCAATCACCTGCACGAAAAACGTCAATACGAACATCCAACAACACGAAAACACATCAACAACCAGTAATAAATCATCAATCCATTCCAAACCTCAAGCAAAATGCAGCATGACATTCCAATTACCCAGATAAGCCATGGTCACGCACTCACCTTGATTTCAGAAAGGAAAAAAGAATAAGAACATGAAGAACACACGAAATCAGAGATTTCTATCACCCAAACTCGGATTTCCTTCTTCTTTCACGAAGAACACACACTAGATTTGATTCTAGAGCCTCACAAATCATTATAACAAGCTTTCAGAACCAAGAACACGAAGAAATTAACAATGATTCTTTCTTTCTCTTAATCCTCTCTAAAATCACTCTTTTTCTCTCCAAAAACTCTGAAAAACGCAACCTCTCACGACTGCTCATCCTTTTATATATGAGCCCTAGGGTTTCCATAACCCAAACCGCAAATTAAACGATTCAGAACCGAATCTGTCGGTTCAATTAAAGTTTGCGTTGATCGACACACCTCCCTTGCGTTGATCGACGCACCTCCCTTGCGTCGATCTACACACCTCCCAAAATTTCAAATTTTGGTTCACGGGCGTTACAATTGATGCTATGACTAACAATTCAAACTCAATTCCATGACAAAAATCACTCACATTTGATTAATTCATTTCCATGACAATAATCTATTTATTAATCACCTAATTAAGCTAATCTTCCAATTGAAATTAAGAGATCAATAATCATTAAGTTCAAGTCCACAATATCAACTAATCACCTTAAACATAAATTCCCATTGGTTAAGAATGAAAAGCATGATTTAAAGTTCTTCTAGACATTTTATCGAACACCTTCCGGGCATAAAATGTCCATGTTCTAGATTTTGATTGATCAAGTCTAATCTAGCATTAAGTACACTTTAATCTTTAGATATCATAAGAATCTAAGTATAGGCATCACTAATCATCCATCAAACATCCGTAATCTACTAAGCCCAAAAACCCATTAAAAGACTACTCACTAATCATGATGCAAGTGACAATCATAATCATAATTAAAGACATAATCATAAAAGAAAAGTACAAAGATTAAGAAAAATTCACTAGATTAAGAAAATGAAAAAATCCAAGCACAAATCATAAAAAAATGATTTGAAAGCTAAAAGAGAAAAAGAGCATATCAAAACTTAGGTTTTTACATCTCTAAAAATCTATTTATACAAGATTAAAGATTAACCGGGTCAACCCAATTTAAATTGGGTCGGATCTGGTCTTTGGTAAAACTAGGTTTCATATCTACGACCATCACGTGGTTATGGGACGTGGATATGAGTTCTGTGTCTTTTGTAGAAATTTTGGTTCTCATATCCAGGTTGTAACATAGATATGAGACGTGGATATGAGCGCTGCGACTTCTTCAATAATTCAATATTTGATCCATCCTTCTTGACTCAAATCCCTTCTTTATTGCTTCTTTATCCTTCATTTGTTAACTTCATCCTCTCTTTTGCATCTACATAGCTTCAATTTCTCCAAAAACACCTAAATCAAACCAAAACAAGAACAAAAATGCACAACTACATGTCCTAATTCTAAAATGCATCTAATCACAAAAATAAGACTCAAATGATCAAAATATGTTGCAAATGCTATGAAATCATTGACAAAAGATGATAAAATCATGAGTGCAATGGTGTAAAACACCACATATCAACTCCCCCAGACTTGCCTTTTACTTGTCCGCAAGCAAACAAGGAAATTATAATCTGGAGAAGAGGTTTAAATGCGGGAGCTCAAATCCTAAAGAAACACTAAAGGGTTCGACAAGATATCCTAAAGAGAACTAACTCGGTGCACAACAAAACTCTACTCAAGAGTCTTTCGCCATACTCATCATTCATCAACTTTTACTCGAAATCCCGAGACTCAAAAGAACTCTCGCAATCAACAAGCATTCAACTCTTTAACATGCATTAAGGTGTTTGGCGCGGTCTCGCAATTGGACAATTGATCAAATCCATTTGGCTTGGAAGAAAAAGGCTTGAAAAAGATGTGTAAAGAGGCGGTTTAAATCGTTTAGTGGCTAACTCTTAAAGAAGTAAGTGAAAGCAAAAAAGAAAAGAAATAATTAGCGCGTACAAGGCTTAGCATCCATATTCTACCCATCTCCTTGATGCACTCTCATTTCCTCTTTCTTATTTTCTCTCTTAAACTTGCAACATACCCTTTTGGCTAAATACTTCTTTTTAACACTTCTTAAACCACTCTTTCCTTTCTCTTTTTAATCTAAACTCTAGGGAAATCTTTATTTTTATTTGGCTTTTGCTCTTTTTTTCTTTTTTTTTTTTACTTAGATTCTCTAAACACTTTCTTTATTTATTTTTTATCCAAAAGAGAATACTAAGTATCATTTTGATAACACCTAGAGCTATTTTCATTTACCTTGCTTTCTTTCTCTAGATCTTTCTTCTCTCCTTTTCATCTTTTCTCTCACTCACACCCTTACCCAAATATATCAACAAACACAACCATTTCTTATGAATTTTCCACCTAATAACTAGTCTTAGACGCAAGAAGCTAGTCATAATGGAAACATTACCTTGTCGTTTCTAATGCTTGCAAGATTTTACATATGTAACATTATCAAAAAGGCCTCATTCAAAGAACAAATGCAAAGGTTTCAAAGAAAAGGTTTGGATTTTCGGGTGTGTGATGTGGGTCAAAGTTTTAACCCGTAAATATAACTGCAAGTGCACATCAATCACGATAGTATTTAGGGATCGAATCCACATGGACCTTGTAATTGTACTACAAACTTATAGGAATCAAATCAAGCTAAAACAAAGAAATATGGTTTTGGTTTTTAAGGAGAATAAGGCACGAAAATAACTAAGTAAAGAGATTAGAATTCAAGGTAAACAAACGTTAGGCGGGTGGGTTAATTGCAGAGATTCATGAATCATTAAACAACATATCAAATTTTAGGGACCTTTTAGAGAGAGTTGTGTTCTAGAACTCAAATCACGGATGTATAATCCTCCACTGTCGTGGCTCAGATTGCTATGTTTTAACTTGCTAATAGACTCAACTTTTGCATGTTATTACAAGAAGAAAACACGTAGTAAGTTCAAGATTCAACTTTTCACTAAACTCCTTAACTAACCTTTCGAATTGTTAAAACGCCTAACTCATCAAATACTAGTTCAGACAATATAACAAGCTTTTGGAGAGTGTATCAATCTAAAATCAGATGCTAGTTGATCAGAAAAGCAATTAGCATTACGAGCAATAAAGATGAAGAACTTAATAGATTATCCCTAATTCATTCGATAGAAGTTAACAATCCATGAACTCTTTGATCTTCCTACAACCTAACAAATAAAACTACTCAAAAATGGTGCACGAAAAACACAAGATAGATGATGAATTCATAGTTATTAAACTTGAATTAAAGAGTAAAGGTAAGAGGATTCTTCTCTATCTCGAGGTACAAAGCGAGATCATCCACCAGATTGTTCTAGAATCCAAATCTAATGAAGAACACCAAGAGAACTCGTGGTAGCTTCTCCTTATGATAAAACTACTCTAAATATTTCGGCACACACCTAACAAGAGGCTAAAAACAAGTATATATAGGCTTAGGGTCTTCTAAGGGCTTAGTTTAGGACAAAACGGTCTTTTACGTCAAAACTGCTCTAACGTTGGTCACGGGTATCGGTCCAAAGTCATGACCGGTACTGGGAGTTAAATGACCTCTCACATGTGCTGACATCAGCTGGAATATCGGTCCACGGTGCAGGCCGGTATTTGGCCCGAAATTGGACTCGCTTCAGCTTTGAGGCAGTTTGACATGTGCTTAGTAATTCGGGTGTATCTTCCTTCTCATAGCTCCAAATGATATGATTCAAAAAAATTTGTGAAGATAACTCAAAGATATATGTGACCACCAAGTTTCATCCAATTCCAAATTGATTTGCTCCTCCGCTCACTGCTGAACTTCTGGTGTATACGTTCTGTCCAATTTGGTAGAATATTGTTTCTTGTGAATTCTTGGGTCTTGATGGTGTCTTTGGCTTGTGAAAATTTTTGTAGCTTGGTTTACACCTATTTTTAGCTCTTTTTGATCCTTCTTTCTTGATTTCCCTGTTAAGACTCTAAAACTACAAATACGAGGAAAACTACCTCTACAGGCGTAATACCGTAGATATTAGTGTGGTACCATCCTAAAAATGAGAATGGCCATTCAAGTCAATAAAAGAGTGGTAAAATAAGGATAAGATGACTTGAGTGTCTAGTGTTTTACCATGGTTATGATCAAAAGTCCAAAAGCGAGAAGAATTAATCAAAATTAAGTTCAAATTGATAGAGTTGAATCTAGATCATGCAAATTTCTAATGAGTAGGGACTTTCAAAGAGATGAGATCCAAGCAAGGATGAGTTTCTACTTCGAGAATGATAATGCATCGAAAAAGTTCTAATGATGGCATAGTATTGAATCCTAAAATGAAACTTTACAACGAAATTTCATCATTGATCCCTATGCAAATGCATCCCTAAAATGCTCTAGACTCGATCCTAGCATGAAAAAGAGATTAAAAATGCTAATGATATGCGAAGCTACATGCATTTTGTTTTTGAATGCATAAAATTATTCACAATGCATGACTCAAAAGAAATAAAACAAAACAAAGAAGATGAATATTAGCAATGGTTCTCTTCTCCGGACTTACTTCTCACATTTTCGGTGAGAAACAAGAAACTGAAAAAGAGAACAAAAACAAAGAAGAAAGTAAAAGCTAATGGTATAAACAATGAATGGATAGAAAGGACCATACCTTGGCCCTAGTCGTGAACCTTAGTGATTGGAAGAGGTGGAGGGGGTTTTGGAACTCTTTGGTGGATCCTTGGAAGAGGAACGAGCTTGGAGGTGACCATCGAATTGTGTTCCACAATCATGTAGCTCAAAAGTGATGACTTTATCCATTAGCTCTTTAAGACCCGCTTTACCCTTTTCCTTTAACTCCGGAGTTATGAATGCTTTCACCTTAGAGAAGGGCTTAGTCATACCCTTGCACTTGACTTTGTACACAATGGTGTCATCAACAAACTTCATGGTTGAATTCTTGTACTCCCTAGGCTTCTCCATTGTAGCTCTATGTGCTTTCACTTCCATTCCCAACTTCAAAGGTTCTTCAAAAAGTAAACTCAAGCAATTCCCATCAAAGACTTCTTCATCAAATCCCTTACCATCAATGGTGTAAAAACACCAAATATCAAAGATTAAATATGGTATATGACAAACAAAATAAATTTACCGTACTCTGACAAATCATACCAAAAACATAACTTTTCGTTCAGTATTCTTTCAGAATATTTTGACATCTTCAAAAAAAAAAAATCAAAGCTCAAATCTTTGTCTTGTGGAAATCCAAATAAATCCAGAGGAAATTTCATTGAAATGGTATTGGTAGATGAAGAGGTTAGTTATTCGTAGGACGATTTCATATTTTTATTATTTTTTTCTATCCAATTATGCTTCAATTTTAAATTTTCAATGCTTCTTCACGAATCACGATTATGCTGTTATCAAATTATGTTTTTTTTTAAGTTGTTTTGTTCATTCATGATGTGGCCATGTCAAATGTAAAAGAAAAGGGAACAAATCAAAATGAAATTAATCAATGAAACAAAATGAAATCTTTTTTTTTTTTTATCAAACCACGATTTCATATATCAAATTACTCTCCATCGAAGGATAAATTGTTTACAAAGCATGAAACCAAGACCATCAAGGCCATTACTACTAACACTAAACATAAAGCACAGAAGAAAAAGATAGATGCGGTCCAAGCGCTTAAACCAACAAAATCGTGGAGGAGATCGACGTCAATGTGGCTAAGAGGTGAGACGATGCCGGAAACAAAGAACACACATGGTGATCCAATGTCCGAGATTGAAACTGCTACTAAAGCAGAATAATCAATCATGATTTGGGCTACAAGGGCAGATATCGAGCTTTCGAATAGGATGAGAACCGAAGCATTTGCAATCTTCGCCTCATACTTGCATGCAATGAAACCACTAAAAAGAAATGGAAACATTGGAAAGTAAACATATCCCATACCGGAGAAGTAGGTGCCTAAACAATCCAGATTCATTAGAAACATTGCATTAACAATCTCATTTCTTTTAACCTGCCACAAAGAAAGTGAGAAGAATTGTATAGCACCAAAAGCAAAGGGACATAACCTGCATACTGCAGTAAGGGTTCGCTCAATGGCGAGAGATGTCTCAAACATAGACACTAACAAAACGTTAGTAAAATCCTCAATACGAGGTAAGATCGAAACACACCAAAAGTGATAAGTGAAATCCACAATCTGCAACCTAAGGGTAAATACCAACACAAGTACATGACTAAATCTTACTAGTAAGATTATATTGGTCGAAAAACGAGGCTGAATCGTGCTCATAACACTCCACGGTAAAGGAGGATTGATTCCAACAATTAAGCTTAAATAATCCGCATAAGAGAATTGAGGCAATGGCTTACTTATCGAGCTTGCCTAAAACTTGAATCGTGCCCATAACCCCAACTCGAAGGAGATGAATGTTGGAGCTAGTCATCATGAGAAAGGAATAGGAGCAACAAAAGTCAACACTAGGAGAAACTTGTTGTAACGATACCTCCATAAAGGAGTAAAATAGGAGAAGTAATCTCTCCATGGAAGAGGACAGTGTCAAGATGTGAGACATGGTGACATCGCCAGAGACTGGCCACCGCATAGGATTTGGCGGGTCTGGTGGCTCTAGGCGTTGAGTTATTTCGGTGGCTAGCTTCAGATCTGGCGGCTCGGGGAGAAACTGCAGCTGCTTCGTCGTCGGCAACGGATTTTGCCATTGAGAGGACGATATCGTTTAACCAGAGGAACCGAGGCTGTGGAGAGACGGTGAGGCGATGGCTTTTGCATCTAATACCTAATCTTTGTTAAAAGAAATTTCTTGACAAAAATTTTATTTACACTTTGCCTACAGGGAACAAAAATCGACGCAACCATTGAAGATGATATGCTTAAAATGATAAGACAAATATAAGACAAAATAAGACAACTTAGTACGTACTATATCAAATTTATAAAACAAAGATGATAAAAGAAGAAGAAGTCGAATAAGACAACCAATAAATAAAATCAAGGAAAGAATCATCTAACACGAATAAAAAAAGGCGATGAAAAGAAGAAGAATAAACAAAGATTGAGAAGAAGTAACAGAATAAACAAAGAACGAAAAGAAGAAACAATATAAACATAGATCGTTACTACAATTATCATAGTTTATATAAAAGTAAAAAAAAATTAAATAAATACTAACAAATGATAATAAAATTTAAATAATTATTATCATTAACATAATTTATAAATTCTTCATGCATACATGACGCAGATATATAACCTACGACGAAAGAAAAACAAATTATTTTGTTTGGTCTCCTATACTTCTCGCCATTACTATTTTTTTCAATATGTTAAAAACATATTTCACTAATTACGAAATATAATATATTATTTTTCATCTTTTATGTTTACGAATATAAAACTTATAAATAAGTAAAATTCTAATTTCAAAATAACATTCAAAATATTAAAAATATTTTCTACACATATTAATTTCCTATATACATACAAGACTAAAATTTTAAAATCATGCATATTTTTTTATAAATGATAAATCACATTATTAAATGTTAAATTTTTTTTTAAAATTCTCATACTCGTAGACAGTGCGGATCAATCATCTAGTTGTCCATTGAATAACAATAGAGTGTGCTTAGTTTTAAATTCAATTAAAATCAAGGATTAAATACCACCTTCTTCAACTCAATTGTGCTATCATCTTATATCACTATTATGTACCATAAAAAAAAAATATTTCTTTAGTTTCAATTTAGTTGTTATCCTAGTTTTTTTTCACACAAATTATGGAAATAATTGAATTTTCTATTTTACTCCTAATTAATGCACTATTTAATTCGATATGCGTAATTAATAAGCTAAAAAAATATGGATAAAAGTGAAAAAATTAGTGATAAATATGTATTGAAAATACAAAACGACAAGTAATATGAAACAAAAACAAAATTAAACCTAGAATGGCAACTAATATGAAAAAGAGGGAGTATTGTTTTGTATTAATAATCAGACCCATTAATTATACATCATTTTATGTGTTAGTGTCTCTATACCTCTCATAAGTAGGTACATTAGTAAAAATTAAAAACTTTTGTTGGAAAGCTCTAAGTGGAGCAGTCTTTGTGGTGGATAAAATTATAACAAGAGGAATCAAGATTGATGAGAGGTGCCAAACTTGTGGGATAGAGGGAGAGTCTATTAATCATGTTCTCTTCTTATGTCCAACTGCAAGACAAATCTGGCTCTATCGGATGTCCTTGGTCCCTATGAAGGCTTCAAAGCAAGTTCTATCTATTCAAACTTCTATTATCTGATCAAGATACAGAAAAACTGTGTCATTCCTATAAGCATTAGAAGAACCATACCTTGGATTTTGTGGAACATTTGAAAGAATAAGAACACTTTGTTCTTTGAAGGTAAACGGTTATGACCAGTGGAAACTAAAAGGAAGTACAAAGAGGACACAGAAAATTAGTTTTTAGCTCAAGAAGTATATCAAAACTTAGAGCAAAAAGAGGAGGAGAAGAAACAAAAGAAAGCAAGGTGGAAACCTCCTCCTCAAAATTGGATCAGATATAATGTGGCATGCTCTTGGTATAAGGTTACAACCTCCTGTGGTGGAGCTTGGGTAATTAGAGATTCCAATGGATCGGTTTTGATGCATAGCCGAAGGATTTTTCCAGGTTTATCTAACAAATTGGAAGCTCAACATAGATGATTGTCCTGGGCTATGGCTAGTATGGTTGAGCATAGGATGGATAGAATTATCTTTGCCTCACAAGACTAATTATGCTTAATTACCTAAATGGAATTAGCATTGATTACCTTAAGAAAATGAAACTAGTTATGCTAATCCCCTTTAAGTAACTAAGCTAAGACTTCCATTTAAAAAAAAAAAAAAAACTAATTATGGCATCTCCACTCTTAGAGCATCTCCATCAATGATATCTAGAAGAATCTCTAAAAAAATATTAAAATATGAATATTGATATAATATTGTGTATAACATAAAAATAATAGTATAATATTAAGAGACTTTGGGGTGGTCTCTCAATTTTTGAGATACCCACATAATATTATACTATTATTTATATTTTAATGTATTTCTATTGATGGAAATGCTCAAGTCTATAAACTAATTTTTCAAAAAACTAATTTTTTTTTCAAAAAGAAACTAAGGGTCTGATTGGTGAATCAAATAGAATATTTATTTTTCTTCTCAGATATTCTAGCCCCACAATCTTTTTTATTCTCATCAAAGGTTTTTTTTTGTTAAAAAATTTCCACCATTAAATTGTAGAAGAAAAAAATCTTCTTGTTTTACTCTACGGAAACAAAGTTTATGGTGGTGGTAATTGGGGTGGAGGATTTGTTCTAAACATTGGAAGATGCTCGGCACCTTTAGTATAGTTGTGGGGGCGTCTACTATGGCTTGTTCGTAGCCTGTGAAAAACAAGTCAGGAGAGTGGAGTTGGAAGTGGATTATGAGATAGTTGTTGGGTTTCTTATGATAGGGATAAGTGATTCTCACCCTCTGTCTTTCCTGGTACGATTGTGTCATGGTTTTCTTGAGAAAGACTGGACATTCCGTGTTTCCCATGTGTATAGAAAAGCTAATCGTTTTGCCGATGGATTAGCAAACTATGCTTTCTCTTTACCGTTAGACTTTCATGCTTTTGTTTCTATTCCTAATGTTATTGGTTCGATTATGCGGGAGGATGTCATTGGGACTAAGTACCCGAGGCAGATTCGAGTGTAATTGTGTTTAAATTTCATAGTAAAATTGAGGGGAATTTTCCGTGGGCATTCACCAAACAAAAAAAAAAGGTTTATGGTGGGCCCCTGTTATTTTAGAAGAAATATTTTTCTTCTAATTTCATACCAATCAGACTATTTTGCAGAAGGCACAGTTGTAGTAGTATGCTACTAGTGTTTTTTCTAAAAACCTTCATCCAACGAATAAATATTAGGTCACGTCATCAGTAGCCTGATAATACAGTTGCAATCATTAACTGTTTCTCTAGTTCGGCGCGTAGAAGAAAAGACCATTTCACGCGCCTCGATCATTTTGTGTTGTTTCTGTTTTTATCGACACACTCAATGTCCCACTTGCACTCACTCATTACTCTCTAGTACCTTTCGGTTCTTTTGAATCTTTAATCTTCTTCAAGAAAAGTTTTATCTTCTGTGAAAATTTTCCACAGAATTTTAAACCTTTGTTTCTTGCAATGTCGAAAACGTTTACGATGGTGGTGGCTCTCTGCTTTTTACCGGTGCTGGTTATGGCGGCTCGTCCGAACAAGAACCCGTTCGTCGTACGAGGTCGTGTCTTTTGCGACACATGCCTTGGTGGTTTCGAAACTCCCGCATCTACTTACATTCCTGGTACGTACCGTTCCAAATCATCCAAGATCCAATCGTTTTTTGAGCTAATATCAAATCTGGATTTTGCAAATTCTTCCTTGTTCGTTTTTTTGAACTTGTGGATCTGGATCAGATTTTACTTTTTTCGCCAATTATCTCATGAGTGTCCGATCGTGTTGCGGACTGAATCAGCTTTAGATGTTTCCTGGTAAATCTGGATACCGTGAGCTATTCGGATCCGATCCAAGAGGCTAGGTTTTCTAAGAACAATAATTTAAGAATATCGAAACGATGAACGCCGATCTATGGAAAATCGGAGATTATAGTTGTTTGATTCGAGTATGAGCCTCCATTAGTGTCATATGCACGGGCATGTTAAAACATACTGGCTTGTTCTAGTACCGTTATGCGCTACTAATCGGGTTCAAACTCGCATAATGCGTCTTGTTAACCAAAAAAAGTTGTAATTTATAATGTAATAACGTTCATTGATCCTGGTGTTAGTGATCATCTTTTGTCATTTGTGTGTTACTCTAGAATCGTTTCGTACTAATGGAGATTTGAGATCTTTGAGTGATTAGTATTCTTCGTGTTAGACTGATTTATTTATGATGAAAATAGGAGCGGTGGTTAGACTGGAATGCAAAGACAGGAAAACAATGGAGTTAACATACACCCACGAGGCGAGAACTGATTCCACAGGATCATACAAGATCTTGGTTAACGAGGACCACGAAGATCAATTTTGTGATACCATGTTGGTTAGTAGCTCACAGTTACGCTGCTCCAATGTCTCCCCTGGCCATGACCGTGCCCGTGTCACCCTCACCCGTTTTAACGGCATAGCTACAGATGACCGTTTCGCCAACAACTTGGGATTTCTGAGGGATGCTGCCCTACCAGGTTGCTCAGAGATCATGAAGCTATACCAAGAAACCGAGGACTAGTTTACCTACAAGCACAAGCTTGCCTTATGCATTTCATTCAGTAGGTTGTATGAGGTTTCCTGCAACCTGTGGGATTAAACTATAATTGCAGCTTGTGTTTTGTGCATTCTATTGCACTTCTGTCATGGTTTCAATGCTATAATAGATAAAAGAGAAATACATATCGAATCTCATCCCGGAGGAGAACAAGATAAGAAAACATACAATGAGTGGACTTAACTTAAAGTTACAAACATTCCATACTCATCACGGGATAGATCTGTTTCTCTGACTCATGCAACGAGGTTGATGCTCGTCCTCAGAGACATTTTCAGACACACTGTCAGAGGCTGCACCGTCGGTGATAGATAAGAAGCTGAGTGATTCTAGAGAAGTGGAAGCAATGTCCTCCAAGGCTGCGAGTCTTTTCTTGTCGTCCTCTTTCATCCTCTCTGAATGCTTGTTTATGTTGAAACCTGACTCATCGCCTCCACCAAACGCTGACTCCATCTTGTCCATGTCCAAGATCTCCTCCATTATCTTCCTAGTGTTAGGATCATCCGAGTAAACAAACTTCACTTTGTTCCGTGTCTTCGGCTCTAAGAATGGCTTCGCCACCTACAACAACAGACTGTCACATCCATTGTACGCTTGAGACCAACATAACTTTAAATTAAAATGATCCTTGAGAGTTTACCATCCAGAAAGGTTCAAAGAACTTGGGAGGATTGTAGAGGATGGCCAGAGACAATCGCTCAGGGTAATGTTCTTGCAATACGTGAGCGGTTTCTTTTGTAGCTCTTAAGGATACATTCGCCAAGCTGTAACCGTGGAAATCGATCATCCACACCATTTGTTCCTCCTCTGGTGGCAAATTTTGGATTGCATTCTCCATACAATACACAAGATGCCTTATCTGGCCTTTCACCGATTTCGAATTCTAAACAACTCAAAACAAAATTGGGTAATTAAAAGTAGTCATAAGATCAAAATCAGAAATACTCTCTATGCATTGCATTGCATTGCATTGATGATGAACAAACCTCGCAACTCGGTCTTATGATGAGAACAGGTCGTCCATGTTTGTCAACGCAACTCGATCTATATATTTTCCCTGTCGCTGCTTCATCAGCTATTTCCTCCTACAAAAAAAAAAAACACTCTCCATCAGAATATAACACATTAGTCATATGTATCAACAAGATCACACAATAATGTTTACCCAACAAATTTCCTCAGGTTTATACTGAACTCTCCATTTCAAGGTTTCTTTAAGCATTTTGGCAGCCTTCTTGACATGCCAATTCCGCGCCCTTAGATACCTCGAAACCGCATCATCCGAACAGAATCTCGATAGCTTCTCCGGTAAGGGCCCTAACAGCTTTCTCACTTCCTCTATCTGAATTCAAATTCATAACAAAAATTTAAAGATTTCTCTAAATCACCAACCGTTTATAGAAAGAAAAAACAATGACAAAGTTGGAGTTAGTTACCTTTGCTTGCTCTTCTTCAGTAGGAACATGTTTCACAAACCCATTAGTGACTGGATTAGGGTTCATAACTTAGGAGTTCCCTTCTTTATCCCCTAAAGAAATATCAAATTCTTCAGTACCAATGCTCCAAAAAAAACCACAACTTTTTTTTTTTTTATTAATCTTTAGAAATTTCAGAAGATGAACACACACAAACCCATCAAAGTTAGTTGTTTTGTTTGTTAAACTTAGTTGCGGAGACAAGACCATTAGAGCAGTCTTAAGAATCTAATCTTTGAGCTAAGGGAAATGTCGATCTCCGACCACAATCGTTTAAGCAGAAATGTCGGGTCGGGGGGATCTTTGTCTACTAGAAAAGTACAAAACTTCAAAATTCAAAGGAAATGCCAATTAAATCACAAACCTGGAACATCGAAGAAAGAATCGAAGCTTAAGAACTAACCTTTTGAAATAGTCTTGGGAACCGAAGCAGAGAGAAGAAGAACACAGAAATGCGTAGGAGTTGAGGTCAAACAAACAAAAAAAATATGGTCACTATTCGACTCTTTTTAAAATCATATAATAATAATATTTTATGTTTCCGTAATAGAGATCTGATCTAACATGTGAGCAAAAACGGAATACTCGACTATTCTGCTGTTTTATTATTAACTTTTTTTTTTCTTTTTTAAACAAGTTGGTTCAAAAGTTACTTGCAATTTGCTTGTACAAACAAATTAGGTAATGCATTTTAGAGCAAACAGATGGGAATCACAAGTCTTCAAATATGGAAACCCAAAGGAACCCTTTTCTATAAACTTGTACTAAACCCCATCATACAAGATATGGGTTTGCGATTTTCTAAAAATAAACTCAGGATCCGTTCTCTAAACAAAACAACTCATTTTTAATATAGCTTTGTAGTTTTCTAAAATACAGGGGCCGACTCTGCACATAGCCACTTCTTTACAAGCAAGTTATGAAGAGTGATTGATTATCAACACATTTACAACAGATAGAACAACGTGCATCATCAATCATCCTGAGTTTCCCGTGCGCTTTGTACTTTCAAGTCATCAAGGTAGTTCTGGTAGATATAAAAACCGAATCCTAAGAATGCGATGATCATTGCGACCATCTTAACCGCAGTCAACTTGTCGTGGAACACCACAATGGCTGCAAGAGGCGTAACAATGAGAGAGAGCGTACCAATAAGGTTCGAAAACAGCGAAGACACCAGAAATATAAGCGCAACGGCTCCTACAGAACCCAATTGCCATGATATCGCTGTTCCAACCAAAGTCAAGACATAGAAGACTTGACCCTCTTGAAACTCTTCCATCTCCACACCCAACATCTTCCATTCCCCACTCGCGAAAAGCCCGATGACCGAGACACAAGAAGCCACTAGAGATGTGTAGATTTGCATTTCGAGAACCACAGAGAACGCCTCACTCTTGAGGATCTTCTCAAAGGAATACTGCATAAGAGAGAGCTGAAGGGAATAGATAAGAGAAGCAACAAATGTACACAAACAACCAATCAAGTACTTCAACTTAGAGTCTCCTGATGGACTGTCCGAATCGTCGTCAAGAGCTATCAACACAGCAGAGAAAGAAAGAAGTGCCACTGAGATACGAATCAAAACAGTAATCTTCTGAGAGTTGATGCATTTAGAGAAGACAGCATTGGAGGCTAACTGTGATGCGGAAATAAGCGAGTAAGTAGAAGCAGAGAGGTACAAAAGCCCTAAAGAGTATAAAAGATTGTCTAAACCAATGGCGAGACCAAGAGCAACATAGATTGAAACCAGAGTTTTGAGGGAAGAAAGAGAAGAAGAGCTTGAAGAAGGAGGAAGGAGACAAAGAGGGAGATAGAGAATCGGGAAACCAGCGGTTTGGACAAGAGTGGAGATCCATTTACTGTTTCCTCCTTTGTCGTAGTAAAACCTACCGAGAAGAACAGCAACAGCTTGAGCAGAGATGAGGAAGAAGATGCTGATAAAGACAAGAATCCACCATTGGCTTCGTTTTAGCTTCATGAGTTGAGGAAGGACCACCATACTTCCTTCTTCCTTTACCAGCATCGCTTCCTCTTCATCTATCACCGACAACAACAACAATACATAATAAAGTCACAAGATTTAACAAGAAATCGCCACCAATTCACTAAAAAACCCAATTTTTATTCAATCAATCTTAGTTGAGCAACTCAGAGAAACGGAGGAAGACGAAAACTTGGGAATTGTTTGTGATCATTCTGGGTTCACTTCATTTATAAAATCAAAAATGAAAACGAAATAAGAGAAACTTACCCATTTTGATTGCTGAGAGAGAGAGAGAGAGAGAGCTGAACTGATTCTGTTTTGGGATTCAAAGGTCGGAGCTTTGAAAATATCTTCAAAGTGTTTCATCTTCTCTTAACCGAGTTTTAACTTTTTTCAATTTTGTTCAACAAACCGAGTTGAATTAAAAATCAAAGAAAAAGGCCTACAATTAGGAGTGTTAAAGTGGGCTGATAACCAGCCCTATTTTCAAAAAGCCCACAATTCTACTAACTTAATCAATCTGCCAAAAAATTTGAAGGAATTTACTTTCAAATCTGTTCCCAATTTTGTGGGATTATTCAAAAGCTTTCCTTTTCTCAAATTTTAAACGTCATCTGGAATCTGCGGAAACTTATGGATGATAGATTACCATGGTGCATCTCAAATCATAGAGATTTGGAACATGGAAGAACAGAGCTGAAACACTATTAATAAGATTGACCTCGGAGGAACCAATCCAAACAAAAACAATGGTAAAATGCAGATGCTAGATATTCGGTCAGACCAAGTTTTGTTCAAGCTATCATCGACATGGATGTTGTTATGCTATGACGCAAATAAAAAATACACTTGAGAAAAAGGGAGTAGAAGTCGAATTCGAAGACTATCAGCTATGCACTCCACCGATGGACTCTTTTCTTTACACAACATTGATATAAACCGAATGATATTATAGCTATGGAAAACTAGCGTGACACACAACTATAATCGACCAAAAATATATGTCGACTACCTTATTTAAAACCTTAATTATTATGTGTTCAAACTATGTGTTTAGTGTTTACAATACATTGCGGGGTGGTTGGATAAAAAACCACATTTGAGAAAGAAAAAAATCACAAATTGCTTCTTAATTATGTAAAACTAAAAAACAAAAGAAAGAGTAAGTAAATGCTACAAATTAATGAAACCAATCATATGGTACAAATTGATAAAGCTCCCTACGTCATAAAAACTATCATATGCTACAAATTGATGAATTTCATAACTGTAACCTTAAATCGAGTATGTCATATCAAACTTGGTTTGTTTCCGTCAAACCACAGAAAAAATCTTCTTTGGTCAGAATTTGCGAATCGATTTAACCTAGAAAAGGATGGTGTTGAACTCCCGTGTGGAGCACAAGATAGACTAAACCACTTGTCCAAATAATATTCCTCAAAACACGTTTAATATAATTAAATTAATGAAGAAAAAGTTAATTGAGTTTATATTTTATTATAGGAAAATGACCGGGAAAGAATGCAGTGGTTGGCACATGTTTTTATTTTTCTATCGGCATGTGCTACACACATTAGCCTTTAGATTCTTGGTTAACAAAACCAATATAATATTACAATTTGGATAATCCAACTTGCTCATGCACATTGTTTCGTTCTCTGTGTTTTCTTTCGTTCTGATGTGTTTTTACTTCTTGATACATGATTATTACTTTATTGTGTATTAATATTATATTTTTTTATAATTTATGTATTAATATTACATACTCTAGTTTTGAATCTAAGAGATTATGGATAGTGCCGTGCCAAGACTTTTAGAGGTCTGAGGCAGAATAAAAAATGGGGTCATTTTCAATATTTTTTAATGGTTGTTTTATATAATATGATTATATGAAGAAGCATAGAAATGGTGAGAAGAGATTGAAAAAACTGAACCAAAATTAGCGATATCTAGTTTCAAACCTGGGATATGGAAGTATAATAGGATTAACTAAACTATTTATCACCACTACACTATAGCTAATTTTCATAAATTTGGATCCCTTAAATTTATATATTATTCGGGCCTTGAGGCAAATGCCTCATTTCTAGCACCATAGGCACAAACCTGATTATGGATATGGCATCGGTACAAAACTCTCCGGTTATTCAAAAATAAAAAAATGGCTAGATAACAATGTCCAACTTCAAGATAAAACACTTCATTTTATTGTAACACTCTATTTTTATTATTATCCTATTACAAATTATGAGAACTATTACATCGACAATTCTACAACAGACGAATCTTCTGTCTTGATCCACGCCAAACGATTTTATTTTTTTCCACGCAGAAAATCCTGCAAATTTATTTTCATTAATCTGCATAAATAATAAGGAATCATATTTTTTGAGATTCGAATCCAAGTGTAAAAACAGTAATGAACTAAAAATAGAGAAGTTGTGTTTGAATGATCTAACTATTAGGCCAAAGAGACTTCGCCAAAGAGACTTCTACCACATGTAACTTCATTAGAATAGAGAAGTTGTGTTTGAATATACTAAAAATACGAGAACAAAAAGATTGACTAAAAAAAACGAGTGTAATAATTTCTCTATTAGAAACACGTGATAAAGTCATGTATTTTATATTTTTACTATTGGACAAGAAAAAGAAGTCATGTATTTTTTTTTGTTTTTGAAAAACAAGGAAGTCATGTATTTTACTAAAACATTGAGCCACTTTACCGAAAGAAAACATAAACTTTTAAACCACTATGTGCAGAATTATTAAACAAAAACGTAATGTATTCTCTTCTATATGTAATCGAATATGTATACACCACTTGAACAGAAATAACTTAAATAATTTACGAAAGGAAAGCCTCCAAGTTAGACCCTTTTGCCTATTAAAGGTTTCGATACCACGAACCTTAATAATTCATTCACAACTTAAACCCTAACCAAGTAATATATTTTTAGAGACCAAAGAAAATGTATTCCTCTTCTTCTTCCTCCTCTTTGACCACCCTAATAAAATTGGGAGTTCTTCTTCTTCTTCACGTATCATTTTCTCATGCTCAACTAAGCCCTTCCTTTTACGACAAAACATGTCCGCAAGTCTTTAACATTGCAACCAATACCATTGTCGATGCTTTGAGATCAGACCCTCGCATCGCAGCCAGCATCCTTCGTCTTCATTTCCACGACTGCTTTGTTAATGTAAGATACCACTAGATTCAATATATTCACGTACGTATATAATAAGGTCAAATAATTTTTTCTTAAACCCCAGAAAAAGAACTGTTTTTTTTATATAAAAAGGTTTACCTAGAAAGAAAAAAAGAAAGGAACTGTTTAAATACTTCAATTGTAAACCGCCATATTAATATATTAAAACGTTGTGATTTAGCTATACTAAACTAATTGTGAAGAAATATATTTTTGGTTTTGATAAATAGGGATGTGATGCATCGATATTGTTAGACAACACAACATCGTTTAGGACAGAAAAAGACGCGTTTGGGAACGCAAATTCAGCTCGAGGCTTTGAGGTCATCGACAAAATGAAGGCTGCCGTGGAAAAAGCATGTCCTAAAACCGTTTCATGTGCTGATTTGCTCACAATCGCAGCTCAAGAGTCTGTCGTTTTGGTATGCATTCTTTTACAATGCTATGCAAATATACATATCTTTGATTCTTTTGACGTCTAAACGAGTTTCTATGCCATATTTATTTGACTTATAAAGAGAAGTACATATAAATATCAAATATAATTGTTTACTTTTTTTTTGGTCGCAATATAATTGTTTATTTTTAAATTGAACATTTTATAGGCAGGAGGTCCTTCATGGATGGTACCAAGTGGAAGAAGAGACGGTTTAAGAGGATTTATGGATCTTGCTAATACAAACCTTCCGGCTCCATTCTTTACCCTTAAACAACTTAAAGATGCCTTCAAAAACGTCGGCCTCGACCGTCCTTCTGATCTGGTTGCTCTTTCCGGTATGCAATCATAAGATCAAGTTCATACATAACCAATAATTATTATCATTGTTGGGTTAGTTTATTTATTTCTTTTCATTTATTTTTTGTTGTTAGGTGGTCACACTTTTGGCAAAAACCAATGCCGATTTATAATGGACCGGCTTTACAACTTCAGTGGCTCCGGTTCGCCCGACCCAACCCTTGATAAATCTTACCTTACAACACTTAGAAAACAATGTCCTCGCAATGGAAACCAAAATATCTTGGTGGATTTTGATTTGCGTACCCCAACAGTTTTTGACAACAAATACTATGTGAATCTTAAAGAGAACAAAGGTCTTATCCAGACCGATCAAGAGCTATTCTCTAGCCCTGATGCTTCAGACACTATCCCCTTAGTCCGAGCATTCGCTGATGGGACAAATAAATTTTTCAAAGCGTTCGTGGAGGCGATGATAAGGATGGGAAACCTTTCACCTTTAACAGGGAAACAAGGAGAAATTAGATTGAATTGTAGGGTGGTGAATTCGAAACCAAAGATCGAGGATATGGTAGATGATAATCACTTTGTCAGCTCAATATGAGGAAATGTTTTTCTTGTAATAATAAATTATGAATGTTATGTTATCCATGTTATGGAGAAGTTTTTGTTTTGTTTTTAGGCAAACTGTTATGGAGAAGTTATCTGTTTCTTTTACTTCCTTGTTTCTTTTCCTCTATTTATAACTAATAACTAAGTGACTCCATGCGTTATATGCGGTTAAATAGTTTTTAGAAATCAAATAGATTTAAAAAGTATTATTTAGTTAAAAATTACTAATGATGTTCAATTTGAATTTAAGTTTAATTTTCTTAATATGAAATAATATATTTTTTCTTTTTCGTCTATTGGCACTAATTTAATTTTTATTAATAACACTGACAATAACTTCATTTACAATTCAATTAACAAAAAACAATTGAATTGGTCATTGGATCCAATTTTATATCTTAATAACTAAGTAAGATTTTGTCGTTTCTAAAAGTTTATCCATTTCTATTGATATTGTAGTGTCGACTTTGTCGTTAACACATTACATCAAAATACTACTACTGTTTGTGTAGATTTTTTTTGAAGCTTCAAAATTTGATAAAACAAAACACAACATATTATAATCAATTGTGCTCACTATCCATTTGGTTAAACCCGTGTGAATTATTTTATTTTTGAATAACAATATCTAAAATAAAAATATTTACTATGGATAATATATTTTTTTGTTAGAGTCAATAGCGAATTTTGGAATTTAGCTTCTTCCTTTTATTTTGTTAGAGTCAATAGCGAATTTGGTTTTTTTTTGTAAAATCTAATTATTTTTGTAAAAAGAAAAGGCTTCAGGTTTCACAAAAGAAAAAAATGAATTATTGGTAATTTAATTTTAATTAACCTATATTTTGTTGAGTCAATTTTTTTTGGAGATAAATAATTTTTTTATCCGATTAATTGTTTTTGTAACGCTCCAACCGCCGTCGAGCTATCGGTATGCAGGAGAAATCTTCATCTCTCAATAACATACAGGAGAAATACTCATCACCTCAGGAGGAATCCTTATCTCTCAATGGGTCCCACGCCCACTCTTGGCCAGTGGGCCCACCCCTGTCCGAGTGTCGGTGCGTTAGTCTGGAAGGCTCGAAAGACTTGTTTTCTAACTCTGCAAATCACCACATGATCTTTTCCCGTGTTTTGTTCTCACTCACACAGTACTAGAAATGACTTCCCAATAGGTCACCCATCCTTAAATTGCTTGAGCGCAAGCACGCTTAACTCTGGAGTTCTCTTTGGATGTGTGACGGAAAATATAAGTTTATTTTTGTGATATACGTAGCCAAATCAATTCTCTTGAGACTGTCCACATGCACCACATATTTCCAGAAACCGGGATGTTACAGTTTTATGGTATAATTGAGTTAAACTTAAGAAATTGCAAAAAATAAAATAAAATCTATTATTGATATTGTAAAGCCAAAAAAACATTATTTTATAAAAGTTGCAGGGACTGAATAAACCAACGAAGTTTACCAACACAATAGAGATAATAATCATGAGATGAAGTTTTTGATAATAATGTCTTAACTTCATCAATGGAGTCATCATTTTTATCTTCTTTTTGAACTAATACATTAACATAATCTTGTCCCTTATACTCATAATCTTGTTCCTTATTAATGTATTTGAAAAGGTACTTGATAGAGCGAATTTGGTTGCACCATTCTATATCATCATATTTGAATATTATTCTTTTAGAAGTTGTTTTGGTTGTTGATCCCTACAATAATATTAATATATTAAAAAAAATTTGCAAAATTACAAAAATAAAATAAAGAAAGGCATTTAATGAAATGAAAAAATATTTTTTACCTTTGATAGAAATTTCCGTATATATGTAAGATAAGTTTGATTGTGAATAACTGAATATCATACTTATCTCCCAAAACTATTTTTAACAAAATCAACTTGAGATCAATGTTTTTTGTCATTGACTTTTGGAGAAGTGATTTCTTTGGGTGTTATTATCTTCTAAAATCATATATAAGTAGAGGAAACTAGGTATAATGATGATTAGTGGGCTAAATAAAATTTTTTTTAAGTGGTCGATTTTGGGCTAATTGAATTAGTTAATAGTAGGCGTAATTAGAGAGTCCAATTGCCATATCATATTTTCTCAATATCATGTCATAATGAAAATAGGAGAATGATTCTAGAGAGGACATCTAAGCTAATCACTTCTCTATTAATATATAAAGGATCATATCGCTTCTAGCTTTATTTATGAGCTATATACGAAACGATTCAAACAAATCCTTTAGTATTTTGAAAGAAATCTCTAATGTAAGAAAAAAAAAAAAGGGTTAGTGTTTAGTACTGATTCTGTAATAGCCGAGAAATTCAAAAGAGATGAAAGATCAACCCTCTAAATATGAATATAATATAGATAGGGGATTATTCAAATGAAAACACAAGTAGTAGATTTTGAAGTATTGTAAAGGTTTTTGTGGGACTTTAATGAATTTATATTATAATTCCAATGTTTATATTTTTTTTAGATAAGGAGTGTATAATTTAGTAGAAGAAATTCTTCTAAATTTCACAATTTGGATAGACTAGTATTTTTTTTTGTAAGGAAGCAAGTATGTACATTACTTTCTAACCAAAGCAATTCTGACTCTCTAGCACGGGAGAATGCAAATCAAAAGAAAGAGAATGGTGAAGAAAATGCTCAGAACCACCGCGCCAAAAACAGTTTCTACTCTCTGTTCCTCTAAATGGACTAAGAGTTTGCTGCCTCAAGACTTAAGTAAGTTCCTTTGTTACCTAGACGCCTCTTGGCAATGAAGCTCCAGTAGGAGTAACATGGTTGTTATATAGCTAATGCTGCTGAAGCAGAAGCAATGGCACTGCTAATTGCCATTCACCACTTCTCGACACTCGTGGATGTGTCATTGAGACCCTGATGAAAGCTAAGCAAGCAACTAGAAACTCATATGCATCTCAACACACTTATCCTCTTACAGTATACTTATATGACAAAACAAGGAGGATTCAGCTTCCATCTATCAATTCTCAGGTAGAGATACCTTACCTAAATCTGCAAGACTCTCTATATCCCTTTGTTGTATCTTGGAATGCTCTGTCATGTACCCTGTTTCTTAATGATAATGAAAAAGTTCAAAACTTTTCAGATGAATTCATTTACAATTTTACACAAGAAAATCATGACTCCAAAATTCACAACACCAATGGGTCTTCAGAGATCTATTGACTGCCGTTGCTGCAAAACAAAAAAGATGGAGATGTAAGATTGTTTCCGGTTGGTCCACAGAGACAAAAGTTCTGTCTTATTCTGCGATTGTAAAGTCTGTGTTTTTTTACCTTGTCAAGTGGCATGTTTGTTCTCACCGAGTCAATCAGTGAGAAATCAATATCTGCCATGACAATGCCAGTCGAAACACGATCTGCAGCAGCAATAATATCAAATTATATCTAAAACATGTCACCCATCAATCTTTTCATTTTGATCAGAATGGGTTTTTGTCTTTTATATCTAGATATAGCTGAAGCTAACAATGGTGGATACACATGTAAATATCAGCAAGAGTTATGATGAGACTGGGATTCTCACCAGGTAATCTTCCAACCACAGATCCCCACGGATCAATGATAAGTGTGTCCCCGTAACTTTCTCTTTTCTCATTATGCTTTCCAGCTTGAGCAGCAGCTATGACCTGATGATTCATTAAGCAACAGAAATTTAAGAGAAATAAAATGTGATGAATGGTTAAAGAGAGAGAGAGAAGTGTGCAATCACATACATAACATTGGGTTTCAATTGCTCGGGCTCGAAGAAGAATCTCCCAGTGTGCCTCCCCAGTGACCTTGGTGAAAGCTGATGGTACAAGTAAAACCTGCCAAGTTTTGGAAGTTCACAGGACAACCATTAAGACAGACCAGTCATATTCAGGTCTGTGAAATTTTGCAAGATAACTGAATTACTATGGATTTTACCTGAGCTTTCTGGTCAAATCTCAGTTGCTGATAAATCTTAGGAAATCTCAAATCATAGCATACAGTAAGGCCTAAGCGTCCAATAG
Organism: Arabis hirsuta; assembly: GCA_964056655.1. NCBI lineage: Eukaryota > Viridiplantae > Streptophyta > Magnoliopsida > Brassicales > Brassicaceae > Arabis > Arabis hirsuta. Next base: position 12,180,657 of record OZ053309.1, on the reverse strand, counting down.
GGCTGTCTACGGAAACAATTTTTGTCCCTGACAAAATAAGGATTTAAATATGTATCCCAAAGATATGAAACACATCATTTCCTAGTCTTCTTAAGTGTGAATAAAAATGCGCAAAAAAGAATCTCTTAGAGAATATCAGCATAATGATGTGACGGGGAAAGTATTATTGATCATGGATTTTGGTGGTTTTGCGTTGATTATCAGGTTGTGAAACCAGTTTATGTGTTTCAAACAATAAAATGGGATTTTGAGATGTTACGAATCACTCCCCAAACAACTTCTTCCTTACTTTCTCGACGCCAAAAGCAATACGCAGTTACTTTCTCGACGCCAAAAGCAATACGCAGAGCAGATGTGTCAAAGGGGAATTATATTATAAGTTTGGAAAGGAACCAAGATACTTTATCCTCATGAAAGTCTCAGAATACTCAGACATTCAATCAAGATGACAGGATCCAGAGTTTACCAGGAACTGTAAAGCTGCTCTCCTTGTATGAACTTCCACCAGGAACATCAACATCAAACCTTACAAAAAAAGGGGGAAGTTGTCATTTAGTGATTCTGCAAACAGAACCAAATACAAGCTTGATAAAATCAAGAATAGGATCTTCTGCATCTTTTGGGGACAAAAAACATTGAATACAGTTGAGAGAAACAACATAACAATTAAAACCTGTGATATATATGCACAATCGAAAAATCCAAGGAGAGTCAGAAAAAAGTTACAAATGCATTTTCTGATAAGTGCTTCGGATGATCCCAGCATCATCGATCACAACATGTGTATTGCACAAATGGGTATCATCAAATCTCTCTTGGAAGCCTCCAAGAGACAGCCATATATTTGAATCCCTGCAAAACAAAAACAGAACATGTAAGAAAAGCAGAGGAAACATCTCAATGTAACTAACTGAAGTACGCAAAGAACATGTTTACCTTGCTAGTGAGCAATACCGTTGCATGACAGGCCCATCTAATGCTTCAGCAATTTTCACACTGTCCCCTAATTTATCTCCTACGTAGGAGAAGTTCTCAGGGAAGCAAATCAGCTTTGCACCGGCCGAGGCTGCTTCCTTTTGTTAGAGACGAAATCAAATCTCGAGAGTTAGATATACAAACTAGAACTAGAAGAATTGCATAATCCGTTATTAACCAAAACAACTTGAAATTGGACACCAGCACCAGAAAGTCACATCACAAAGATCAAAAACTAGTAAAATTTTCGTTCAATAATCCGACTCTCAGTCAAATCAACTCGTAACAACATAATCGATTGAATCATCATCGCAAAGTGAAGACGATGATGAGTGAATCAGAAATGGATCTTGAGATTGGGAAGATTTAACCTGTACGAGACGAGAGCAGGTGGCGTAATTGGCCATCAGATCATTCACCGATGTCATCTGAGCAGCTGCAACGCGAACCGTCTTCTGTACGGTGGCGATGGAGGAAGCCGCCATGGCAAACGGAATCTGGGAAGAGAGAGCGATGCGAGTAGATAGAGAAGCTTTCGCCAAGTCGCCGGAAAGGAAGCAACCGTTCATACACGACGCAGAGTTTATTCGATTAACATTTTTGTTTCACTCCCACACAAAACTACTTTACGAGATTTTTGATACTATTAAGAAAAACATCTACGCATTTTTTTTTTTTTTTTCAAACTTGACCCTAATCCTAATCCTAATCCTAATCCTAATCCTAATCCTAATCCTAATCCTAAGTAGTCACTGACACTGAACAACTGAACCGGACTACTCTCGCGTCTTTTTCAAAATAATCTGAAAAAAACCGACTAGTGACTACCTCTCCAAATTATACACCTAAAATCTGAAATGTGTAAGAAGCAAATTTGTTTAAGGAACTGGTGACCAACAATTCCAATTCATCTTTCAGCGTGAAGAGGAATTTGAATCAATTCATCTAGAATTGTAGTCGATGGCGTCGAAATGGTATACCAAAATCTCAAACTGGTGTTGCCATTTTTACAGGAGTAAGGAATTGTATTTTAAAAAATTTGTAAACGTTACGTACACTCTTCCCTTCAATAACATCAATAACTAGTAAGAAAACAAGGCAACAACAACACAGGCATAACTGATTTGGTTACAAAAAACAAATATAAAATGAAATAAAGAAACATATGACAACCTGACCGATCAGTTTTAGCATGTATTGATCCCATCTTTGCAGTCCGTGGTAAGGTTATAGAACGTCTCAACACACGTTTTCCCCCTAATAAACACCTCTGTATCAACAGCTACTCTCATGTACCCATCAAACTCAACTGGTTTCCCATTGTTCAACAGAGTCGTCTCATTGTACCACTCACTATTGTTGCCCCACAAGTAGCTATAGTCATCAAGCAAGTGTACCTTGTATTGAGACCTCAACTTGTCAAAGTAATTATAGAACGGCTCATTGGTGGCGATGTACAAATTCCTCCACGCCTGAACCATTCCTTTAAGTTTGTTCAAGATTGCATCAGGCCATGTGTCTGCATCCAAATGTGGCCAGAGCTTCTTGTTCTTCGCTTTCTCGCCTCTAACCACATGAACCGCGTCAAAATCCCAGTCCATTTTCCCACTAATCTCAGAGACAATGTTCATTAACCTCTTTGATTTCCACAGTGAGTGCCACGGCCTCTCGACATACTTTGAAGCTTGCCCTTCGCACACTCTATACCAATAGTTTTCGGGTTCTGGAGCATCAAACTGCCTCCATATAATAGTGCTCTTATCTTTAGTAAGCTGCATCGGCGACACTTTATGCGTCTTAACCTTCCTGATAGGAACTTTCCGTTTATGCGACCGATTCCACTTCTTCCAGTCTCTTAAGAACTCACCTTCTTCAACAATAGAGGCCGTCTCTTTGAGGTGCTCAAAATCAAAGTAATACCGAAAATCCTTACCCTCCTCGTCCTTTCCCTTGGAGCTGTAACTTGCAGACAAACACAAACTCAAATCCATTACAAAAGTCCTGTTCAAGTACATTGCTTCTCCTAATCCACACAAGAAACTCCACATGTACTGATTCATACCCTTGCAATAATCGCCTCCACGCGAGTAATACAAATACTTCCCTCTCCCGAAATTTGTCTGAGAACCAAGAGTAGGGATTGTATCGTTGATCTCGGGATCACCGCGTGCAACCTTTGGACCGCCGCCTCTGGCTCTAGTCGAGCTTGGCTTGATCCTAGGCCTACGAGCATTAACACCAGAATGCCAACCACTAGTGTGAAACACTTTGTATGTACAATTCTCACCAAATCCAAACTTAAACCTCCTGAAATCTCTGTATCTCCTCCATGACTTTTCCTTTTTGTTCCTAAATCTCCAAGAAACATCACATTCGTCTGCGTTTGAACCATTAACAGGAGTTTCATACTCTAAGAACACAATGGATTTGAAAACCTTGAGATTAAACCTCTGAACAGCAACCAAAACTCGCGGATCGGAGCAATTCACAACCTTGAGGTCGTCACAGTCAATAGAAGAAGACTTCACAGTCATATTCCCAATTCTCTCCTCTGATTCCTCGATCGTTGCCTCTGTAACCGACACCGTAGAGTTCGCCGGTGCTGATATCGGAGAGTAAGCGATGTCTTCACCGGTGTTGAGAATAGAATTGTCGATTTTGAAAGTTGCATTCTCGGTTCCCGTGAGGAGCTTGGTAAGCGCTGGAGCTGATTCAAGCCATGGATCTGGCGGCTGGTAGGTGACAGCAATCACTGTAAAGATGAGAACGGTGAAGACGAACACAGAGAAACAGACATTGCTAATCAGTTTAATCAGGTTCTGGGCGATGGGTTCGGTGGTCAGATCCGATTCCTTCATGGATTTCAGCGAAATCGGAAACCCAGAAGCCAAATCGGATTGAGATCTAATCAAACCCACGAACGAAGATCCCAAAAGGTACGAGATTTGGTGATGGAATCACAGAGAGAAGAGAGCAGATCTGATGCGAAATCAACAAAGGATTTTGCTTCTGGAGTAAGAAAATGGAGTCTAGTGAACTTGTTCTTCTAGTTTTTTTTTTTTTTTGTCACTCTTCTTTCTTACTTTTTAATTGTTTTTTCTTTCTGACTTAAGTTTCGGAGTGAACCGGCCGGTCTGATCGGTCCAATTGGGAATCGGTTACTTGGCTGGGTTCTTGAGTCAAAACTCGGATTTGAGTTAAACCAGCAAAACTGGCTAAAAACCAGCAAAACTAGTGAACCGGTTGTTCTATGCCAAAACCCGGTTCACAAATTTTAAGTCAAAATTTTAAGTTTTTTAGTCAAAAAATTTAAACTATAATTTATAATCACTATTAATTTATTTTCAAATTTATTTTTATTTTGTATTTTAAACAAAAAAAACAATGTTTTATATACAAAATAGATTAAAATCTTGTTATATAGATGTTATAATGATAATTATTACATGATAAATCATATTTAAAATTTTACTAATATAATTTGAAATGGTTTAATATATTATTTTTTTTATAATTTTATTTTGGTAAAGAGATGAAGTTATATAAAATAAATATATAAGAATATTTATTTTGTTAAAATTAGTACATTATTTATTTTTATTAGTTTGACTATATATATATATGTATATATAATTAAAAATATGAATATTTAAAAACCTAGTTGGACCGGTTCGATCAACCAACCAATGACGATGTCTAGTCGGTGTCCGATCCGGTTTTCAAAATATTGGATAAAAGATTCTGAATTTGAGAATTTTTAAACTTGATTGGTTTACTTACTACCACTACCAAATACTACTTTGACGTACTATTATAGTTTTTAGTGTTTGACAGTAATTACAGAAACCGTATTATATTTTATTCTTGTCAATTGAAATCAATAGCCCTATCATGGAAGCGATTGTGGTTGCGGACAATAGTAAATGATAAAAAAATTAAATTAAATTAAAAAGGAAGAAGCCAATATTACATTGCCAAACAGATATCATGTTTGTAGGAATTATCATGTTAACTTTTTAAAACATAACCTTTATCTCCAAATTTTAGCTTCCATACAAATTGAAGAAGGTCAGGAAACAAACATGAATATCGAATTGTTCTGTCACACTAATTAATTCAAATTTTGGTGTTGAATCTAATGCATGGAAATGGTAATTGTTCAAGGTATTTCTCATTTGTTTGTTATTTTTGTGTGGCCAGTCTGTAATTTTCATCTACTTATTAAACCATATACGTGAAAAAGCCAAAAAAAAATGTTTATCAATGTATCCAAATATTATAAAATGAATGGGGGAAAGAAGGTAAAATATGACTTGTTTTCAAGTATGCCAAGACTGGATGGAGGCTTGTGAACACATTTGTTAAGTCTCCATGTCCCCAAAGTAGTCGACTTTACTTGAGAGGAGACCGAACAAACCAAAACAGAGGAACAAATTCAAACCGCAAAACAGAGTATTTTGAGAAACAGAGAGTTGCAGACTTCTGTCCTTTGTTAAAGATCTGACTTATTCAATAAGAGAGATATTAAGATATGAAAAGAAAGCACAACACACAAGACTTTATCCAGTTCATGCCCATTAACAAGGGTCACTACGTCTGGCCGAGTTTATACTCGGAATCCACTAGATTCAAGATAGAGTTACAATAGAAATCTCTTAGTGTTTCACACTCAATGCCCTTCACTAGCACTTGATGCACACTCAAGCTCTTTCTATGTTTTGAGAACACTCTTGCAAGCTTATACAAAACAAAGTTTCTCTCTTTCTCTATCTTCTAATCCGTAACTCTCTCTCAACTCTTATGATGTCTTTATATACACATAGACATCACATTGTCCAGCTCATACCCTAACGCCAAACACTCTGATCCAGACGCCATATGGATCCATCAATCACGTTTGTACCTTCAGACAAAAAGCTTTATCTTTTGGCTATCACACAAGAGGATAAGGTTGTACGGAGACACCACTCCTTGTTAACGTTACCTCTCAAAAGTGGTCCCAAAAGCACTTTAACCATAACTTGATTTACACAAACTGTGATTAAACATGAGTTTAAAGAGCCAACATAATTTGTCATGTGTTCACGTCTTGATCATCATGGTTTCACCTTCACAAATCTCCACCTGATAACGTGATGATATAAGCCATTTGATCTTAAATAAGCTAAAGAGAGAGAGAGAGTACCTTCCTTGAATCTAGTTGCAGGATTCCAAACTCGGATCCACTGAGTTTTACAACTCATGGATGACTTGAAGCAAGTTCAAAGCGGACCTGAACTTGCTCACAGCCACTGTCTTTGTGAATATATCAGCCGGATTCTTCTCAGTTGATATCTTCACCACATCAATATCACCTCTGGCTATCATTTCCCTGATATAGTGATATCTAACATCAATGTGCTTTGTCCTTTCATGATGCACATTATTCTTGGAGAGTGCAATAGCACTTTGAGAATCACAAAAGATCTCCATCGTCTTTTGTTCATAACCGAATTCCTTAAGCAAACCTTTCAACCATATCCCTTCTTTTACTGCCTTTGTCAATGCCATACATTCTGATTCAGTTGTTGAGAGAGCAACAACTCGTTGCAGACCATACTTCCAACTTATTGTACATCCTCCAAGAGTAAATACCAATCCAGTTATAGACCTCCTGTTGTCCAAATCAGCTGCAAAGTCAGCATCAAAGTAACCAACAATCTTGAAATCAGGACTTCTCTTGTACTGCAATCTTGAGCTTATAGTTCCTTTAATGTATCTCAATATCTATTTGACTCCAAGCCAGTGATCTCCAATAGGTTTACTCATAAAACGACTGACAATTCCAATTAGATGAGCAAGATCAGGGCGTGTACCTATCATTGCGTACATAATGCTACCAACTGCATTTGAGTAAGGCACTGACTTCATGTAGTCTTCTTTTTGTGCAAGTCCTTCTGCAGTTGCTGCTCGCAGCCTCATGTGAGCTCCAAGAGGAGTGACAGTGTGCTTTGAGTCTTTCATGTTGTAGGTTTCCAGAATTTTGTTCATGTACCCTTCTTGAGACAACCACAGTGTACCAGCCTCTCTGTTTCTGACAATCTCCATACCAAGAATCCTCTTTGCAGCTCCTAAGTCTTTCATTTCAAATTTCAGACTGAGCTCCTCCTTTAGCTGAGATATAGCCTCCTTGTTTTTAGCAGCCACTAACATATCGTCCACATATATGAGTAGATACATTAGTGATCCATCCATCAATTTTTTTATATATGCACAATGATCGTACTGACTTCTTACAAAACCAATCTTTCCCATGTAATTATCAAACTTCTCATTCCATTGCCTTGGGCTTGCTTGAGTCCGTATAGGACCTTGTTCAACAAACACACTTCATCTTCTTTAAACATTGACTCATAACCCTCTGGTGGAGTCATGTAGATCTTTTCTTTAAGTTCTCCATGAAGAAAGGCCGTCTTCACATCAAGCTGTTCCAATTCAAGATCTTCTTGAAAAACAATTGAGAGAAGTATCCTTATGGATACATGTTTGACTACTGGTGCGAACACCTCATGATAATTAACACCTTCTTTTTGTGCATATCCCTTGGCTACCAATCTTGCTTTAAATCTTGGTACTTCAACCTCAGGGATTCCAAGCTTATACTTAAAAATCCATCTACTACCAATAACCTTTTGGTTTGCAGGCCTCTTCACCACTGTCCAAGAGTTATTCTTTGCTTGAGAATCCATCTCCTCATCCATAGCAAGCTTCCATTTCACCCAGTTTGAGTCCATCCTTGCTTCTCTGTACTCTGCATGTTCAATTTCTCCACCATCTTCTGTAGTATACAGAGCCTCAGTAAAGTAGTCTTCATCATCAAACCGGAAAGGTGCTTTAACTTCTCTTCTTGCTCTATCTCTTACCAGATGATAACTCAGTGGAGGCTGATTTACATCAATCTCAAATTCATCTGCATCATCATTGTGTGTTGTAGGTGTTTCTGGAATGGGCGTAGAAGGCCCTATACTTAGAGTTACTTGATCATCAGACTCAGCAGTATTGTCTCCACCTGAGACTAATTCTCCTTCTGCATCAAGATCCAAATCAAGACATGAATCTGACTGAGACTCTTCTTTATAACCAAGACTCTCTTTCCTCAACACCAAATCTTTGTAAGTTGCATTCTCTTGAAAAACCACATTTCTACTCACAACACACTTTTTGTCTTCGAGCAACCAAAGTTTATAGCCTTTTACTTCACTAGGATACCCTAAATGGATACCTTTCTTTGCTCTAGGATTTAGTTTCCCATCATCAGTATGTGCGAATGCCACACAACCAAACCTTCTCAAGTAGCTATAATCTGGTGGTCTTCCAAACCATTTCTTGTCTGGAATATCAAAACTCAGAGCTGACGATGGTGTCTTATTGATGAGAATTGCAGCAGTATTAGTAGCCTCTGCCCAAAATTTCTTTGGGAGACCAGAATCACTAAGCATGCTCCTTACTTTCTCCATCAATGTCCGGTTCATCCGTTCTGCAACACCATTTTGTTGCGGAGTATACGCACATGTCCTGTGCCTTTGGATCCCTCTTGTTCCATAAAACTCATCAAACAACCTGTTACAGAACTCAAGACCATTGTCCGTCCTTAGAGTCTTTACCTTCTTGTCACTTTGATTCTCCACCAGGTTAATCCATTCAACAAACTTCTCAAAAGCTTCATCCTTGGTTTTCAGAAAATAGACCCACACCTTTCTTGTGTAATCATCAATAAAGGAGATAAAGTATTGACATTTACCAATTGAGAATGGTACTGATGGAGCTCCCCATAGGTCAGAATGAACATACTCAAGTTTCTCTCTTGTGTCATGTTGAGCTAAATTAAAACCAACCTTCTTAGCTCTCCCATAGATGCAATCTTCACACGTCTCAAGAGTAGAAACCTTCTTCTTGTCTAGGAATCCTTTCTTTAATAACATGTTCATGTTTTTTTGACTCATATGACCCAATCTTCTATGCCACAAGAACGTGTCATCTTGTCTTCTCTGAACTGCAAGTGATTCCTCAACCACTGGTTTCCATTGCAGCAAGTAAAGAGTGTCATATCTCCTTCCAGTTAGCATAGCACGACCTCCAACTTTCACACTCAAGATACCATTTTCTGATTCAAACATGTATCCAGCTTTCTCAAGAGTTCCCAATGACAAAAGGTTCCTGTCCATCTCTGGTATGTATCTCACATTTTTCAGAACAAAACTTAGGCCATCTTCATTCTTGACTCTGATGGAACCAACTCCTTTAACCTTGGACATTGTCTTGTTTCCCATTCTTACTGAACCACCTGCATTCTCGTCTAGATCTTCAAACCATTCTCTCTTGTGAGACATATGGTAACTGCAGCCTGTATCCATGATCCATTCATCTTCAAGATTTACATCAGTAGAAGACAATGCTTCGGAAACATAAAGCCCTGTAGCTTCTGCTAAGTTACCCTTCCCCCTTGATGATTCTCCTCTACTACCATTATCTCTTGGTCTTGACTGAGCTCTTGTATTGCTAGGACAAGTATTTTTAAAATGTCCTTCCTCTCCACAAATCCAGCAGCCTTTCTTGCTCTTAGACTTGGACCTTGATCTGCGGGACTTGAAGCTCTTCTCCCTGTGTTCAGACCTCCCTCTGTTCTCTGTCTTGTCTTTGACATAGAGGCCCTCAGCTTGACCCTTAATACTTTTCTTGTTAGATCCAAACTCAAGCTCCTTTGAGTAGATTGCGGAAACGACTTCATCTAACGTCAGGGTATTACGACCTGTACCATACCTTAAAGTATCTCTAAGCTGATCAAATGGTTTAGGTAGAGACATCAGCAACAGGATGGCTTGATCTTCATCAGACAAAATAACATTGGTATTCTCCAGATCTGCTATTATCCGAAGAAACTCATCAATGTTATTCTCAATGGACAAACTTTCCATCATCTTGAAACTGTATAACTTCAGTTTTAGATAGATTCGGTTAGGTAGAGCCTTGGACATGTACAGTTTGTCCAAAGCCTCTATCATAGCAGCTGCAGTCTGCTCCTTCTTGATCTTTCTCAAAACAGTATCAGTAACACTCAAGACTATTGTGCTCCTAGCCTTTCTCTTCTTTTCCTCTAAAAATTCTTCTTTTTTTATCAGTTTCTTCAACAATCTTACCATCTGCATCTGTAACTATGACCGTCTTCTTCTCTCCTTCCCTAATGGCAACACTCAGACCCAAGATATCAAGATGAGCCATAAGCTTCTCTTTCCACATAGTGTAATCTCCACGGCCATCAAACTTTTCCACCTCTATTCTTGCTGATGACATAATTCACTACTGTTTTAGAACTCTACAGAACCAAACAAATACTAACCAAGGCTCTGATACCACTCTGTTAAGTCTCCATGTCCCCAAAGTAGTCGACTTTACTTGAGAGGAGACCAAACAAACCAAAACAAAGGAACAAATTCAAGCTGCAAAACAGAGTATTTTGAGAAACAGAGAGTTGCAGACTTCTTTCCTTTGTTAAAGATCTGACTTATTCAATAAGAGAGATATTAAGATATGAAAAGAAAGCACAACACACAAGACTTATATCCAGTTCATGCCCATTAACAAGGGTCACTATGTCTGGCCGAGTTTATACTCGGAATCCACTAGATTCAAGACAGAGTTCCAATAGAAATCTCTTAGTGTTTCACACTCAATGCCCTTCACTAGCACTTGATGCACACTCAAGCTCTTTCTATGTTTTGAGAACACTCTTGCAAGCTTATACAAAACAAAGTTTCTCTCTTTCTCTATCTTCTAATCCGTAACTCTCTCTCAACTCTTATGATGTCTTTATATACACATAGACATCACATTGTCCAGCTCATACCCTAACGCCAAACGCTCTGATCCAGACGCCATATGGATCCATCAATCACGTTTGTACCTTCAGACAAAAAAGCCTTATCTTTTGGCTATCACACAAGAGGACGAGGTTGTACGGAGACACCACTCCTTGTTAACGTTACCTCTCAAAAGTGGTCCCAAAAGCATTTTAACCATAACTTGATTTACACCAACTGTGATTAAACATGAGTTTAAAGAGCCAACATAATTTGTCATGTGTTCACATCTTGATCATCATGGTTTCACCTTCACAACATTATTGCAATAAATCTTAAGAAGGATTTTTTTGGGTCGCATTTAAAAACTTTTATGAGTGGTAGTGGTTCATTAAGAACAACACCAGTGTTATAAACTAGTTATATATATATATACCACTCATAAACGATAGAAATATGTATAAACCACAATAATATACTATCAATCAATAAAATTAACACCCCTGTTGCTCAAATCCAAAGGAACGTATTCAGAAGATAATATCATTAAATTTCACTCTCAAAGGAAGAGGGATGAGTAAAAGAATTTTTTTTTTTTTTTTTTGGTCACAAGAGTAAAAGAATTTTTTTTTAAATTACATATAAATCTATCTATGGATCCCATATGCATTGATTCATTGGAACTAAAAGATTGGTATACCACCATAATGAAATTGTCTTTTTTTTTTTTTTTTATACGGATATGATTATGTTGCCTTTGTTGGGAGGCTCGCCTACTTTGTAATGTTAGCTCCAAAAGGAAAAATTGCGGATACGTTGCATTGGAAACGAGAAGTTTTATAGAGTTCATAATTACTAAAAAAAAAAAAATGGTTGTGATGCATAAGGCACTTCTTCTGCGTGCTCCGCATCGCATACTTGTCACGGAGACAACTTTTAATTATAGAAACCGTTTCGAATAAATTCTGTTAGTTGGATCTAGTATTATTCGGTAAGAAATTTGTAGAAGTCGAAATCAATACAATTGAATTTGTCAAGGGTTTTAAAGGAAAATACGAGATCTCAAAGTTAGAATCAGAAGAACAAAAGACAGAGATATTAAATTGCTGTTAAGAAAGCTTTTATTGATTTTTGCAGAGTGTTTTACATATAAAGCTGTGGTTCCCTTTTACAAAGGAGTTACAAGAGTATATATACAAGTCTAAGTCAGCTAGAGTTTTCCACTAAGTCGATAAGGAAGGTTTTCTTATTTCACGGGATTCCCTTTTATCGAAGTCGGCGCTTGATGGGGTAAGTATCCAGTTTTACCCAATGTAAAACAATCTAGGCCGCAAGTGCACAACCAATCGATCGTAGTACTTAGGGATCTAATCCACCGAGAATTAAAAACACTCGATAGCAATATAAACTAAGAACTACGCTAAGTCAAGCAGGATTTTTAGAGTGATCAGACGGTAATTAAATTCGATTTAAAGCAATAATAAAGAAACGTTGGGTCTTTCGGAGATTCTTAGGGTTTCATAGTCCAAATTATTCAGGTGATTTCTAGAAACAATTGTTTCGGTATTCTACCTAGAACATGAACGTATATCAAACTAGTCAGGCTCTCGCGATCTTAGTTACTAATTCTAACTATTCTTATCATTCTACTCTCGCAGCGGTAAAGACTAAGATCTAATGCAATTGAGGTTCAATTGTTCATTCAATCCTAAAGGTCTAACTCTTGTCTTCCTAAAGAATCAAATTCATCAAACATTTGTTTTAGACAAGTATTCGAACGGTTAGAACTTTATACTTTATATAAGTCTGTTTCAAGGGGATCAAACCCTAAAACATATATCAAGCAAGATCAAGATGAAGGAGTACTCTAAACCTAACAAAGTGCCACCCTAGTTCATAAATCCTATCTATTAAATACATATTAAAAATATAAAAAAAACAGGTAAAATATCGTATATATCAACGCCCTCAGACCTAGGAAGCATGGGGATACCATTTTAGGACACGTCCCCGTACCAGGGATGTTTCGAGATGGAAACACGCTGGAAACGGCTTGGGGACGTTTTGTGAGCGTTTCGTGTTAATCGTGGACAGCAACCACTTTTGGAGACGTTTCGAAAACTTTTTAAGACTAAAATTAGGCGTTCCCAATGTGTTTATATGTGTTTAACTCAATTTTTTCAAAAGAAAAATATAATGGAAAGAGAAAAATAAACTCACTTTTTATGTTCATTATACAAAGAAATCTAAGATTTTATTTTTTTGGTTAAGATATTAAACTAGGTTTTTCTTTTATGTTTTGATTTATATCATACTTATTTTCTATATGGATATTTTTTTGCTTATACTATATTGCCGTACCCGCTTCCTTAAATTTTTGATTTTGCCATTTCTCGTCCTTGTTTCCGTCCCCGTTTTTGTCTCCGTATCCGTCCCGGTGCAACTTAGCCCCAAACTTAAATTTTTCTTTGTCCTTAAACAAACTCCAGCCTAAGCATAGAAAAGAAGTTTGAAAATCACGGAAACTCACTTATCTTGGGAACTTTACCTCGCCCCATTAACTCGCGACATACGAAAAAATCGCTTCAGAATGTTTTCGCCGAATTCCAGCACAACCATCACAAGTCTTGTCCATGAACCTCAACCTGTAAAAACCCCAACTTCACAACATCCAACCGTCTACAATGATCAAGTGATAATGGAATCTCGTTAAAGGATGTCATTCGGGGTAGACGGCGCTAGGTTTTAAAGGCTTTTTAGGGGTGGAGTTAATGGTTACTTGACGCTCCAGAGGATGCAAACATTATGCAAAATTGCAAGAGAGAACAGACCCGTTGATGCCCACAATTTTCAATCACCCTATGACTTAGATTCTTCTATGGAATCTCCACGAACCTTTGAAATGTCACCGAAAATCTGTGAAAATCATACCCAACTCAGCTTCTTGATTCATATCTTTCTTTGGGATTTTTAGCTTGCCTTGAGACTCATAAGTTTGATTAATGTCCTTTCCCATAATCTTTTTTTTTTTGAAAGGGGGAAATTGATCTTATGATGATGAGAGTCTCAAGGGCACGAAAATTACCATGATATTGTGAAAATCCCAAGGGACAACCAAGCTCTGAATGAATCTCCATGTACCCGCCAAGTAACCTTGAACCTCCTCGCATATGCAATGATTGAAAAACTGTGTCGGTCCTCTTTCTCTTCGACGTTTTTACACATGTCTGCACATATGACAATAATTAAAGAACAAGAATACATGAGGTTTGAAAAGAGGTAATGGGTATAAGGTGGGTACCAACTAAAAATGAGCTGGCCATACAGGATTCAGAGAGTGGTAAAAAGAATAAGAAATCCTGAATGTTGGTTTATTTTCCCGATCTAATCCCTTTAAAGAGCAAATAGTGAGGTGGACGATCAATGTATAAGCCGGAATCAGTTCCATCGGAATCGCCGCAAAGCAAGATCTTCTGGGGACCCTTCCGATCATGTGGTTTCCAGCTAGTCCATTCTAAAGAATCTCCGAGACTAAGCGTTCCTAGAAAGATCATCGTTCCCTATAAGTAATTTAGACTCAATAAAACGGTTTTGCCTCGATAAAAAGTTTTTGAATTTTTTTGAAAACACCAATAGAAACCAAAAGAAAACAAACATCGTTAGTCAATGATGAATCCCCTAGAGTTAAATCACACCGCCCCAGTGTGAATTCAACTCAAAGAGAGGTTATGATAAAAATGAAAAGCAGAGATGAAGATCATACCTTGATGTTGCAATCCATGGTTGATTTTTTTTTTTGGAGTCTAGAAGAATGATGAAGTACAGACCTGATGGCGATCGATCGATCGTGGAGCTGCTGGAATTGTTCGGATTGCGGATTTGTTCGGTGATCGATTGATCACTGCATGATTGCAGTTTCTGGGAACCCATATGATGATCGATCAATCGGGAGTGATGTCCGATCGATCTGCAAGCCCTTGGAATTTTTGGATGTCTGATTTGCACTGTGATCGATCGATCGTGATGGTGATTGATCGATCGCTTTGCGTTACGTGCTGAATTTTTTTTTCTTGAAACACTAAGTAAAAAGATTAAAAATAAAAGAAAGGTAAAACAAAACTAGACTCTTACCAGTGGGTTACCTCCTACTAAGCGCTTCTATTTTAAGTCGTTTAGCTCGACTTGGTTGGCCATGTTTTTAGGCTAGAGATGGAGTGTTGTTCAATGCTGGATCGGGAGCTTTTTAGTCAACCATGAGCTCCTTACGAAATCTCTTTTGATTGTGAAATCAGGATCTGTATCAAGTATGTCAATTGGTTTATCTTTTTTAGCAAGTTCTCCATCTCGAACGTCCAAGTCTTGTTGGTTATGAGGATCGGGAGACTTTGACTCAATTGAGAACTTCTTTTTGCGTTCTCCTTTTCCTACAAAACTTGAATGATCATTTAGAATCTCAAAGGTTTTATGTTTGTTACCGTGTTATTTAGAATCTCAAAGGATGTTTCCTTCTTGTTATATGGTATGGATCATCATTGAAATTTTTTAAGGATTCATCCTTTTCACCGTTTTAAGCATGTTGTCCTAGCATATGCTTCATGTGTTGTGCCTTTTGTCTCTTAAAAGGAGGTTGATGATCAACTGCCAACTTTTCATGTCTCACCACGTGGAGTATCTTCTTGTCAATCGATAGATCAAGACTTTATCATGCATGATGTGTTCCTTGAGCGCATCTTCCATCTCTATTTCTTCAGGGCTTGCCTTATGAAACAACTTATTGTCCTTGTTTGTAAACACATTGGTTTCAAAATTAGCTTTATGACCTTCATCATAACAACAACAGAACTTTTTTTCTTAGGAAACAAATTAATTATGTCACGAGAGACTCCCTGTATTTCTTTGGCTTCTTTTGATGAATCATCAACTTTTAAAATTTGAGGTGCTTGGATGTCTAGAGGATCTACATGAGTGGTAAACTCCTTAGGTGTTTGGTATTTTTCTTGGCATATGAGATCCGATGGTATGAGAACTTCACGGTTGTCTTCTCTCAATGGCTCGGATCGAACGATTTCATTGTTGTCTATGACCAAGCTTATCGCAAAGAAAACTTCAAGCCTTGTATCAATAAATTCAGAAGAAAGATCCTCGTTAGAGTGTAAATGAGTAAGGATGTGAGAATCTTTATTATGTTCGGATTGAGCTTTCAAGGCATCTTCCCTTTCGTATTTTTTGGGTAACTCATCAAACTGTGTGAAGAGTGCTAGTTCTTGTGGGCTTTACGGCTGCAAAAAGAATGCGCCTTACACAACATATTGTTGGTCACTCCCTTGGTGTTCCATAAGGGCTGGAAAATGCCTTCCACTACGAGAATCATGTGACTGAGCAAATGGGTTAGAGACACCTTGTTCTTGAGCTAGCATTTCTTTGATAGAAAGCGACCTTCTTGCATCTCCACATGTATTGAACTTATGTGAGCGAGCTATTGGATTCAAAAATTCATGTTCTCTTCCTTTAGCATGCATCATGATTTGTGCCATCTCAGCTCTACTTGAGCCTCCATAAAAATCAAAAGTCATTGTTCCAAGTAAAGTATATGAAATATTGACAAAGAAAACTGGAATTAAATTGTAAAAGAAATAAAAACTTAGTCGAAATTCTTAATCGAGAGCTAATGGTGCTTGCTAATTCCCTGGCACGGTGCCAAAAACTTGATGGGGTAAATATCTAGTTTTACCCAATGTAAAACAATGTAGGCTGCAAATGCACAACCAGTCGATCATAGTACTTAGGGATCGAATCTACAGAGAATTAGAAACACTCAATAGCAATATAAACTGTGAACTACGCTAAGTCAAGCAGGGTTTTTAGAGTGGTCAAACGGTAAGTAAATTTGATTTAAAGCAATAATGAAGAAACGTTGGGTCTTTCGGGGATTCTTAGGGTTTCATAGTCCAAATTATTTACATGATTTCTAGAGAAAATTGATTTGGTTTTCCTCTTAGAACATGAACGCATATCAAACTAGTCAGGCTTTCGCGATCTTAGTTACTAATTCGAACTAGTCTTATCATTCTACTCTCACAGTGGTAAATACTAAGATCTAATGCATTTGCAAACATGTTCAATTGTTCATTCAATCATAAAGGTCTAACTCTTATCTTCCTAAAGAATCAAACTCATCAAACATCTTTTTCAGAAAAGTATTAGAACGGTTAGAACTCTATACTTTATCTAAGATCTGTTTCAAGGAGATCAATCCGTAAAATATATATCAAGCATGATTAAGATGAGGGAGTACTCTAAACTTAACAAAAGTGCCACCCTAGTTCATAAATCCTATCTCTCGAACCATGAAAACTCCTCGAATTGATTTTCCTAGAACCCAACAAAAGAACTACTCAGACACCGTGTTGATCGTTGTCCATAAAGAATAGTGGGTTTGCGATCGGTCGATTGCCTCTAGTGATCGGTCGATCGTGGGTGAATATTCTGAACCGCCTTTAGCTTACCCCAAAAGCCTGTATTGACTACAAAACCCACGAAAATGCTAAAAATAACATGTTAAGTCCAAAAACCATTCATTTCTTTCTTAAAGACATTAAAAATCTAAGAAAAACGGGTAAAATATCGTATATATCAGCGGTCGCCATGGGCTTCATCATCTTGGGCCTGTCCTCGTCATATCGCCGTCTTGGGCTTTTAGATTTTGACCTAATCTCGTATAGTCGGCCAAATATGCTGATTCAGGCCATCCTCGGCACAACATCGAGCTCTTCAAGACGATGACACATGTAAGACGCCGAGGTCTCTATCAAGACGTTGTCGGTTACTTAGTCGTCGGCAGAATGCACCAGTAGTCGGCAAAATGAGATATTTTGGCGAGTTGTCCAAGCTTGCATAGTGAATTCGGCCCAAACTATTTCGGCCTATTTCCATACTTAGCCATTTTACCGAAAATAACCATTGGAGGGAGTTTTGACCCCAACAGTTAGTCCCCCAGCTCGGTAATATCTGTTAAGATAATGCTAAGGTTAAAAAAATCGAAGACTAGATCGACGTTCTCAGACTTAGCTTCGTATTGAAATGGGCCAAGACTAGACATCGGTTACTTAGTCATTCTGCCGAGCTAACATGTTTTCGTGAATGTTTAGCCCAACGTGTATTTGTTTTTCCGTTTTGACTAGACTTGTGTTTTTCAAAATTTGCCGCCTTGCTGTCAAGTTTACATGTTTCAAAAATGCTTAACTTGACACATACTTTGTTTTGTCATGATTTGATCTCAAGCTTGATTTGTCAAAGCCGTACGAGTTTGCGACTAGAGAGTATTCTTTGTATTGTCTCGTATTTCATCATTGCCAAGCTTACATGTTTGGAAATGCTTAGCTTGACAATTTTTTATACTTAGTAAAACTTTCTATTCTTTTTAGGAATCAAAATTATGAATTGCATGTTCCTCCCAGGAATCGAAATGGAGAATTGCCTATCCCTCTCAGGAATCGAAATATCGAATTACCAATTTCCGAGATGTAATGATGTTGTGGAGATTTTAGGACTATATAAGCTCCCAACTCTCCCCCTTCTTCTCATAACTTCCATTCTCCAAAGAAAATAAAAGAAAGCAATTTTCTTCTCTCCCTTCTTTCTCCTTTTTTTTAAGGGTTTTACGTTTTTTTTTTTGCTTGTTCTACCGCTGCCGATTCTCATCGTCGCCTTCACCGAGTTTTTTTGCGTTGCAACTGTAATAATACTAGTGACGGTCAATGGTCAATGGTCAATGGTCAATTGCCAACGATTTTCAAAGTTGTGGCTTCAAGGAAATTCCTAAGGGAAAGAAGCGGTAAGCCAACAGAAGGGCTTGTCTAATCGCGGTCTGAGCCGTTGCGGCAAGGATCGATGACCCTAAGTAAAAAAATTAGGAAATTCTTTAGGAAATTAAGGGAATGATTTAGGCCGAAGGATCCAAACCTAAGTCGATAAGACCGCAAGGAGTTGAGTGAGCCATGGCCCTAGGCGCAACAGCCAAGTTGTGCTAATGCTTGGATGGAACCAAGTATCGTAGACCAAGGCCATAAAACTGGGGGAAAATACCACGAGGACAAGAAGTGAGCTTCGATCGAAGTCGGATCGATTAGGATGGAAAAATTGTAGTTTGGGTCGAAGGGAATTGACTAAAGGTCGGAGCCAAACGTACCGCGGGTAAGACGTTCATGTCGCAGGACAAGACGGCACGGTCTGGTATGTGCTGCGAGTAAGGTCGCCGTGTTGTGGACCGAGTCAGATGTGTCGCTGTAAGGGCACTCGTGTCGCAAACCGAGATACTCGTGTCACGGATCGAGTCAGACGTGTCACGGTAAGGAAAATTGTGGGAGCCAAGACAAGCACAATTAGATTTGTAAGAGTTTCGAGAGGAAGCAGAGATTTCTATGTTAAACTACGCAAGAAAACGATGAGCAAAGAGATGTATGTTATTGTTGTGTATGGTTGATGTGCATAAAACTTCTATGTAGGGTTTATGCAATTAAGTCTTTAAATTTATAATCCTAGGGAACTGCAAGTGCACAGTTAAGAAAATTGTAGTACTTAGGGATCGTTCCACTGCGGACTAAGTGATGAATGCGCTACAAACCTATATGATTCGGATTAAGCTAAGGGAACATATTATTTGGTTTTAGGGTTTTATGGAAGCAAATAACAAAGCAATAAAAGTAAAGGGATAGATATCAATTAAGATTAGAAATCAAGCAATTCACAAAACATATGCAAAACACAAGCAATCGATTTAGGATCTTAATACTAGTTGTTCTAGAACTCATATCACTTAGGTAAGGTCATCCGACTATCGTGAAGTAACTAACCATCTACGTTTTGCACCCTAATAGACTCAACTATTGCAGGTTATTACAAGGTGAAAACATGCTTTATGCTCAAGATTGATTGTTCACTAAACTCCTTAACTAACCTATCGAATTGTTAAGGTTTCTAGTTCATCGAATTCTAGGTCCGGAGATATAACAAGATTTTGGAGAGTATATCAACCTAAGATCACTCCCTGGGTAGCTAGGCCAGTTCGTGCTTTGAATATAAATAAAGATGAAGAATCAATTCTAGAATAAAACTCTAAACGATTAAATATGTAAAGACATAGAATTAAGAAAGGGCATAGAAATCAAATCAAAGCTATAACTCTAACATGTTTTGCAACATGTAGCAGCAAGAGTAAAGCACATAGACAGTATAATTAGTTGATCTATCTAAGCGTAAGGAGTTAGATCTCATCTCTTTGCAATAGGGCAAAGTCAATCTATCCTTAAAGGCTTCTAGAATCAAATAAACATGAAGAACAAGAGAAAAACGAAATACATTGTTTAGGTATTGATTTAGGCTGTTAAGTCCAGCTGTTTGAGTTCCTAGAGAGGCTAAAAGCAAGTATATATAGGGGTTTAAGGAGGCTTAAGTCGGTTAGGGTTTCTTCGGGCAAATACGTCTTTTTGGTCGAAACTGAGGCAATTTCGGACACGATAACGGTTGGGTTGCGTGACCGGTATTGGAAGCTTCCATGAATCTTCTAGAAGGTCAGAAAAGGTCTGGATATCGGCCCATGGGCTGGCCCGGTGCTTGGCTCCATTTTGCACTAACTTCACTTCGAAGGCAGTTTGACATGTCCTCAGTGTTTCGGGTGTATCTTCCACAATACAGCTCCAATTGATGAAATTCCAACTCCAGTGGAAAGCTAACTCAACGGGAGATCTCCGTACCAAGTTTAATTAAATTCACAACTGAGTTGATCCTCCGTTCTTCAGTGAACTTCTGGCATATACGTTCTGTCCAGTTTGAGAATGTGCATTATCTTCAAGATAAAATGACTTGGCTTGGTTCTTTTGACTTGGATAAGTAGTTGCATCTTAGATGATACTCTTTTTGCTCCATTTTACATCCTTTTGATGATAAAACCTGTTAAGACCTTAAAATCTATATATACGAGAAAACTACCTCTTTTGGTCCAAAAGCTTTATTAATATATATAAAAACCACAGTAAAATAGATTGAAAAAGTGGTAAAATATAGGGTATATCAACTCCCCCAGACTTATCTTTTACTTGTCCTCAAACAAACAATCGTCAAGAATTGAGAAGAGATTTAAAATTCGGAGGAACTCACATATTCTTTGGATCGTTGCATCAAATTCTAAACCTATAATCCACATGAAACAAGATTAGCTCATAGACGTTGTCATCTTCTTCCATCATGAATTCGCAACATGTCCATACTCTAAATCTCTCTCCCTGCAAAAATCTCAACTTCAACTCAATTGACTCTTTCTACTCTCTTAGATTTAATGAAAACTTCTCATCAAGAATATCATTCAAGGAAGACGGGTTAGGTATTGGGAAAGGCTGATTTTGGTGGTGAGGTTAAAAGTGTTTAGGGTTACCATAGACTCCGAGTGCGAGATATTATGCAAAATCGTAGGAGAGAATGGACCTGTTGATGTCCACAATTTCCCAACCACTTCTTCACGTCTTTCTCCCCCAGACTTAGATCTTTCTCTGGGAATCACTTGAAATCTCTTCTACTCGTCTCTTCTTTTTTATCATGACATTCCTTGGGTATTCTTTGGCCTTAAGACTCTTAGAATTACCGTTTTCCTTTCCCTTAGATTTTTTATTTTTTCTTTATTTTTTCTTTTTCTTTATTTTTTTTTTTTGAAAGGGGGAAAACGGTATCTCTTTGATATAAGTCAAGTATAGGCACGAATTGTTACCATGTTTTACGCATCCAAGGAATGGCCAAGCTCTTTGTAATTCGTTCTTTGTACTCCACCATTCTTTACCAAATCGTCGCATCTCTAGTGATTGGAAAAGGGAACTTAACTTAAACAGCACATAAATTAGGTAATATTACTAGAAGTATACAAAACTTTTTTTTATTACTGATTTATTTTAAATGCCCAGCGTGCCCTTGTAATTACGTTATGACAAAAAACCTAATTACAAGAATGCCATTACTTTTGAGTGCCACGTCAGATAAAACCCGGCGCCACATAGGAAATCGCTGACGTGTATTAATGAACTCAGCCGTAAAGCATTACGGCGGTATTGACGGCTGAGTTATATATACGATGTGGCTGACTTAAAAAAATTGACTGATTTACATATACAAATAAGCCAAACGATACGGCTGACTTACAAAACGTGGCTGATTTAAGATCTTCTGGCTGACTTAAGATTTATGCGACGGCTGAGTTTAAAAAAATCTGCCTGATTTATGAGCTAATGGCTGACTTACGTACATATATGATGGCTGATTTGTACATCGGCTGGTTGAGATATGTTTCTCACGATGACGGAATGATCATCGACTGGCTGTGTTACTAAACGGACGGCTGACCTATGAAAGATTGTTACGGCTGATTTAAGTATAATTAACGTAAATCAGCCGTGTTTAGCTTGATTAATAGTAAACTCGGCCATATTACGTCTGATTTATTAGCGAAAGATTAATTACTACAATAGCATTCATTTGACGGCTGATTTATTGGAGGATACAGCTGACATAATATTTTCCAGCTGATCTACGCCCTTTTATGGCCTCTTTTCGAACCCGATTTTTGTTGTTTTATTACTAAAATACTATTCACGTAGCAACTGACTTACATATGCATTTGATGACTGATTTAGTTAGGCTGATTTACGTTTTCATTTTGTGGCTCACTTGCCATATAAGCAAAAAATTAATGTCATCAGCTCCTATTTTCCATGTCATCAGCTCCTATTTTCCATGTCATTTTCCATGTCATTGTTAGAGTTTTATGTTGTGACGCTGTGTCTTCTTCTTCTTCTTCTTCATCTATTTATCTTCTTTATCATCTGATACCCAGAAACTTAATCGTCTTCTTCCACATTATTTTTTTTTTCATTGATCATTGTTCGATATCTTATGGATCCGGTAATTATTGTTTCCGGTAACTGGGTCAAGAAAAACATATACGTATTCAATGCCGACGGTAGAGGGTGTAGAGTTCTGTATTTAAATGATGAAACAACACACGACGAACTTGTGAAGTCTGTACTCGATGATTACGGATTGAACGAGTCGAGCCATCAGATTCAGTTGAGCTACATGTTCTCGAATAAAACTTTGAAAACAATGGCGCACGATACTCCACCAGTTTACGTCTCCAATACTCGACAGATGATAGGTTTTCTAAGCCTAAGGAAATTCGAACAGATACGTCTCTGTGTAGAGATTACGGAGAAAAAGGAGAGCCAAATTAGTCGGAATGACGAAGTGAGAGAGCAGAAGAAAAGGTTATTCAGTTACGGTGGTTTCAGTAATGATAATTGTCCTGGTGGTGAAACAAAATACGAAGATAAACGTGACGATGAAGACATGGATTGCGCAAGTAAAATGGAAGGTGAAAAATACGAAGTAGGCGGAGAATCCGAAGTAGGCGGAGAATCCGAAGTAGGCGGAGAATCCGAAGTAGGCGAACAAGACGAAGAAGATGATGAATTTGAAAGCCGATTTGGTATGTTCGACGACTCGGATGGTGTTTCATCTGAAGATGATAACTTTAGTTCATACGGTGAGTCTCCAACACAAGACGAAGATTCACCGATCCTACCGCCTAAGAAGAGAGCTCACAACATGTCGGTGAGCGGATCGGAAAGGAATCCAGTGGTTCTAAGGTTGGAGATGTCTTCGCTAAACCTCGCAGTAGGGCAACGATACGAGAGTAAAGCCGATTTGGAGAAACGACTGAAACTTCTTACGGTGAGAGATCAATTTGACTTTGATGTAGACGTATCCAATTCGGACACACTCATTGTTAAGTGTTGGGTTGATGGATGTCTCTGGAGAGTTCGTGCTTCTACACAAGGGGAATTACCGGCATTTTATGTTCGTATTTACGATTCAGAGCATACATGTTCTGTAACTGAGCGTTCTAATCGATCTCGACAAGCAACACCAGATATTTTAGGCCAGTTGTGCAGGGAGTATCTCGGCGACGTTGGTCCGTCTGTTCGACCTAAGAGTGTTGGAATAACTATCAATAAGCATTTTGGTGTAAAGGTAATTTCTATTACGTTGCAGCTGACTTATTTGTATAGTACAGCTGATTTATTAGTACGTTGCGACTGACTTCTATTTCAGCTGATTTTTTAGTACGTTTTGGCTGACTTATTTGTATATTACAGCTGATTTATTTATACGTTGCGACTGACTTCTATTTCAGCTGATTTATTGGTAAGTTGCGGCTGACTTATTTGTTTATTACACCTGATTTACTTACTTGTACTTTACGTTTTCCGTGTGGACAGATGGATTATTGGAAATCACATAGGACGCTAAAATTTGCAAGGGAAATCGATATGGGAACTCTTGAGAGTGGGTTTGAAGACTTGCCTCCTTACCTATATATGATAAGAATGGCAAATCTGGGTACGGTTACGGGTCTTCAAATTGATGAATTTGGAAGATTCATGTATGTGTTCCTTGCGTTTGGTGCGAGCATAAATGGGTTTCCTTTCATGCGCAAAGTTGTCATTGTCGACGGTACGTTTCTTAACGGTAAATACAAAGGGACACTTCTCACAGCACTAGCTAAGGATGGTAACTTTCAGATTTTCCCAATAGCCTTCGGTGTGGTTGACACTGAAAATGATGATTCATGGCACTGGTTTTTTACGCAACTAAAAATTTTGATTCCTGACGATGAGGCTCTTGCGATTATCTCGGACAAGCATAATTCGATAGGAAAAGCAATTGGAAATGTGTTTCCGTTGGCTTCTCGTGGAATTTGCACTTACCATTTATATAAGAACATTTTGCAACAGTACAAGGGAAAAGATGTCTTTCTCTGGTGAAGAAAGCGGCAAAATGTTTTAGGGTTTCTGACTTTAATACAAGGTTCGAGGAGATTGAAGCGATTAATCCTGAACTTCATGACTACCTCCAAAGAGCTGATGTCCGACTGTGGGCGCGTGTTCATTTCCCGGGCCAAAGGTACAATTTGATGACTACGAACATAGCGGAATCAATGAACAGAGCACTGTCAAATGCTAGAAGTCTTCACATTGTTCGACTATTAGAATCGATACGGGTTATGATGACCAGATGGTTTGAAGAACGGAGAGAGGATGCGAAATCGCAGCCAACCACGCTTTCGCGTGGTGTCGAGAAACTACTACATGTAAGTCAGCCATTGCAGTTCATAAGTCAGTCGTTATTGTTCCATAATCCAGCCTTTATGATAAGTCAGCCATTGTAGTTCATAAGTCAGTCGTTATTGGTCCATAACCCAGCCGTAATGTTTTAATAATTTTTTATGTATTATAAATAGGGCCGTGTCATTGCCGCCAGACTTATGATGGTACAAAGGATTGATCCTTATCACACGGAAGTTACATATGGATCGTCTTTGCATATTGTGAATTTGGAAACAAGAAAATGCACATGTCGGCGTTTTGAACACGAGAAATTACCATGCGTGCATGCAATCGCAGCTGCCGAGGATAGGAAAATTTGTCGTATATCCTTGTGCAGTCCTTACTACTACAGCAATTATTTGGTAAACGCATACGCTGAGTCGATCATGCCCATAGATTCAGCGCTCCAAGTTCCAAATAACGTTGCTAACCAACCGTGCTTGCCCTCGCTTGTTCGTCAACAACCAGGAAGGCCTAAGAAAAGTAGGATGAAATCTGCTTTAGAAGTTGCCCTTGAGAACAAACGTCATAGGAAACGACACGCATGTTCTCGTTGTAAACAGCCTGGGCATAATGCAAAAACTTGTCCGATTTAAAAGTGTTGTTTGGATATGTATGGATTTGTGTTTTTGTTAATGCGATAAACTAGCCGTAAAGATTGAATTATTGTCAATAAATGACTGACTTATGATTACAATACAGCTGATTGTCAATAAACGACAATGAGATTGGGTTAGATGAGGAAGACATTTTCTTTCGAAATTTAAGAAGACGAAGATGGTAACTCGTCCAAACGCGTAATATTTTAAAAAAAAATTAGAGTTCCCAAAAGAAATTAGAGTTCCCAAAAGATTAATCATTACTCCTAGTATATGGAGCCATATATATGTCAGTATAGCATCTCGAGAATACGAAACATCGCATGTTAAAATCGAATAAGTAATGTCTTTTTTTTCCCGCCGAAATACGAATCTACGCGAGATAAATTACACGTTTCGGCTGACTTATATGCACTTAACGTCGCGAGATAAAATTGAATAAATAAATATTTTTTTTTCCGCCGAAACACGAATCGTCGCGAGATAAACCGGCTGACTTATATGCACCTAATGGCCGACTTAAGGCACGTTCAATATGACTTATATATTGAAAGAGAACCTATACCTCAAAATTATTTATCTCGAGTTTAGGGTATGACACTTTTAATACTTTATACGGCTGAAGAAAAAAAAGCTTTAGTTTCATCCAAAAGGAAAAAAAACAAGCAATATAGTTTCATAAAAAAAAAAAACACACAAAGTTCCATAACTTGAGCATCATGCCTCGATCTTGGAGCAGAACTTGAGCATAGGAGGAGATGCTTTGTCTTCCCAAACCAACTTCAGCACAAAAGATTCGTACGCCTTAACACCAATAGCCTTGAAGAATTTTCTAATCCCTGAACCAAAGCGCAACCTCATCCGTATGTCTGGCACGCATAGATACACTGGCTACTCTACTCCATGCTGGTCCAAAAGAGTAATCTCCTTCCCTCCTGCTTTTTCCATCTGGTGAGCCCTAGTGAAGCTCAGTGGAATATGCTGCATAAGAAAGAGACAATAAGCTCTTGACAAAGCATCAATAACGACAAAAATTGAATAACAAAATTCCTTCAAGAGAGTTTACTTAAACTTACAAGTCTAGAATCTTTGAGACTAGCTGGTGTGACAGTTATTGTCACAAATCGGTTGTCAGTTTGACTACTCTCACCGGTTTCTCTCTTCTTCTCTTTGTCCTCCTCCTCCTCCTCCTCCTCCCCCTCCACATCATCATCATCATCAACGTTGTTGCTAGACTGCACATATTAAATCTCACAGCAATTAGGTCCAAGACTAGTGACGTGGAACAAAAATTCTCCTTCGTGTCTGAAAATGACGAAGTCTCCGACTCGGAAATCATGTGCAAATGCGAACTATTTCCATCCAAAGGTTAGTCTCCGACCTTCCATGTTTTTTCAGACGCGTCCGACGTAAGCTCCATCATATTTTTTTCGTTTCTTCCTTCTATGTATTTCGAGAAGAACTTTTCCGGAATGCTCTGCAACCAAGACATTGAGATATATATATATATATATATATATATATATATAGAGAGAGAGAGAGAGAGAGAGATGGAGGGAAGAAGGGAGATTACATACGAGGTGGGAGCAGAAGCCGGGAAGAAGAGGTTGAAAAAAATGTGAGTTTGTAGGAGATTTACATACTTGATCCGCCATTATGGAAGTTGGAAAAGGAGTTTCAAAGATAAGAAAACCCTAAGTTTATGAGTGCTGTTCGTAATCCTCCTCTTATTTACATGGTTCATACAGAAAGATTACACTAATAAATGTTAGTTGACTAAACATTGTAAGTTGTGTTCAAAAACATTGAAAACTAACGACAAGGCATTTAAGTTTTTTAGTGGAATATTTAAAAAAGATTAGAGTTCTCAAAAGATTAATCATTACTCCTAGTATAGGGAGCCATATAACTGTCAGTATAGCGTCTCGAGAATACTAAACGCGTGCGTAATACGATTACGTACTAACTACGCGGCAAACTTATTTTAAATACACGGCTAAACTTATAGAAACTAAACGTCTGACTTATATTTTAAAAACGGCTGACTTATCTCATGCATGTCAAAAGTTAGGTTGAGTTATGTTAACGGTTAGGCTGAGTTATGTTAAAGGTTAGGCTGAGTTATGTTAAAGGTTAGGCTGAGTTAAAAACGAAGTTTAGGCTGAGTTATGTTACAGGTTAGCCTTCGTCATAAACGAAGTTTAGACTGACTTATTACATAAACATAAGTGGCTGAATTATATTTAAAATACGGCTGACTTATATATACAACACGGATGACTTATATTTACTACACGGCTGAATTATATTTAACATGAAGTCATAAACAAAGAAACAAAGGAGGAAACAATAGTTTATATTACAACATCCAAAGCCAATCCGGCCAATATATAATCGGCTTAAAATCACGGTAAAAAAGACCTAACTCTTTGATCCAAAAGCATCGGTCACACAAGTTGTTATCCTTACTGTCTTCAATGAACCAAAGATCCCAATCTCGGTCCATCAATGGAGTACATGTGCAATTATAGAACAAGGTTTTTTCCGTTGACATGAACTCATACTTCTTCGTTAGAAACGCATCAGTATGATACGTTCCCCAACTCCAGTCTAAAGATCTAACAATCTTGCCTATCCTCTGAACAGATTCCCTTGTGAAAAGAGATAAATACTCCTCAGTATTCCAAAATACCTTGCGCGTCATTGCATATGTGTACAAAGCACGCTCGAATCCTGCATCTGCTGCTCTCTTAATCAAAGCAATTCCTTCATCTTGGAGGTCGAACGTGAAGAACTTCTGTACACCCTCTAAGAACAGTGTACTCGGGTTTCCATTAGCGTAGCAAACTTGCATCACGAAGCTAGATATATGTGTGTACGAAGGGAAGGTAAACACATCTATAGATGCGGACACTCCGGGCCGGTCTGTTAGTTCCTTCATATACCTGCATGTTGCTCTCAATCTATATAGATCTGCAACAGAGTTAGCGGCCACACGTTCGACCACTAAGGCTTGGATTTCTTCAGGTAGGGCTGTAAGAGGGAATACTTCCATTACAAAGTGGATTTCTCTAGAGATATAAAGTTTATGAAAATCTAAACAGATGGTAAAAGCTGACTTATGTGTTAGTCAGCCTTTAATCTAAACAACTGGTCGGTAACTGAGTAGAAAAACAAGTAGGGTTTATGGCTGGTTGATGAGTGTTTAAATGATATTTATATATTAAAAAAAAGAAAAATAGCGACTCTTCGGTTACTGAGTAGTTACGAAAAGCAACTGTTCGGTAACTGAGTAGAAAAAACAATTGTTCGTATATTTTGAGTAAAGGCTGACTTAGTGTTTCGGCTGAGTTATGACAGCGTTGCAAAAGAAGCGGCTGACTTAGTGTTTCGGCTGAGTTACAAACTAACTAAAGGGTCTCATACGGCTGAGTCATAAACGAATTTTAGGCTGAGTTATGTCAAAGGTTAGGCTGACTTATAAATGAAGTTTAGGCTGAGTTATGAAAAAGTAAACAAATTCTATATTAGAGTTCGAAAAATACATAAACATCAGAGTTCTAAAAATACATAAAAATTTGAGTAATAAGCATTACATAAACATAAGCATTAGCATTAGATAAACATTTAGTCAGCCATATATTGTGCACCAAGCTTCATCCAATCAATTTCTGGAACTTCGACTTTGGCCATCTTTTCTTCGGCTTCAACGATTTTATGAGCAAGTTCATCCAACTCAGCAAATAAGTCAAACTTTTCCTTCCCCATAATTTCTTCAAGCAAATCCATTTTTGCATTAATAGATGTCACTTCCATCATAGCATCTTGCAATTCAGATTTAGCTTTCATCTGTTCCTTGACCAAGAGGAGCAACGACTTGTAATGCTCCTCGGTTTCCCTTCTGGCCTTTTTAACATCGTTTGCTCCATGGTCATCCTCCATTGGACGCTTCATCATCTTCTTCGATTCTGCCATTGAGATTGCAAAAGGAGAAAACAAGTTCAAAGTTAATAAAAACGAATGTTCGGTTACTGAGTGTAAACTTGGTATTTATAGAAAATACGGAAAACTGTTGGGTTACTAAAACTGTTCGGTTACTGAATAGTTATGACTGAGTTATTAGTGACGTAAACGTGTTAAGGCTGACTGAGTTATTCTCATCAAATAAAAAAGTATAAAATAATAAAAAGTTGGAGAGAGAAGGGAATTGAGGTTCTTAAGTTTCTCATTTGAGAAACAGTTTTAGCCATACCCTCCACGAACATATGTTCATTTTCTATTGGATCCACGTTTTTCTATTAATTTAAAATTTAAACAAATAATGAAAATGAATATAATACTATTTTTTAGAGATTCATCAAGTCTCTATTCGTTGTACATGCTCTAACTCCTAGTTCCCAAGAGATATCATTACACCTATAATATAGGAAGCGCCATATAGCTCGTCAGATTAGCATCTCGAGAGTATTAATTTTGGTTATGATTACGTATTCAGACGCCACAATAAATCATATATTATATATTATTTAAATTTAAAAATGTGTAATTTAAGGTTAACTTCACGGCTGACGTATCAAATGTTAGTCTGAGTTATAGGCTGAGTTTCGACTGAGTTATATCAAAAGCGACTCTTCGGTAAAAGAGTAGATAAACAATTGTTCGTATACTTTGAGTAAATGCTGACTTGACTGATCAACCAAAAAAAGTAAATTTTGATGCGTTTTTGACCATCGCATAATAAATGAAGCTATAGTAATTTCGGACTTGTAAATCAATTAATTCAGCCTTCTGTCTACAAGAGAAGCGGCTGACTTAATATTGACGAATTCGTGTTTCGGCTGAGTTATGATTGCTTTGTGGAAAAGAAGCGGCTGATTTATTGGTTTAAATATTCAAAACGCAAATAACTCGTCAGTTTAAAGCATCGACACAGCTGATTTATATATACATCCAAAACTCAAAAGATGCGGCTGATTTATTCATGCAAATACACAAAAGATACGGCTGGTTTAAAGAGATGAAACACAAATAACTAAAGTGTATCATAACTAAATTATATTCAAAAACCAAAATTATCAGGGCCAAACTCTTCAAACATATCGACCAGATTCGTCCAAACTATAGTGTTTATCCAATCTGGCTTCTCGCCACCATGCGCCCATATCCTCCTTAACGTGCGCATTTGAGTTCGAAATAACGTTCTAGCCAACAGATTAAAATGTGTCCAAATCGTCAAAGTGTGTCTCGGTTCCCATCTGTATTTCCGCTACCCAAAAAAAAGAAAAAAAAAATATTATTGTTGTTGATAAAATGATCGGGAAAGAAAGATATTAGTGTTGGCTTACAGCGAGTTTAAGAAACCATTGTTCCTTGAAATAATCTGGAATGAATCTGTATGTCGGCCACTCATGAACCCATCCTTCTCGAAGAATCTCCGGGATCGCCTTCGAGAGCTCGTGTAAAAATTTGAACCACGTGATGGTTGTCTTATCAATAATACCAAAACCAGGGTTTAGAACGGGGAGGTGATCCCGATCAGCAGAGTATAATATGGCATCGACACTGCTGAATAACTTGGAACTACAGTGTGGGACAACCGACATGTCGAAAATGAATATGAAACAGATAGATTACGGAGAAGAGAGAAAACAGTGTAGGATATAATGTGATAGGGGGAGGCAAGGTTTACGAGAAGGTATATATATACAAATATATAGAAATATGAAACGTCGCGAGATAAAATTGAATAAATTTTGGTTAATTTTTTTTTTTCTCCGCCAAAAATACGAAACGTCGTGAGATTTTTTAGTACGTTTCGGCTGACTTATATGAACCTAATGGATGACTTATGGCATGGTTTGGGAATGTCATAAATTTGGGTTTAGAGTTAGGCTGAGTTATATCAAATGTTAGGCTGAGTTATAGGCTGAGTTTCGGCTGAGTTATATCAAATGTTAGGCTGAGTTATATCAAATTTTAGGCTGAGTTATAGGCTGAGTTTCGGCTGAGTTATA
This sequence comes from Arabis hirsuta, assembly GCA_964056655.1. Taxonomy (NCBI): domain Eukaryota; kingdom Viridiplantae; phylum Streptophyta; class Magnoliopsida; order Brassicales; family Brassicaceae; genus Arabis; species Arabis hirsuta. The sequence continues at coordinate 12,149,026 of OZ053309.1, read as the reverse complement.
TCAAATTTTAGGCTGAGTTATAGGCTGAGTTTCGGCTGAGTTATATCAAATTTTAGGCTGAGTTATAGGCTGAGTTTCGACTGAGTTCTATCAAATGTTAGGCTGAGTTATTACGGTGACTGCTAAAACATAAGCATTTGATAAAGTTAGATAAACATAAACATAAACATAAGACTACTAAAGCATAAGCATTAGATAAACATATATCCCTATTTTTCATGAAACTTCATCCAATCAAGTTCTTCAACGCTGGCGTTATACATCTTTTCTTTGGCTTCAACGAGTTCTGCTGCAAGTTTGTCCAACTCAGCAAGGAACTCAACCTTTTTCTTCCCGATAAATTCTTCAAGCAAATCCATTTTCGCAGAAATAAACATAACTTTCACAAAAGCATCATGCAATTCAACTTTTGTATTAATCTGTTCCTTGAGCGAGAGGATCAGCGTCTTGTAATGGTCCTCGTTTTCCCTTTTGGCCTTTTTAATAGCATTTCGTCGATGGTCATCCTCCATTGGACGCTTCATCATCTTCTTCGATTCTGCCATTGATGCTGCATGTATATCGAAAATAGGATGTTAATATAGCTTCTAAACATATAAACAAATCAAGTTGCAAAAACGTGAATTACATATACTAGGAGAACAATGAAAAACTAACTTGTATTTGAGATTGCAAAAGGAGAAAACAAGTTCAAAGTTCAAAGTTAATAAAAACGAATGTTCGGTTACTGAGTGTTCACTTGGTATTTATAGAAAATACCGAAAACTGTTGGGTTACTGCGTAGTTGCCAAAATATTATAAAAAAAGAGAAAATTACTCAAATAGCATAGAAAAGTTTAATATGCTTAGCGTATCGACACTACCAAACGCGTGCGTAATGATTATGTACATATATTCACACGCCATATTTATATAATAGAGAATAGATGATTTATTATTTATATGATTATATTAGGGTTTAGGGTTTAGGGTTTTGTGAGAACAATGTGTATGTTTTGCTATACCTCTAGGAATTAAGGTTTAGGGTTTAGGGTTTAAGGTTTTGTAAAAACAATGTCTATCTTTTGCTATAGATCTACGAATTAAGGTTTAGGATTTCGTTTAGAGTTTTGTGAGAATAATGTGTATGTTTTGCTAAACCTCTACGAATTAAGGTTTAGGGTTTAGGGTTTAAGGTTTTGTAAGAACAATGTGTATGTTTTGCTATACCTATAGGAATTATGGTTTAGGGTTTAGGGTTTTGTTTACGGTTTAGGGTTTAGGGTTTTGTGAGAACAATGTGTATGTTTTGCTATACCTCTAGGAATTAAGGTTTAGTTTTTAGGGTTTAAGGTTTTGTAAAAACAATGGCTATCTTTTGCTATAGATCTACGAATTAAGGTTTAGGGTTTCGTTTAGAGTTTTGTGAGAATAATGTGTATGTTTTGCTAAACCTCTACGAATTAAGGTTTAGGGTTTAGGGTTTAAGGTTTTGTAAGAACAATGTGTATCTTTTGCTATACCTCTAGTAATTATGGTTTAGGGTTTAGGGTTTTGTTTACGGTTTAGGGTTTAGGGTTTTGTGAGAACAATGTGTATGTTTTGCTATACCTCTAGGAATTAAGGTTTAGTGTTTAGGGTTTAAGATTTTGTAAAAACAATGTCTATCTTTTGCTATAGATCTACGAATTAAGGTTTAGGGTTTCGTTTAGAGTTTTGTGAGAATAATGTGTATGTTTTGCTAAACCTCTACGAATTAAGGTTTAGGGTTTAGGGTTTAAGGGTTTAGGGTTTAAGGTTTTGTAAGAACAATGTGTATGTTTTGCTATACCTACAGGAATTATGGTTTAGGGTTTAGGGTTTTGTTTACGGTTTAGGGTTTAGGGTTTTGTGAGAACAATGTGTATGTTTTGCTATACCTCTAGGAATTAAGATTTAGTGTTTAGGGTTTAAGGTTTTGTAAAAACAATGTCTATCTTTTGCTATAGATCTACGAATTAAGGTTTAGGGTTTCATTTAGAGTTTTGTGAGAATAATGTGTATCTTTTGCTATACCTCTAGTAATTATGGTTTAGGGTTTAGGGTTTTGTTTAGGGTTTAGGGTTTAGGGTTTTGTGAGAACAATGTGTATGTTTTGCTATACCTCTAGGAATTAAGGTTTAGTGTTTAGGGTTTAAGGTTTTGTAAAAACAATGTCTATCTTTTGCTATAGATCTACGAATTAAAGTTTAGGGTTTCGTTTAGAGTTTTGTGAGAATAATGTGTATGTTTTGCTAAACCTCTACGAATTAAGGTTTAGGGTTTAGGGTTTAAGGTTTTGTAAGAACAATGTGTATCTTTTGCTATACCTCTAGTAATTATGGTTTAGGGTTTAGGGTTTTTTTTAGGGTTTAGGGTTTAGGGTTTTGTGAGAACAATGTGTATGTTTTGCTATACCTCTAGGAATTAAGGTTTAGTGTTTAGGGTTTAAGGTTTTGTAAAAATAATGTCTATCTTTTGCTATAGATCTACAAATTAAGGTTTAGGGTTTCGTTTAGAGTTTTGTGAGAATAATGTGTATGTTTTGCTAAACCTCTACGAATTAAGGTTTAGGGTTTAGGGTTTAAGGGTTTAGGGTTTAAGGTTTTGTAAGAACAATGTGTATCTTTTGCTATACCTCTAGTAATTATGGTTTAGGGTTTAGGGTTTAAGAACAAAGTGTATGTGTATAATTTCGTAGACGAGATAGGGAAGTCTTCAGTTTGGAGATATAGTTGCAGACTTATCATACAAAACATAAGATATAGTAGGAGACTTCTCATACAAAACTAAAAAAGTTCAATCTTTTACAGAAAGCTTGAGATAGAAGTCGAATTGGCATGCCGATTTGCTACGGCGAGGTATCGGCTCTGTGTTTCTTCGAATTTGGTGGTTGACTTGGACTCCGGCGAGATGATTCGCCTTCATCTCCAACTTTCGGTGTCTCCTCGTCGAACCGATCTCTGTTCCTTTGAGCGAGAAACTTCTGGTAGTACCTGCACAACGAGAAACAAACCAAAAAACAGTATTAATTTCACAGTTTGACAATATTAATTTCACCAGGTTGAAAACAACGAAAATTTGACTTGCAAAGAATTCGACATTTCATAGATCCTGAATACACATAATGACAGAATTCGACATTCACTACAATACACATGTTGACTAAGAGTTTACCTGAAAACTCTTTCGAGAATTGCCTCATACGACAAAAAGTTTTCTCCGTTTTGTGACATCTTTCGGGCATAGTTGTCGATGGCCCTGTCGATTGGTCATCTCGCAATAGAGAAACAGATTTCAGATTAGTGCTGCAAAATTTGAGATTGGTATTTGAATTGACATGTATGCAGTTAGAAGTATGTAAGTTTGTAATGGCGAGAAACAGGGTTGGTTAATGGAACTTACAAGAGATTTCCTCCCATTATCGTGTACTCAGCGATCTCCTGAAGGGCTTCAGTGGTTGTTGTTGGTTCGTACAGAAAGGGAAAGAGAAAAGGGGTCAGACACTGAGAAGTAAGTCAGAACCATGAAGATCTTGAACAGGGGAAGTCGAGGAGACTTACATGGATCTACGTCGAAGTTAATGATATATCCAACCCTCTCGAGTCTAGGGAACCGAGTTTCAGAGGTAGCAGAGGAAGAATCCGGTTGCAGATTTGGGGATCGTGACGGAGAGGCCATTATAGGTGATTGATTGAGATTTTAAGTTTTTATTTCGCAAGAGAAGAGAAAGTGAGGAGCCCCATTGGTTGCTAACCTAGGGTTTTCTGAATACGTAATTATATTGAAATTAATTAATACTCTCGAGACGCTTCCTATATTATCAGCCGAAACGTGAATTCGTCACTCCTAAGTCATAACTAAGCCGAAACATGAATTCGTCACTCTTAAGTCAGCCGCTTATTTTGCACAAAACATTATATAACTCAGTCGAAACATGAATTCGTCACTCTTAAGTCAGCCGCTTCAGTCAGTCGCTATTAAGGAGAGTAAACGCTGACTAACACATAAGTCAGCCAACCTTTACTCAGTAACCGAAGAGTTGCTATTAATTTTTTTTTAAATCAATAAAATACAATACAATCTCTTTAGTGTTTTAGTGTTTCACAAAACCCCTATTTGAACTGCCCTAACACATTATAAGTTCCCTCATCTAAGATCTCTGATGCCATCTTCACCCGTAAACCCTGAATATTCGCATCATTTATCCCATGGAAAGTAGTGCCAAGCGCTAGACACTCGACAAACTTCAATGCATACACCCCACAGTCGCCAATTTGGACATTTTGTGGGATGTATTTGCCGCTCCTCCTTCGGAACGAAAACTGCTTCACTCTAGGTTTTCGGAGATTGGCAGGAACTAATTCGTTAATCATAAATGGGATCATGTGCGAAAACGGCCTAAAGGAATCACGGATTTTCTTTTCACTTTCGGGTGTCACCTGTCCAATGATGGGATCGTAAACGTCGATCTTCTGATTAACAAGGTCCACGTGATATGCCACCCAATGATCTCCTCCAGTTTGTAGAACTCCGTACAAGTGATCCACATCTTCTAACCACTTCTTGTTTGTTTGCAAGTCATTAGGAGTTTTGCCGTTTACTAAATCCCCATACCCAGCTGTGAACTTAAACGTCTTTGGTTTGATCTTGAACTGTATGTAATCCATAGACCATACTGCAGTAAACCAAATGTCCATAAATCCAATTCGCTTGGAGTAGAATGGGGAGGGATCTAGCATGGATTTTTTTATGAGGATTCTTATATGCTGAAATATGCTGTACAAAGAAAAATTATACTTAACTAAGTCCCATATAATATATAACTCAGACATAAAGCATACTTAAGCCTACATAACTCAGACATATAATAAATAACTCAGACATTACGTATATTTAACTCAGCCCCATATAATCTATAACTCAGACATAAAGCATACTTAAGCCTACATAACTCAGACATATAATAAATAACTCAGACATTACGTATATTTAACTCAGCCTCATATAATCTATAACTCAGACATAAAGCATACTTAAGCCTACATAACACAGACATATAATTAATAACTCAGACATTACGTATATATAACTCAGCCCCAACAAAATACTTACATCATCAGACAGCCATCCATAATCTATCCTTGGCCAATACTTTCTCTCAGACATGAGAGCTCTGTAGAACTCGATCTCGTCTGTATTTTTTGTAAATGGAACATCCCTAAAACAATTAAACACTAGTTAGTTTAGGCAAATATTGCTAATAGCCGTATTAACATATGCTCTAAAGGGTCATACTCGAATGGCTTTAGGTGATCCAAAAGTTTAGCCACTTTAACCGGATCAGCAGGTGCGACAGGATCATAGATTGCCGGTGAAGGTTCATAATTTTTCCTCATGCACGTCATTCCATTGTCTCCAATATAAGGAAAAACTCGTGCTTGAGGATCCTTTTCTAGCCTCCCTGAAGACCCATCAGGAGATAATTTCACCCTTGACTCCCGATAAGCCTTAATTCTCTCCGACCTAATCCTGTCCTCTTCCTCCTCATCAGACTCCGGCACCACTTCATTATATTCTGTGACAACTTGGCTGGTGACATCCACAATCTCACTGTCGTCGTTTAAAATCTGTTTCTTCTTTGCTGGGATAGTCACTTCCGGAGGTTTTGGATCGTCGTTGCCTTTACGATTCCTCACTGTCCTCCTTCTTACTTGCCCCTCATTTTTTAAAGCATCGGCCTCCTTCTTTAAAGCATCGACCTCCTTCTTCTTTAAAGCAGCGGCCGCCTTCTTTAAATCAGCGGCCTCCTTCCTCTTTAAAGCAGCGGCCTCCTTCTTCTTTAAAGCATCGGCCTCCTTCTGCTTTTTAACCTCAGCCTCCTGCTTTTTTGCCTCAACCAATTTCTTAGCAGGAGAAACAGTAACGAAATAAACTGTTTTTTCTTCGTCATTACCAAACTCCTCAGCCAATTTCAATTTGGTCTTACGAACTGGTTCAATACTTTTAAGCTGTATTAACATATAAACATAACTCAGCCATAATAAAAAGAATAAATCTGTCGTTATGTAACTATAACTCAGCCGTCAAATAGGTAATAAATCAGTCGTCAAATATAGGTTATAACTCAGCCGTCAAATGTAACCATAACTCAGCCGTCAAAAATAAACATAAATCAACTGTAACGTACATTATGCAGGGGGCTGTTGACTGGTTCAGGACTTTTATCCGGTTCAGGACTTTTAAACTCGTCCTTCTGCGGCTGTATTAACATATAAACACAACTCAGTCGTCGAATAATAAGGGTAACTCAGTCGTCAAAAATAAACATAACTCAACTGTAACGTACCTTTGGACTGTTAACGGATTTCTGCGGGAAGTTGTTCACTTTTGATTGGTTATCATCCTTTTGAGTACTGTTCCGTGCCTCGAGAGCATTCAGACGCTCTCTCATTTGCATCCGATCATTCTCAATAGATGCAACTCTTTCTTCCACAGCATCTCGGACTATATCACCAATCATCTTCTTCAAATCTGACAACTCTCCAAATTTTGTGTTATACGCGTTTAACTGCGCCTCAACACTGTCTATTCTACTACCAAAGTTGTCAAACTTGTCAAATCTTCTGACAAGGTTTTCCAGGACATTGACTACCGTCGTCAAATCCGTCTCTTTCCCCATATCCTCGTAGCTACTATGCTGCAACACAATCTCACTGTTGCTTACTTCCTGTTTTTTCGTAGCTTTCTTCTGTTTTTTGGCGGGAGGTTAATCAGAATCTAACGAAACTGCAGCCTTCATTTTTTTCTTCTTCCCATCTCTCTTCACATCCCAAAAACCTCTAACAAACCTACCCGCATGTATGTCTGTTACCAGATTTACAACTTCTGGGTCATTTTCTTCACTCGCCCACTGTGGAAACAGCTCTTCTACAGCCTCCTTCATGACCATTTTCTTCACACGCACCTGCAAAGTAAATCAGCCATAAACTCGTAAGTCAGACATCAAATGATTCATAACTCAGCCATCAAGTAACTTATAAGTCAGACATCAAATGATTCATAACTCAGCCATCAAGTAACACATAAGTCAGACAGAATAAAAAGATCCATAACTCAGCCAAGTCAACCTTCTTACCTCACCATGGTCTCTGATCTCCTCAGCTATGGTTGTAGTAAGATTTTTACGTGTACGGGTTCCACCCCATCGCAAAAGAGGAATTTCGTTCTCATTGACTACTCTTCCAAACCGCTCTCCGAAGCAGGTCACAGATTCATACGCCCAAACCAGCAACACGTCCTTCATGCCGCTAATGGTGTACGACTTTCCTTCTGGATTCAACATCTTAACTGAACCAACCAGAACTTCGAATGCAGTCCGACCCCACGGATAAGTCCTCAAGGCTTCATCGTCGAATACTCTTTTTGCACTTTCAAAGGGTATTCTAGAATTATGATGCAAGCCATAAAGTCCCATGGCTTGAAGAAGCAACAGCCCTAACCATTTCCTCTTTTCAAAACTCCAGCCTCGACAGCCATCTAATGCTGCCCTCAGTTCATCTAACTTGGGTCCTACCCCAAGCGGCACCTTCAACTCCTCCCAGAAAGTTTCGTATTGCTCAGGTTCAAAACTTTCTGTTGGCAGTGGATCTGTGTTTAGACCCGTGAGCGCACCAAATTCGATTAAGCTAAATCTGATAGGTTGATCAACAACGAGAGACCAAATCTCCTTGTCATGTACTCGTAGCTGTCTACATAGTAGATAGTGTACAGTCTTCCCAGACCACACCAATTGGCTATCAGCTAGCTTAGCAACTACTCCAACAGGAAACTGCTTGATGTGTTCCCACACATCATGTCCTATTGCGTCTCTGACTCTAGGGAACTCTCCCAAATGGACATTGTGATTAATTTTTTTTATTTTCCAGCTTAGAAGCCCCTTCAGCGCATAGTCTTGGAGGGTAATCCCTTGCTTGATCTTCAGGAATTGCTTGATCTTCAGGAATTGCATGATATTCAGACATCTGAACATAAAAGACATAACATATTAATGATAAATCAGCCGCAAAAAAAATCACACTCAGCCACAACTAACAAATAAACCAGCCGCAACCAAACACAAACTCAGCCACAACAAACAAATAAACGAGTTTGTGTTATGTGTGATTTAACATAACACAAACTCAGCCACAATAGCATTGCACATGTAAATTAGTCGCAACACAACACAAATCAGCCATAGCATAACAATAAATCAGCCGCAATAAATAACTTAAACAGCCACTAGCAACGATAAACAAGCCGCCAAAGAATAATAAATCAGCCACAATACAGTTAACAAGCAACAAACACCTTCGATTCCTCAGATTATACTCAAAATAAATCTGAAAACTCAAAATAAAACGAAGGAAGATGAAGAATCCCCACTCCTCTATTTATACTCACCTTCGACTAAAATCCGACTGTGAAAATGCAGAGCAGACGTTTCGACTAAACCGGCGGTGAATGTTTCTCAGAAATCGACTACAGAGAAAACAGTAGAAGTTTCGACGACAACACACGAATTTTTAATTTTCCGTCCTTTGAGTTTCCTTCTCTGACTTGTTAAGACGGTTAACCTAATTAGTGACATGGAACAGTGATTAGTGACGTGGATTAGTTAATTATTTTTTAATTATAAATAACCTCAATTAAAAAAAAATAACCAAGGGTGTTTATTGTAATTTACTAGGCTTTAAAAACTTTTGAGTAATTTCCAAAAGATGTATGCTATTCTAGTAATATAACAACTTTTCTATGCTATTTCAGTAATTTTCTCTTATTATTATCACAAATAATAATCTTCAACGGGTCAACACAACAATGCGGAACAAATAAACAGTTTAACAATTAACCCAATTCAACAAATCCCATATTTTATTGAATTCTAAACCAAAACAAACCAATAACCAATCATTCAATGCACAACCATCCAGATGAAACAAACCACAATAGTTCCAGAACTCACTAGCAACCTAGCAATTCTAACAATGCCTATCAAACACAAGCAATCGAGTCCCTAGAACATCTCCTCTTCTCGGCTTTGATTCCACGATCACACTTTTTTTTTTACCTGCATCACATGGCAAAAAGAGATGCGTGAGTATTATCACAAATACTCAGTGAGACGGTCATCCTGTCTACAGGTTATACACACATGCATAAGAATCAATACAATACCAGGGTGAACACACAACACACAAAGCCCGAACAATCACACAAGTTCGCCTCAAACAGACATGCGTTGATCGACATAACCACCATGTGTTGATCGATGCATCACCAGTGTGTCGATCGACACGCAACCCCGGTGTCGATCGACACGCAACCCCGGTGTCGATCGATGCACTGTCCCGTGTGTCAATCGACGCAGCAACACAGATCCCAGGATCGAACCTATCCTCTCATGGATCGATCCTGGATCGAATTACATCGATCTCTGCACGCAAATCAATACAAATATACAACCGATAACTTCGTTTTATTCTCTAACTTTTCGAATTTCAATTTTATTTTTATTTTCCAACATTACTCCCTTAATTTGATTTCTTTTGCACCGGGGACGGTGTAATTTAAGTCTGGGGGGATTGTTGTTTACTAACACGTTTGTTCGTGATTGGTTTTTATGTTTTTAAAAGAGTTTTTCAAAACTTATTTTCTAAAAACTTTTTATTGAGTCAAAATAAGTTGGGAATTATGACACTTTTCTAGGAACTAATGCTTTGATTTCAAAGACAAAGTAACCATTGTTACAGGGTTTGTTCATGACAATCGATTCAGAAACCTCATGATTGAAGTTCCGCCTAGAAATTTTCTACTTGCAATTGTTTCGATGGATACGACATTGACTCTATATGTTGGACTACTAATATGGGTTTTGATAATTTCTTATTAAGGATGTTGGATCAAGGAAACGAATCACACGTTCATGACATCTTATCCTCTTTTACCACCCTCTCTGTTGTCATGAATGGCCAGCTCATTTTTAGTTGGTACCGTACCTAAAACCCTTTACCTCTTTTCAGACCTCATGCCTTCTCTTTTCAGTTTCATACTTGCAGATATGTGCAAAAACGTCGGAGAGAAAAGGATCGACGCAATTTTCCAATTACTAGAGATGCGACGATTTGGTAAAGAATGGTTGAGTAGAAAGAACAATTTCCAAAGAGCTTGGCCGTTTCTTTGGATGCTTAAAACATGGTAACATTTTGTGCCTATACTTAACTCGTATCAAAGAGATACCATTTTCCCCCTTTCAAAAAGAAAAATAAAAATAAAAATAAATAAAAATAAAAAAAATAAAAAAGAGAAAAGAAAAGAAAGAAAATCTAAGGGAAAGGAAAACGGTTGTCTAAGAGTCTTATGGCCAAAGGATACCCAAGGAATGCCATGATACAAAAGAAGAGACGAGTTGAAGAGATTTACAGTGATTCCCAGAGAAAAATCTAAGTCTGGGGGAGAAAGACGTGAAGAAGTGGTTGGAAAATTTTGGACATCAATAGGTCCATTCTCTCTTGCGATTTTGCATAATATCTCGCACCCGGAGTCTATGGTAACCCTAAACACGTTTAACCTCACCACTAAAATCAGTCTTTCCCAATATCTAGCCCGTCTTCCTTGAATGATGTTCTTGATGGGAAGTTTTCACTAAATCTAAGAGAGTAGAAAGAGTTAATTGAGTTGAAGTTGAGATCTTTGCAGGGACAGAGATTTAGAGTATGGAAAAGGTTGTGAAAATCAAGGTGGAAGAAGATGACAACGTCTATGAGCTAATTTTGTTTCATGTGGATTACAAGTTTAGAATTTGAGGCAATGATCCAAAGGATATGTGAGTTCCCGTATTTTCAAACTTCTTTTCTATTCTTGAATTTTGCTTGAGGAAAAGCAAGGTTTAAGTCTGGGAGAGTTGATATGTCCCATATTTTACCAAGTTGAAAAGCAAGGTACCACAATCTACCAAGTTGGACAGAACATATACGCCAGAGGTTTAGCAGTAAACGGAGAATCAAATCAACTTTTAATTGGATGAAACTTGGTTAGAAGATATATCTTTGAGTTAGCTTCACAACGGAGTTTGAATCATATCATTTAGAGCTGTGAGCAGGAAGATACGCTCGGTTTACTGAAGACGCGTCAAACTGCCTCTGAAGTGAAACAAGTGCAGAATCGAGTCAAGCACCGGGCCAGTCCGTGGACCGATGTTCCAGACCGTTTCCAGCAGTCATGAAGGCCCAAAGAAGACTCCAAAACCGGCCTAGAAGCCCGTCCGTTACTTGGCCCAACGCTGGAGCAGTTTTGACGTAAAAGACCCTTTTGTCCTAAACTAAGCCCTAGAAGATCCTACACCTATATATACTTGTTTTTAGCCTCTTTAGGAGGATAAGCATCAATAAGCAGCTAGAGGGCACGAATAGGGAGCCCTAGGAAGCCGCCTATCTCTTCTCTAAACACTAAACACGTTTTCATCTTTGTTCTTCATTGGATTTGGATTCTAGGAGAAGATCTCCCTTTGTACTTCGATATAGAGAAGATTTCTTATCTCTTACTCTTTAAATTCAGTTTATCTATGATGATTTGTGCCTATCCTTGTTGCTTTGTTGTTACTTCAATCATGTCTGAGTAAATTACTTGTTAGGTTTTAGGCATTCAAAGATTCCATGTTTATGCATAATTGAAAATCGAACTTTGTTAGGGTTTATCTAGTGGAACTGATTTTAGGTTGATATACTCTCCAAAAGCTTGTTATATTGCTTGAACTAATATTTGGTGAGTACTGCGTCATAACAATTTGAAAGGTTAGTTATGGAGTAGTATGAACAATCAAACTTACACTTAAAGCATGTTTTCACCTTATAATAACCTGCGATAGTTGAGTCTATTAGGGTAGAAAACGTAGAAGGTTAGTTACGTCATTACAGTGGGATGACCTTACATTAGTGATTTGAGTTCTAGAACGATCTTTAAAAACCCGATATTTTTATGTGTTTCATGAGTCTCTGTGAATTGTCTAATGCTTAACGCTTTTCTCTTATTGATTTATCCTTGCTTTTATAATTGCTATCATAAAACCAAAAAACCTAAATCATATTTTGTCTTAGCTTAATTTGCATCACATAAATTCGTAGCGTATCATCTCTAGTCTATGTGGATCGACCCCTAAGTACTACTGCGTTTGCTTGTGCACTTGCAGCTTTATCTAGGGTTATAAATTTAAAGCTTGAATAACCCACGACATCAAGTTTTTGGCGCCGTTGCCGGGGACTAATTTGTTACCTACGAGTTTTTGATAAAGATTAAGTCTAAGATTTGTTTTTTTTTATTTACTTTTGATTTTTTGTTTTTTTTTCTTTTTGTTTTTGTGAGTGTTTCAGAGAGTCATCAATGGAACACTACAACCTCTACCCTAGGAGAATGGCGAGCTCTTACTACCATGAAACCATTGGGGATTATAACCCAATGCCTCATGAATATCATCAACCATCATACTTCAACAATACTCGATGCATTGCTCATATGTACCAACAACAACCTGGCTTATGAGCGTGAGGATGCCTATCAGTATCCATAGCCACCACAATACTCTAGAATTGTTTGTGGCTCAACTCAAGGGAGAATTCAAAAATTTCGAACGTGAGATCAATGCAAAGATCATGACTTCTTTGTCAGCTCTTGGAGAAACATTAGAAGCTCTTGCTGCTCCACTTCAAAGCACCGAGGCGCGTTTGGTTCATCCTGGAGAGATGCTTACAAGAGAGATCTCCAAGAAGACGAAACATGCATCACGGATGTTGAATTGGATGACATGTGCGATCAAGGAGAGGAGCTTATAACAAGCTTCCCCGTTTTGGAGGTTAAAGATGAGCCTCACAAGTCTTTAACTCTTGGTTCACCATTCCTTGAAACCGATGGAAAATTTATGGATTCTACAAATCACCAAATTTCTCTCTCTAAACTCGACAAAGGAGTGATCTATCCAAGCCTACAAGGTAAGGTTTCTTTATGTATCAATATGTACACTAATGAAACCTTTTATATAGATCCAGGTGGTGCGATTAAGAAGATCCAAGACGCCAAAATCCCAGCCCCTCCAACCACACATAAAGATGTTGTCCAACTGACAAAACCGAAAGGCAAAGAGACTCCAAATATTGCAAATTCGATCTTGGTATCTAAGGAACGTGAAGAAGATGTGGTTCATGTCGAGATGAAACACAAAAGCCATCAAAATGCTAATAGATGGAGCCTCAAGCCATGCGGTCCAGAGTGTAGAGAAGCTAAAGGAGTCCTTATTCCTTTAGTGGCGCCATCCTATGCTTAAAAGGAAAAGGAGTCGAGCTAAAAGGCTTAAAACAAGCGCTTTATGGGAGGCAACCCATCTTTGGTTTTATTTTTTTTAGAGTGTTTAATTTCAAATTTTAATCATGGTTTTAATTTTAAAATTTTTATTACTTATTGGTTTTTCTAATCATGAATTTTCAGGTTTTTACCAAAAGTTATAACGTATCATCTCTAGTCTATGTGGATCGACCTCTAAGTACTACTACGTTTGCCTGTGCACTTGCAGCTTTATCTAGGGTTATAAATTTAAAGCTTGAATAACCCACGGTGGGCATGGATGCGGGCGGGGACTTGAGAGTGAGTTTTCTGCCGCGAGTGTGGTCCAAGAGACCACACAGGAGCAGGTGACTGATTCGCAGCCGTTTCAGGACGGATCTGTGGGTGTAGCTGCTCTGAATGCTAGTGTGAGGACTGGTGGTGCGGTGGGCCCAGGTGGGGGTGCTGCCGGAGGTGGAGACGAGGATCGAGATGATCGTTTGGCGGGTCTGCTAATGATGATTGTGGAGTAGTTACAAGGTGGGGTGCTGGCTCCGGGTCAGGCTCCGGGGGTGCAACCAGGTGTGGCTGGTGTTCAGCCGGGTGTGGCTGGTGTTCAGCCGGGTGTGGCTGGTGTTTAGCCGGGTGTGGCTGGTGTTCAGCCGGGTGTGGCTGGTGTTCAGCTGGGTGTGGCTGGTGTTCAGCCAGGTGTGGCTGGTATGCAGCCAGGTGTGGGTTGTTTGCAGCCAGGTGTGGCTGGTGTGCAGCCGGGTATGGCTGGGGTGCAGCCGGGTGTGGCGGTTGCGGAAGAGCTTATATCCTGGCACCGGGTTTTTCTCGGGTGGTGCCAAGCCTGAGGAGGCAGATTTGTGGAGGAGTAGATAGGAGCATAATTTCCAATCTCTCAAGTGTACAGAGGGATACCGGGTGGTTCTGGCAGTATATTACCTTAATAGTGATGCACATCTCTGGTGGCAAGGTGTGGTGGCTAGGAGGGCTCAGGCGGGTATGGCTTGGGAGGACTTTGTGGCTGAGTTCAACAATTCTTGGAGTTGGCTTAGGGTGACCGGTCGGTCCAGGAGTTGGATGAGGAGTTTGGTCGGATCTGGTTCATGCCGGTAGAGACTTGGAGGGGGAGCAGGCCTAGGTGAAGAGGTTCTTGAGGACTCGCTGTAGAGCGAGTAGGTTTGCTACGAGGGCTAAGCTGTTTGAGACAGCTGCTGCGATAGAAAAGGACCTGAGGGAGCAGGCTGTGGTGGTTATTCCACTAGTTCAGTAGCAGAGGAGGTCGGAGCAGCAGGTAGTTTCGAGCAGGGATGGCAAGCCTGAGCAGGGACAAAAGAGGAAGTGGGAAAGCACTTCAGGGCCCAGTCAGGGTGGTCAAGGTGGTTCTGAATGCTTCGGGTGTGGGAGCACGGATCATCGGGTGGCGAGCTGTCCGAAGAGGAACGAGGCTCGGGATATGCGGGTGTGCTTTCACTGCAGAGAGTCGAGGCATATCAAGCCCAAGTGTCCTAGATTGCCGCAGATGGCGGTGACGGCAGTACAGCGGGTGTCTTAGATTTCAGCAACACCACGGGTGTTCACCTCGGTGGAGGCGGGTGGTTTTTGCGCCAAACCGATCACAGGTAATTTCAGAACTTGACTTGTATATTCTAATGTGGTTGAATTTAGTCTGTTTTGGAATTTGTGAGTCTGTGCTAGAATGTTAAGGTTCTTAGGCACATGGGATTTGTGCAGGAACCTTAGTAGTGGGCGGGTGTGAGTCTCATGTTTTATTCGATTCTGGAGCAACAAATTGCTTCATTACTCCGGAGTGTGCACAGATCAGCGGTATCCAGAGCGATACCGGTGAGCAGTCGGGAGTTGTTACGGTTGCTGGTGGCAAGTCTTTAGCTACTCTTGGGCGGGCTCGAGGTGTGGATATTCAGGTGGCGGGCGAGTCTATGCCAGCTGATTTGATTATTAGTCTGGTGGAGCTGTATGACGTCATCCTGGGTATGGATTGGCTGGACCGGTACATGGTCCATCTGGATTGTCATCGGGGAGGAGTTGTGTTTGAGCGAGAGGCGGAGAGGTTGGTTTATCAGGGAGTGAGGCTGACTTCTTGGAGCCTTCTGATTTCGGCAATTTAGGCAAAGCCGCTGATTGAGAATGGCTGCGAGGCGTACTTGGCTACGATTGTGATGTCAAACTCTGTTGGGGAGGTTTCATTTGGGGACATTCGAGTTGTTAAAGACTTCCAGGATGTTTTCTAATCACTGCAGGGATTACCGTCATCTCGGTCTGATCCTTTCACGATTGAGTTGGAGCTTGGGACGACTCCGATATCTAAGGCACCTTACCGTATGGCTCCAGCAGAGATGGCACAGCTGAAGAAGCAGCTGGATGATCTTTTGGGGAAAGGATTTATCCGGCCTAGTGTTTCACCGTGAGGAGCGCCGGTGTTGTTTGTGAAGAAGAAGAATGGGAGTTTCCAGTTATTCATCGATTACCGGGGACTTAACCAAGTCACTGTGAAGAACAAATATCCTCTGCCGCGGATTGATGAGTTGTTAGATCACTTGGAATGGGCTACTTAGTTCTCCAAGATCGATTTGGCTTTGGGGTACCATCAGATTCCTATCGATGAGGCGGACGTTAGGAAGACAGCTTTCAAGATGATGTATGGCATTATGAGTTCGTGGTGATGCCTTTCGGGTTAACAAATGCAACAGCAGCATTCATGAGGTAATGAACGGGATCTTCCAAGAGTATTTGGATGGGTTTGTGGTCATCTTCATTGATGATATTCTAGTGTATTCGAGGAGTCCTAAGGAGCACGAGGTTAATCTGCGAGTGGTTTTGGGGAAGTTACGGGAGCAGAAGCTGTACGCGAAGTTGACTAAGTGCAGTTTTGGCAGTGAGATATGAGTTTTCTCGGGCATAGAGTTTTTGTGGATCCGGCTAAGATAGAGGCTATAAGAGGGTGGCCTAGACCGAGGAATGCCACCGAGATCCAAAGTTTTCTCGGGTTGGCGGGTTACTACAAGAGGTTCATCAAGGGTTTTGCGAGTATGGCGCAGTCGATGATGAAGATGATGGGGAAAGATGTCCTTTTTGTGTGGTCTTCAGTTTGCAATGTGAGTTTTGGGAAGCTGAAGGAGATATTGACTAGTACACCAGTATTGTTGTTACCCAAGTCGGGCGAGCCGTAAGTGGTGTATACGGATGCTTCAAGAGTTGGTCTGGGTTGTGTGTTGATGCAGTAGGGAAAGGAAATTGCATATGCTTTGAGGCAGTTGAGGAAGCACGAGTGCAACTACCCTACCCATGATTTAGAGTTGGCTGCAAGTGATTTTTGCTTTAAAGGTTTGGCGATCTTATCTTTATGGCGGAAAGGTGCAGGTGTTCACAGACCATAAGAGTTTGAAGTAGTTCTTTACTCAGCCAGAGCTAAACCAGAGACAAAGGTGTTGAATGAAGTTGGTAGCGTGCAATGTGTCCCAGTTAGTGAAGGCTGAGCATCAGGTTCCGAGCGGGTTGTTGCAGAGTTTACCCATTCTGGAGTGGAAGTGGGACATGATTACCATGGACTTTGTGACAGGGTTGCCGGTTTTGCGGATGTATGATGCTATCTGGGTGATTGTGGATCATCTGACTAAGTCAGCATATTTTCTTGCCATAAAGAAGACCGATGGAGCGGTGGTGTTGGCTAAAAAGTATGTACGAGAGATAGTGAGGCTGCACGGGGTGCCAGCGAGTATCGTGTCAGACAGGGATCCGAGGTTTACTTCAGAGTTTTGGAGGGCATTCCAGACTGAGATGGGTACTAAAGTGCATATGAGTACAGCTTATTATCCTCAGACGGATGAGCAGTCTAAGAGAACGATTTAGACACTCGAGGATTTGCTGAGGATGTGTGTACTGAAATACGGTGGTCATTGGGCGAATCACCTGAACCTGGTAGAGTTTGCGTATAACAATAGCTACCAGGCGAGTATTGGTATGGCTCCATATGAGGCTCTGTATGGGAGGCCATGTCGTACACCATTATGATGGACTCAAATGAGGGAGAGGAGCATGTTTGGTGCAGATTTCGTTCAGGAGACGACGGAGAAGATCCGTGTCTTGAAGTTGAACATGAAGGAGGCTCAGGATCGGCAGAAGATTTATGCCGATAAGGGGAGGTAAGAGTTAGAGTTTGAGCTGGGAGATTTGATGTATCTCAAGGCAGTGATGTTGAGGGGTCCTAACAGATCCATTTCAGAGAATAAGCTAAGTCCAAGGTTTATGGGTCCGTTCAAGGTTGTGGAATGGGTTGGACTAGTAGCTTATCGGTTGGAGTTACCTCAGAGTATAAAGGCTTTTCATAAGGTCTTCCATGTGTCGATGCTACGAAATTGTCTACACGAGTCTGAGGAGGTGATGGCTAGGATTCCGGAGGATCTTCAGCCAACCATGACGTTGGAGGCGAGACCTGTGAGGACTGTCAAGAAGAGAATCAAGGTTCTGCGCCGGAAGAAGATACCGTTGGTGAGAGTCGTGTGGGACTGTGACGGTGTCGAGGAAGAGACTTGGGAACCAGAAGCAAAGATGAAGGCAAAGTTTTCGAAGTGGTTCGAGAAGCAAGTGGAGGCTTGAGTTGTCTTTTTCTGGTTTTCAGTGTCTGTGATAGCATGTGGCTATAAGTTATTGATGTATTTTTTGTTTGGTGATATAACGATTATACATTTTTGTGATTTAATAAGATGGGTTTCCTTATTAAATATGTTTATAACATGCGAGTTCTTATAGTATGACTGGTAGGGTCATGTGTTATGATGACTGGTGGGGTCATGTGTTATGATGACTGGTGGGATCATGTGTTATGTGATGGCTAGAAATGGAAGTTCTATGTGAGTTAGAGCTTATCCATGTTCTAGGAGGAGTATCTAGGAATGGAAGTTCTATGTCGGATAGGGCTTGTCTATTCTCTAGATGGCGCTGGAAAATAGAGGTTTTATGTGGGTTAGGACTTGTCTATTTTCTAGGGAGAGCCTGGAAAAAGAGGTTTTATGTGAGTTAGAACTTGTCTTTTTCAAAGGACTCTGGTTGAAACACTTAGTGGGGGTTGTTTCGAATAACCTAGAGATTAGTCATGGAGGTGATGATATTCCGAGATAGGGGATGTCATGATGGACCACGGGAGGTGATTTTAGTCGACAGGTGCTTATGATGCTTGTTACAGAGTTGATTGCTCCAGGGGGTAGTGGGTTCCCTGCATATACTTTGAAGGACAGGGATCTCTCCAGGGGATGTGTGATTCCCCTGCATGCTGATAGTTTGACGAACTTTGTGTCCCGAGAGTGGGAGGGGAATGGAGCATACCGATAGCCTGATGGACGGTGGTCCTGAAGGTGGGTGGGGTATGATATACATCAAGAGCTCAAAGGGTGACGACCCTGAGAGTGGGAGAGGTGTATATAGATATGAGTTATGAGCAACAATGTCTGGAATATGATTTGTAGGTATGAAACTAAATGAGCTTCAGGGATCGAAAGATGATCTCGGGTGGTGTTGACCGGGTTTAGTCAGGATTGTAGCCGTAGTGAGATGGTATTGTGTGATAATAAGTTAGAGACTAAATGAGTTTCAGAGATCATGAGTTGATCTCAAGTTATGCTGGCCGGGTTAGGGTCAGGTGTGTTGCCGTAGCGAGACGGTGATGCTTGATTCGAGGTCGAATCCGTATTAGTGGGGGAAGAGTTGTAACGACCGTGAACCAATTTCTAAGAATTGGTCGTGCGTCGATCGACGCAAGGTGAATTGAACCGGTTGGTTCAATTTTAGTTATCGGTTTGCGGGCCGGTTTAAGGGGAGACCCTAGGGCTTCCCTATATAAAGGGGGTGGCCGCGTTTTTTGGGACATTTAGAGTTTCCAAAAAGTTTCCAGAGAGTTCCAGAGAGTTTTGAGAGAGGATTTCATAGAAAAGGAGAATCATTGTTAGTTTCTTCATGTTCTTGATCCTAAAAGCTCGGGTTGACTGTTGTGCGGCTCTGGTGGTGGATTTGGATCCGCTTCTTTGCGAAGGAAGAAGAGATCTCTGATTTTAGGGAGTTATTCTTCGTGTTCTTCATGCTTTTCATCATTTTTTCCTTCCAGATCTAAGGTGAGTGCGTGACCATGGCTTATCTGGGTAAAGGAATTGATAGGATGCGATTGATTGTTGTTATTGGTTGGATTTTGTGTTGTTTAGTGAGGTTTTGTGTAGGAGATCAATAAGATGCGTTCTGGAATCGAACCATGAGAGGATAGGTTCGATTATGGGTTCTGCGTCGGTGCTTCGATCGACACAGATCAACTGTGTCGATCGACACAATGTGCATTGATCGACACATGGTGGTTGTGTCGATCGACGCATGACCTGTTTGGGCGAACTTGCAATTGATTGTTTGTGCTTGTATTGTTGATTGCACATCCTGGTATTGTATCTTTTGCTTATGCATGTGTGTATAGCCAAGTAGATGGGATGACCGTCTCACTGGGTATTTATGATAATTCTCACGCATCTCTTTTAACCATGTGATGCAGGTAGAGACAAAGTGTGACCGTGGGATCATGGCCGGGAAGAGGAGATGATCTAGAGTCTCGGTTTCCTGTTAGATTGTTAGAATTGCTAGGGTATTAATAATTCTGGGAAACGTTGTTTATGGATATTGGTTGTTGATTTGAATTGGATTTGGTTTAGTGTTCAATAAATTATGGGATTTATTGAATGATGTAGTTGGTTAATTGTTTGTTGAGTTCCGCGTGTTTGTGTTTTGACTGTTGAGGATTATTATTTGTGATAATAATAATTCGAATTTGGAAAATTTTAAATTTTTATGGGTTGGGTCGTTTCAACAAACTTCTTCCTCTGTTTATAATTGTAATACTAAACCTAGACTTCTATTCTTGCAATCAACAGACTATTAGCATTTCCTTATCATTAAAATCAACACAAATTGTTAGAACCTCAGAGAAGTAGTCAATGAAGAATAGGTAACAAACCAGAGTTCTAAACTTTAGAAGAGCTGAGAACAAAACAACAAGAAGAAGAAGATAAGTGTCAAGGGTTGTTTGTGGTTTATACCTGAGAGACGATACGATTGAGGTTGGTGTTGGTTGGGCTCTCAATGCTTAGTGACGTAGATTTATATGCTAATCTGTACATTGGTGCAGCACCATGAAGTTGTTGCTGAGTGTTTCTAGAACCAAGAAGATTGAGTAGATTATGTTGGAATTCGTACCGATTTATAACTATTTATAAATACTAATTACGAATTTAATTGCGAGAATTCATGCAAATACTGAATTAAATCTAGATCTTATAATTTTGAATATACCAGGATATTCTGTAGCGAAAAGATGAACCAAAACGATTTGAAGTTGTTTAACACTCCAAGTGTCGTGACTCTACCGGTATCTACAAGCACACAAACTGGATTGAGACGGGATGCTAGTACCGTAGAGATCTAATCTCTAAAAATTGAAGAACTTTTCTTCTTTGTTAGGGTTTATAGAGTTAGATTTGTTTCTCAAACGAATTATGATGTCGGCTTAAGAAGAGAACAATATTCTGAGAAGAAACCTTAACTGTCTTCATCTCTTCTAGATTTTCCAAGTGGTTAAGGAGGTATGATTCATTCAATTTGTCTTTCTCAAGAACAAATCACAATGAATAGGAACTTAAAGGGTTTGACATAATTGTCAAAAAACAGCAAAACTTAATATGATGTTCAAGATTATGAACATTCTCAAAAATTTGAGAAAACTCACACTATACTGAAAACAAAATTTTCTCAATATGAGTATAGTATCCAAGATCCATATTTCACTATAATTCAAGTGAGCTTTAGCTCATCGCCCGAATGTCTAGCTATTTCGGTAAGTAACGCCTTTGCTAATTATATCCAATATAATTCTTGGTTGTGGATGACATCTAATGTCTTATCCAACCCTATGTCTCTAAGCCCAAAATCGTTTTGATAGCCTAGTCATGCAAACCAATCTCATTTAATATGATAACCATTATCATCTGTCTAACTTATGTAGTCGTGGACACCCTACTTGGCAGTTCCATCACACAACGAAACAAGTTTTGACAGTTGATAAGATTGGGGAGACATCAAAAATACTTTATATTAATTGAGGAACTAAATATTATCTTATTTATATTTTATTTAATTTTAAATCTGATATAAAATAATAAAACGGTAACATATTGAAACAACCCGACCCGTAAAAATTTAAAATTTTTCAAACTCGGATTATTATTATCATAAATAATAATCCTCAATGGTCAAAACACAAATATGCGAAAAAAATAACTAAACCAACTAAACCAGTGGAACCAACACATTCAATTAAACCAAGCACTCATTCGATAAACCTCATAATTCATCAAACCAACATAAATCAATTCAATAACCAATCACATTCAATTCCATTAACAATAATGAACACTACCAGAATTCACTAGCAACCTAGCAATTCTAACAACAACGAACAATAAACCGAGACACTAGATCATCTCCTCTTTCAGGCCATGATTCCACGATCACACCTTGTCTCTACCTGCATCACATGGTTAAAAGAGATGCGTGAGTATTATCATAAACACCCATTGAGACGGTCATCCCATCTGATTGGCTATACACACAGGCATAAGCAAGAGATACAATACCAGGATGAGCAAACAACAATGCACAACACGAACAATCAAACGAGAACCACACAACAGGTTGTGCGTCGATCGACACACCACCCCGGTGTCGATCGATGCACTGCTCGTGTGTCGATCAACGCACAGCTTGTGTGTCGATCGACGCACCATCGCAGAGTCCAGGTTATCCTCTCAAGGATCGATTCCAAAACGCATCACAGAGATCTCCTGCACAGAAATCGACCAAAACAAGCACGAATCCACATAAACAACACAATCAATCGCATCGTATCAATTCCTTTACCCAGATAAACCATGGTCACGCACTCACCTTAGCCTATCAGTTGCCTCTGACCTCAACCTCTGGCAACTCTCCTCTGACATCAAGCTTTGCTTGATGAACACTGCAAACCAAGCCAGTCGGTTAACCCGAACCAAACAAGTCGGTTAAACCAACCAACCAAACCAATATGATTAACTAAACCGAACCAACCCAAACTAGTTAACTCAACCAATTGGGGTTTCCCCTAAACCGGATTAGGGTTTCTGAAAACAGAAACAACACACCAACTTCGAAAGGAAACTGAGAACATAGCATACCTCAGAAACATGATCGGAAACATTATATGGAATCTTGAGAACGAGACCTTTCCAACGCTATGCAGAATGTCTCCTAACTTCTTCTGGTTCGACGTGAAAACACTCACGAAGTGGACTGGTCGCAGATCCAATTCTTCACGAACCTCTCTCGGGAAAACAACAATAACACTCAGAATACTAATCCAATTGACAAACAGATTTCGCCCAAAGCTAGATATGAGAGTGCAGAACTTACCCTAGAAGTTTCACTCTAATCCGAGTGATTAGACTGTATGTTCCTCTACTCTTCTAAAACGGGCAAGAACTGTCTTCATCTCCTTCTTAGACACGACGGTTCATCTCCTTCTCCTCTTCTCTTCTCTTTCAATTTCTCAGCCGTTTTCACAATATCTCTGCACAAAACGGAGGCTTCTTCCTTTTAAACACGAGCCCTAGGGTTCTCTTAACCCAAACCAGCCAAACCGAACAATTAAAATCAAATCCGTTGGTTCGCGGTCATCACAATTCTTCCCCACTAACACGGATTCGACCTCGAATCACGCAACACCGTCTCACTATGGCCAACACACCTGATATCAACACTCTAACCCAACCTGGCCAGTACCACCTAATATCAACACTCCTGATCCCACCCGGCCTGCACCACCTGAGATCAATACCCGATCTTTGTAGCTTATCTAGTCTCATACTTATGATCACATTTCAGACATTAATGCTCATAACTCGTAACTTATATACATGTATGCCCCTCACACTCTCAGGGTCGTCACCCTTTGAGCTATTGGTATGCAGGGAACCCACTATCCCCTGGAGAGAACCACCATCCCTCAAAGCATACGTAGGGGACCCATTATCCCCTAGAGAGAACCACCATCCCTAAAAGCATACGTAGGGGACCCATTATCCCCTAGAGAGAACCACCATCTATCAAGTATATGTAGGGAACCCACTATTCCCTAGAGAGAACAACCATCTCTCAAGTATACGCAGGGAATCTACTACCCCTGGAGCAATAACTCTGCAACATGCATCATAAGCACCTGTCGACCAAAATCACCTCTTGTGGCTCTACCATGACATCCCCTATCCCAGAATATCATCACAACATGACCAATCTCTAGGTCATCCGAAACAACCCAATCACTAGGGTGTTTCCACCAGATTCCCTGAAAGATACAAGTTTTAACTCACATAAAACCTTTGTTTTCCAGACTTTCCCTAAGAAATAGATAGGTTCTAGCTCACATAAAACCTTTATTTCCCAGCGCCATCTAGAGAATAGACAAGTCGTAACTCACATAGAACTTCCATTCCTAGATACTCTTCCTAGAACATGGACAAGCTCTAACTCACATAGAACTTCCATTTCTAGCCATTACATAAGACATGACACCACCAGTCACATTATAAGAACTCACATCTTATACACACCTTTAATAAGGAAAAACCCATTTTATTAAATTACTAAAAATGTATAATCGTTACAACACCAACGAAAATACTTAACGAAATTATAACAACATGCAACCAGATTCGCCTTACCCGGATGGTAACCAATCTCCAGATCGTAATCTGCTACCAATTCCATCCAACGCCTTTGTATGTGGTTCAGCT
This sequence comes from Arabis hirsuta, assembly GCA_964056655.1. Lineage (NCBI taxonomy): Eukaryota > Viridiplantae > Streptophyta > Magnoliopsida > Brassicales > Brassicaceae > Arabis > Arabis hirsuta. The sequence continues at coordinate 12,124,796 of OZ053309.1, read as the reverse complement.
CTGGAAGACCCGGTTCATCAACTTCATTAACGCTGCTGGAGCATTAGTCAAACCAAATGGTATAACTACAAACCCGTAATGCCCATATCTTGTCCCCAATGATAATCCAGATGAACTCTGTACCGAACCAGCCAATCCATACTCAGAATGACATCGTACAACTCCACCTGAATATCCACGCCTCGAACCCGCCGAAGAGTAGCTAAAGACTTGCCACCAGCAACCTTAACTACTCCCGGCTGCTCATCGGAATCGCTCCGGATACCGCTGCCCTCCGCACATTCCGGAGTAACGAAGCAATTCGTAGCTCCAGAATCAAACAGTACATGGGACTCACGATCGCCCACTACTGAGGTCCCTGCACACATCCCATGTGCCTAAGAACCCTAACTTTCTATCAAAGACACACAATTTCAAAACTAACACGAAATTCATAACACCAGAATTCACTAAGTCAAGTTCTGAAATTACCTGTGATCGGCCTTGCGCTAGAGCTACCCACCTCCACTGAAGTGAACACCCGTGGTGCCGCTGCAATCTGAGCCATAGGCTGTACTGCCGCCACTGCCATTTGTTGCAGCTTAGGACACCTGGGCTTGATATGCCCCGGCTCTCTACAATGGAAGCACACATGCGCACCCCACCCCGAGACTCACTCCTCTTTAGACAACTCGCTATCTTGTGATCCATGCTTCCACACCCAAAGCATCCCAGACCACCCTGCCCTCTTTGACTCGGTCCTGAAGTACTCTCCCACTTCCTCTTATGTCCTTGCGCAGGCTTACCGCCCTAGCTCGGATCCACCTACTGCTGCGACCTTCTCTTCTGAACAGGCGGACTAACCACCACCACCTGCTCCCTTAAGTCCTCCTCAATCGCCGGAGGAATCTCCACCAACTCTGCTCACGTGGTGGACCTACTCACTCCACAGCAAGTCTTTAAATCAGGTCGAAGTCCTCTGAAGAACCTCTTCACCTGGGTCTGCCCGTCCTCCATGCCTCTACCCACATGAACCAGAAGTCGACTGAACTCCGCGTCAAACTCCCTCACTGACCGGTCACCCTGAGTCAACTCCAAAAACCTCAAATCCAAACGGTCCAACGCCTCCTGCAGGAAATACTTGGCATTAAACTCTGCCATAAAGTCATCCCAGGCCATCTCTGCCTCTACCCTCCTAGCCTCAACATCTCTCCACCAGAGATGCGCATCACCATCTAGGTAATGAACCACCACATCAACCTGATATCCCTTAGGACACCAGATAGAGCAAAAGTTATGCTCCAATCTTAGTTGCCACTCATTGGCCTCCTCAAGCTTGGCACCTCCCGAGAAAAATCCAGTGCCAATCCTCTGCATCTGCTCCATCATCCTAAGATAAGATGGCAGCTCCTCTTCTGCCGCCACACCCGGCTGCACCCCAGCCCTACCCGGCTGCACCCAGCCATACCCGGCTACATTCCTGGAACCTGACCCTGAGCCGGCACCCCACCCGGTATCCGCTCCAAGATCAACTGTAGCAGATCCGCCAACGATCATCTCGATCCTGGGCTACACCTGCGGCAGCACCCCCACCTGGGCCCGCCGTTCCGCCAGCCACACCAGGACCCACACCAACCCCATCAACCCTCACATTGGTACCCGCAGTGGCCACACCCACGAACCCCTCCTGAAACGTCTGCAAATCTGCCACCTGCTCCTCCGCGAAACTCTGGGCCACACCCGCGGCGGCGGACTCACTCTCATGCCCCTGACCGCACTCACGTCCTCCACGACCACCATGCCCTCCACGACCACCACGACCTCTACCTCTAGCTCCCCTAGTACCTCTAACCATTTCTCTTCACTACCAGAAGCAGAACTAAGAATACAAGAAAACCAGAAAGTCACAAAAACACATACCGTGGAATCTCATTGAAAGCTCGAATAAGATTATCTAGGACTCCATACCCATACAACAATTGATTAACTACTCATAATCAATCAATCAAGTGCACCCGCCCTAGAACCATAAGGGCTCTGATACCAAACTGAAACAACCTGACCCGTAAAAATTTAAAATTTTCCAAATTCGGATTATTATTATCATAAGTAATAATTTTCAAAGGTTAAAACACAAATATGCATAAACAATAACTAAACTAACCTAAACCAGCGGAACCAACAAATTCAATTAAACCAAGCACTCATTCGATAAACCCCATAATTCATCAAACCAACATAAATCAATTCAATAACCAATCACTTTCAATTCCATTAATAATAATCAACACTTCCAGAATTCACTAGCAACCTAGCAATTCTAACAACAACGAACAATAAACCGAGACACTAGATCATCTCCTCTTCTCGGCCATGATCCCACGATCACACTTTGTCTCTACTTGCATTACATGGTTACAAGAGATGCGTGAGTATTATCATAAATACCCAGTGAGTCGATCATCCCATCTACTTGGCTATACACACATGCATAAGCAAGAGATACAATACCAGGATGAGCAAACAACAATGCACAACACGAACAATCAAGTGAGAACCACACAACAGGTTGTGCGTCAATCGACACACCACCCCGCTGTCAATCGATGTACAGCTTGTGTGTCGATCAACGCATAGCTCATGTTTCGATCGACGCACCATCGCAGAGTGTAGGAATCGAACCTAACCTCTCATGGATCGATTCCAAAATGCATCACACAAATCTTCAGCACAGAAATCCACCAAAACAAGCACGAATCCACAAAAACAACACAATCGCATCCTATCAATTCTTTTATCCAGATAAGCCATGGTAACGCACTCACCTTAGCCTATCAGTTGCCTCTGACCTCAACCTTTGGCAACTCCCCTCTGACCTCAAGCTTTGCCTGATGAACACTGCAAACCAAACCAGTCGGTTAAACCAACCAACCAAACCAATCTTCTTAACTAAACCGAACCGACCCAAACAAGTTAACCAAACCAATTGGGGTTTCCCCTAAGCCGGATTAGGATTTCTGAAAACAGAAACAATACACCAATTTCGAAAGCACACTGAGAACAGAACATAACTCAGAATCATGGTCGAAAACATGATCTGGAATCTTGAGAACGAGACCTTTCCAACTCTATGCAGAACGCCTCCTAACTTCTTCTGGTTCAACGGGAAAACACTCACGAAGTGGACTGGTCGCAAATCCAATTCTTCACGAACCTCTCTCGGGAAAACAACAATAACACTCAGAATACTAATCCAATTGACAAACCGATTTCGCCCAAAGCTAGATATGAGAGTGCAGAACTTACCCTAGAAGTTTCACTCTAATCCGAGTGAATAGACTGTCTGTTCCTCTACTCTTCTAAAACGGGCCAGAACTGTCTTCATCTTCTTCTTAGACACGACGGTTCATCTCCTTCTCCTCTTCTCTTCTCTTTCAATTTCTCAGCCGCTTTCACAATATCTCTGCACAAAACGAAGGTTGCTCTCTTTTAAACACGAGCCCTAGGTTTCTCTTAACCCAAACCAGCCAAACCGAACAATTAATATCAAATCCGTTGGTTCAATTCAGTTTTGCGTCGATCAACGCACGACCAAAATTCACAGAAATTGGTTCGCGGTCGTCACAATTCTCCCCCACTAACACGTATTCGACCTCGAATCACGCAACACCGTTTCAATATGGCCAACACACCTGATATCAACACTTTAATCCAACCTGGCCAGCACCACCTAATATAAACACTCCTGATCCCACCCGGCCTACACCACCTGAGATCAACACCCGATCTTTATAGCTCATCTAGTCTCATACTTACGATCATATTTCAGACATTATTGCTCATAACTCGTAACTTATATACATGTATGCCCCTCACACTCTCAGGGTCATCACCCTTTGAGCTATCGGTATGCAGGGAACCCACTATCCCCTGGAGAGAACCACCATCCCTCAAAGCATACGTAGGGAACCCATTATCCCCTAGAGAGAACCACCATCTATCAAATCATTAGGGTGTTTCCACCAGAGTCCCTGAAAAATACAAGTTTTAACTCACATAAAACCTTCGTTTTCCAGACTTTCCCTAGGAAATAGACAGGTTCTAACTCACATAAAACCTCTATTTCTCAGCGCCATCTAGAGAATAGACAAGTCGTAACTCACATAGAACTTCCATTCCTAGATACTCTTCCTAGAACATGGACAAGCTCTAACTCACATAGAACTTCCATTTCTAGCCATTACATAAGACATGACACCACCAGTCACATTATAAGAACTCACATTTTATACACACCTTTAATAAGGAAAAACCCATATTATTAAATTACTAAAAATGTATAATCGTTACAACACCAACAAAAATACTTAACAAAATTATAGCAACATGCAACAAGATTCGCCTTACCCGGATGGTAACCAATCTCCAGATCGTAATCTGCTACCAATTTCATCCAACGCCTTTGTATGTGGTTCAGCTCTGGAAGACTCGGTTCATCAACTTCATGAACATTGTTGGAGCATTAGTCAAACCAAATAGTATCACTACAAACCCGTAATGCCCATATCTTGTCCCCAATGACAATCCAGATGAACTCTGTACCGAACCATCCAATCCATACTCAGAATGACATCGTACAACTCCACCTGAATATCCACGCCTCGAACCCTACCAAGAGTAGCTAAAGACTTGCCACCAGCAACCTTAACTACTCCCGGCTGCTCATCAGAATCGCTCCGAATACCGCTGCCCTCCGCACATTCCGGAGTAACGAAGCAATTCGTAGCTCCAGAATCAAACACTACATGTGACTCACGATCGCCCACTACTGAGGTCCCTGCACACATCCCATGTGCCTAAGAACCCTAACATTCTATCACAGACACACAATTTCAAAACTAACATGAAATTCATAACACCAGAATTCACTAGGTCAAGTTCTGAAATTTCCTGTGATCGGCCTAGCGCTAGAGCCACCCACCTCCACTGAAGTGAACACCCGCGGTGCCGCTGCAATCTGAGCCATAGGCTGTATTGCCGCCACTGCCATTTGTTGCAGCTTAGGACACCTGGGCTTGATATGCCCCGGCTCTCTATAAGAAGCACACATGCACACCCCGAGACTCACTCCTCTTCAGACAACTCGCTACCTTGTGACACGGTCCCACCCGAAGCATCCCAGACCACCCTGCCCTCTTTGACTCGATCCTGAAGTACTCTCCCACTTCCTCTTATGTCCTTGCGCAGGCTTACCGCCCTTGCTCAGATCCACCTACTGCAGCGACCTTCTCTTCTGAACAGGCAGATTAACCACCACCACCTGCTCCCTTAAGTCCTCCTCAATCGCCGGAGGAATCTCCACCAACTCTGCTCACGTGGTGGACCTACTCACTCTACAGCAAGTCTTCAAATCATGTCGAAGTCCTATGAAGAACCTCTTCACCTGGGCCTACTCGTCCTCCATGCCTCTACCCACATGAACCAGAAGTCGACTGAACTCTGCGTCAAACTCCCTCACTAACCGGTCACCCTGAGTTAACTCCAAAAACCTCAACTCCAAACGGTCCAACGCCTCCTGCAGGAAATACTTGGCATTAAAATCTGCCATAAAGTCATCCCAGGCCATCTCTGCCTCTACCTTCCTAGCCTCAACATCTCTCCACCAGAGATGCGCATCACCCTCTAGGTAATGAACTACCACATCAACCTGATATTGCTCAGGAAACCAGATAGAGCGAAAGTTATGCTCCAATCTAAGTTGCCACACATTGGCCTCCTCAAGCTTGGCACCTCCCGAGAAAAATTTCGTGCCAATCCTCTGCATCTGCTCCATCATCCTAATATAAGATGGCAGCTCCTCCGCAGCCGCCACACCCGGCTGCACCCCAGCCCTACCCGGCTACGCCCAGCCATACCCGGCTACACTCCTGGAACCTGACCCTGAGCCGGCACCCCACCCGGTAACCGCTCCAAGATCAACTATAGCAGACCCACCAACGATCATCTCGATCCTGGGCTACACTTGCGGCAGCACCCCCACCTGGGCCCGCCGTTCCGCCAGCCACACCAGGACCCACACCAACCCCATTAACCCTCACACTGGTATCCGCAGTGGCCACACCCACGAACCCCTCCTGAAACGTCTGCAAATCTGCCACCTGCTCCTTCGTGAAACTCTGGGCCACACCCGCGGCGGCGGACTCACTCTCAAGCCCCTGACCGCACTCACGTCCTCCACGACCACCACGACCTCTACCTCTAGCTCCCCTAGTTACTCTAACCATTTCTATTCACTACCAGAAGCAGAACTAAGAATACAAGAAAACCAGAAAGTCACAAAAACACATACCGTGGAATCTCATTGAAAGCTCGAAGAAGATTATCTAAGACTCCATACCCACACAACAATTGATTAACTACTCATAATCAATCAATCAAGTGCACCCGCCCTATAACCATAAGGGCTCTGATACCAAACTGAAACAACTTGACCCGTAAAAATTTAAAATTTTCCAAACTCGGATTATTATTATCATAAGTAATAATTCTCAAAGGTCTAAACACAAATATGCATAAACAATAACTAAACCAACCTAAACCAGCGGAACCAACAAATTCAATTAAACCAAGCACTCATTCGATAAACCCCATAATTCATCAAACCAACATAAATCAATTCAATAACCAATCACTTTCAATTCCATTAACAATAATCAACACTTCCAGAATTCACTAGCAACCTAGCAATTCTAACAACAACGAACAATAAACCGAGACACTAGATCATCTCCTCTTCTCGGCCATGATCCCACGATCACACTTTGTCTCTACTTGCATTACATGGTTACAAGAGATGCGTGAGTATTATCATAAATACCCAGTGAGACGATCATCCCATCTACTTGGCTATACACACAGGCATATGCAAAAGATACAATACCAGGATGAGCAAACAACAATGCACAACACGAACAATCAAGTGAGAACCACACAACAGGTTGTGCGTCGATCGACACACCACCCCGGTGTCAATCGATGTACAGATCGTGTGTCGATCAATGCATAGCTCGTATTTCGATCGACGCACCATCGCAGAGTGTAGGAATCGAACCTAACCTCTCACGGCTCGATTCCAAAATGCATCACACAGATCTTCAGCACAGAAATCCACCAAAACAAGCACGAATCCACAAAAACAACACAATCGCATCCTATTAATTCCTTTATCCAGATAAGCCATGGTCACGCACTCAGCTTAGCCTATCTGCCTCTGATCTCAACCTTTGGCAACTCTCCTCTGACCTCAAGCTTTGCCTGATGAACACTGCAAACCAGTCGGTTAAACCAACCAACCAAACCAATCTTCTTAACTAAACCGAACCGACCCAAACAAGTTAACCAAACCAATTGGGGTTTCTCCTAAACCGGATTAGGGTTTCTGAAAACAGAAACAATACACCGATTTCGAAAGCACACTGAGAACAGAACATAACTCAGAATCATGATCGAAAACATGATCTGGAATCTTGAGAACGAGACTTTTCCAATGCTATGCAGAACGCCTCCTAACTTCTTCTGGTTCGATAGAAAAACACTCACAAAGTGGACTGGTCGCAGATCCAATTCTGCACGAACCTCTCTCGAGAAAACAACAATAACACTTAGAATACTAATCCAATTGACAAACCGATTTCGCTTAAAGCTAGATATGAGAGTGCAGAACTTATCCTAAAAGTTTCACTCCAATCTGATCTGATTAGACTGTCAGTTCCTCTACTCTTCTAAAACGGGCCAGAACTGTCTTCATCTCCTTCTTAGACACGACGGTTCATCTCCTCTCCTCTTCTCTTTTCTTTCAATTTCTCAGCCATTTTCACAATATCTCTGGAAAAAGCGGAGGTTGCTCCCTTTTAAACACGAGCCCTAGGGTTCCCTTAACCCAAACCGAACAATTAAAACCAAATCCGGTTCAATTCAACACCGTCACACATATCAAATATGTGGTTTAATTAGATAATAATTGGGTTCTCTGCAAAAAAACCGTTCAAGTGGGTAGAGTTTGCAATTATTCCCTCGAAGTCAATTAAATGCTGGTCAATTCACAAAGTGATAGTCAACCTGCTATATAACCCTCCACCATATATATATGTGTATAAGAGTGTATTTTAAAAAAAATAAGGATTTGAACCCACGATCTCAGGACAAACTCTGTACATCCTTAACTAATTGAGCCAAAGCAACTTTTATTGTCCTATCTAACACACATATTTATAAAACTAAACAAAAATTCTACAATCTCGTTCACCATTACCGTTCACCACCGTCATCAACGCCACGACCACTATCACTGACGTCGCTGCCATGAACTCTATCATCAATAATGATTTATATTCATGGTACATTCTCATTTTCCATGCATAAATCTCAATTTTTTTGTTTTGTTCATATTTAGGGGCTTGAGAATCATCAATGGCATATTTTTAATCGAAGTATGATATGTAGCAGTCTATAGCTTTTTAGAAAGCTCTTTACAACTAGAATTTAATGGTAACAACCTCAAAACGTAATTTCTACTAAGTTGACCATAATTTTACTGAGAAATTGTGATTTCCAAACTTTAAAGTGAAATTCCCGGAATTCTTTATTGAATCTTGAAAAATCGAGACTAGTTCAAAACTCGTGAGTCCAAATTTAAGAAAGCCCAGTAGTTTTTTTTTTTACCGTCTTTATTACCATTAAAGGCGACAGTCTGAAACCAAGTTTACCGAGGGACAAAGCACCTCATAAGCAGAATACATAAGACAGAAGCACAACGACTGTATACATACGTCGTAAAAACAGCAACATCAAATCCTAATGAGAAAGGTACATTGATGTTTGCCCATACGACTCTCTTGCGATACGATCATGTAGTCACGAAGGACAACCAAGCGCAAGATACGATTATGCTTCCTCTACAAAACCCACAAAACGAAGGTGAAGAGAACATATCGAGCCGATTAAACTGTGCCCATGATTTGAAGTCCACCAACACCAAACGAAGACAGAATTACAAATTGCAAAGTGAAATACATATAGAACATTATTATTCCTCTAAGAATAACATACAAAACACACAAAAACGATGGCGAAGAGGACATATCAAATTGACCCAAGTAAACCTTGCCCATGAACACCAACATGAAGTCCACCAACACCAATCGACGACAGAAATACAAACTTCTATGGATACGAAACCGAGAAAAACGATACAAAAGAGACTCCACAAAGAAATCCCTAAACACTGGAAATCAGACCCAAGATCTAAGTGAGCGACCAAAAGCCAAATAACGAGACCAACCTATACCGTAAGATCCCACATCTCGCACATTTTTGAAACCGATATCTCAGCCGAACAAGAAACTGAGAACACCCAGTTCTGACACCGAGACACGATTCCCTCAAGCACAGACAAGAAGCCAAATCCAAATACGATCGACAGTACTCGAATCGCCACTGTACAATCACCATAGACCCTAACCACATGAAAAAATCCGAACACAACTCCCCCACCACCAACAAGAAAGGCTACTAATCCAAACCAGAGAAACTACAAACCCACCTAGACGATAGGCTACAGATCCGGAACAGAAAACAAACCGATCACTACCCACCACCGTTCAAGCCAATCGCAACAGTCACAAACCAGACGCAGAAGCGTTTGAGGAAACCGCTTCCCGCCGACAGGCCTGGACCATGAAAATGGCACGGACCCCAAACTCAAGCCACAGACCAACAAAGACAAACGAAGATTAACCAAGCAGCTAAAACGGAAAGGAGAGAAAAGAGGGGACCGACCCCGGCGCTAAAGAAGCCGCCGAGCGCCGGTCAAGGCTGTGCTCACGATCGAGAAGGACTGGTTGCAGTGGCGGCTAGGGCGATAAAGATCGCCATTGTTGTCGCCTGTGTTTTACTTGCCGACATTTTTTTTTTTTTAACTCTCTCTCTCTCTTTCGAAAGCCCAGTAGTTTATTTTAAAATCTGAGCGTATTTGATTTTTGGATATGAATCTTCGAAGAGTTTATATGGCCGGAAACATGGAATTTTGAAATTCTAAGACTGAATTTAAAATTCTTATTGAGAGGGCTTGAATTGGATATATAATTCTTTATGGTTTGACAAAGGCGGAATACCGGCGGTTTTAGTATAATTCTTTATTCTCGTATACTTTCACGATGGTATACGAGATTTTAGAAAATTTCAGTTTAGTTATATAACAATTATCTATGTTATATTACTTAACAAAAGTTGCTTTGGCTCAATTGGATGGCGATGTGCAAAGTTAGTCTTGAGATCGTGAGTTCAAGTTTTTATTTTGCAGTTTTATTCTCTTAAAAAATTTTGCCAAAACCACGTAGTTTTGAAAACTGTTAAAAAAATACACATTTTTATACATATATAGACAGTGCCATTTGAAGGATTTTTTTTTGCAGAAAATCCATAATAATTTTGATCATGGGAATTAAATCAATCTTAATCAAATTAAGATGATTTAAGAATAAATAGCTAAATCAAAACATCATCAAAGTCTTCGTGCCGAAAACTCGAACATTTGATACAATTGTCAATTACGATAATATTTTGATTTTCTTAAAAATATTAAATTTCCTTATGGAACGATTCCACTAAAACGTAATACGGAATAATTCCATATCCAATTTAGAATATTTTAGATACGAGTACATGATCAATTCTACCTAATCTCGGTAGGAAACTGGCAAGCGCGATTTCACACTTTTGGTGGCGCACAAAGCCACAAGCACGAGGACTACAATGGATTGCATGGAAGAAACTTCGTTTGCCCAAGAATATAGAGGGAATTGGTTTTAAATCCTTCGAGGATTTTAACCAAGGCCTCTTGGCAAAGCAGATGTGGCGACTTCATCAATTCTCCAACTTTCTTGCAGCACATGTACTCAAAGGTCGGTATTTCCGCTCCGTACATCCATCTCGGCACCAAAACCAAATCGCCCATCCTATAGATGGTGCAGTCTCTGGTCAAGCTAGCAGCTAGTGCTTCAAGATGCCCGTCGTACCATTGGCAACAGCGTTAGTACACAAGTGTTGGATGATAACTGGATACCGGACTCTCCACCACGGCCGGAACGCCAACCCCGTTACTAAAAGTATCGGACCTAATATACGGTACCTCTCATGCATAGAATATCCAAACTCTTCAAGCACATATACATCCGCAGGATATCCCTAAGGTTCTAAGTATATGGCTATCCACCCGTATGCTAGAGGAAGGTTTTTGCTGGCAGGCTACCACCTCCGGTGAGTATACGGTTAAGTCGGGTTATGAACTAGCTCGGTTACATAAGGATGCAGAAACTCAGTTCAACCTCCAACTACCATCGGACGGCCCCCTTAAGGCGTATGTCTGGAAAATCCCGGCCCCAAACAAGTTGCGACACTTTCTGTGGAAGTGTCTGGCCGGGGCTATAACGTTTAATGAATGGCTCAACCATCGACATGTTTGTGCTACAGCCAATTGCCCACGATGTGATTCTCCGGGGGAAACCATTAACCATGCGATCTTCATGTTCCCGACGGCTCGGCAAACATGGGATCTATCATCGATTTCGTGGAGTAATGGTGTGGGCCCCTCGGAAAGTTTATGGACTAATTTGGATAGCCTTTTCTAGCGGCTTCCACGCACCGATGAGCTTTTGGAGGTTACTCAGGCCTTTCCGTAGATTATATGTTACATATGGAAGGCAAGGAACGACAAAGTTTTCAACAATTTGGACATAACCCCATCGGAAAATCAATACTAGGGCAACAAAGGAAGCTAGGGAGTGGATGCACGCTAATAGTACGAATCACATCAGTGCAATGACCTCTCCTCAGGGAGCCCCGTTGACACAGAGCATATTCACCTGCTTCATTGATGGTTCATGGAGAGTTAAAGACCACACCAGTGGTGCCGGGTGGATCTTACAGCTCCAGGATGGCACTACCGACCTGCTCGAACTACAAGGCAATCAGCGAATTATCTCACCTTTACATACAAAGTTACATAATATTGTATACCTGGAGTCTATGGTAACCCTAAACACTTTTAACCTCACCACTAAAATCAGCATTTCCCGATACCTAGCGCTGTCTACCTTGAATGATGTCTTTGATGGGAAGTTTTTATTAAATCTAATAGAGTATAAAGAGTCAATTGATTTAAAGTTGAGATTTTTGCAGGGACAGAAATTTAGAGCATGGACATGTTACGAATTCATGGTGGAAGAAGATGACAACGTCTATGAGCTAATCTTGTTTTTCATGTGGATTACAGGTTTAGATTTCAAGGCAACGATCCACAGGATATGTGAGTTCCTACAAATTTCAACCCTTTTTCTAATTTTGACATTTGTTTGCTAGAAGACAAGCAAAAGATAAGTCTGGGAGAGTTGATATGTCCCATATTTTACCACTTTTACTATGTTTTCTATGCATTTTAATAAAACTTTTCAACCAAAAGAAGTAGTTTTTTCGTATATGTAGATTTTAAGGTCTTAAGAGGTTTAATCATCAAAAGGATGCAAAAAAAGAGCAAAATGAGTGTTATCTATGATACAGCTACTTATTCAAGTCAAATGAACCAATCCAAGTCATTATATCTTGAAGATAAAGCATATTCTCAAGTTGGACAGAACGTATATGCCACACGTTCACTGATGAACGGAGGATCAAATCAACTTGGAATCCAATGCAACTTTGTCTGCCGATACCCCTTTGAGTTAGCTTGCAAATGGAGTTGTAATTACATCAATTTGAGCTGTACTTTGGAAGATACACCCGAAAGACTGAAGACATATCAAACTACCTTGGAAGTGAAGCGAGTGCAGAAACGAGCCTAGCACCGGGCTGCCTCGTGGACCGATGATCCAGACCGTTTCCTACACTTTTGAAGCCTCAAGGAAGATCTCAACACCGGTCACGCAACCCGACCGTTGTTTGGATCCGTGGTTAAGCAGTTTTGACCGAAAAGACTCTTTTGCCCTAAACTAAATCCTAGCCGACTTAGGACCTCTTCAAACCCTATATATAATTGCTTTTAGCCTCTTTAGGAACTTAAGCAGCTGGCCAAACAGCCATAAATCAATACCTAAACATGTATTTTGTTTTTCTCTTGTTCTTCATGCATATTTGATTCTAAAAGTTTTAAGGGTAGATTAACTTTGTTCTTGAACAAAGAGATGAGATCTAGTCCCTTCCACTTTGTAGATCAAATGATTTATACTATGTTTATGTGCTTTACTCTTGCTGCTACGTGTTGTAAAACATGATAGAGTATTAGCTTGATTCAATTCTATGTATTTTCTAAGTTCTATGTTATCACCTATTTAATCGTTTAAGGTTTTGTTCATGCTTGATTTTCATCTTTATTTACGCTCATAGCATGATCTACATTAGCTAACCAGTGATTGATCTTAGGTTGATATACTCTCCAAAAGCTTGTTATATCTCTTGGCCTAATATTATTTGATGAGTTAAGCGTCTTAACAATTCGATAGGTTAGTTAAAGAGTTTAGTGAACAATCGAATCTTGCACTTGTTAATGCATTTTTTCACCTTGTAATAACATGTGATAGTTGAGTCTATTAGGGTAGAAAGCATAGAGATCTGAGCCACGACAGTTGGATGGTTTTACATTAGTGATTTGAGTTCTAGAACATCTTGTTTAAAACCCTAATTTGATTTCTTACGTGTTGCATATGTCCTGCGAATATGCTTGATATCTTATCTTAATTGATTATCTATCTTTATTTATTGCTTTGTTATTTACTTTCATAAACCCTAAAACCAAATAATATATTTTATTTATCTTAATTCGTATCATATAGATTTGTAGCGCATCATTATTTAGTCCTCAGTGGTTCGACCCCTAAGTGTTACAATTGTCTATTGTGCACTTGCAGTATCCTAGGGTTATAAATTTAAAACTTGCATGAGCATAAACCCTATAGCACATCACTTGGTCCACCGTCTCTACTTTCACCCAACTTGTCCACCACTACCCTAGCCGGACCTCTGTTTTCAGCCATCGCTTCAATAGCCGTAATTACTTCATCATGTCCAGGGCTTCGAACAACCATCCAGGGTTCATCCACCGAGTCTTCCTCGCCATTACCACCCACATCTCCCTTCTCAGTTGTTTCCATGGTCAGAAAGATGTTCAACCCCGGAATATCCCGCCTTTTTTTTAAAAATCTCCACAATCCTCTTTCCCTGTCTATTGCGACCGGCAGCATTCTTGCTTGAGTATAATCCTCTTCTCCTTCACACCGGAAACTCAAAAATGATTTCCTATTCTTACTCTCTAACCCAAACACTCTCCATATTTTCTCTTCTACTTCATCATAACTATCTCCTTCCTTAACGTCCACGCATTTTCCGTAGTTGTCCTTCAAACCCTTGAAATGCCAACTTCCGTCCTCCCGACATTCCTAATCGCCCACAATCACCAACACAGACTCGTCCATCGGAACCAATAACAACCTGCATTAAATAACAAAACAGTTACACATTATCCACATACCATACCTCCATAGCTAATTAATATAAGTCGCTCAAATTTTCGTAACAGGTTACATTTACTACCAAACCTACCTCAATCCAAATTTGTCCTCAGATTTTGGCTTTTACATCGTACGTTTTGCAACCACATAAACCTTTCTTCACTAACAAAAACTTCTCTGATACACAAATGAAACCTTATCTCTAATCTCCTTTGTAACAGTGATTTGTCTTTCTAATTTTAGTGGGAACAGTGATTTGTGGTATATGTCAAAAGGTTTTTTTTACTTGTGGTACTTTTTGAAAGTTCTTTTATCTTTTAAAATTTCCCCGCAAAAAAACTAGACAAATAATAAAATTGCTTCTTTTTTTTTTGTCTTTCTCTAACTTTTGCTTTTAGAGAGAGACACAGATAGTGGTAGAGCAGAAGCAGACTAGTCTCTACACCATACTCGCTACAACGGCAAATATAGAAAGTCTCCATACGTTCAAAGAAACGCTCAATCCCATTTCCATCTTTATAACCAACTCATAAATTTCTAAGAGATGCTTTATTGGACTGTCACTCTTTGTAACATTTGTTCTAATAAATTTCCATAAATGACAGTGTTTTATGTACGTAAAATATAAGATTGAGTTGGTGGTGTTTAAAGAGAAGTTAGTAGAATTTGGGAATAAAGATAAGATAAACAGATAAATTACATGTCATTTACCTAAGTATTGTCAATCTTTAGACCATGTTTATCGGACTGATTTTATGAGGTTCATGGGCCTTTTTTAATTTTTTTATAATAAATTAGGTTTTATTTGGGTTGAAACGGATCAGTAAACTGATCTTTTTTTATTCGGATCAGCGAGGCCACGTGTCGGCTTCTTACTGGACCGTGTGAAGGCAAAAACAAACTCAGACCATCATTTTTCTTTCTCCTCTCTCTCGAAGATGCGATTTGGGCGATTGCCCTCTCCGATTTCATCTGTCTTCGCCGGCGTTACCGATTTACTGATGCCTCTTACTTTTCCAACTCATCTTCCTCGTTTCCTCCGTCTCTCTCTCTTTCTCTCGGATCTCTGAATCTCATTGGCCTCTTATCAACAATGGCTACGGCTTTCTCTCCCACAAAGCTCACTGCCACCGTCTCTCTCCATGGATCTCAAGAGAATCGTCTCTCCCTTCTGATCTGTTTAGCTCCTCCTTCTTTCCTCGGATCCAACCGTTCTCTCTCCCTTCAATCTTCTCCTAAACTCAATCACGTTCACGCTTCCCGTCGATCTCCTGTCGTCGGAGTCCAGGAAGTTGTCAAGGAGAAGAAACCCACCAATAGCCTGGTTAGTCTCATTCTACAATTCACTCAAACTTTGTTGGAACTTAAGAATTTCACAAGTTTGTAACCAATTCGTGTTCAATTTGTGATAGAGGAACTGAAAGTTTGTAGATTTCACAATTTGTATGTGCCTTGAATTGAAGCTCGAGATTGTGAAATTTGTATGTGCCTTGATTTGTTTTTGAAATAGTTGATAACGAAAGAGGAAGGATTGGAGTTGTATGAAGACATGATTCTAGGTAGATCTTTCGAGGACATGTGTGCTCAAATGTACCCACTGGTTTGCCCATCACTTGCCCATGACTAGCTCCTCGCATTTGTTCCTCTCCTCCCATACTTTTCTCCTTGTGTTTTAATTTTTGGGTACCAAAATTACTCTAATAATCTGGAAAATAATTTTATCTCTAATATTTCTTTCCATTTTCATTGAATCTGAATCTTTTTGTGTAGCAAAAGTTTAAGATTGTTCTGAGTATTACAGAGAATGTTGTGTTGTTTTGGATGACTGAGAGTTTGATATTTGAGTGTTCTTGAATTGTGATGAAATAAATGGCTTGGTTTTGTGGCTTGGTTTTGTAGGTAATCTATGACAACGTGAGTGGCAAGAGCAAGGGTTTTAGATTTCTAACAAATGTCCACTGCAGTCAAAGTTGAAGCAGCAGCTCAGCAATTCAATGGCTATGTAACTCAGTTCATATGTAAGATTACCTACAAAACCAAGCCATGTCATCACAATTCAACATAATGTAAGAAGATACTCATGTTCCTTATTGTATCTTTACTTTGTTGATGTAAAGTTTATATTGAGGACTTGTTGTTTATCGAATTGCCTGTATAATTTCTTGTTCTTGGCTTGTGTATAATGTATTTACCAGTTAGCTTTTTTTTTTTTTTGTGGAACGAACTGATTATTTGGATTTAATAAAATAGTTTATCCTCTACTTGGTTTGTACTTTGTGGGGACTTCGTGGTTTATGATGTTCTATGTTATGCCAATAAGATGCATCTTCTTCCTTAATCAAAATTGTCAAACTTTTTATGTTGTTTTAAGGATATAAGAAATATGCCAAATTTTTTTTAAAAATAATTTTTTTTTTAACCTCTTTAAATATCACCAATAAACATACCAAAATCATAAAAATCTAATTGAATTTCAAAGATTAAATTACTAATAAAATTAATCTTAATTTATTATTAATGGTACTCAATGAGGTTTACCAATAAACATGCTTTTATTAGGGTCATAAAAGCTCGTTGTCTCACATCAGAGGGAAAACACCCAAAAACCCCACACAAACAAACCTCAACGATTTTTATAAAAAAAAAAAGGACTAAAGAAAATCGTAAAACCATTTTTGTCTCCTCTCTCTTTCTGTCTCTAACTTTTGCTTCTGCAGGAGGAACAGTGTGGTAGAGAGCAGAAGCAGAGCCGTCTCTGTATAACGACAAAAGAGAGAGAGAGAGAGAGAGAGAGACGTTTTCCGTACAATGACACGCTCATGCCCATTTCATTCTTCTTAATAATCGCCGATTCCCCAAATCAGCACACACACAAAACCCAGAAATTTCCTGGAAATGCACTAAAACCTCTCTCTCTCACCTCTGCTCTGTTCTTCCAGAAATTTCCCCAAGTTTTCATGTTTGAAGAGAAGAAGAACTTGTTCATGGATTTTGGGTGTTTTCCTCGTGATTTCAGAAACCGAGCTTCATATAACGATCTGGGTTTCGGAGGGTTTCCTCCTCCGACTTCTTCCTCCGATGGATTTCGCTTTTCCGGTGACCGTACATCCCCCATGATGCCGATCGTGAACGACGACCAGTTTCTTAGGAACCTTCTAAATCTGAATACTAAGGCTTGTAGTGATCTGGGTTTGTATCAAAATCTCAGTAAAATGGATATTTCCGATGAAGAAGAAGACGACGAAAGGAGTACTATCTTCACCGGATCCCATCCGTTTCTGCTAGATTCCGGCTCTAGAAATCTCCATGGCTTCTCCAGATTCGACCAAGATCCGTTTCTGGAGCTTTCTTCTTCTCGTCGTCAAGCTTCAGTGCACAGCTCTTATGGCGAAGTTTCTACGGGTGGTTATGTTGGTGAGTACTTTCACAGGCTCCGATTGCTTGACTTGCAAGACTTTCCCAGCCCTAAACCCAGAGTTCATGACAGAGATTACCTGTTTCAACCTATGAATCAACAAATCCGACAAGATTCTCGAACGAACCATGAAGCATTCGACAGTAGAAACATGATTTTCCCACCTTTTTCAGCCATGGGAGCTTCTTCTCCTTTGGACATGAAATCAAATGCTAAATGTGTGAAGAAGAAGAGTTTGTTCAAGGAAGATTTCATCAATGAAGAGGATTTGCCACTAGATCTTGAGTCCATGGTTGGAATCTACGGCTCTGTGTACTTCATGGCAAAAGTTCAAATGGGTTGCAGATTACTGCAGAAGTTTGTGGAAAGAGGGAGTTTTCTTGATTCCATGATTATATTCGAAGAAGTGATAAATCATGTGATAGAACTTGGAACGGACCAATTTGGGAATTATTTCGTACAGAAGCTTATTCAAGTCTGCAATAAAGAACAAAGAAGACAGATTCTCATCATGTTCACCTCAAAACCTGGATTGCTTGTCACAATCTCCCTCAACACTTATGGGTAAGTCTTTGCTTTCATATCATATTATTCTCCATTAAATATATTTCTGCAGTACAAAAGCATTTGCATTTAAGATTTGATTTATTTTGAAAAGTAAAAAGAAAAATAAACAACCACAAGAATTAAGGAGAGATCCATGAAGCTTTAATTATGTTGCATGTTTGTGGACTATGATAAGATCTTTCTTGCTTTTCGAGAAAAATGAAACCTATGCTATTTTTGGAAAGAAAGAAAAATGGGACGTTGAATAAATTTGTCAGCTCTTGAGTAGAAAAAGTTGAATTGTTTTTACTGATTTAAGACAAGATGAGACCTTTGAAAAATAACATTTCAGCAGCTCATGGTTGAAAAATTAGGACTTTCGACTTGATGATTCATGTTTTGGGAAATCTTCGATTTGATTATATATATATTGTGATAAAAGCTGAGACTTTGAGTTGATGTTTTGGGATGAGCAGGACAAGGGTTGTGCAGAAGTTGATTGAGACAGTGACTACGAAGGAACAAATCAGTCTTGTTAAGTCAGCTCTTAAGCCAGGCTTTCTCTCTCTGGTTAGAGATGTAAATGGAAACCGTGTGCTACATAGTTGCTTACAATGCCTTGGTCCTAATGATAACAAGGTTTCATATAGCCAACATTAATATCCACCATTTCATGTTTTTAAAGTCTTGGTGACTCAGTGAGTGATAAACTGATAATTATATATGTACTTTTTCTTGCGCAGTTCGTTTTGGAGGGTGCTATAAGGTTCTGTGCTGAGATTGCGATTCAACGCCAAGGATGTTGTGTGCTGCAACGCTGCGTTTTACACTCGGCTGGGGCGGAACGTGAGAAGCTACTTGCTGAGATATCTAGAAACTCTCTTCTCCTTGCACAAGACCCTTTCGGGTAATAATACTAGTGCTAATAACTAATAATGCAAAAGACATTTTTACAAATTGGTTTGGCTCTGCAAGATTCAACAGTGTGATCATCTTATATATTGATATGTGTTCAACTTTTGGACCTTCTTTACGCGTGTGGAATTAATGGCAGGAACTATGTGGTGCAATACATAATAGAACAGAAGATGGAAGCAGTTAGTGTAATGTTTGAGTTGAGAGGTAACTACGTGAAATTGGCTACACAGAAGTTTAGTAGCCATGTGGTGGAGAAATGCCTTATACATTATCCAGGGAGCAGAGCTCAGATAGTGCGCGAGCTCGTCTCTGTTCCAAACTTTGGGCATCTTCTTCAAGACCCTTTTGCTAATTACGTTATCAAGTCCGCTCTATCCGTAACCAAGGTCAGTTTTGTGATCATATTTCCTTAACGTTTCCAAGAACCATAGTGAACATGGATTGGATTTGAGCAGGGATATGTTCGGGAGAATTTGGTGGAGAAGGTACGAAGATATGAAAACCTTAGGACGAGTCCATATTGCAAGAAGATATTCTCCAGAAGCAGCCTCTTGAAGATGTGACTTTGGGATTAACCCCTCACGCAAGAAAAGTGTTGTTGTTTTGCTCAAGAATTGCTCATGTTGGACTGACTCGTTGATCCCATACAAGACAAAGAGCCCTTTTTGTTGTCTCTGTATCTGTTTGGTTTGTTGTTTGTTTTGTAATTTTGAAAAGTTGGAAACTGACTAAACGAGTCATGTGTTGTTTAGTGGTAAAACCTGTTGCTCTTCTGAGTAAAAACGAGTCATCATTTAGACTAAATTTGCCTCATGGTAAGTACAACACATTTGAGATAACGGTGTTGATAGCCGTAACTACTCATATAAATTTGAAACATTGGCTTTCGGCATCATTTAGTGCATATTGACAAATACTTTTATTTTTGTGGTGTAAAGTTTGTTTTTTCCTTTATAAATACCTACCAAAATCCAAAGTTAAAAAACTATTTATTCTAAAAACGTTTAATTATTAATTTTTGTATTTAATTTTATTCTCACACTTGTTTAGATTTAGTTTTAAATCTTATTTTTCACTAACTTATTACTTATTATTTGTTAGTCAATTTTTAACCATTTACTTTTGTTTACTTTACAAATTTAATTGTACATAATTTTTCTCTATATAAAATACCGTATTATGTATATCATAGTTTTATATGTATTTATATTGTTTGTTTCATTTATTTATAAACAATTTCTATTAAATTTTGTATTTTACTTACTATAAATATTTATATACTAAATTGTAGTTTTTTATGTTGTTTATGACATTAAAAACTCTATACACGGTTTGATTAGGTTTTCGATCAAGACATAGCCAGCTCATCAAGGTTGGTTAGGTTTATGGTCTGAGGAGGAATGCTGATTTGACTAGTTTAGTTAGGGTTAACCAGAGAGATAGTTGATAAAAGGTAGAGCTTAACTAGTTTGGTCAGGTTTTCTAAGACAATTGGTCCAGTTAATAAATTGCCGGTACAAGGCTATTTCTTGAACCTTAGCTAAGAGACCTATCTTAGATGGAATTGACCCATTTAACTTGTTTTTGACAAGTTGGAGAGTTTCTAGGTTACTTAAATTTCTAATCCCATGTGGGATTCCCCCAGCTAGCTGGTTTATGGATAGATCAAAGTAGATGAGTTTAGAGAACTGTCTGAATTGAGGAGGCATAGTTCCAGAGAAACAGTTCAGGCTAAGATCAACGTAAGTGAGGTTGGGGAAAGAATAGAAGGGAAATCTTGGAAAGTACCTTCGATACCGGTATTTGTTAGATTTGACCGTATGATGTTCCCGTGTAAGCAAGAAACACCATACCAACTGGTACAAAAACAGCTAGTGTTAATAAAAAAAAAATGAAGATCACTACTTCAAATTTGCATCTTCGTTTTCCTTTTGCAACACCTAAACTTATGAAACGATGTTATATGCATTGATCTAAGACTTAATCATGATCAATTAAACCAAAGTATGAGTCGTTGCATTTTTGTGTGCTTATGTTTTGATTATATTTTACTTATGTTTTCCTTGAAAAAAAAATTAAGAAATTTTAATTGATCATAATTTATATGTTTTCCGTATGGACATTTCATTTCACATCAACTAATAAAATTTTATATTTATTTTTTTTTTGGTCAAAAGATTGTAAATCAGTTAGAACACGAAAATGTCCATAAAAAAAATTATATTTTGGTAACCATCTATACATTAATGTATCTTTCATCATCATTTTATCACTAGTCATCTATTTGTTAAGAATTAAATCAAATTTCACAACACAAAAAATTACATTTCTGTAACAACTGTTATTGATACATTATTAAGAATGCTAATTTCTATCAAATTTATTATAATTTTTTTTCATTCTTATAAAACTAATATATATCTATCTATATAATATTACACTCTTCTCTCTATATAAAGC
Organism: Arabis hirsuta; assembly: GCA_964056655.1. NCBI lineage: Eukaryota > Viridiplantae > Streptophyta > Magnoliopsida > Brassicales > Brassicaceae > Arabis > Arabis hirsuta. Next base: position 12,102,920 of record OZ053309.1, on the reverse strand, counting down.
CTTAACATCATCATTTTAAAGTTTTACATCATCAAAAGAGTAATTACTAGATTTAATGATTTAATAAATTTTTGTATTTTTCTACTTATCTTAGATTAATTACCACATTTTAAACTTTAATTTGTGTTCAACAAGACATTATTTTTCTTTTTATGTAATATCCCTAGATAAAAAAAACAAAAATTAAATTATATTCAATAATTTTATTTAATTCATGTCTATTTATAGAATCAAACAGAAGCTCAGGCGCTATCGACTTGATTTGTTGTGGCCCTCCATAGTAAAAATATGTATTGTTCAATTTTTTGCCATGGTAGTAGTCTTGATGTGTTCCTCCTACCTCGAGGTCTTGGAGCAGCTCGAAGTCATTCTCGGACAATGCAATTTGTAGGTTGCGCATATATGCAACTTTCCTTAAGTTGCTGTCAGGAAAGCAGCCCAATCCCATCTGAGTAGTTTTTGTCGGCTAAAAGGGTTCGTGTTTACTATCTCACCGGCCCCACTGCACTTGCTTTGCGTAATCACCTTCCAGCTTTCCTTTTCACTTTCCTTTTCAGTTTGGAAAGTGAAAAGGAAAGCTGGCCAATATCCGACAGACTCAACTTTTTGCTCCTAAACTCACCTTCCATATTCGTATTGTCATTTCAACTTGGACGCCTCCAAAAACCAACGTCTGATCAATTGCGATTGTATTGCTGGTATATCATAATGATAACGTATCAATTGTTATTCACTTTACTTATTATACTAGTGACAATTAAAAGAAATAAATATAGATTAATTAAACGTTTTAAATAACTTTTAATCTCTAATAGTATTTAATATAAAAAAAACTTGATTTGTTTAGGTGGACATTTTAAATGGAAAAAAAAAAATCTCATATCATATATTAGGAATTGCCCATGCGTTGCATAGAGTTTAAAAATTAACTTAATAATTTTTAGTTATTAATTTTGTATTTAATATTATATAAATTTGGTGTTTATAGTAAATAATTATTTAAGTTAGAAGATTAAGCATTTGTAGCAAATTGTTAGACACACACCATTATATATATATATTTATATATATATAATAGACCGTTCATTAATAAAAATTATAACATATGGAAAACATCTTCTTTGGTACAAATCCTTAACTTGTATGTCTAAATCAATATTCACTACGGTTTCCTAAAAAAATGATTGGTCGTCTTTTTTGCGTCAAATACGCATGTAAACTCTATATATCAGACAAATTATAATATGTTTTGCTTCTACTAGAGGTGTTGGACAGAGGTGTTGGAATACATATTTTTGTTTATTTCATTAGAACTTTGAGTAAGGAGAGAATAATTGATGTTTGATTTTTTTTTCTCACGCTATTTATCACTTTGCTATGATTTTTATCTTTCACATCAATCCATTGGTGAAATGATTGTGTTTTCTGGATTTACAATTTGTCGTGTAGTAAAGTGATATCACAGGTTTTAACCCTATATAACTACTGCAAGTGCACAGCAAATGGTTGTAGTAATGCAGGGATCGAATCCACAAGGACCAAGTATCACACTACGAATTTATGAGAATGAAACTAAGCTAAGACAAAAATATGATTGTGAATTGCAATATGTAAATGAAAATAGCAAGTAAAATATGTAAACTTATGAATAACAAGCATTGGGCGTCAGGGAATTCGCAGGGATTCAGATATAGATAAATTGTCGAGGAAATCAATAGTAATCGTTCTAGAACTCAAATCACAAAATCAAATTGATCTACTGTCGTAGCATCAATTACTATGCTTAACAACCTAAGATCCTAAACTGTCATTTGAATTCAACAGGTTAAACATGCATTAATGGTCAAGTTTGATATGTTCACAAAACACCCTAACATCAGCTTTCGTTGGCTAGGGATGTTTTGCTCAAATAGGTTATTTCAGGCTTTTAAACAAACACTTTTGATGCGTTAAACAACCTAAGATCAGAAACAAGGTAGCTAATCAAGTTCCAGCAATACGAACAACCTAGATGAAGAAACCAAGTTATCAATCCCTAAATCAACATCAATTAAACCCTGAAATCCCTTTGAAACCCTAAAACCCAATTAGAAAATTACTCAGACATGATAGAAATCAAATCGTAAGAAGAATTCATGAAAGACATAAGAAAATCAATAGATAAACAAGAGGTTTTAGAAATCTTCTCCGAATTGTCAATAGGGTAAGAGATCTTCTCCCAAAAGCTTAGAAACAAAAAGTATGGATAAATTACAAGGGTCCCCTAAAAATTGGTTGAAACCTAGAATTAATAGGCTAAATCACGTTTTTGGTTCAAACCGAGTCAAAATAGGAAAATCTGCAATTTCCTTAATTTCCAGCAAACCGGTCGGTTAAGGCAGACTGACATGTCTTCACTAAAACTCCCATAACTTTCGATCCCACCGTTGGAATAACTTTATATTACTTCCAAATGAAAGCTAACTCGACTATCTATCTTGTGCTCAAATTTCAGCTCTATCCAATGGCGGAAAGTGACTCAAAGAATGCCAAACTTCTGACCATTTTCTGCTCCTTTTCTTCTAATCCTTGCTATTTTCCCTTAGACTCCATCCAAACGTGTTTAAACCTGAAAAGACTTTAAACACATAAAAAAGACTCGAAAAACCTTTGAAAACATTGGTTAGAATGTGTCAAAAACGCAATACATCATAAAGTTTTTTCGAGAGTCTTGGTTAGAAAAATTACTTTGTCCAACACAAATTGTTTCAATTGTATTAGAAGGTTATTGATAAATTGGTTTTAGAAGCTATGAAATCATTTTAAAAAACTTGTAAACTCTAAATTTCTCTAATCACACTTGTTGGATTTACTAGCCATAAAAGTTCTAAAATCACTCTTTGATTTTCTCATATCATTTTTTGTGTTCATGTTTTCTTTTGTGATTTATTTATTTTAAAATCAAAGTTACATACATAAAAAGAAAAAATAAATAAAATATTTTTTCTATACATAAATTTATATAAAAAATTATATTATAATTTACATAAAATTATATAAATGTACACAAAACACGTAGTTGTAACTTGTTAGAATTAATTTACATAAGAATTAGCTATTAAATTATTATAATTAATTGTTAAAGTTATTATACAAATGTCAAAAAATTAAATAACACATAGCAGCTTTTCATGGCTTGAACTTTGAGAAACCTTACTATCTTATCTTATTATATCAAGTTTGATGCATCAAACATTGTAATTAACAAGATCGTGACACGTGTTAGTATTAGATTTTGACACTTGTTAAAAAAATTAATTGAATTTTGTCATATATATTATATAAATCTTACTTTTTAAAAAAAATTATATATTTGTATTTATCAAGTAAATTATTAAAATCAACATATATCCACATCTTAGATATATTAATTAATACATGTGTACAAATTTTTTTGAGTTCAAATACACTTAGGTTTACATACCCAAATCTTCATGGATTATAATATTTTGCCTTTATATAATAGTTTTTGGTGCTTTCTCAATTTTCTCACCAAACTATTTTAAATTTTGATAATCTCTTCCACAGAATTTACTTCAGTTTTTTTATTAGAAAATAACATCGATTACTCATTTTTTCGATAGGTGAGATAGATTACGACGATCTATTTTAGTTGTGAAATTAATAAAAAATCTCTATCTCAATTTTTTTAAATTATTTACAACATAGAGGGGTAGAATTATTATCTGGGATTCGAGATCCGATCCGTTATTCATTCGGATCCGTTCTGAAAATTAGGATATTCGGGAAGATCGGATCTGGATAATGATAGTAAAATTTAGGATCCGGATAGCAAAATTTTAAAGCCCGGATATCTGTACGCATTAAATATATTAAGAACATATATATATATTATATATATTAAGCAATTTATATAACTATATAAAAAAATTGATTTTAGTTCTTTTTATAATATATTATATTTATTATGAAAAATATCATTCAAAATATTAACTAATAATTTTTAAAAATATATTATTTATTTATTATTTTAATTATTTTTAATATTAATTTTGGATTCGGATCCGGATCCGGATATCCAGATTTATGATCGGATATCTAAAGTCCGGATATCCGGAGGCCACGGATCCGGATATTTTACCACATATCCGGATCCGTCTAATCCCTAGATATCATCACATCAATGACTACTCAACAAAACAAAAAAATATTTAATATTAGACCAGTTGAATAGAAAACATGTTTATCGTTGTATAATAGTAAATCATATCTGAAAGTGGGAGACGAGAAATTTCGTGAAAAATAATGAGATAATAGGAACTGACTTTCTATTACTTGATGAAAATGTTAGCGTATTTTTATTTTATATCAGTAAAAGTTTTCAAGAATTAATGTATTACTAATTACTTGATTAATGTCTAACTACAATTTAATTTTATTTTAACACGGAAAAATATGTGCATCATTTGCTTCATGCAAAATTTGAAAATCAATTATGTGAAGAAAATATTATTAAAATTTGCAACTAAAAATATGAGATTCAATTCGTCAAGATTTTGGAAAATAGATATATGAGTAGATAGCTAAAAAAATTTTAAATTCAATTAGGAATAGAAAAAGAAAATTATTTGGAAATATGTGACAAATTTAATTGAAAAGAAAATAATATACTAAAAAAAGTTAAAACACATTAATAATGGTGAGACTTCGCTATAAGTGGTTTTGACTTTTGAGAAATTCTAAGATATACCACTTTTCAATGCCACTTTTTAAAAATTATTTATTCATTATATTATTTATGATTGGGTTAACTATATTGTATTAGGGTTTAGTTTTGAGGGTTTAAGGTTTGTTAGGGGTCAAAACATTTTTTAGGGATTAGAATTTTAAGATTTAGGTTTTACAAATCCATAATTTGTGGCATTTTTGCAAATGAACAACCCAATATGGCATTTTTGCAAAGTGACATACCAAAAATGACATTTTTGCAATTACTCCTTTTTAACTTTTGGTCTTTTATTTTCCTTCACAGGTTATAAATTATATATAAAATTGAAACATTCAAATAAAAACATTAGAAATTAATTCAACAAGATTTTTTAGCTAAGTGGTAAAAACTAAAGTATTTCAATCATTAATAAAAAAAACGAAATGTTTTAAAAAACGTGATTAAATTTAATTAGAAATCAAATAAAAAAAGTTTTTATTTAGTACTATCAATGTCTTGAATCTTATTTTGTTTAATTTCATGGGTGATTTAATTTTGGCTTTTGCTTTTCCAAATTTTATTTTCTTACGGATTATAAAATATTTTATCATAAACCCGAATATATGCGGGTACTTTACCTAGTTATATATTAAGTTTGATGCGTCAAACATTGTAATTAACAAGATCGTGACACGTGTTAGTATTAAATTTTGACACGTGTTAAAAAAATTAATTTGATTTTGCCATATATATCATATAAATCTTATTTCTTTTTAAACTTATATATTTGTATTTATCAAGTAGATTATTAAAATCAACATATATCTAAATCTTCGATATATTAATTAATACATGCGTACAAAATTTTTGAGTTCAAATACACTTAGGTTTACGTACCCAAATCTTTGTGGATTATAATATTTTACCTTTATATAATAATTTTTGGTGCTTTCTCAATTTTCTCACCAAACAATTTTAAATTTCGATAATCTCCTCCAAAATTGAGTTTAATTCTTTTTATAATATTATATTTATTATGAAAAATATCATTCAAAATATTAACTAATAATTTTAAAAAATATATTATTTATTTATTAATTATTTAATTCTTTTTGATATTAATTTCGGATCCAGGAGGATTTATGGTCGGATATCTAAAGTCCGGATATCCGAAATCCACGGATCCGGATCTAGATACCCTGAAGTTCTAGTCTATCCGGATCCGTCTCACCCCTAGATATCATCACATCAATGCTCAACCCAAAAAGAAAATTTTTAACATTAGACCAGTTAAATAGAAAATGTATTTATCGTCGTATAATAGTATGTCACATGAGAAAATAGGAGACGAGAAATTTTATAAAAAATAATGAGATGATAGGAATTTACTTTCTATTACTTGATGAAAATGTTATAGCGTATTTTTATTTTTATATCAGTAAAAGTATTAATGTATTACTAATTATTTGATTAATATCTAAGTACAATTTAATTTAATTTTAACGCGGGAAAATATGTGCATTATTTGCTTCATACAACATTTGAGAATCAATTATGACGAAACATTATTAAAATTTACAATTAAAATTTGCAACTAAAAATATGAGATTCAATTCGTCAAGATTTTGGAAATAGATACATGAGTAGATAGATAAAAAAAAATTGAATTCAATTAGGATTAGAAAAAAGCTAATTATTTGAAAATATGTGACAAATTTAATTGAAAATAAAATAATATACTAAAAAGAGTTAAAACACCTTAATAACGGTGAGACTTCTCTATAAATGGTTTTGACATTTGATCTTTTATTTTTTCACAGGTTATAAATTATATATAAATTGAAAAATTCAAATAAGAACATTAGAAACTAATTCAACAAAATATTTTAGCGAAGTGCTAAAAAATAAATTACTTCAACCATGAATAAAAAAACTAATTGTTTTAAAAAGACGTGATTAAATTTAATTAGAAATCAAATAAAAAAAGTTAAGATAAAAGTTAACTATTAAATTTATTTAGTACTATCAATGTTTTTGATATTATTTTATTTAATTTCATGGGTGATTTAATTTTGACTTTTACTTTTCCAAATTTTATTTTTTTACGGATTATAAAATATTTTATCGTAAATCCGCATATACGCGGGTCATTTACCTAGTATTATATAAGATATGATTTTTCTCTAACAAAACAAAATAGTACCATATAACTAACATTCAAAAAGACAGACAAATATATTGACACATAATCATGAAAGCACAATAATGTGTATATGTAGTTGGCATCAGTTTCTGCTTGAGAGTCACGTAGAAGGGATAGTTCCTATGACAAAGCAGTGGAGATAGAAAGCATTGTTGGGCGAGAATGTGGATCAGACTGTAAGCACAGAAGTGCAACTTTCACGATCTCTAAAATCTGATCTTTGATCTCCGGCGTCGGTTCAGGTAGCCGATGGTCGGAAATTCTTTTCAACGACATAGTTTTGTCCGGTGGAGACGTTAATAGAGTTGAAACTAGATCTCCCGGATGCTCTCCTTTAATTACTTCAAGAGTTAATACTCCAAAGCTATATACATCACATTTCTCCGTCACTTTCATTGCATAAGCTAATTCTGTCACATCAAAATTTCATCAACATATTAGACAATTATCATTTAAACCAACTCGACCAAAACCAAATCAAATATAAACGAAAATAATTTTTCTGAAAAACCAAATCAAATATAAACGAAAATAATTTTTCTGAAAAACCAAAATAAATTGAAGTCTACGTGACCGATTTTGTAATTGAACAAACCAAAATTCGTTAATAATACATGTTTTAAAGTTAATAATTAATAAATAAAAATAATCATATTCACTGAACAATATATTAATTATATTATTTTGTTTTATATCTGTAACCGAACCAAATGTCAAACCAAATCAGAGATTTAATCAAACCCAAAAATAAATAAATAAACATTTTTGGTTTTAATATGGTTATGAAACCGAATAATAAGAAATACCAAAGTGAATGTCCCATCTTTAAAAATCAGATTAGTGATTTCATCAAAACAAAAGCTTCTTTTGTAAAACCAAAAAAATAAAAAATAACCGAAAACAGAACCATTCCATACGGTCTAGTGATCCGACCCGACCCATTTCGGGCGGAATCCAGTTTAACGGGTTAAAAATGGTGTACCTGGAGCAACATAGCCGTAGGTTCCGGCAACGGCGGACCAATTGGAAGAATCCGGCTTGAGAAGCTTGGCAGTACCGAAATCGGAGATCTTAGCTTCGTAATCACTGTCGAGAAGGATGTTACCACTGCTAATGTCACGGTGTACGATCGGAGGCGACCGGTCATGGTGCATGTACGACAATGCGTGAGCCACACCTTTGACGACATTGATCCTCTTTCCCCAATCTAGCTGCTTAGCTTCCTCATCGCTCGACAATACTTTCCTCAAACTTCCTCTCTCCATGTACTCGTACACCAAGAACGTGTTGCGGCGGTGCGAGCAGAATCCGAAGAGCTTCACCACGTTTCTGTGTCGGATCTCCGTTAGTGCCCTAATCTCGTTCAGGAACTCCTGTTTCACCGCCGGCTTTGATATCTCCTCGTCCGTTGCCTCGTTGAGCTTTTTGACCGCCATGATCGCCGCAGGGAGCTTTGCTTTGTAGACTTTGCCTTGTCCTCCGGTTCCAATCAGGTACTTTGAGTCGAATTCTCCAGTGGCTTTGATGATTTCTTGGTATCTTACTTTCCCGTCGAAGCTAAAGATCGATAATGTTTCTCCAGATTCAGTGTCTGAATTCTCATCGATTTGGGGCTTTTTCTTACGGCAGCAGATGAATATAGCGGCGCACACAGAGAGGATTATGATCGCTCCAACAATCGGTACTAGTATCCAGATGATTAGGTTTTTGTCCTTGTTTGATTTCTTGCCTCCAGAGGAAGTGATGGGACATAGCTTCAAACCTTGTGTTGTGTTACCACACAAATCTCTGTTGCCTTCCAATGCATCTGGACCTGCCTTTTTGAACGCTGCATTATCTGGGATTGGACCCTCGAGGTTGTTGTGTGATACATCGACGTGTGTAAGGGCCAACATCTCTCTGAAACTTGGTGGAATGGGACCTGAGAGATTGTTGTGTGAGAGGTCGAGTCTCTCCAGGTTCTGTAAGGAGCTGAACTGTGATGGGATTTCTCCGTCGAGCTGATTGTAGCTGAGATCAAGAATTTGTAACTGAGCCAGCTTTGTTAATCCCATTGGGATGTTTTGATCCAACTCGTTTCTGCTCATGTTCATGTAATAAAGCCTTGGCAAGGAGTCAAGTGTTGCAGGGATACTGAAGCCGAATCTGTTTGAGGATAGATCAAGATACTCAAGATTGCCTAAGAGTCTGATTCCTGAAGGGATTTTCCCGGATAACTGATTCCCGCTCAGTTGTAGTCTTGACAAACGGTTGAGTTTGCTGATTGATTCGGGGAGCTCACCAGTGATTCTATTGGAAGATAGATCGAGCTGGCTTAGCTGTGTCATGTTCCAAATCTCAGGCGGAATGGCTCCCGAGATGTTGTTGTTGGAGATGATGAATGCAACTAGCTTTTGGCTTTGTTCCCACTTGGCTGATATCGTTCCGTGAAATTTGTTGTCGCTGAGATCAATGAAATTGAGTTTTGGGTAAACTCCGAACGTCTCAGAGATATCTCCGGAGAAACTGTTCCCCTTGAATCTTGCTCGGATCAAGCTCTTGCAATCTCTCAAGCTTTTAGGAATGGGACCTTCGAGGAAGTTATCATCCAACGTGACATTCTCAAGCTTGCCACCTCTACAGATGGTTTCAGGCAAGGAACCGGTGAAGTTGTTGGTGTCGAGTTGCAGGACGGTTAGGTGTGAAGAGTTGCCGATTCCTGGTGGGATCGAACCAGAAAGCTGGTTGTCACGGAGGAATAACCATTCCAACTGGGTTAAGTTGCCAAATGAATCAGGAACAGGACCGGTGAGTTTGTTCTCACTTATCTCTAAATCAATCATTGATTCCAAGCTGCCTAGTTCCGGAGGAATGGAACCATTAAGCTGATTTAGGTAAAGATGAAGAATGGTTAGGCTTTTGAGGTTTCCTAAGGTTGAAGGGATTTGACCGGTAAGCTTATTTGTGTGGATGCTAAGGGCATCTAAAGCGGTCATATCACCAATCTCAGGAGGGATTTCGCCCGAGAGCTTATTTTCAAACATGTTGAGAAGGGTTACATTCTTCAACTTTCCAAAAGTGGAAGGAATTTGACCGGTTAGGTTGTTCCTATCAAGGCATAGCTCAGCAAGATTGCTTAGGTTTCCTATCTCAGGAGGAATTGGACCAGAGAGAGAGTTGATAAAGAGGTAGAGGTTAACTAGTTTGGTTAGGTTTCCTAAGGAAGAAGGTATTGGTCCAGTTAACAGATTGTCGTACAAGGCTATTTCTTGAACCTTAGCTAAGAGACCTATCTTGGATGGAATCGACCCGTTTAACTTGTTTTCGACAAGATGGAGAGTTTCTAGGTCACTTAAATTCCCAAGCTCAGGCGGGATTTCCCCAACTAACTGGTTTATGGACAGATCAAAGTAGATGAGTTTAGATAACTCTCCGAATTGAGGAGGGATGGTTCCAGAGAAACGGTTCATGCTAAGATCAACATAAGTGAGGTTGGGGAGAGAAAAGAAGGGAAAATCTTGGAAAGTACCTTCGATACCGGTATTTGTGAGATTTAACCGTATGATGCTTCCGCGTAAGCAGGAAACACCATACCAACTGGTACAAAAGCTGCTGGTGTTTAGATTGACCCAAGAAGACAGCTTTGAAGTTCTTGTCTGGTTCGTGAAAGTTGACTTCCATTTCAGAAGGGCATTGGCTTCTGAAACAGTTGCAGAAGCTGCAAGAAAACAGCTCAAAACTGTGGCTATGATCAAAAGAACTTGAAGATCACTGTCTTTACAAGCCATTCTCTCTTTTTCGTCTATCTCTCGCTCTCTCTTTCTATTGATCTTTGAATGAGATTTTAAGGAGATGGGTTTTTTCTGGGTTTGTGTTCATACACAATACATTTGATATCCTCTGGTTTTGGCTCTTTTATAATCTGCAAATTTATTTCGTTGACGGGCTGCTAGAGTTGACTATGGGTTGTCACTTGATATTAGCGGACAAATAAGTCAATACTTTCATTTTCACTTAAATTATTGGCCGTTTACTTTGTCAAATCTTGAAAATAACAATTTACGATTCACATTATATAAAAAGGAAAATTTATATGAAAACCACTTAATAACTTCTTGATTTCATATTCTTCTCTTCAATCCGATCGGTGTTAAGTCGTTATTTTCTATAAAGTATTAAGTATGATCATAGTCAGAGTCTTTGAATGTTTGATTATGAAAACACTAAAAAGGAAGATCGTGACGAGTGACGACTAGAATTGGTGGATTATATGGGTCGACAACGCTGGTCAATGATTCGTTACAAAATAATAATTTATTTATGTTCATTTGAATGATAGTTTTTTATTCCAATCATCTTATCCAGAGATTCACAAGGCCTGAAGCGGAAAAAAAAATTGGCCCCTTGTATGAAAAAAAAAAAAAAAAAACAAAAACAGTAGTGTTAAAACAGTGAAAAATCGAAAATTGTTAGAACAGTGAAAAACAGAAGTCAAAGAATATTGTTGTGGTTCATCGATTATATAGTAAAGAATCTGAAAAGATGAATTGTCGGTAACGAGATGATGATACACGATCAAAGATAGAAACGTACGCAATTAGGTGTTTCAGTTGTCCAATTTATGATTTGTCTTTGGTAAATTTAAATTAGTAGTATTTAATAAGTGTTCTCTTTCCTTTAATATTATACTTTCTCGGTTTAATAATACTTGATTTTTAAGGTTGTTGCACATATTAAAAAATTATTTATTTTTCCTTTTTTTTAAATAAAACTTGTTATAGTATATTATCAACTCCAAAAGAATTCAACCAATTAAAAAATAATCTGCAAAATTTAAACAGTCAAAACAACAAAATTATAATTAATTTTATATAGAAAATTGAAAATATTATCTATTATAAAATATTTTTTTTTTAAAAACATTCTATTATAATACGAAGAGAATATTATTTAAAAATTAAAAAGCAAAATATGGATAAAAACCCATGTCTACAGAGCCTCGGACTAATGGATTAATCTATCTTTAAACTTAAGCCATGTCTACAGAGAGTATGATCTAACTAATCTTTGTTGGAAAATTGGCCCCTAAAATATTTTAAAACTCATGGGCCCTGATCTTATCTCGGCTATGACTATTACTCATTGGAAAACTTTTAATACGGACCGTAATCTCATTGGAAAACTTTAATACTAATTGTGAGACCATGGATTTTCAAATAAAAACGAAAATAGTTGTCAAAAAATACCAATTAAGAGCTTGGTTGGTATATTCGTTATCACCCACAAATGTTGTGTTTACGGGTGATAACAATTGTTGGCGTTTGACAACAATCATAGGAAACGTTTTATACCGTTTATGTTGCTTCAAACCTCTTAAAATCAAAAACTGCTTTTCTCGAGCATTTGCTGTTGCAACCGTCCGATTCCACAAACTTCCGTACCCGCAATCGCAACCGCTGCATCTACACCAATCAGGCCCTAACAATTATATAGTTCGTATCGTTTATTTATTCGATGATTTTTGGTTCATTAATCTATTTACCATTCAAATAAGATTAAATAAGAGTTAAGTTGTTGTCCAACTTTTTACTCTAGTTTTACTTTAGAAATAAAATTTCAAGTATATCTTTTTCCACTAAGTTATTAATTTACAAATAATACCATTCAATTGTCAAAACTATGAATTCTAGTCTAGCCACTTATATTTTATTTGAGCAATAATTTAATAAACTATGATTTATATCAATCATAATTTCATTATTAAAATTGAATTACATTACACAACATAAATTAATACAATAATAGAAAAAATATATATTAGTGTTAAAATATGTTACAATGGAAATACCATAGATGCCATATTTTTTCATATTCCAATTTCATCTAAAATATATAAACAAAAAAGTTTGTTTCTGTTGTCATATATTTCTGGTGTTAAAAAATAGAAATTCAAGTTTTAGTGAAGAGATATACCGCAAAAATAATTTGACTTTTAAGGTCATGCACAATAGTGGTGTTTACATCTAACTGGCCCTCTCAATGCTATTACGTTGATCTTTCTTATTGTATTGAATGTTGATGCTTTATTTTATAGTTACTACATTAGTTATAAATTAAAGAAATTTTGAGAAATGTCATTTTTGAAATGCTATTTTTCATAAATGCCATTTTTCTAAAAATTTTACAAAAATGCTATTTTTCAAAATTATTTATTCATTATATTATTTATATTTGGGTTAACTATGTTGTATTAGAGTTTAGTTTTGAGGGTTTAGGGTTTTTTTAGGGATTAAAACATTTTTTAGGATTTAGAATTTTAAGATTTAGAATTTAAAAAGTGACATTTTTTTGCAAATAGACAATCTATAGTAATATTTTTAAAAAATAGCACATTAAAAATGGTATTTTTGTAATTATGCCATTAATCATAGAAGTCTATTTGATAATAATTATTTGTGGAGAATAATGTGTGAAGCAAAGAATGGACCTTTTTTTTTTTTTGGTTACAAAAGATGTTTGGTCACAAAAGAAGGGACGTTAGAAGTCTTTTATACAAATATTAGAAATTGAGGCACACAACAACAAAATTAAAGTCAGTTGAAGTAGACTTGGAGCAAAGACCGAAGAACAAACGTTAAAGGCATCTCCAATGAATATGAAAATTTCTATACTAAAATTTTATAAAATACTTAAACTCCAACTATAGAAAAAATGTTACAGTCTAACAAAAAAGACAATAGAAATAACTCGGCTAAAACATATGCTGCGCAAATTATATGAAAGATAAAAATAGAAGAAAAGGGTCCTAGAAGACAAACGAAGTCATGTATGATGCTTTTCAGCTCATTGACAACACTTCTAAACTTGAGAAGTTTGACAAGAGAAAGCGAGTTCGTGAACACATTGAGGTGTCGGAACTCTCTAATTGAAGTGGCTAAAATTACAGCTTTGATTGCGAATGTCTTTGCTCCAAGCAGAAACGCCTTCGACTCCATACTCCCTTTAAAAATTCCACTAAACACAAGTGAAGAATTAGAGAGGAAACTAACCTCGAAACAGAAGAAATCAAGGCATTGAAAACCTAAACAAACTAGATTCATTGGAGAAATACTCACAGTAGATTTCTTCCCAATATGCCACAACGGGATAGTAACCAACCTCAAAGCAAACACCGTTATAGTGATAACGGATCGGAACCTGCATACTGCAGTAAAACCTCGCACAAAGGCGATAAGATTGTCCCCAAATGACACAGATACATGTAACAAAAGAACTCGATACATACGAGTCTAATGAAAGCCCAACTTCATTGATACTTATACTATGGAGAAACCTCTTATTAAAGAGATTTTATTTGGCAGACAGAAGACCGCACTTCCAAAATCGTCCAGCAAGTAATACCATGCGTTCCTTTTTTTTTTTTTTTGGCCCAAATGCAATTTAACTTTTTAACAATAAAGCATATATATATTTGCTAAACTGCTAATACACTCATAACACTCCCCACACACTAAGAGCATCATTAGTTTAGTATTAATTTTAATATTAATTTAATTTTTGAGATTCACTAACTTTTTGGTAATATTTGTCTGTCCATAGGTTCTAAAAAATAAAAAATAATTTATGTAAAAATTTAAAAAAATATTTGCAAGAAGAATCAAGAACAATGGAACAACAAAGAAAGAAAGGTTGGGTTTTTGACACAATCTCTGATTAGTAAAACTCTCGAAAGCAACAAGAATTTTATCCCATCTTTTCTTGAACTGAAGAATCCTTCAAACTAAAAGAAACACACACAAAAACACACATTGTGCTTTAGTGCCAGTATGGATTGGAATGTTAACTATGACTTCCTGGTCCTGGAGACTCTGGACCCATGAGTAGTTCTCAAGATCCATTCCATTACCTTGGTTAAGAACTGCAAAGAAACATACACAAAGTTAACTAAAAAAAACCAGAGAGAAGCAATGATAAATCAAAAGAAAACAAAGGAAATTGACCAGGAGCAAAATTATAATTGGGAAATAACATCTTATATAATATAGTAAGGTTTCTCAAAATTCAAGTCATAAGAGGCTGCCATGACTCAAAGCTTTCACAAGAGAGACACACCAAGTTCTAAACTCAAAGCTTTCCAACAAGGTTTATGTTCAAATTGGTGTTAAAAAAACACTCAACAGAATTTAAGGAGGGCAATCTGTTGGACTTCATAGCGATTTATAACTATTTATAAATTATCAATAAGAATTCAATTCACCAGGATTCGTGCAAATATTAAATTAAATCTAAACTATATGGTTTCGAATATACCTGAATATTCTTGCAGCGGAAAGATGGATTCGAATGATTCGAGGTTGTTTAGCACACCAAGTGTTGTGCATCTACCGGTATTCAAACGCACACAAACTGGATCGAGACGGAATGCTAGTACCGTAGAGATCTAATCTCAAAAGTTAACTGATGAAAGTCCTAATCCGGTTTTATAAGATGAAAACCTAGGTTCACTAATTCGAATGCGGAATAGTGAGGTTCGTTAAAGGACTAGCAATACGCTCTAATTTATGGATTACAAATCTCAGCTAAGCGATTCAAGTTGGGGTTTAAATGTCACGATAATTAAAGATAAACAAAATGTAAAATCTGTTGTAAACAATAATGGAAAAGCGTTAGGTCAGGGATAATTCTCAGGGATTCGAATATCAGGAACCAAACAATTATTCAGGTATGCGATTACGACCAAGTCTCGAACTCAACCATAAATATAAGGAGATCCACTTTCGTGGCATCTACAACTTTAACAATCAATCTAACACCCTAACTGTCGTTGAGGTTACAAGGATTATCAAGCATTAAGCGATTAGGGTTGATATGTTCACGAGATGCCCTAACTTCAACTTTCGTTGGCTAAGGATCAAATCGCCCACCTAAGTCAATTCCAGCAATTTACAAACTTTTGATAAGTAAATTCAACCTAAAATCAAAGGCTAGGTGATCAATCTAACCTAGGCAATATGATCGACAATAGGTGGAGACTATCGAATGATTATTTAAAAACCTATTTATGCTTAGCTTATGAATCAAATCCCATCGAAAACCCTTAACCTAACAAGTGGATTACTCGCTCATGATCAAACAAGCAACAGCAGCAAGAGACATGATAAACTGCATTGAAATCGATATATAAAAGAGTACAGTTTAAGAAAACTTCGATAAGTATTTGAAGACAAATCTCCAAGCTTACAAACTCTCTCAAAACAAGTGTATATATATATCTCTCTCTCTCTCGTCGTGATGTATCTCTGTTGCTGTCTTTTGTGATGTGTGTGGCGTGATTCTCCTCAAAAGATCCAGAGAAAAACATATTTAAAGGCCCACGGCGGCTGGCCCAAAATTAGGGTTGCAAAATTAGGGTTTTGCAAAAGGCCCATTAATGACTCTGCTGGGAGCAGGTGCTCCCTCTTTTGTACTAGGTGCTCCCTTTTTCCAGAATGTTCAAAAAGGGTCCAACTTCATTCCTTTCTAGCCAAATCCGATCGCAAGCTCCAGTCATTGCTTCCAGCCACTTTTGTACCTAGAATGACTCGATAGAGAGTGAAAGACTCGATAAAAGCCTACAAAACAAGGGTTAGAATGGGCCAAAAACACATTATATCAATTCCCCCAGACTTAGATCTTTGTTTGTCCTCGAACAAATTCAAGACCAAGTGAAGGAGAAAGGTTTGAAAACGCGGGAACTCTTTTATTCTCAGTGAACCGAGTTTAAATCCTTCAATCTGCAGACCACATAATCCAGATTATGAATAACAAAGCATCACCAGAACTCCTCAACACATTTCTCAACCAAGTTCCATTTCCCAAACACAAACTCAACGCATTCAAAGTTGCGGGAGGGTCTCGCTAAAAGCACCATTTAGGGTAGATGACGCTAAGGGTGTTTGGCCATTTAGAGGTGGAGTTCAAAGTGTTTAAGGGTTACCCGATGTTTCGTAGTGGATGCAGGATATTGCACAAAATTGCAAGAGAGAACGGGTACGTTGATGATATCCACATTCTCTAAACCACTCTTTCTTCTCCAAATCTTCCAACCAACTCATGCTGCAATCGTTCACCTTGGGTATACTCGCTGTGCAGAGAGACACATTCTAACTTACAAATTTACCACTCTTCATCATCGGTTTACTGTTTTTTTTTTTTTATTGACATAATAAGACATAAGTTTTTGATGATGATGAAGAGGGTTTTCGATTACCAATGTGTATGTCTCTCAAGCGCGAAAAATATCAGAGTTGTTGTACATACCCAAGTGGAGCTCATCATCGTCACTCCTCCTCGTGGATTATTGTTCCACTCATATAAACCATCTTCTGGAAATAGGAGCAGGTGATATGGGTGCTCTCAATACGGAGAGCGGGTGCTCTTTTCTGGGCTTAAGGTGCTCTCGTTCTTTAGAAAGAGTGATTTAGATGTAGTGTCGACCCAATTCTCTTCGGCCCTTTTGCGCATATGCTGCACATATGACAATGAAGTAACAAGAATGCAAGGGGCTTGAAAAGAGGTAAGGGTTAAGGAGGGTACTAACTAAAAGTGAGCTAGCTATTAAGGAACAACAAGAGTGATGAAAGGAATAAGAAGTCCTGAATATGATTCGTTTCCCTAATCTACTGCCAATAGCGAGAGAAATTTTGGTCAATATGAAACCTGGAAGATGGTGTGTCAAAGTGTTCCAGCTGTTCCTTGTATCCACTCTCTGAAAGAATGGTCACTAGAGAGAAAGTTAAACACAAATAATTCAAACATCATCATAAGATAAAGTTCTAATTCCCTACAAAGTCTTGACTCAATAAAAAAAATGAAAAGAAAGACTCAAAGTAGAACATAAGAAAATAGAAAAATAACCAAAATAAACGATATTAGTAGCAACTCCCCCCAGACTTACTTCACACCGTCTCGGTGTGAGAATAAAAAAAGAAAGAGTGAAAAGAAAAATAAGAACGAAAAGCAGAAAGTAAAAATGTTCATGGAAATACTTACCTCTTGGTGGGCCTAAATCTGAATTTTTAATTTCACATTTTTACCCTGTAGAGCAGGTGCTCTTTCTGGGGAGCAAGTGCTCTGTGTTGGGGAGCAGGTGCTCCTTCTGGGAATTGGATCGATGTGCAGATCGATCCTGAGGTTGACCGCTGGAATGGCTTTTGATATCATCATCATGGATCGATCGATCTATCAGAAGAGATCGATCGATCTGCCTTGGGTGCTCTCATGGGGAGCAAGTGCTCCATATCGGAGAGCAGGTGCTCCCTTTTCAATTTGTTCTGGGCAGTGGATCGATTGTGTATGTCGATCCTGAGATTGACCGATGGACTGCATGTTGATCTCCTCATTCCATATCGATCGATCTAGCTAAAGGGATCGATCGATCTTTCTTATGTATTCCACAACATCGTAATTTTTTTTTTTTCAAAACCTGAAAACTCAAAACTAAAATTCAAAGTTAGTAACAAAAGAAATCAAATTGAAAAGGTTAGAAAACGTACCGGTGGGTTGCCTCCCACCAAGCGCTTGGTTAAAGTCTTTAGCTTGACTTGGATCTCATAAATCAGTCAGGATGAGGGGCGTGAGAACTTTCTCCAAAACAAGCTCTCCAATCAGTAATCTTCAGCTTCAGAACCTTGCTCAACATAGCTTTCACAGCTTCTTCACCTTTCTCTTTCAACTCAGATGTGAGAATAGCTCTAACTTTGGAGAAAGGTTTCGAAATCCCTTTGGACTTTACCTTGTACTCAATCGTGTCACCAACACGTCTATGAGGTTCTAAAACTATATGAGAATCACCCTTGATTCTTTGGCTCATCTCCTTCTCCTTTACCCTGCTCTTTTGCCTCGTCTGCTTTGTTATGATAAGAGGGTCTCCATCTAGGACTTCCTTGACCTCACTCTTATCATTGAAATCTCTCTTTGCCACCATTTTCAGCTTATCTCCATTGATAACGATAACACAGGATGCAAGTTTGGCTGCTCCATTAGTGGGTATAGCTTTGTAGAATACATGTTTGTCAATATTAGAGAATGAGACTCTTCCATTAGACAAATCTACAACCGCACCCACTGTCGCCAGAAACGGTCTTCCAAGAATCAAAGGTATGCCAGGATCTTCGTTCATCTCCACCACCTGAAAGTCAGTAGGAACAAGGCAATTTTCAACTTGAACATGTAAATCAGGAATAGTACCATGTGGAACCTTGGTGGAAGAGTCTGCAAACTTGAGAGATATATTAGCAGCTCTCATCGTAGTAATCCCAAGCTTCTCTGCAATAGCCTTAGACATGAGATTGATGGAAGACCCAGAATCGCAGAGAGATTCTTTAAATTCAACTCCTGCAATGGAGCATGGAACAACAAACATCCCAGGGTCTTCTAGCTTTGGCAACTGCTTCATTGGAGATGATGTATTCCTTGCTTCTGCAAAGAGAGCCATCTGATTAAACTCAGCCAACTTCTTTTCACCAATCTCATATTTCAGTCCTTGAGGGTATGGGATCCTAGGGATGTATTGTAGTGATTCGACAGCTTCTTCTGCTTCCTCTGGAGTAGCTGATGCCGAGATCTGAGCTAGCTGAGTGTCAAGCTTCCTCACGTGGTTCCAAACAGCTTCAAGTCTACCATTGAGATCCGAGTACATGGCGTCAACCTGCGTTTTTATTTCAGTGGCAGACTTGAGTTCATCTTGAGAAATACTTCCAGAGCTCCCATGAGCTTGAAAGTTGGTACATTGTGGTTTCTGTTGAACTCCCCCTTGAAACCGATTCTGACCTTGGTTTGGGTGGCTCATATAGTTCTGGGTGACTCCTTCTTCACCCATCTCCTTAGGTAATGGTTCCCTATTCTCATCCACAAAGTAAATTGTTCTTTGGTTCCCTTTGAGCAACAAGTTCACCTTAGCAGTAAGGTCATCAATCTTTTGGGAATCCATTCCACTAGATTTCGTGGTCCTATCATATTCCTGCGACTTGTTGCTAGAACTCACAGCCAAGTTCTCGATGAGCTTATACGCACCCTCTCTGGTCTTAGTCATAAAATTACCATCACTCGCAGCATTCAAAGCATTCCTGTAATCCCAATCAACACCATCATAGAAGATACCCAGCAAGTTCTCATCTGTAAACCCATGGTGTGGACACTCTCTCTTGTACTCTTTGAACCGTTCCCATGCCTCACAAAAGGACTCTCCTGAATGTTGCTGGAAAGAGGAGATCTTGTTCCTTAGGCTCGCAGTCTTGGATTTGGTGTAGAAGTGGTCCAAGAACGCTGCTCTACATTGTGCCCAAGTCGTGATGGATCCAGCTGGTAGAGACTTGAGCCAACGGGAAGCTTTGTCCGCGAGTGAGAAAGGGAAAAACTTGCACTTCAAGAAATCCGGGTTTATCCCATTAGAACTCGTCGTGGAGCAGATCTCTTCGAAGTTTTCTATATGGTCCATCGGAATTTCCGCAGGCAGTCCATGGAACGAGTGCTGCTTGACCAACAATACCATTTGAGGCTTTATCTCATAATCTTGCCTCCTAGCAGTAGGTGGAACAATAGCAGCTCGGTTCCGATAGGAAGCATGGGGATTGTCCATATCCCCAATGGCACGCTGCTGCTCACGAGCGCGCTGCTGTTGTTGTTCACGGGCATGTTGCTGCTGCATCTGAGCCATATGCTCTTGCAACTGTAGCAGCTCAGCCGCCATACCATTGTTGCCTTGTTCGCCCATATCAGCGGGATTAGGCCTTTGTCGTCTGTTTTCTCGTTCTAGTCTTGCGAGTTTCGGGTTACTCAAAATCACAAGGGGAATTTCGCAATTTCTCCTTGTTGTTCTCGAGTTCATGCACCTGAAACACACGCAAGAAAAACACAAAGAACGAGTTAGTACTTAGTCTGAAATCGTAAACGAAAATTAGAGGTATCGAGTTGGTCCCCGTCGCAACGGCGCCAATTTGATGAAAGTCCTAATCCGGTTTTATAAAATGAAAACCTAGGTTCACTAATTCGAATGCAGAATAGTGAGATTCGTTAAGGGACCAGCAATACGCTCTAATTCTATGGATTACAAATCTCAGCTAAGCGATTCA
This sequence comes from Arabis hirsuta, assembly GCA_964056655.1. NCBI lineage: Eukaryota > Viridiplantae > Streptophyta > Magnoliopsida > Brassicales > Brassicaceae > Arabis > Arabis hirsuta. The sequence goes on along the minus strand of OZ053309.1, from coordinate 12,081,919 downwards.
AGTTGGGGTTTAAATGTCACGATAATTAAAGCTAAACAAAATGTAAAATCTGTTGTAAACAATAATGGAAAAACGTTAGGTCATGGATAATTCTCAGGGATTCGAATATCAGGAACCAAGCAATTATTCAGGTATGCGATTACGACCAAGTCTCGAACTCAACCATAAATATAAGGAGATCCACTTTCGTGGCATCTACAACTTTAACAATCAATCTAACACCCTAACTGTCGTTGAGGTTACAAGGATTACGAGATGCCCTAACTTCAACTTTCGTTGGCTAAGGATCAAATCGCCCACCTAAGTCAATTCCAGCAATTTCCAAACTTTTGATAAGTAAATTCAACCTAAAATCAAAGGCTAGGTGATCAATCTAACTTAGGCAATATGATTGACAATAGGTGGAGACTATCGAATGATTATTTAAAAACCTATTTATGCTTAGCTTATGAATCAAATCCCATCGAAAACCCTTAACCTAACAAGTGGATTACTCGCTCATGATCAAACAAGCAACAGCAGCAAGAGACATGATAAACTGCATTGAAATCGATATATAAAAGAGTACAGTTTAAGAAAACTTCGATAAGTATTTGAAGACAAATCTCCAAGCTTACAAATTCTCTCAAAATAAGTGTATATATCTCTCTCTCTCTCTCTCTCTCGTCGTGATGTATCTCTGTTGCTGTCCTTTGTGATGTGTGTGGCGTGATTCTCCTCAAAAGATCCAGAGAAAAACATATTTAAAGGCCCACGGCGGCTGGCCCAAAATTAGGGTTGCAAAATTAGGGTTTTGCAAAAGGCCCATTAATGACTCTGCTGGGAGCAGGTGCTCCCTCTTTTGTACTAGGTGCTCCCTTTTTCCAGAATGTTCAAAAAGGATCTAACTTCATTCCTTTCTAGCCAAATCCGATCGCAAGCTCCAGTCATTGCTTCCAGCCACTTTTGTACCTAGAATGACTCGATAGAGAGTGAAAGACTCGATAAAAGCCTACAAAACAAGGGTTAGAATGCGCCAAAAACGCATTATATCATTAACTAGAAGAACGTTTCTTCTCTATTAGGGTTTTTTTCACGTCAATTGTTCTCCTTTTTTTATTGTGTATGTTTTAACTGCCGTCATATATCATATATATATATATATATATACAAGGACACAAAATCCAAGTCCAATTAAGTTTGATAACATTGACATAATATTAATGTCTTCGTGGGCCTAATATAAACCCAATTCGTAATTGGATTTAACTTGGTTTTTAATCACATGCACGTGAGTATGTATATATATATACATATTTTCTATTTATCATATATATAGAAAATATCCATAACCCAATAAATAATAGTATTGATTTAATCTATATTAAACTCAATTATACCTTGACCCAATTTGCTTAGGTGTGTGATCCTGTAGGATCATATAATATTAGCAATGGATTCCAAACCCATAGATTATAAGCGGTCTCTAGCAAAACATTATAACCACCTAATATTATACGATTGTCAAACCTCGACAATACAACTTTAACTAGAGTAAAGTACAAATGATTTCAGGACATTCTCAACAATCTTCCACTTGTACTGAAATCATCTATTCCAGTAATCTCTTTGTCTCTATATCTCGATCTCAGCATAAGGCAAGAAACTGTCATCCTTATCGTGCTAGATCACGTTTATCGAACTGTGATTTATACTGATCAAACAAACGACTGACATTCACCTCGTTTGAGTGCGGCCACGCATTTCTTAGTATCAAATCTTCGATAGGCCCAGAGATATTTATCTCCCGTTATATAGGAGGGACAAGTCCCATCTTGTTCCATCCCTGTTCCTTAAACAATTCATAACCCACCCGATCAATGTCTTTATAATCACCTTTTATGGCTGACGTTTGACAGAGTCAAAGTGAACCAATCCACGTGTAAGAAATCATGACGAACTCAGGTCAAAGAACTATACTTTGTAGTTGTTATAAGAAACTCTTATGACATTCATATAACAATCTTGTAGAATTTTCATAGCGGGTTAGTCCGATACTGTGTTCTCTAACACATATCTATGTGATTGACTTTAATACCACATATTAATGACTTCACGAAACTTAGTCATCAGTCACATCATATGCTAGCCATTTATGGTTATTAATGTCCCATTTTAATAATCTTGACTAGGGACCTCAATAACTTATGTCATTTATTTCACTCATAGGGTTTTATGATCAAGTCACGTACTTGATGACCTATAAGAATGATATAAATTACTTTGAGACTATTATTTAATTATCCAATAATAAAATAATACTGAAACAAATTTCATTAATTTGAAAATAAAATCAAATGTATGTTTACATGAACATCATATCATAAAAGAAAACCTCCCACTAGAATTACGATCACATCTTAATAAATCTAATGCCAATTGCAGCAGTATGACTCTCATGCTTAGGCTGCGGAAAAGGTTTAGTAAAAGGATCAGCAACATTTGCATCTGTAGGAACTCTGCTAATCTTCACATCTCCTCTCTCAATAATATCTCGAATGAGGTGATATTGTCTTTGTATGTGTTTGGATTTCTGGTGGGATCTAGGTTCCTTTGCCTGTGCAATGGCACCATTGTTATCACAATAAAGATCCAGAGGGCCAGAAATACTAGGAATCACACCAAGCTCGGTAATGAACTTCCTGATCCAAACAGCTTCCTTAGCTGCTTCAGAAGCAGCTATATACTCAGCCTCTGTTATTGAGTCTGCCACAGTGCTCTGCTTGGAGCTCTTCCAGCTCACTGCTCCTCCATTAAGGCAAAAGACAAATCAAGACTGTGATAAAAAATCATCTTTGTCTGTCTGAAAGTTGACATCTTTGTAACCACTCACGACAAGTTCCTCAGTTCCTCCATTAACCAAGAATTTATCCTTTGTTCTTCTCAAGTACTTAAGGATATTTTTTACTACCATCCAGTGACTTTCACCTGGATCAGACTGGTATCTGCTCGTCATGCTCAAAACACACGCAACATCTGGGCGAGTGCACAACATAACATACATGATAGATCCTATAGCAGAAGCATATGGAATCTTACTCATGCGCTCCCGCTCATCAGGTGTCGAAGGACACTGAGTCTTGCTAAGAGTTATGTCATGCGACATTGGTAGAAAGCCTTTCTCAGAATCATGCATATTGAACCTATGCAAAACCTTATCTATATAAGTGTCTTGACATAGTCCAATAAGCTTATTTAATCTATCCCGATAGATTCTTATTCCAAGAATGTAAGCAGCTTCTCCCATGTCTTTCATTGAAAAACAACTACTTAGCCAAGTCTTAACAGACTGAAGCAAAGGAATGTCATTTCCAATGAGCAGTATGTCATCTACATACAATACCAGAAATGCAACCGCGCTCCCACTACTCTTCTTGTAAACGCATGGTTCTTCTTCGTTTCTGACAAAATCAAACTCTTTGATTGCTTCATTAAAATGAAGATTCCAACTCCGAGATGCTTGCTTCAAGCCATAAATGGAACGATGAAGCTTGCATACTTTCCCAGCATTTTTAGGATCTGTGAAACCCTTAGGTTGTGTCATGTACACATCCTCTTTGAGATTTCCATTAAGGAAAGCCGTTTTCACATCCATCTGCCATATCTCATAATCATAATATAGCGGCAGTTGCTAGGAGAATCTGAATGGACTTAAGCATTGCGACTGAACAATAGGTTTCATCATAGTCTATACCATGAATTTGTTTGTAACCTTTAGCCACCAATCTAGCTTTGTATATCTGAATATTACCATCCGTGTCAATTTTCTTCTTGAAAACTCATTTACACTCAATGGCTTTAACACCATCAGGTAAATCTACCAAAGTCCATACTTGGTTTTCTGACATGGATTCCATTTCGGATTCTTCGGTCTTTAACCATTTATCGGAGTCAGGGCCCATCATTGCTTCTTCATGAGACGTAAGTTCATCATTTTCTATAATCAATATATCATGATGATATCTCACCCAAACCCCATATCTATCAGGTTCGTGACGAGTCCTTTCGGACCTACGTATCTCAGGTTCCACAGGTGTAGATTCTACGACTCTTCGTAAATCTAGCTGATGTTCTTCCTGAGAAGTTAGAGCAATCTCCTGTGTCTCTCGAACTTCTTCGAGTTGTACTTTACTCCCACTAGTACCTATTGAAAGAAATTCTCTTTCTATAAACGCACCATTCCGAGCAACAAACACTTTGTTTTCGGTGGGGTAGTAAAAGTAGTAACCTTTGGTTTCTTTAGGATAACCTACGAAGTAGCATTTATCATATTTGGGTCCAAGCTTATCTGTAAACATACGTTTAACATAAGCATTACATCCCCAAATTTTCAGAAAAGACAAATTTGGAACTTTTCCAGTCCATATCTCATATGGTGTCTTCTCTACTGACTTTGATGGGATCCGGTTGAGCGTAAACGGAGCAGTTTCTAGAGCATATCCCCAAAAGGATAATGGAAGATCTGTGTGACTCATCATTGATCGAACCATATCTAATAAAGTTCGATTTCTCCTTTCAGACACACCATTCCATTGTGGTGTTCCTGGAGGAGTGAGTTGTGAAACAATTCCACACTCTCTGAGATGATCACTAAAAACTTGGCTTAAATATTCTCCTCCACGATCTGATCGAAGAGCTTTAATTGTTTTGCCAAGCTGGTTTTGTACTTCATTCTGGAATTCTTTGAACTTTTCAAAGGATTCAGATTTATGTTTCATCAAGTAAACATAACCATATCTACTATAGTCATCAGTAAATGTAATGAAGTACTGGTAGTTTCCTCTAGGATTTAAGCTCATTAACCCACATACATCCGTATGTATAAGGCCCAACAAGTCGCTAGCCCTTTCACTGTGTCCAGTAAATGGAGTTTTAGTCATTTTTTCCAATAAACAAGATTCACATGTCTCATATGATTCATAATCAAAAGAGCTCAAAAGTCCATCTTTATGAAGCTTCTGAATGCGTTTCTCGTTTATATGGCCCAAACGACAATGCCATAGAAAAGTTTGATTTGAGTCATTAGACTTAAAATCGTTAGACTTAAATCTCTTGGTACGAATGTCATAGTCGGGCATGATTTGGTTAAGAACATAAAGTTCATTCTCTAATGGAGCACTACCATAAAATATATCATCACGATCAAATGAACAACACTTGTTCTTTATCGAAAATTGAAACCCTTCAATGTCCAAACACGGAATGGAGATGATATTCTTGTTTATAGCAGGGACATAGTAGTAATTCTTTAGTTCTAAAACCATGCCTGAAGGTAAAAACAATGGATATGTTCCCACATCTAATGCAGCAACTTTGCTCCATTAGCCACGCGTAGGTCCACTTGTCCTTCCTCCAACGTTCTACTGTTTTTCTGACCGTGCACATTAACACAAATGTGAGCTCTACAGCCGGTATCCAATACCCAAGGAGTAGAACCAGAAGTAGTAACATTTACTTCTATAACATAAATACCCCTAGAAGAAACCTCTAATGTTTTCTTCTCTTCTAGATCTTCCAAGTGATTAAGGAGGTTTGATTTGTCCTTCTCAAGAACAAATCGTGATGAATAGGAATTTTGAGGGTTTGACATGACTGTCAGGAAAGAAAAGCAGAAGTTAATATGATGTTCATGAATTTCGAGTATCTTGAACAATTAAGAAACTCATACTATACTCAAAACAAAATTTCCTCAATATGAATATAGTGTTCAAGATCCATATTTCACTAGAATTCAAGTGAGTTTTGGCTCAACCCCCGAATATCCAGCTATTTAGGTAAGCAACACCCTTGCTAATTATATCCAATATAATTCTTGGTCGTGGATGACATCTTATGTATTATCCAACCATATGTCTCTAAGCCCAAAACCGTTTTGATAGCTTAGTCAAGTAAACCATTCTCAAATCATATGGTAACCGTTACCATCTGTCGCAATCTCAAATAATTGGGGACCGCTGCTTTGGCAGACCCGCCACACAATCATTCAAGTTTTAACAGTTGATGAAATTGGAAAGACATCAAAAATACTTGATATTATTTGAAGAATTATTTAATTTATGTTTTAATAAAATCTTATATCTAATATAAAATAATAAAACATTAACATATCAACTATATGTTTTAATTAAATAATGATTTATTTAAGAAATTAAATTATCCTTAATCAAATTAAGATGATTTAACGATAAATAACTAATTTGGAAAATATTACTAAATAATTAAATTTATCTTAATTGAACCAATCATAATCAAATTAGGATCAAACCAATTCTAATTATCGCAAGGCAAATATGTATCGAATTTCAACAATTGAAACTGTAACAAATTTCAACAATTGAAATATCCTAATCGTATTAGGTTTTTGTCAATAATCATAAAATAATTGAAAAACTTGATTTTTCCTTCTCGAAGGATATGTCATGAACGAGATATTCATATATTTATATTAGTATTGTATTAACTATTAATAGAACACAAACATCAACACAAATATATATATACATATATACTTTATATATCTATCATCTAGATCAGTTCGTAAGTGGTAATCAAATTAGAATTTTAATAATACGAAAGATTAACACACAACAAAAGCTTCTGGATTTTAATTTAATCGAATCAATTAAAACAGAACTCAAACCAGTGATATAGTATTGTCTAACACATGCATATAACATTATTATATCAAAAATCAAACAACCATACATCAATTCACTTACATATGCATAAAAAAAACCATGCATCAAATTGTGTGTCTCTAATTATTATAACATTACTTACGTATTCGTTTTTCAATTATGCAAACAGCTTTAAACATGCATGCGAATTATCAGTGGCCGATTATAATCATATTATAACATTAAAACTATCAGAATTATCATGTCGATTTTAACAAGGTTCTGGGTAATTAAAATCACAGATCTCATAGTTTCAGTTTACGCAAACATATTCCATAGAATTTCAAAATTCAAACAGATTAAACTATTCACAAAATTAGCATATATATATCACATATATACTTTAAACTAGATCAAAATCAATATTATGCACTTAGGCTCTGATACCACTGTTGGACTTCATAGCGATTTATAACTATTTATAAATTATCAATAAGAATTCAATTCACCAGAATTCGTGCAAATATTAAATTAGATCTAAACTATATGGTTTCGAATATACCTGAATATTCTTGCAGCGGAAAGATGGATTCGAATGATTCGAGGTTGTTTAGCACACCAAGTGTTGTGCCTCTACCGGTATCCACACGCACACAAACTGGATCGAGACAGAATGCTAGTACCGTAGAGATCTAATCTCAAAAGTTAACTAGAAGAATGTTTCTTCTTTATTAGAGTTTTTTTTCACGTCAATTGTTCTCTTTTTTTATTGTATCATATATCATATATATATATATGCAAAGACACAAAATCCAAATCCAATTAGGTTTGATAACATTGACATAATATTAATGTTTTCGTGGGCCTAATATAAACCCAATTCGTAATTGATTTAACTTGGTTTTTAATAACATGCACGTGAGTGTGTATATATATATACATATTTTCTATTTATCATATATATAGAAAATATCCATAACCCAATAAATAATAGTATTGATTTAATTTATATTAAACTCAATTATACCTTGATCCAATTTGTTTAGGTGTGTGACCCTGTAGGATCTATAATATTAGCAATGGATTCCAAACCCATAGATTGTAAGCGGTCTCTAGCAAAACATTATAACCACCTAATATTATACGATTATCAAACCTCGACAATACAACTTTAATTAGAATAAAGTACAAATGATTTCAGTACATTCCCAACACAATCCTCCAGTGAACTGACCGTACCCCAAACTGCAGCAAACTGACTAGCTTAATTGCAACCCTTAAGGCCTCCATCCACAAACTTCTGATGCTTAATACCTTGAAGAACAAGTATCGAATAAACAGCTCACTGATTCATAATCTAAAACCCTCTCCAATATCATAGCTCTTTTTACAAGTCAAACCAAGAATATAACACACGATCAAAACCAACAAATCACAAAAGTGCAATGATCTCCCCAATTATCCTTCACTAAATCAACCTACTCGAGTCCCAAATTGAAGGTTTATTCATCAATGCCAATCAAAGCTATAATCCTAAAAACACAGCCTATATACTAGTTTTCCAGTACCAATTTCATCAAATCTAGTTAAAAGAAAAAGCGATTAGATATTATACCAATGGGACCTGTTTCCTTGTTCTACTCTTCTTTAGGCTTCTCGACTTCCATGGGCTCTGCCTTTGGTGTTTTTTTTATTCACAAAAAAAAAAGGGTTTTTAATTTCTCCTATCGATCTAAGTAAGAAAATCGTAATCATTGGATCCCTTTTCTGATTTGGAGATCTGATTCAATTTTGGGGGATTCAACACTCGCGAAGATGACGAAGGCTTTCGCAGTACCACCGATTGTTTTCCCCTCCGGTGGATCTCCGGCCGGCGCAAATGTCCAGCAACGCCGAGTCCCCACCGCTCCTTACTAGCCTCCTCATCCTTCCGCTTCATCATCAATCCCTTTCATGTCGTTCGACATCGGATCGGCCGCTGTGTCGACTCTGGCTAGATCATTCGGCAGAACAATCGCTTCTTCTTCGTCTTTTGGTGGAAGCTCTGGTTCGTTTGAAGACGAGGGAAGAAGAATTGTTTTTCTTTTTTTGGTTTCTGAGATAATAAAACATGACGGTCCAAGGGATTGCACCACGTGAACCAGAAGAAACGTATCAAAAGTCTCTTGTAGAAGAGACGGCTTATCAAAATAATCAGCCAAATTTTTATTTCCTTTAATTTATATTTTTTTAAATTTTAAGATACCCTAAAAATTCACGGATAAAGATGCTCTAAAACTCTAACAAAAAGACTGACGTTTAAACACTAAATTATTCCATTGTGATTGTACACAACGCGTATAAAACCTTATCCCTTTTAGAGAAACCATAAACCTTCAAAGTATCACAGACGTGAAATCGGGAATTGCAGCTTCAAAATCAATGATCTGCTTACCATCTACTGGATTTACATCATGCTCCATTCTTTCCTAGATCTGCTGGAACCTCTAGCTAGCACGGAACAATCATCTCTTCAACAATAGAACCTTCAGAGTGGAGAAAACTATGACCAAAGCAATTCGCAATGCACGGGAGTGGCTCTTGGAGCAGGAACCAGAGCTAGGACCTTTACTTCAATTCCCAGGTCCAACACACAAACAATCAGCATGGGGAACCTCCGGTGTTTCACTGACATGGCTTGGATCCAAGTCGTTCCATCGAGAAGTGACTCAAAGATAACACTTGGCTGGGTAATTCGCAATCGAGAAGATTATATCATCTCCAAAGAATCAGCAACGATGATCCACATAAACTCACTTCTAATGGTAGAGACGTTAGCGATCCGTTAATCTTTGATGCATGCAGCAAGCGACAGAAAAAAGCAGTTTCGAGTAGCATTGGACTCGAAACATTTGATCCACCTGATCAAGTCAAAGACCCAAAACTTGAAAATCTATAAGATCTTACAAGATATCCTCAAACTTTTTCTAGATGTGGAAAATCATTTTCTTTGAGTATATTCAAAGGTTGAACAACAATGAGACTGATTTTTTTTTGCAAAATCAGTTTTCCACCATGTATAGCTTAACCTCGGTTCTACGTCGGTTTAATGAAATTACAAGTTTTCGACCAAAAAAGAAAAGAATCAACCGGATGCTACAAGTTTTGTCATTTCCAGTGAACTTCACACAACTTAATAAGAGATGACCAAATCCAAGACCTCCCAAAAAAAAAATCCAACACCTCAATCCCCTCTTTTTAACAAACAACTAGACTAATACCCGTACTCACTATACACATAGTGAGGGAAAACGGCAAATTCCTACCTCCACACTTGTACACGGTCCCATTTCGGACCTGTATAATAAAGCTGTGCGAATACATACATGTACTCTAAATATTTTAAAATTCATACCCGAACTATGGTAGTTCGGCTTCTATATACTTTGACCGTAATTTCGTTAGTCAACCGTTATACGTGGATGTTGAGTCATTATATATATTTAAATTATTAAATAAAAAAAATTGAAAATAATCTTTAAAAAAAAAAACTCAAACGCAACGTTTGGAGCAACATCATCTTCTTCTTCCTCTCTTCATCGACATTTTCACCCAGAAACAAACAAACAAAAAAGTATGTAGAAGCCGAAATACCATAGTTTGGGTATGAATTTTAAAAATATTTAGAGTATATATGTGTATTCGCAAAGCTTTATTGTATAGGTCTGGAATGGGACCGTGTACAAGTGTGCAAGTAGGAATTGGTCGTTTTCTCCACTGAGTGAAAAGTTTTACAATTAGCATCGCTTTAGTTCAAAAAATCAATTGTACTTATTGCATGAATTATTACTCAAAATTCGAGATCTGTTTGTATTTATTCAAATTTGCGATCATTTTGTATATGCTTAGAAATCAAATATTTTTTGCGAAACCGAACTTAATTTTTTGTTCTGGTTTAGAATTGGGGACCAATAATTTTAGCATGAACCCAAGTTACCGAACTGAAGTTTTTCACTTCCGAACCGAAGTTCAAATTTGGCTAATTTCGGCAAGATGTTTCTCAAACCGAGGAATTACACCAAACTTCCGAAACCGGACCGAAATTTCCAATTGCCCAGGCTTAAACTTTGGACGGATATCAAACACACGCGAGTTCGAACCTACCGAGTTGATCATCTTCTTAGCCGGACGAAAAACAACTCTTCGCCGATCGTCGAGAGGATTCGGAGGAGTTCGCTCTTTGATTTGAAAATCGAATCGAAACCCTTTATATAGAGATTATAAAACACAAAGATCAAAGCCAGCAACAGATTGAGAGAAGAAGATGGAAGAGAAAGGTGAAGAATAGAATCTACTATATTGCTTGAATTCTATGTGGGTCTTATTTGCTTACCAAGTGTTCGATTTTGGATGAGTTCCATTTATCCACTCCGAAACTGTATACGTCGCATTTCTCTGTCACTTTAATCGAGTAAGCAAGTATGTATTTGTGAAAGCAAAGAGTCATTGAATGTTAAAATAAAGGGTATAGTTTGACAGGGAGTAATCTTGATTTCACCTGGAGCCATATAGCCATATGTGCCACCCAACACGGACCAATTGGAAGCGTCCTTCTTGAGCAGATTTGCGCTACCAAAATCTGAAACCTTAGGCTCGTAGTCCTTGTCTAGCCGAATGTTTCCGCTGCTGATGTCACAGTGTACAATGGGCGGTGAGTGGTCGTGGTGAATGTAAGCGTGATCTTTCTGATATCTTCTGGAAGTTCACCGGTGATGTTGTTGGAAGATAGATCGAGCTGATTTAGCTGTGTCGTGTTCCAAATCTCTTGAGGTATAGTAACTGTGATCTGGTTGTCTGAGAAGATCAAGGCACCTAGCTTTGGACTTTCTCCCCAATTCCCTGAAATCTCACCATGAAATTTGTTGTGGCTGAGATCAATGTAGTTTAGATGAGGGTAAACTCCAAAGACTTTAGAGATATCTCCGGTGAATCCATTGCCTTCAAACCTTACTCTGAACAAACTCTTGCATTCTCTTAAGCTTTTGCGGATAGGGCCGTGAAGCCGGTTACCACGCAGTGTCAAATTCTGAAGCTTACCACCTCCGCAGATACCTTCAGGCAAGAAACCGGTGAAGTTGTTCGTGTCAAGTTGCATGACTTGTAGCTTTAAAGGGTTTGCGATGCTTGGTGGAATTTGACCGGAGAGGTTATTACGACGGAGGTAGAGGAACTCGAGGTTGGTGAAGTTTCCAAAGGAATCAGGAATAGGACATGTGAGTTTGTTCTGGTTAAGCCTTAAATCAACCATGGACACCAAGTCACCTAGCTCTGGAGGAATGGAACCTGTAAGACTGTTCTGTTGTAGATATAGAAACCTCAAGTCCTTGAGATTTCCTATGGTTGAAGGGATTGGACCTGTAATGTTATTTTCTGGACATGTCAAGGTAGTTTAGTTTAGTGAGTTGTCCGAATTGAGGAGGGAAGGGTCCAGAGAGATTGTTGATGCTGAGATCTAGGAAAGTGAGATTAAAGAGAGAAGGGAAAATTTTGAAGATTGGTTTCGATTCTAATGTATGTGAGGTTTAACCTTACTATACTCCCTTGTGAGTTGCACGAAACACCGAACCAACTTGTGCATAGAGAGTTGGTGTTAGTGTTGGTCCAGGAGGACAATGGAGAAGTGAGTGTCTGGTTCTTAAAAGAAGACTTCCATATGAGAAGTGCCTTTGCTTCTTCTGATGCTGAAACAGATGTTGCCATGTAGAAGCTAATAACAAGTGTCAGGAATTTGATCAAACCAAAATGATCAGAAGCCATCTGTGTTTCTCTTGTGAACAACTTGCTTATTCTTTGTGTTATCAAGACTTGACATTAAATATCTTTTATATTGACTTGAGCAGAGAAGAAAACAACTTCTGTACTATTGGAGAGACGAAATAAAGTTTTGTGGAAATGATTCACTTTTAATTTTCACTGTTGCGTATTGGTTACGATTTATTGGATGAGAAGTGTAGCAAATGAAAAGGCGATCCTGGAATAAGGTCCTGAAGCTTCTTCTTCATACCGTAGAAAAAAAAAATCAGATTAGTCAAAATTTGAAGTAATTAATGGCCAAGTTTTTTAGACTTTTCAAATACAAACTTCTTTGAAGTTTTGTCTATAGATCTCCTTTGGAAAAATGGTTCTAAGCAACAAGAAGGATGAAGTATTGTATCGATAACCATCCCAAATATAAAAACGTGGTTTAAACTGCACCAATTAATATGCGCAAATACACGAAGTATATGCCGTCATGTTGCGAACTACAAATTGGGTTTCATAGAGCTTAAAACAAAATTTTGGGGTTGAATTGTAATTATTTTCTTAAAAACAATACTTCAAAAACAAAAATCAAAAATCGAAAAATGTTAAGAAAGTTCAAAATTTTAAGGAAAAAACAAAAACAATCTAGCTACATTCAGATTGAAATTTGCTTATGTTTTTGGAGAAATTTTTAAAAATGTCATTTTTCAAGTCACTTGTTAAAATTGCCACATTTTCAAAAATTTTGCAAAAATGTCATTTTTTCAAAAAAAATATTTCATTATATTATTTATGTTTGGGCTAACTATGATGTATTGGAGTTTAGTTTTGAGGTTTTAAAGAGTTTTAGGGGTCAAAACATTTTTTAGAGTTTATAATTTTAATGATATAGGCTTTCAAAATCCATAATTAGTGATATTTTTGCAAATGGACACCCTTAAGTGGCATTCTTGCAAATGTACACACCAAAAGTGGTATTTTTGCAATTGCCCCAAAAATAAATAAAAAATATGTTTTGATGATATTTTATAATATTTTGAGAACCCCATTGAAATACTCTCAACGGGATGCTCTAATACTCTAAACAAAGAAAAAAAAATCAAAGAGATGGTGCTTTGATGATATTGAAGGCTTTAATGCTTGGCATAACAAGGAAACTTTGAGAGAGCCTTGTACCTTGATAATATCTTGATATAACCGTGTATTCTTGGCTTTTTAGAAGTCTCTTGTAGTTGCACAAAATCAGAAAGTAGCTGTTGGAGATTGATTGCTCCAAGTATAAATGTTTTTGGCGCTAGATATGGAAAGTGATGGTGTATAAGTGAAAAAAATTGAATCCTCCTAATCCAATTGATGGGAATGAAGCGTAAGGTGTTTATTAGGAACCTCTAGTTGTAGTAGATACTCTCCTGGACGCCAAACATGTGATTGAGGTCTTCCAAAACAGAAAGATTCCAAATATGGCAAACTAAGAATCTTTCGATTTATAAGTTAAATATCTTTTAAACCATAATGAATTTTGGTATGAATCCAATTCTCCGTGTGCTTATGATGAGATGAAACGTAGATTTGTCGATTGGTTCATCTTAGTTTGGTTGGAATGCTTCAATAAATGGTTGTATATCTCCATTGGGACCATTGGTGGTCTGCCAGATTATAACTTCAATATCTTTTTGAAAAGCTTTGGAGATGATTTTTCTTCTGGAAGTTCTCTAGATGAGTGGATAGTGTATTCTAAGTGTTTGTTGAGCTGGAATGTTCAGTTTTGGTCTCCATTTGAACTAAGCACATCTCGCATGTCTCTTTGGCTCTCCTCAGCTCCATGCTCTCCTCTCAATATCTCATAATTTCTTGCTCCTTAGCTGATGAAGACTTGATGTCCTCGTCATTAATACTTGAGATGGTTATCTAGTTCTACATATTACTTCCATCTTTCGTGTAGTTTAGAATCATTTTCCATCTTTTTTCTACTTTTGCCAAAAAATCTTCTCTGCAAAACCCCAAATGTTTTTGTTGGTTTTGATATGATAAAAGAGTATATTTTACCATTAAAAAAGCAAAAGAAAAGATAATTATAGAAATGAATTTTTGTTCAATTTTTCTTAATTTTGCTGGACTTGTGCTTGTCGTTTGTAACACTCACTATTGAACTGAAACTACAATTACTTGATTTCGTTTAAAAATTCTTTGAGACTTCGTTTAATTTTTCTTAATTGCTTGACATCAATTATCAAAGTGTGTCTGCCACTAACCATGTACATTTCGAGTCAGGTAATCCAAACTTTGATTATGTATGTTGGGTAAAAGAAAGAAATTATCTGTTTAGGTCATGAGTATATGGATCGGGTACCGGGATATCCGAATTATACGTTTGGATAGCTAAAAATTTTAAAAATTTCTAAACTAGTATTAAAAATTCAAAATTTTCTAAAAATTATATAAAATTGTCTTAATATTTCAATATTTCTAAACTTCAATATTTCAATATTTTTAAAAAATTATATAAAATTGTCTTAATAGTTATTCGTCATTATCCATTTGGTAGTTGTTAACGGAGAATGATTTTAACTATCTGATCTATCTATTCTTTTTTTTTTTGCAAGGATTACTTGGAAGAATGATTTTTGATACGCTTGTTACTAATAAATTATTAGTTATTATCTTTACATGAGTCTTATATGTTACAACCTTATCTTTTACCTTTATTGAACATGTTTATTTGCCACAGTTCTTTCCAAGGTAAAATTCATATGAACTAAATGTACGGACTGATGGATATTAGGAATATATTGTAATTAATGTAATTGATTTGATTAGATAACATCCGTGTGTATCAAGGGTAAATCTCCAAATTCATGCACTATGGCTCTGTATATATTTGGGCAAATGAATAGAAGGAAAAACAAGGAAAATTCTCCTGATTTCATGGTATCAGAGTTGTAAACGCTCTTGAACCTCTTTTCTTTTTTCCTTCTTCTTCTTCTTCCTCTCTCTCTCTTTTCTCGTTCTCTTTCAATTTTTTCGTTCTCTTTTCTCGTTCTCTTTCTTTTTTTCTTCATTGCCTGGCTTTCGATGTACTTGGTCATGTCGATGGTACATCTGTCCCAACCGGAGCCAATGACGAGCCGTGGAAAAAGCGTGACGGCCTGGTTAAGCTCTGGCTCTATGGAACTCTTGCCCAGTCACTGTTCCTATGGAACTCTTGCCCAGTCACTGTTCCGTAAAACATTCAAAACTGGTGGAACTTCCAGAGATATCTGGATCCGCATTCAAAATATCTTCCGCAACAACAAGGAAGCACGTGCCATCCAATTGGACAACGAGTTGAGGACCACCAAAATCGGTGATCTCTCTGTTGAAGACTAAGCTCAAATCTCTCTCAGATATGTTGGCTAATGTTGATGCGTCTGTTCCGGATCGGACCTTGGTTATGTACATGTTGAATGGTTTGAATGAACACTTTGATAACATTATCAATGTTATCCAGCATCGTAAACCCTTTTCCACCTTCAAAGTTGCTCGGTCAATGCTTGAAAAGAAAGAGAGTCGCCTGAAAAAATTGAACAAACCAAAACCCTCGGCCACTCACTCTGACCATGCTTCGTCTTCTACGGCTCTCATGGTCACGTCCTCATCGCCAAAACAGGAGCACCGGCCAAAGCGATCGAATCACACTCGTGGCAACAGACGCATCAATGGTAATCGCTTTCGAGAACGACACAACTACTAGGCAAGACCTACGTATCCAGGATGGGGCTCCAACAACTACTGGCCCAGCCCATATCCACAATGGCAACCTCAATTTGGGCCATGGAATTCCTACCCTTATCGAGGCCCATCTCGAGGGATCTTGGGCTCTCAACCATCTGCTCATGTTGCCGACAGTGAATGTCGCTGAGCATTTCTATGATCCATCGGCAGGTAACTGGTTCATGGATATTGGTGCCACCTCTCATCTTGCCTCATCTCCAGGTATGCTCCATTCTGTTCTTAATCATGATACCACGCAATCGATCATTGTCGAAAACGGTTCAAAAATCCCACCTACATTGTCGGGCAATTCCTTTCTCCAATCAGGTTCTCATCCTCTTCATCTCAATAATATCCTTATCACTCTTCAAATTGTCAAAAATCTAATATCAGTTCGTCGTTTTACAACTGATAATTGGTGCTCTATCGAATTTGACCCGTTTGGTTTCTCTATGAAGGATCTTCACTACCAGAAAACTTTTCTCCGCAGTAATAGCGTTGGGGATCTCTATTTGGTTCCCCCTCCACCACCACAAATCATCTCCGTTTTCTTCTCATTTTGCTTTCGTGACTTGTTCCTCCAGCCTTTGGCACAAGAGACTCGACCACATCAATAATGACTCTCTTCGTTTTGTTATTTCGTCAAATTCTTTACCATGTAATAAAGACAGCCTGCCTATGGTTTGTTCGGCCTGTCAATTGGGAAAACAAATAAAATTACCCTTCTTTCCTTCAAACACACAAGTTTCACAACCTTTTGACTTAATTCACTATGATGTTTGGACATCCCCATTAGCGAACATCAATGGAATTCGATATTATGTCTTATTCCTAGATCACTTTACACATTATTTGTGGGTGTATCCTCTTCGCTGAAAGAGTGAAGTCTTCTCCAAGTTTCTTCACTTTCATGCTCTTGTCCAAACTCAATATAATTGCCATGTGAAATCTTTCCAATGTGACAATGGAGAAGAGTACAACAACACTGAGTTTCAAAAGTTCTTTGATTCTAATAGTATTAAGGTTCGATTTTCATGCCCTCATACTTCTCAACAAAATGGGAAATCTGAGCGGATGATTCATACCATCAATAATGTGATTCGAGCACTGCTTTTTCAAACGATGCTCTCATCTACCTATTGGGTTGAAGCTCTCCATCTTGTTGTGCATCTTCTCAACATTCTCCCCTCCACCTCTGTCCAAAATCATGTTTCACACTATCTCCTCTTTCACCAGAAGCCTACCTATGACCATCTCAAAGTATTTGGATGCCTTTGTTTTCCAAATCTCAACCATTCAAACCTTCATAAACTCTCTCCTCGAACAACCTCCTGCCTCTTTCTTGGATATCCCTCAAATCATCGTGGATATCGATGTCTTGATCATAAAATCAATAATATCATTATATCTCGCCATGTTGTATTTGATGAGACGATATTTTCGGCTGCTCAAACAGTCAATGATACACTTTTCTACTTATGAATGTTTTACTCAACCCAATGACGTATCATCTCTGCTCCAGCAAATCCTCCAATCACCGTTACCACAGCCTCCTCCTAACCCACCAAACAACTCATCTCCACCACCACTTCTTCCTACAACTTCTCTGCCTGCTCTAAGTCCACGTGTACCACTCGGAGCCAGAGAGGCATATATAAGCCGCGATCTCTCATGTCGCTTCTTGCTACATCTGTTTCTCCTCTTCCAAAAAGCCACAAATCTGTCCTAAAAGATCCGAATTGGAACCTGGCAATGACTAATGAACATGGTGCTATGATTAAGAATAAGACTTGGAAACTTGTACCTCGACCTCTAAGAACTAATATTGTCAGGTCCATGTGGTTATTTAAACACAAGCAACACGCAGATAGATCTCTAGCACGTTATAAAGCACGTCTAGTGGCAAATGGAAAATCTCAGGAAACCTGTGTTGACTATGATGAAACATTCAGTCATGTCGTCAAATCCACGACGATACGTTCTGTTCTTCACACAAGTCTTGCTCGTGATTGGCCAATTCATCAGCTTGATGTCCAAAATGTCTTTCTCCATGGCGAACTCCACAAAACCGTCTACATGTTCCAACCCCCGGGGTTTGTTGATCCAAATCAAGTGTGTCAGCTGCAAAAGGCGATCTATGGCTTTAAACAAGCTCCACGGGCCTAAAATTCTATATTTACTCGGTTCCTATCAACAATTGGTTTTGTTGCAAGTAAGAGTGATGCATCTCTTTTTGTTTACAGGAACGGGACTGATCAAACGTATCTCCTCTTTTATGGTGATGACATTATCCTTACAGCTTCCACGACTCGACTCTTGCAACAAATTATCAGTCAATTAAAAAGAGAGTTTCTAATGACCGATATGGAGCAACTTCATTATTTTTTCGGTGTCAAGGCTGAATTCAAGGCTGGTCGTATTTTCTTGAGTCAAACAGCTTATGCCCTTGTCATCATCAAACGCGCTAGTATGAGAGAGTGTAAGCCATGCTCCACACCGGTTGATTTGAAAGCCAAGTTATCAGCTGATTCCGGCAAACCGATTGCTTATCCAACGGAATATCGCGCTCTTGCCGGTGCACTCCAGTATCTCACATTCACGCGTCCTAACATTGTCTATAATGTAAATCAGGTGTGTTTGTTCATGCATAACCCTCGAGAAGACCATCTCACAGCCCTCAAACGAATTATCCGATCCATACAAGGAACCTCAACGCATGGACTTCAGATTCAAAAGAGTCCCTTGAACGAGCTCACTGCCTATAGTGATGCGGATTGGACAGGCTGCCCCGACACGCGTCAACGTCTGGCTACTGTCTATACCTTGGTCCCAATCTAATCTCTTGGTCCTCCAAACAACAACCTACAGTGTCTCGGTCGAGTGCAGAAGCAGAATACAAAGGTGTCGTAAATGCTGTAGCAGAGGTGTGCTGGCTGCGCAATCTTCTTCTAGAGCTCCATTGTCCCATAACCAAAGCCTTTATCATCTATTGCGACAACATCAGTGCTGTTTACTTGTCCAGCAATCTGGTAAAACATCAACGAACCAAGCATATCGAAATCCCCATTCACTTTGTCCGGATGGGACAAGTCAAGATCATTCATGTTCCCTCCTCTCTTCAGTTTGCTGATATCTTCACCAAGGGCTTGCCGTTGTCTCTCTTCTCCGACTTTAGGGATAGTTTAACCGTCCGGAAAACCGACGCTTTAACTGCGGGAGAGTGATATATATTTAGGAATATATTGTAATTAATGTAATTGATTTGATTAGATAGCAACCTTGTGTATCAAGGGTAAATCTCCAAATTCATGCACTATGGCTCTGTATATATTTGGGGAAATGAATAGAAGGGAGGACAGGAAATTCTCCTGATTTCATGGACTCCTCGTTATTTCTTTTCATTTCAGAATTCGAAAGAAGCTGTAATCACATAACAAAGTCCTCTTTCAGGAAGGACATCGTGGAGCTTTTGCTTTGTCTGATTTTGGACCAAGATTATATAATATATCAGTGACATGACAAGGTCCAAACGAGGAAGAAAACAAAAAATTTAAAAGGGAAAAAATGGACGGAAGGAGATAAAATCAGAATAATTCCTCTCACTGATTCTTTCCTCCTACCTTCACTCTCTTCCAATCCGTCATCGACTTTTATCACCCAACTTTTGATCTGTAAGTTCCGATCCCAAATTCCCAATGTTCCGATCAACTATTGATCTTTACCTTTTTTTTGCAATTGAAACAAATTGTTGATTCGATCTCAAAACAAAATCCAGATATGTCGAAGATTGGGCAGAGAGGGATTCACTATTTTCAGAGACTCAATTCTGCAAGCGTTCCTTCTTCTTTGATCGAGAAAGGCCAAAATCGTGTCATTGATGCTTCCTTAACTCTCATTCGTGAAAGAGCAAAACTCAAAGTAATACAATCCTGCTTGTTTTTTTATTTATCATCATTTTTTTCATGTTTCTTTCTGTCTGTTATACTATGAAAGAAAAAATTGAAACTTGATGAATTGTTTTAGGGAGAGCTTGTGCGTCTCTTAGGAGGAGCCAAAGCTTCAACATCTCTTCTTGGTGTACCTCTTGGTCACAACTCTTCTTTCCTTCAAGGCCCAGCTTTTGCTCCTCCTCGTATTAGAGAGGCTATTTGGTGTGGTAGCACAAACTCATCCACTGAAGAAGGTAGCACCAGTTTATTTCGATGGTCTTATTTATTTAAGATTAGTGTAGATTCTGAATGTGGAAGCTTTTGCTTATGGAGTTGTTTCTCGCATTTGAAACCAAGAGGTGTCTTTTGAGATCACCCAACTTGTGCAATTCATGATTTGTTGTATAAATCTTCCTTTTTTT
The DNA here is from genome assembly GCA_964056655.1 of Arabis hirsuta. Taxonomy (NCBI): domain Eukaryota; kingdom Viridiplantae; phylum Streptophyta; class Magnoliopsida; order Brassicales; family Brassicaceae; genus Arabis; species Arabis hirsuta. The sequence continues at coordinate 12,061,381 of OZ053309.1, read as the reverse complement.
TATATACCAGTTACGTGTGGTGTAGTTGTTTCTCCTTGATATTGATTTTGTGGACTAAATTGCAGGGAAGGAGCTAAAGGATCCACGGGTTCTAACTGATGTTGGGGATGTTCCGGTACAAGAGATTAGAGATTGTGGGGTTGATGATGATAGACTGATGAATGTAATAAGTGAATCTGTGAAGCTGGTGATGGAAGAGGTAAGCTATATGCCACCTTTCATATTCAGTTAATAGGTTCCTTTTGACATCTTAATGTTTGAGATCAACATATTTTTTTTAATCGTGTACATGGAACGAATTAGAAGTTAGTCTTTCATTACAGTTACTGGATCATCCTGATGGTGCTTATAGCAACAAAAGTTTTCTGTTTTGGCACCATTTGATTGACATACTGGTTTTAAATTCAATGAAGCTCAAAGTCCAATTAAATGAGATTTTGTTTTTCCTTTGTTAGGAACCGTTGCGCCCACTAGTCTTAGGTGGAGACCATTCAATATCTTATCCTGTTGTGAGAGCGGTGTCTGAGAAGCTTGGAGGACCTGTCGACATTCTTCATTTTGATGCACATCCAGATATATATAACTGTTTCGAAGGAAACAAGTACTCTCATGCATCTTCCTTTGCTCGTATCATGGAAGGTGGATATGCCCGGCGACTTTTACAGGTTAGTCCAATTTCTGTGCTGTATATACATCACAATCTCTGGGAAATATAATCTTAAGGAGAACCCAAACTTTATATAGGTTGGGATCAGATCGATAAACCAGGAAGGACGGGAACAGGGCAAGAGATTTGGAGTAGAACAGTATGAGATGCGAACCTTCTCAAGAGATCGCCAAATTTTGGAAAATCTGGTATCAATATCTCCCTTAATTTAGACAAGGCAAAAAGTATTAGAGGGGGTGGGCATTCTGTTTTAAAAATTGTGGTTCGGTTCTGAAGTAAAATTCGGTACAGCTTCAGTTTGGGGAATTTGGTTTGGGCTTTATATACATTCCTTATTAGAGGTTTTTTGCATTGCGTATATTCTAAGCCAAATATTGAATGGGTTTGTACAGAAACTAGGGGAAGGAGTGAAGGGTGTGTACATCTCTATCGACGTTGACTGTCTTGATCCGGCATTTGCACCTGGAGTGTCACACATTGAACCAGGAGGTCTCTCTTTCCGAGATGTCCTTAACATTTTAAACAACCTTCAGGGAGACGTGGTCGGGGCTGATGTTGTCGAGTTCAACCCGCAACGTGATACTGTTGACGGCATGACAGCAATGGTCGCGGCTAAGCTTGTTAGAGAACTAGCTGCAAAAATCTCGAAATGAAGTCGGAATGGTATTTTGGTGTTTCTGGTTTTGTTATGTTAATGTGTTTCATTGTGCAAGCTTGTAACATTCTTTTTAGGTTCTTGAAAAACATGTAATAAGTCTGGCCTTATAGACGAAGCATCGAAAAAACTTAACATGAAGCATCGAAAAACCTTAACATGAATTCGGCTCTTTGGCCCTAATATCTATATTCATAATCCTCTAGGTCCACAAGTCAGCTTCATCCAAATCAAGTTACAGCAAAGAGCAAGCGAGATCGATGATCTTAACCATGGCTCGTTCGATCTGGGATACTTTTCGATAACAGATAATACTAGCCACTACTCATAAATCCCTTAGGGCTCACCCCTCACGGATGCAGTGTACAAACGCTTAGATCCTCACTTGCAGATCTTTGAGGTTGTTATTCGATTCTATATATGTGCGAAAGCTAGTCGTTCTTGCACAAACACCTAAAACTACTATAAGGTTTTCTTGTTATTAATTTAACCTGTGAAGTGGCTACGTATTTATACAAGTTGGTAGTATTAAAGTAAATGAATGACATTTTTCTATTACCGTACGATTTGAAAGTTACATCTAAACTTGTTACTTCATGAACAAAAAGAACAACTCTTTATGCACTCATACGCAACACTACCAACATATTTTTTGTGTGTTAACTTTTGGCTAATTCGAAGTTATATTTTGGATTTTCAGGATTCTACTGGTTTTTATGTTTCATGATCTTAGCGTTAAATTCAGACCGGATTGATGTCCGTGTCCGTCCCACGTATTTCGGTTTGATCGGTCAATCTGGTCGGCGTACGAAAACATTGATTTGCGAGATGAAAAAAATTGAGGCTTTAACTTTTGTGTGAAGGAAATCCAGAGATGTAAATACTTGATAAGGGCTACAAAATTTAAAAGTGTCACCAACCAACCGTGACACTAAACAGTCTGACATAGTGACATGCCTTTGTTTTAAACTCAAGTGGTACTTTTATTGATTTTATACGCTTCATTGTATATACGCATACATATGAATGAACTATTTGTAAACATTAAAATTATTTGGGCGCTTGACTTAACGATTTGTGTTTCAATCGAGTTGGAGAAAACAATCGAGACAATACCAGTTAAATCATTTCGAAAAGACATTTACATTGGGAAAACTTACATAAAAAGGTTATATTGCATCAGTTGTAAAGTGTGAAAAAATCAGCCATGCTAGTTTAGAATTATTTTATTACTAAATGACATTAAAATGCTAAAATTATTGATGTCGTAGAGGCTTGTAAGTCCATATCCCTGAATTACATTGTAAGCATTGATGTCTTTGGAGATCATGGTGGCATTAACTGGATTACTTTGGAGAAGTTTTTCCATGGATTCAGCTAAATTTAGTTACTTGATTTTTTTTTTGGTCATTTTTTATTATGTACAAGTAAGACGATCTTTTGACTTATCTTTCTAGAACTCGTCCTATTGATTTCTCATTTTTAAGCACCTATGTATGTGAACGCAAGACCCGGTTCTAGTGAGGGTACAATAAAATAACGAATTTGAGTTTAAGCTTTCATTGATAGCTTTGGAAATGATGAGAGTGCTATACTAAAATAATTGATACAAAACAAATGAAAGAACTGTGTTGTGTAAATATTTGTGTACAAAGATGTTGATTATAAAAGACGTCCCTTCTCGTTGTCTTTAATACTTGTTTTGGGCATTAATAATAATTTTTATTTAAGATAACTAATGCGTATGATTCTCTTTAATCGATCTTTTCGATATAAGAAGCTTGTTTTTCACTTTGCTAGATGCGCAACTCGTCTTTTGGTATTAGTTCCTCATTAAATCTCCGATTGTTAGTTTAAATTATGGCCAGTAACGAGGTAATAACCCCATTTAACGACATTTATCACCTCTTATACGAATTGTTCATTTACTTCCTCGAAAGATCCTTACTCATCATGGACCTTTCTTACAATTTCTTTAGGCTTTTATGCATCGTATCTCGCAGATGGGATCCACTAGGGGTGGGCAAAAAAATCCATAACCGAAAAATCGAACCAAATCAAACCGACAAAAGGGGTATGGATTCGGTTTCAATATTCAGATTATACCTATTGGTCCTCAACATTTATAGTCCATAAGTTTCAATTCGGTTTTGGTTTAAACCAAAAAACCGACAAAACCGAACAAAGACCGAAGTTAACTAAACCCTAAACTAATCTATAACCTACCCAGCCGACTCGTGATCTTCTCAAACCCGAACCCGACAATCCGCCACTTAAACTTTATCTTTCAAAACTTAAAGCTGGCTAATCTAATTTTGATATCCCTAATCCTCTCCAATTATGCTCAATCATCACTCCGACATCACTCCCCCATTCATTTTGTGTTCATTATGGATTTTAAACTCAAAACTCTTTGAATTTGATGTTCTTGTGTTTTATTTTTAATTGTTCACTTGATTTGTATAGGTTTCAATTCGGTTAGTCGATTCGGTCTATTATGGACCTCTAAAATATGACACCAAACCGAACCAAAACCGGAGTCAACCGAACCGAAACCGACCCATAACTAATTCAGTTTTATATAGACTCATTTTAGCTACAACCGAAAAACCTAACCGAAACCGAACCGCATAACCGAATGCCCACCCATCCACCATTAACAACTCTTACTGATTATTAGAAATGCCTTAAGATTATAAAATACATTAAAATGTTTTCTCGCTTTGCAGTGTACAAGGCATTGAAGTGTGGCTTCCTTCTTCTTCTTCTTCTTCTCCAATTCAACTTCACTTTCAACTGTATTTCTATATGACTCTTTGACATTAAATGGAACCTTCACCGCCTCCATTTAAGTGACACCCGAAAACTGGTACAGTGTAATGCAATCCCTCATTTAATGACTTTACTATGAAAAACGTTTTATTGTTGCACCTGTCTATCTACTTCTGTATATCTATGCTTGTAATTTCAGATTTAGTTTTCTTATCATCTCTTGTCTGATTCTAGCTGTTGTTTTCACTAGATCGCCTCGTCTAGTGTCCTTGTGTTTTATATTAATGTATAACAACAATATTATGTTTTTCATGTACTAATATTTCATATAGATAATTTATATGGTGCTGCAAAAAACATTTGATATATTGGTACGTAAGGTAATTAAATGTAACTAAGAAACTTACGCAACTCTAATTTTTTTATATGGTAATTATATCAACCTCTTATCAATAGTAGTTATCAATTCTTTTGCCTGAGTGCGGCCAAATTAATTACAAACTGTCCAAGACAACAGAAGACTATTAAATAGAGGTAATAAATTGAAATTGAATTAACTTTTTATTTTATTATTTTGGGAAGAAAAGTAGGAATAGAGCGTTGGATATATTTATATACATCTGAATGTTTTAAATAAGCTCTCTGGTTGCAGTAATTGAAGAGGGCGAAGTTTTGAATGCACGTCATGCATGGGTAGTGTAGGCCCATAAATTTTTTCTCCTTATTTTTTTTAATAATTAAATTCAAAATATTCAACTGCCTATATAAAATGCCCTCGAACCATTTTGGCCTACACAAATATAACCATATCGTACGTACAAATATAACTACGTGATGTTAGAATTTCCAGACAAAGGGGATATAAATTGGTTGCTGAAGAAGCGAGAGCTAGCTGTGTCTTATTGCATGGAATCTCAGGAACCTTTTAGAAAAAGAAAGCGTCAAGAATTATTAGCAAATGATGATCAGCTCGTCGAATCCGAACCATACAACCTAGCTACAGCTTCTTCCTTTGATCAGAAGGTAAAGATCTATATAATTGATGTTATATGATTATTTGTTGATGTTATAACTTTTCTTTTTCTTTAAGTAAAAGTTGATGTTATAACTTGATAGAAGATTTTTTCTCAAAAAAAAAAAAAAAAACTTGATAGAAGATTTAATGTCAAAAAGGTCTTTAAGTAAAGATTCTGTCCAAATTCTTTTTCAGACATATATTTGATGTTATAAGAAGATTTTCTGAAAGAGTTAGGAGTCCCCGTTTGTACAAATGATCAAAAATATATGTACAAAAAATATTACGTCCATGAACATATATATTTTCGAATTATATTTTTTATTATTAGGTCGTTGTATTCAAGAACGTGTTCGGGTTCTTTTGTTGCAGAGAAGAAGATTAAGATTAGGTTCAACATGTAGTAATAATAATAATAATATCGAAGAAGGATGTAATCGCCACCGCATGAGACTTGATCTTGAACTCAACTTGTCACCGTATCTCATCGATCTGAATCATGAGCATGATCATGATCTGAGTAATCACAGTAAAAATTGTGAGGAAGACGAAAGGAAGAAGAAGATGATGGAGAAGAGTTCGGTATTAGGGCTAGAGAAACGGGAAAACATGGCATGGGTTGCTTTTGACCTCGATGAGGACGGACACGGCGGTAGAAGTGGCGATGGCGGCGGAAGCGAGGCTGAAATGGTGGCGACAGTGTGCATGAAGTGTCATATGCTGGTGATGTTGTGCAAAGCTTCACCGGCGTGCCCTAATTGCAAGTTTATGCATTCACCTGAAGACACTTCTCTATCTCTTCTCTTTAATCCTAAACCTACTTTGCTAGCTTAGTTATTGTTTTAGTTTCTAATCAGTAATCAGTAATCACTAATCCATGCTTAATTAGTGTTTAATGTATTTCATCGAACAAATATTTTATTTGTTGAGATGGTTGAACCTTTGATTAATTATGTAGTCCGGCTTCTTCTTTTTTTTCTATTGGGTTTAAAACCGTGTTTAGGGAGTTGGTATTAGGGTGCCCAGACCAAAAAAGTGGTTCGCTTTACTAAAAATAATACTCTATCATTTTAATTGATTTTCTAGAAAAAAATTTTGTATCAAATTAGATGATTTTTTCAGTTTTCAATACAAAATTAAATGTGATTTTATTTGATATAAATTTTTATATTATACATATTTATTTACTATTAGTTGAATTGTATTTAATTAAATAATAAATAATATTTTAAAAATTTAATGATTTCATAATTTGTGTGTCAAATCCTTAAAAATTAACTATTGTGATATAAAAAGAGTATTAGTAAAATACTAACTCTTTTAAATTGGAAAATTTGGTCTTTGTCAATGTTGTACAAATGTCTTTTCCTGATGTCTTTTCCTGATTTTGGAGACATTTTATGAGAAAACAAATAATACACTATGAAAACTTCTAACAGAAAAATGTTTTAATCCTTAATAAAATAGAGGAGAACCTCAAAACATTTTTTTAAGAAGAAGCTTATGTCCCAAAAAAAAGGGAAAATTTTAGCAAAAATTTAAAAAATAGGCTACATCTTTTAAAATTAAAAAGTAATCTTTTTCTTTATAATATGTGAAATGTTCATTCTAAAATTAGCTACAAAAAGTTTAATAATTTTTTAAGATAAGATTAGTTAAATTAAACACAAAATAAAATAAAAAAACTGAATTAGAAGATTTGGAATCTCCGTGGCCGGTATTGGCTTATTCTTGGTTTGCTTCAACTTCGAGTCAATCCAGCAAGTATTCAGTAAAACGCATGTAACTTTTAAACCACATCTTTAAATAATTTTAAATCACTTGTATTAGAAAGCTAATTCAAAAATCTATCTCGTCACCAATTTTCATCTAGTTCTAAACTGTCTAAGACCTCCACCGGATGGTAAACTTATGGTGCTTCTATACTGTTTATCTTGTAAATGTGTTTTTTTTTAGTTTTATCGCTTGAATGATGCTTTTCGCCTTTGGAGATGATTATAATTTATACATAATTTTTCCGTTTTGAATCTTTTTTGATAAATTTACCTATAAAGATCCAAAATACTAGAAAAAAGAAAGATATGGTCTATTTTTTTAATTATAAAAGATCTGGCCTATTTTTTTAATTTTAATTTTTTTGGGGATTATTTTTATAATTTGACCTGGTTACAAAAAATGACCTTTAACTTGATTTGAAATATAAGTGTAACCCACATATCTCATGTTTGAGAAAAATAACTCAAATGGATAGTGAAATTACAACTACATCATTTATAACCAAACAATAAAACAGAGGCATAATGACTATTTTAACCTAGAAAAGTCTACTGAGTAATGTAGAAGTCTAGACTTCTGTTAGGAAATCAACTCGTAGACTCCATGAGAAGTCTATTGGAGGGGGTTTAGTAGACTACCAAAGCAGTCTGCTATATAATTATATTTTAAATTTAAATTTATAAATTAACAAAAAATATTTTGATAAAAAATTTTGATTGATGACCTTACTATAAACAATTGTGAAGTATGAAAAATAAAATTTCACAAAATTAAACATATTTAAACCTACTTAGACAAATTAGGTTATGAAGAATACTTTTGTGGTTTAGTAGACTACTATAGCAGTCTACTATATAATTATATTTTAAATTTAAATTTATAAATTAACAAAAAAAATTTTGATAAATTTTTTTATTGATGACCCTATTATAAACAATTGTGAGGTGTGAAAAATAAAATTTCACAAAATTAAACATATTTAGACAAATTAGGTTATGAATGAAATACATACTATACTAAACAAAGAGTTACCAAATAAGGTACAACATAGGTTGCAAACATATTTTTACACTTAGGGTTAAAATTAGGGTTTATCATTTTTATATTTAAAATGTCAAATTTGCATAAAAGTGTTAACTTGTGAATATATTATACGTTTTGAATGTTTGGAATAAGTTTTGGTATAGAATTTCGAATAATCATTGAAAATAATCGATTTATGTGAAGTGGACTTCATTTATAGGATGTGTATTTGTTTGCATCATCGAATCCCAATAGATTTGTGAGATGATGTGTATTTATTTGCATCTCTTAGTATGTTTAATAATCAAAAGTTTTTCAAATCGAAGGTTTTCACTATGTTTCTATGCTTTTATTTTCTTATATGATGTTTGGTTTTGGATACAGTAGACTTCTCTAGTAGACTTCTCTTGTAGACTTCTCCAGTGGATTTCTCCTGTAGACTTTTCAGTAGACTTCTCCAGTAGACTTCTCTAGTTGATTTCTCCAGTAGACTTCTCCAGTAGACTTCTCCAATAGACTTCTCTTGTAAACTTCTCCAGTGGATTTCTCCAGTAGACTTTTCAGTAGACTTCTCCATTAGACTTCTCTTGTTGATTTTTCCAGTAGACTTCTCAGTTCAAATAGAAGTTTATTAAACGAATTAAAACTGCATTTAGAATACTGCATTTAGAAGTCTACTAAACATATGGAGGCAAATTTAAATTTTTTAAAAATTTGAATTTTTTAAAAACATTTTAAAAATTTGAATTTTTTAAATACATTTTAAAATTTTAAACTATTTTTAACCAAACAACCTCAAAGATTTAGTTTAGACGACCAAAAAAATTACAACCCTCTCTGCCTCTCTCTCCACCAAACCCTCGCGGCTCCGAGAGCAAGATTTGGTTTTCGTTCTTCGATTCAATCTTCTTCTTCAATAGTTTTCGATCGTAATCCTTCTAGTTTTCAGTTTCATTGATAGCCCATTTAATTTCCGACATAGCCTTACTCGCCGACAAGAAAAAACCATGGGAGGAGTAAGCTTCTTCTCTTCTCAGATTTTGAATCTCGAAATCCAGTATCTATTTCACCTGGATTCGATTTCTTTGTTTAAGGTTTCGATTGGGTTCGAATTTTTATACTAATTTACTTCTAAAGCTCTGATTTTTTTGTCGAATTGATTGTCATTTAGTTATCAGATTCTCAATATAATTTTTCATTCAATCCCTTCCTTTTAGATCATTTTCCCTTTTTTAATCTTCACTGTGTAAACTGCAGATAGTTCGTGGTACTTTGGCTCTCTTTCTTTGCCGAGGGGGCTGATGTAGAGGCTGCAGGAGCTGATGTTGTTGGTGGTATTAAGCTTATTGAATAAATCTAGAGTAATAAATGACAATAGAAGGATGCTTCATGTGTTCGTGGGCTTGAGTTTTCCTCTTCTTCCTCTCCGATTAACCAACAGGTTTTTATAACTTATTTGTCTGGTTCAGTTTTTTGTTTTTTTTTCCCCTAACTTATGTGTTTCCGCAACTTTCAATATCTGAGATCAAAGCAGAAATGGAGAAGTCGCTTCAATGGCTTGTCCCGTTTGCCGCAAACACCACCAAGTAAGCTTTCCTTCACCATCAGTCTTGGTTCAACATTTTTCTTCTTGTTCGTTTTTGTCATTTTCGATTTCCACAGAGCACATCAAGGATTTGGATGGGTAGGTGAATGGGCAAATTCGAGGTAAGTATCTCTCTCTCTCTCTCTCTCTCTCTCTCTCTCTCTCTCTCTCTCTCTCTCTCTCTCTCTCTCTCTCTCTCTCTCTCTCTCTTTCTCTCTCTCTCTCTCTCTCACACACACAACTGTTTTTTATATTTATTTAGAATATTGAATCTGATCGACGAAAGGGAAATGTGGGAAACAGGATAGAGTTTGGGAAAGGAAAAGGTGAAAGCAATGGGAATCAAACATGAGTTCAGACGCTTCATCATGTGGATAAACCAAAAGTTGATTCATATGTACTAGAACTTGTCGTATGGCTTCTTAAAACCAACTCTCTCTAGAAGACAGATTGTTGTTGGACAGAGTCCAAAGCATAAGATTTGGTCCTAATCTAAGTAAGAGTCAAGAGTTTGTGGAGAAGAAAGATGTGGTGGTGCGTCAAGAACACACGGCGAGGATGCTTTTACAGGTTATAGCTCCCAAATGCGATTTCAAGGTCTTCTATTGCTCAGAAACCAACTAAAACATCTTTGTAAAGTCATAAATTCATAATCTTTCAATTCGTAATAGTTTGAAAGTGATAAACCCAGAAGGGTAATCACTGATTATTAATCAGTTATCACACTTGTCTTTGTTATTTGTATTGGTGATAGTAATCGAATACTATACTATTTTATCCATTCACCATTGTTCTGTTTTGTTTCTTCTTGGTCTTTTTGGATTTTTATCTATTCAATAACATCACTATCTCATACAAAATACAATGTTTGTTGTCTAATAAAAGATAGGATACAGTAGTGGTTTTCGCCAGTAGAAGTTATCAAAAAGTTGATGCCTTTTTGACATTTGATTTGATGAGATATGAAATTCCATTGATGAATAAGGAAAAGGAGTGCGTTTGCAAACATATGAGAGGCAGAAGTTTAAGTTCAAAGTTGAATAATTTTCTTACAGAAAGTAGTCACTAAAGAGACTTTCGTTTTGAAACCACATTAAATACTACTCAAACAAGAAAATTGATTTATATAATAAATATTGCACCTAAATATGTCAAATTCACGTAGAAGGAAATACATTAGATAACACACATGTGGGAGCAAAAAAATCTAAAAAAGTCATTATAAATAAGTTTTAAATGCATTTATAAAAAAAATAAAATCTGTAGACTTCTCTATGAAGTCCACTAGTAGACTTCATCTACTAGTAGACTTCATAGAGAAAACTACCAACAATAGCTAAGTACTACTAAAACAAGAAAATTGATTTATACAATAAATATTGTACCTAAATATGTCAAATTCACACACAAGGAAACACATTAGATAACAAACATGTGGGAGAAAGAAAATCTAAAAAATTCATTATAAATAAGTTTTAAATGCATTTATAAAAAATTAAATTTGTAGACTTCTCTATGAAATCTACTGGTAGACTTCATAGAGAAGTCTACTAACAATAGCTAAGTACTACTAAAACAAGAAAATTGATTTATACATATTGTACCTAAATATTTCAAATTCACACACAAGGAAACACATTAGATAACAAACATGTGGGAGAAAGAAAATCTAAGAAATTCATTATAGATAAGTTTTAAATGCATTTATAAAAAAATAAAATCTGTAGACTTCATAGAGAAGTCTACATAATGGGTTATTTTGCAATTAAGACAAACGCTAGTAGACTTCACTAGTAGTCTATTAGGTTATTTTTGTATTTGACCAGAATTTGATTTTTTTCAGTAGACTTCTCTATGAATTCTACTAAATAAAAAGGTTATTTTTGCAATTGACCAAAGTTTGACTTTTCAGTAGACTTCTCTTGCAGTCTACTGGTAGAGAAGTCTACTAGTAGACTGCAAGAGAAGTCTACTCAAAAGGTCAGGTTACATTTGCAATTGACCTAATTGTTGACTTTTCGAGTAGACTTCTCTAGAAGTCTACTCTGAAAAAGGTTAGTTTTGTGTTTGACCAAACATTTATGAGTAGATTTCTTTTGCAGTCTACTACTGATTTAAGAAGTCTACTGATTTATTTAAGAAGTCTACTGGTTTATTTAGAAAGTAGTAGACTGCATAAGAAGTCTACTGATAAATGTTTTTCTTGGTCAATGTTTGAGATTTTGGTCAAACGCAAAACTAACATGTCCGTACATAATAGACTTCTGATGCAGTCTACTAAAAAAGTCAACAATCTGGTCAATGCCAGAAATAACCTTGCAGTAGACTCTATTTGCAGTCTACTGGAGAAGTCTACTCTATAAAGTCAAAGTTTTGGTCAAATGCAAAACTAACCTATTTTCAAGTAAACTTCATGTGCAGTCTACTAGTATTTTTTTTGTTATCAAAGGAAAACAAGTAGACTTCATGAGCAGTCTACTTTGAATATTTTTAAAAATAGTCAATTGCAAATCTAATCTTTCATTGACTAGTAGACTTCTGGTGCAGTCTACCAGATTGAAAAACATAATTTTAGCTCTGTTTCCGCCGTAGAGCTCGGTTTTCAGTTCCGTCAAGCACCTAAAACTTCTAATATGACTCTTAACAAAGAAGCCCAACCATCGTTTATGCAAGAACCATTGAAAATCGATAGATTATGAGAGAAAAAATTTTGAAAACCAAATTTAGAGAGTTTTGGATGAAATTGGAGAGGAAATGGGTGAGGAAGAAGTTATGAACTCACCAATGAAGCTCTAATCCACGAAAAATCAGTTGGGGAAGCATTTAGAGCTTGGTTTTGGTTGTTCATGGTGGTTAGAAATATTGATGATAATGACATTTTTATAAATAAATTGATATATTTGGGTGTTTATTTGATAGTTTTGAATATCTGATTTTAAAAAGAAAAAAAATAATTCAAATATAATGGCAGTTTTGTAAATAAATTAAATCTTATGGTTGGTTTGATAAAATTTTAAGGAAAGAGAAAAAAGAGGTTACATTTGCAATTGATCTCAAATTTGAAGTTATTTCAATAATTATCCCTTATAATTTTCCGGAAAAAAAAAATATAGGTAGGTTATTAAAAAAAATATTACTGTATATAATGCTTTTGCCTAAGAACTGATCAATTAATAGACCCCCAAATTTTATAATGTGAGAGGGGTCTGAGGCCAGTGCTGATAAGCACGGCCCATTTGTAATGTTGAGAAAGAAAGAAAATTGTAAGGCAATTTATACTAGCAACTAGATCTTCACAGAGGAGTGTGGTTAAGAACAAAAATCACAAAAGATGAATTAAAAAAGAGCAAATAGTGGTACTTGTTGACGAGGATAAATTAATCATGAAATTTTAGTTGAAATCTTCGTTAAATCTAAATATTTTTGAATTATATAGAGAAAAGAATGTTAGAATACTGTATTTGCGTTATTACGTAAATTTTTCTTTGAAGTAATTATCTGGTTGTAGATGTGAGATCCAATATAAATGAAATGGGTCAGAAAGATTAGAAATTAAGGCTTTTTCTAATAATTTAAAAATTAAAATGATAGAGTGAAGATAAATTGGACTAGTAAATGAGAAACTGTATGGATTATTGATGAATTTAATGAATAATTTTGAACAAAGTGTATTTAGTCACACAAAAAAATCCGAGATCTCCTTCTTGTAGATCCTCCGTCGCTTTTATAGTAGCACTCTAGGACTTCATTTTGATCGGTTCACCTATCATTTTTATATTCTCTATCTTAGATTTTTATAAGCCGAATCTCCTAGTGAAATCCAACAACAACAATAAAAATAATACTTAAATAATTTCATAAGTATATGTATGTAGTTGGCAAACAAATGTATGTGAATACATGGTCATACATATGTATATATTCATTTACATATACACATACATAATTATGCAAATATGTACATATACCGATAAACGTATCTATATGAACATGAACATTATCAGACAAAGCTGGGTCCGGACCACACGGTGAATCGTTCAGACATAACACATGCCAAGTTTTAATCAAGGATTGCCCATGCTCATATGTAACCCAGAATATTGAGGATAGCCCATACTCATATATAACCCAAAATATTACGTTTGATAAAATTAAAAACAATTAGAAAATTAAAGAGTCTTCGTAGTTATGGATATTAGAGCACCTTATGGATATTGGTGATCAAAGTCTTTCGTTATACCCCTAAATAACCAAATGTTTTTTTTATTTACAAAATTGGTGAATAATATTTGCATAATCTCGTGATTTATACATCGCACCTGATTTTCAAAATAACATATATGTTGTTTGTGATTGTAATATATAGCATAGTATCAGGGGCGGAGGCACTTGTGTAGGAAGGGGGTCATGTGACCCCTACTAATTTCAGAAAAACTATTATACATTTTTAACATTAATAATAGATGACCCAAATCAAATTTAATGTTTGACCCCCTAATCCAAACACAATAGTAAAACAATCTAAACACATGAAATAAACAAACTCAACATACTAAATTTGGGTTCACGTTAAATTTTTAAACCCAAACTTAATATAATTTTCCATAGTTTACGTAGGTTTAATTAAAAAATGCACCTAATTTATATTTCAAAACAAACAAAATTATAATTTATCTGCTATATATGAATGTCTGAATCGCCAAAGAAAACAAAATCCTAATGTATTATTTAAAGAGGTATAAATGAAACAAAGTAAATTAAATAAAATTAAACAAGAGTGAATGTTTGCTACATTTTAAGATTTTCTTTTTATTGTTTATATGATACGTTTTTAGTATTTTTTTTTTGACCCCGGTGAAAAAGTATTTTGGCTCCGCCACTGCATAGTATTGTATCCGATAACATGTTTTTTTTTAAATTACTAGGTGAATTTAAGGTTTCATATAAAATTTAAAGGTTAGGAGACTTCAAACAGAGTCTGCTAAACCAAAATTATTAACCTAACTTGATATTTGTACCTCCTTATATAAACGAAGTTTACTGAAATAACCCTAATTTTGGTTTAAAAAAAAATCATGCACTCTCTTTCTTTCAAACGGCAGTCGATGCTTCTCCTCTACCGTCGTTAACCTCTCTCGCCTCTTCGTTCTTGTCGGTAAGTCGTCGTTCTTCTTCTTCTCTCTTTATCGTTTTTTATTATAACTCATCCTCATCTCTTAATTCGTCATCATTTGTTTCTCACTTTTTATGGTTTGTTGTAGATCTGACCCACCGTCGCCATTGTACTCATCTTTCCATTTTTCTAAACCAGTAAGCTTCAGATCCAACCCTTCGGAATCCTCATCTCTGTATTCACAAATGTTTTTTTATATGCTTTTGTCCTAAACCGTTTATTCACATCTCTCTCTTATTATTGAAGATCTGAGCCGCACCTCCATCACATGTAAATATTTTCATCTATCCCTTGATCCAGATCTGATTGGAGTGTATTCATAAAATGTTTACTATGGTTTGATATACAAACTTCCATAGTTGTCTAGACTATAGAGTGGCAGAGAAGTATGCATGTTAAAGCTATGCCTATCACTCAATTGTTTGGAATTGCATATAATATTTTTCTAAGAGTTATTGTTATATGGTAATCAGGAATAGGGCAATACAGCTACACGCGACCATCAAGTAGTTCTAGAATAAGTGTGAATTCTGAGCTGATTAAAGTTTTAGATTTTCTCACCGTTGTTATTGTGGTCTGGTGCCAATTATCCAAACATCTACTACATACCAAAATCCGGGTAAGAGACTCTTAAATGTCGTAACCATGAGGTAATGAGTTTTATGGTGATGTTTATTTGCTATTGGAGTTTGGATATTGAATATGCATTTATGTTGGCAAATATGTTTGTCTAGGATGGTGGCTACCATATATTCAAGTGGCGGGATAAGGCTATAATGGAAGAGTTTGAAGAGGTAAGGATGGTTGTGGAATAACAAGCTGATTTAGTTCGTTACCTCAAAATGGATAATTGTCAGGCTGTGTAGGATAGTATTGATAACCACAAATGGAGATGATTGGGCGTAACATTAGAAAAACGTAGACAAAAATATCTGAACTAAAAGAAATATTTTGCGAAAAGTGTTATGGAAGCGTCGAGGTGAAGATTGTGATAGTGGCATATCTAACCCTCATATGTGTGATCATACCTTTGTGTTTGATCAATGAAATCTTAGTTTATTGTTAAATTAAACAATACAAATTTAAAGACTTATAATCGATGATTTTTTAATTTTGTATTTATTAAAAGGGTTTAATTATATGTATTGCTCGTATTCAAGATGTGAAAAATTATTTTGGTAGTGATAAGAAAACATATTTTGTATTTACTAATATTGTGTATTCTTCTTTTATTTTTTTATTTTTTTTAAATCAGACTGCATATAAAGTTTGCAAATAAAATATGCATATAAAATCTGCAAATAAAGTATGCATATAAAATCTTCATACTGTAGACTTCATTTGGAGTTTGAAATTCACATTAAACCAAACCGAGTGATGTGAATTCGAATCAAAACATAACCAAAGAACATGTAAATTTTTTTTTTAATTATTTAACCAGAATACACCAATAAAACCATGGTAATTAAATCGTGTTTGAACCAATCAATTTAATATGAAGATAAAACAAACTTGAACCAACTACTTTAACTAACTCATAAACCAACTTGAACCAATTTATTTAATCAATCTAGGAAAGTTACCCTACATATAAACCCTAAAATTTGTGGTTTGGTAAAAAGAAATCCTAGCAACTGATTCTACGAATCTCCGGAGCAAACTTCACCCGAAGGATCCTTCTCACCGCAGTCGAGAGCAACCTAGTCTTCCATTGTAACCGTCACTGTCAGAGTACCCGTTGGTCGTCATCGTTATGGTTTCAAGAAGAAAGTTAATCTCACTTCTTCCCATGGTAAAAACTATCTTCCTCTCTTTGTTGCAAAAATCTCTCTTACTCTTTCCTCTCTTGATGCGAAAATCTCTCTCACTCGTTAATCCTCTCTTTGATATGAATATCTCTGTCTCTCTTAATCTTTCCTCATTGATTCGAAAATATAATTGTATATTTCTCACTCTATCTCTTCCAAATTTGGTTGTTGCTGTCGCCGCTTGCTACCCTTATATTTCAACTTCATCGATCTTCTGAGTTTGACTTTGTTTTTCTGGATTTCGTAGCCTATTTTCTCAGTTTAGAGATGTATTATCTTTCTACAGGATTCACTCGTAAACTTCAACTATAAACTTCTCACATAGACTTCATTGTTGGAGTTCATCATCAATTGACTTAGGTCACTGACTTCAGGTGAAAAATTCTATCGTAGACTGCAATTTCAAACTTCTAGTACAAACTTATATTGTTATCTTCTATTACAATATTTAATTACATACTGATTTGAATTTCTGATTGGTTGTGTTATTAGTCCTTTCTAATAATGACTACGCCATAATTACCATTTGAAGTTTTATACAAAAACTGATGAGCCCATGACGACTAAAAGCATAGCCTACTATAACAGTGATTCAAAGCTGTATGAAGCTCTAGCTGAAGCACTATAAAAAGATGAATGGGAAGAGCTTGTGAAGTCGAGGTTGGGTGTGTTTCTAAAGTTAAGACACACTGAATTTTGGTTGGACGTCGAGGCTGGTACATTATGTACTTACGTTTCAACTAGTTTGCAAGACGCCGTATGAGATATGGAGTCTCATCGAAGTATATCTAGTTCGGTTTTTTCGTTGTATAAATTTGAACATCTCACCGGTCTGAACTGTGAGGGTGTTGTAAATCTAGAAACACCGGATGTAGAGGTTACATATAAGATGAAAGAATTTTGGGAGCTTCCTGGAGTGGGTATTGTGATGGATTCAAGTATTGATGATTTAACTGCAGCATGTAGTTTATGTAAGTCATGTTCTCGAGAGGAGCGCATGAGGTTGGGAAATCTAGCCATCTATGTTGGTTGCATTGAAACACAAAGAGGTACAACACCCTCACATGCTAACATGGTAGGCAAGTGATGCATTTAGAAGTTTTTGAGGAATATCCGTGGGGAAGAGTGGCTTACAAGTGAAACGACCCGACCCAAAATTTCAAAAAATTTCCCTCCAGATTATTATCATCACAGATAATAATCCTCAATGGGTCAACAATCACGCAATGCGGAACAATAAAACATCAACGACATATTCCAATTTAACAAATCTCATACTTTATTAAATATCAACCCAGTTCAACCAATCAACCAATATGAGTAAACAATATCCAATGACTAACAACTTAACAATTCCATAGAAATACAATCCAAGTGAGACCCTAAATCATCTCTTCTTCCTCGCCACGATTCCACAATCACAATTTCTCTTTACCTGCAACACATGGCAAAAAGAGTTGCGTGAGTATTATCACAAATACTCAGCGACGCGGTCATCCCGTCTATAGGCTATTTAAATACGAGTATAAACAACCAACACAATACCAGGATGATCACAGAACAAGCATACACAACCAAGCAAACAAAACCAGTCCAGAATACACCGTGTCGATCGACAGGCCACACTGTATCGATCGACACAACCATTAGGTGTCGATGATCAGTGACCCGTGTCGATCAACAGGATCCACTGTGTCGATCGACACATCCACTAGGTGTCGAAGAACACAGGCCCGTGTCGATCGACACACCACCCTGGTGTCGATCGACACGACATCGCAGAACCCAGAATCGAGTCAATCCTCACACGACTCGAATCTGATGCGATCCGTCGAGTCTCCTGCACAAATCCACACACAAACACACGAAAACCACCAAGCAATCGTATTCCATTGATCCCCTATACTTATACGAGCCTACGGTCACGCACTCACCTGGATTGGGATTGAAAAAGGATGAAGAACGCGAAGAACGAGCGAAGAACACACAGCCTCTGATTCCGTCCTCACAGACCCGAAATCAGCACAGCAACAACCTCCCTCTCGTTCAATCTCCACACACGATCAATCCTTCTCAAGAAATCTCCCAAAAATTGCCCAAAACCCTTGATTCTGATCTCACACTCAAAATCCTCTGGTTTCTCTCTGATTTTCTGCCAAAATCCCCACCAACGCGACTGTTCACGCTTAAATATCGAACCCTAGGGTTCCTTAAACCAGCCCCACTAAACCGGACATTTAAAACGGACCAGACGGTCTGATTTAACCCGTGTCGATCGACATACGCCACCGGTATCGATCGACATAACGCCCCAACCCGACTTCTCCTAAGTCCAAAATACACATGTCGATCGACACACACCTGTATCGATCGACACCAACAAAAATCCACTTTTTGGTTCACGGGCGTTACAATTCTCCCCCATTAACACGGATTCGACCTCGAATCACGCGACACCGCCACACTACGGTCTCAACCACCTGACCCACACCCGGCCAGTATCCTTCGAGATCACCCTTGAATCCCACAACCCGTCCTGCTAAGGCTAACACTCTCGCCTAAAATTCGACCAGATTCACCCGGAACACCAACGATGCACGCCCCATGGTCCGGATTAGGGCTGCCCGATTGACCGTCCAACAATCAAAAAAGAACATGTCCGACCAACCGTTGACCCCGCATTGGACCAAATGATCGTCCAACAATCAAACAAGAACATGCACGACCATCGGCGTAACATATGTTACCAGGATTGTCCGAACCGAATTCCCGACTCCAGTAATAACCCCAGACTTGACGTCCACCACACCCCTGGCCCTCAGTCAGCACCACTCGTGATCACACCTGATCCCCGAGTTCTACTAGGCTCACACTAGCCACATGGCACCGTCTCACCACGGCTGCAATCCTGACCCACCCGGTCAGCACCACCTGAGATCCACTCCTGATCCCCGAAGCTCATCCAGTCTCATGCTCACGAACACGCTCAGACGCTACTGCTCCTAACTCATACTCATAACTCATAAACATATACACCACACATATGCTCGTAGGATCGTCACCCCTTGAGCGACAATGTGCAGGAGACCCACCCGTCCCCTGGAGAGACCAACTATCCCTCAACGTATATATATATAGGGAACCCACCCGTCCCCTAGAGAGAACCACTAACTCTCGAGTAAATGCAGAGAACCCACCCGTCCTCTGGAGAGATCCATTATACCTCAGTATACAGGAACCCACCCGTTCCCTGGAGCAATACTCTTAAACGTACGTCATACGCACCTGTCGACCAGCATCACCTCTCGTGGTCAGCCGAAACAACCCAATCACCAGGGTGTCTCACAGAGTCCCTGGAAAAGAAGATTCTAACTCACATAAAACCTCTTTTCCAGACTCTCCCTAGGAAATAGACAAGTTCTAACGCGCGTAGAGCTTACATGTCCAGCCACTCCTGGAACCTGTACAGTCTCATTTCCAGCCACTCCTGGAACATGAACGATCTCTAAGCCGCGTAAAACTTCTATTCCTAGCCATCCTAGCCGATAGACAAGCTCTAACTCAATAGAACTTCTACCGCTAGACCTCCTCATGACCTATCAGTCATCACAAACCCAAGACATCACCAGTCATACCATAAGAATTCACATCTCATAACACATTTAATAAGGCAAACTCATCTTATTAAATCTCAAATTGTATACTCGTTACATCCACCACGAAATACAAATATCACAAACATAGCAACATGCTGATACAGACTCTGAAAACCAGAAAAGAACTCAAGCCACCACTTGCTTCTCGAACCACTTCGAGAACTTCGTCTTCATCAACGCCTCTGGTTCCCAAGTCTCCTCCTCAATACCGTCACAGTCCCACGCGACTCTCACCAACGGTATACTCTTCCGGCGCAGCACCTTGATCCTCCTCTCGAGAATCCTCACAGGCCTCGCCGCCAACGTCATGTTGGGCTGAAGATCTTTCGGAATCCTCGCCAACACCTCCTCAGACTCATGCAGACACTTCCGTAGCATCGAAACATGGAAGACCTTGTGAAAAGCCTTCATACTCTGAGGTAACTCCAATCTATACGCTACCGGTCAGACCCGCTCCACCACTCTGAACGGACCCATAAACCTCGGACTCAGCTTATTCTCTGAAATGGATCTGTTAGGACCCCTCAACATAGCTGCCTTGAGATACACCATATGTCCCAGCTCAAACTCCAGCTCTTTCCGTCTCCTATCGGCGTAACTCTTCTGCCGATCCTGAGCCTCTCTCATGTTCAGCCTCAAGACACGGATCTTCTCCGCCGTCTCCTGAACAAAGTCTGCACCAAACATGCTCCTCTCCTCCACTTGAGTCCAGCATAATGGTGTCCTACACGGCCTCCCATACAGAGCCTCATATGGAGCCATCCCAATACTCGCCTGATAGCTGTTGTTGTACGCAAACTCTACCAGGTTCAGATGATCCACCCAATGACCACCATAATCCAGTACACACATCCTCAGCAAATCCTCCAATGTATGAATCGTCTTCTCAGACTGCCCATCCGTCTGAGGATGATACGCGGTACTCATATGCACCTTAGTGCCCATCTCTGCCTTGAATGCCCTCCAGAACTCTGAAGTGAACCTCGGATCCCTGTCTGACACAATACTTGCTGGCACCCCGTGCAGCCTCACTATCTCACGCACATACTTCCTAGCCAACACCACCGCTTTGTCGGTTTTCTTGATGGCCAGAAAGTGTGCTGACTTGGTCAGACGATCCACAATAACCCATATCGCATCATAGGTCCGCGACACTGGCAATCCCGTCACGAAATCCATCGTAATCATATCCCACTTCCACTCTGGAATAGGCAAACTCTGCAATAATCCGCTCGGAACCTGATGCTCAGCCTTCACCAGCTGACACACGTTGCACGCTGCAACCCAGCTAGCTACATCCCTCTTCATCCCGACCCAGTGATAATACCGCTTCAACTCCCGATACATCTTGGTCGCTCCCGGACGAATCGATAACATACTCGAATGAGCCTCCCTCAGGATCTCTTGCCTCAGATCCTTGTCTTTGGGTACACAAACCCGCCCTTTCACCAGTATCATCCCACTTGCTGAGACCACATACTCTGAACCGGCCGCCTTAGAAGCATCAATCAAACCCTGATCCTTCTCCTGAGCAACTAGAATCCTGCTCAACAGATCCGCCTGGTTAGCTGCCTCCAACCCCAATGGCTCCTGTGAGATCACACACAACCTCAACGTGCTGATCTCGCCCACCAGAGCCTCCATATCTCGCTCCTGATCTGAAGCTGTCCTCTTCTGACTCAACGCATCTGCAACCAGATTAGCCTTACCCGGATGGTACCCAATCTCCAGGTCATAGTCTGCAACTAACTCCATCCAGCGCCTCTGTCTCTGGTTCAGCTTCGGCTGAGTGAAGAAATACTTCAGACTCTTGTGGTCTGTGAAAATCTGCACCTTCCCGCCATACAGATAAGACCTCCAGATCTTAAGTGCAAAGATAACTGCAGCCAACTCCAAGTCATGGGTAGGGTAATTGCACTCGTGCTTCCTTAACTGCCTCGAAGCATACGCAATAACCTTCCCCTGCTGTATCAGCACACAACCCAGACCAACTCCCGAAGCGTCTGTATACACCACATAAGGCTCACCCGGCTCAGGTAACGCCAAAATAGGTGTACTGGTCAGCATCTCCTTCAGCTTCCCGAAACTCTCCTCACAAGCTGAAGACCAAACAAAAGGGACATCCTTCCCTGTTAGCTTCGTCATCGACTGCGCCATACTCGCGAATCCCTTGACGAACCTCCGGTAATAACCTGTCAACCCAAGAAAACTCCTGATCTCGGTGGCGTTCCTCGGTCTAGGCCAACCTCTATCTTAGCCTCTATCTTAGCCAGATCCACAGACACCCCCTCTGCAGACACAACGTGGCCAAGAAAGTTCATCTCTCGCTGCCAGAAACTGTACTTACTCAGCTTCGCGTACAACTTCTGCTCCCGCAGCTTCTCCAAAACCAACCTCAAATGCACCTCGTGCTCTTCCGGACTCCTCGAGTATACCAGGATATCATCTATGAAGATGATCACGAATACGTCCAGATACTCCTGGAACACCCCATTCATCAACCGCATGAACGTTGCTGGGGCATTCGTCAACACAAATGGCATCACTACAAACTCATAGTGTCCGTACCTCGTCCGAAAGGCCGTCTTCCTGACGTCTACCTCACCGATCAGAATCTGATGGTAACCCGACGCCAAGTCAATCTTGGAGAACCAAGTAGCCCCTCGCAACTGATCCAACAACTCATCAATACGCGGCAGAGGATACCTGTTCTTCATAGTGACTCGGTTAAGACCCCGGTAGTCGATACACAACCGGAAACTCCCATCCTTCTTCTTCACAAACAGCACCGGTGCTCCCCACGGAGAAACACTAGGCTGGATGAAAACCTTCCCCAACAGATCATCCAGCTGCTTCTTCAGCTCTGCCATCTCTGCTGGAGCCATACGGTAAGGTGCTTTGGATATCGGAGCTGTTCCGGGTTCCAACTCAATCGTAAATAGATCCGACCGCGACGGTGGTAAACCAAACAACGATTGGAACACATCCTGAAAATCCCGAACGACCTGGATATCCCCAACTGCAACCTCTCCAACAGTCTCTGGCATCACTATCGTCGCCAGATACGCCTCACAGCCTTTCCCAATCAACTGCTCGGCCAGTATCGCTGAAATCATAAGACTTCCGGAAGTCGGTCTCACCCCCCCTGAAACACCAACCTCCCAACCTCCCGCTCAAACACTACACATCCTCGATGACAGTCCAGATGGACCCTGTACCGATCCAACCAATCCATCCCCAGGATGACATCGTACAGCTCCACCGGACTAATAACCAGGTCTGCTGGTATCAACTCTCCTGCCACCAGAACGTCTACACCTCGAGCCCGCCCAAAAGTAGCTAACGTCCTCCCACCAGCAACCTTAACTACTCCCGGCTGCTCACCAGAATCGCTTCGGATCCCGCTGCCCTCCGCACACTCCGGAGTAATGAAGCTATTCGTAGCTCCAGAATCAAACAACACGTGAGACTCACATCCGCCCACAACTAAGGTCCCTGCATAATCCCATGTGCTTTAAGACCCGACACTCTAACGCAGACACACAATCCAAACAGACTAAGATAAATTACCACAAGAATTTAAAAGACAAGTCTGAATTAGTACCTGTGATTGGTCTGGCGCTAGAACCGCCCGCCTCAGCCGCCGTGAAAACCCGCAGCGTCACTGCAATCTGAGCCAAAGGCTACACCGCCAACGGCTGCACTGCCGCCACAGCCATCTGCTGTAACTTTGGACACTTGGGCTTAATGTGCCCGGGCTCCCTGCAGTGAAAGCACACCTGTGCTGCCCGAGTCTCCCTCCTCGTCGGACAGTCTGCCACCTTGTGGCCCATGCTACCACACCCGTAGCATCCTGAACCACCCTGTCCACCCTGACTGGCCCCGGAAGTACTCTCCCACTTCCCCTTTTGTCCCCGAGCCTGCTTGCCGCCCCTGCTTGAACCACTATGCTGGTGAGATCTCCTCGGCTGCTGCTGCTGCACCGGTGGACTAACCACCACAACCTGCTCCCTGAGATCCTCCTCAATCGCAGCCGCCGTCTCAACCAGCTCCGCCCTGGAGGCAAACCTACTCGCCCTGCAGCGAGTCCTCAACTCAGCTCGAAGTCCCCCGAGGAACCTCCTCACCTGGGCCTGCTCGCCCTCCATGCTTCTACCAGCATGCACCAGGAGTCTACTGAACTCCAAATCGAACTCCCTCACGGTCCGATCCCCCTGAGTCAGGTTCAGAAACCTCGACTCCATCCTGTCCACCGCCTCCTGCGGGAAATACTTGGCATTAAACTCAGCCAAGAAATCCTCCCAGACCATCTCGGCCTGCACCCGCCTAGTCTCAACGCCTCTCCACCAGAGATGCGCATCACCATCCAAATAGTGCACCGCTAGGTCTACTCTGTATCCCTCCGGACACCTGATCGAGCGAAAGTTACGCTCTAATCTCCGCCACCACTCATCGGCCTCCTCAGGCTTGGCACCACCAGAGAAAAACCCGGTGCCAATCCGCTGCATCTGCTCCATCATCCTCAGATACGATGGAAGCTCCTCTGCAACCGCCACCACCGGCTGCACCCCAGCCACACCCGGCTGAACACCCGCCACTACTGGCTGCACACCAGCCCCACCTGGCTGAACTCCCGGAGCCTGACCCGGAGCCGGTACCCCACCTGGTAACCGCTCCAGAATCAACTGCAGCAAACCCACCAGACGATCATCTCGGTCCTGAGCCACACCTGCGGGAGCACCCCCACCTGGGCCTGCCGCACCACCAACTACACCGGGACCCACACTAGCCCCATCAGCCCTCACACTGACACTCGTAGAAGCTGGACCCACGGACCCCTCCTGAAACGCCTAAGAGTCTGCCACCTGCTCCTGCGTGGTCTCCTGGGCTACACTCGCGGCTACCGACTCACTCTCGAGCCCTCGCCCGCGCCCACGACCTCCACGGCCCCCACGACCTCTGCCTCTAGCACCTCTAGCCATACTTCTGCACTCACAGCAGATTACTAAGTACTAGAACAAAAACAGAAATCATACAACACTTACCGTGGAATCTCATTGAAGTCTCGGAAGAGATGATCTAAGACTCCATACCCACACAACAATCAATCAATTATCTTCCTAATCAATCAATTGCACCCGCCCTAGAACCGCTAGGGCTCTGATACCAAACTGAAACGACCCGGCCCAAAATTTCAAAAAATTTCCCTCCAGATTATTATCATCACAGATAATAATCCTCAATGGGTCAACAATCGCGCAATGCGGAACAATAAAACATCAACGACATATTCCAATTTAACAAATCCCATACTTTATTAAATATCAACCCAGTTCAACCAATCAACCAATATGAGTAAACAATATCCAATGACTAACAACTTAACAATTCCATAGAAATACAATCCAAGTGAGACCCTAAATCATTTCTTCTTCCTCGCCACGATTCCACAATCACAATTTCTCTTTACCTGCAACACATGGCAAAAAGAGTTGCGTGAGTATTATCACAAATACTCAGCGACGCGGTCATCCCGTCTACAGGCTATTTAAATACGAGTATAAACAACCAACACAATACCAGGATGATCACAGAACAAGCATACACAACCAAGCAAACAAAACCAGTCCAGAATACACCGTGTCGATCGACAGGCCACACTGTGTCGATCAACACAACCACTAGGTGTCGATGATCAGTGACCCGTGTCGATCGACAGGATCCACTGTGTCGATCGACACATCCACTAGGTGTCGAAGAACACAGGCCCGTGTCGATCGACACACCACCCCGGTGTCGATCGACACGACGTCGCAGAACCCAAAATCGAGTCAATCCTCACACGACTCGAATCTGATGCGATCAGTCGAGTCTCCTGCACAAATCCACACACAAACACACGAAAACCACCAAGCAATCGTATTCCATTGATTCCCTATACTTATACGAGCCTACGGTCACGCACTCACCTTGATTGGAATTGAAAAAGGATGAAGAACACGAAGAACGAGCGAAGAACACACAGCCTCTGATTCCGTCCTCACAGACCCGAAATTAGCACAGCAACAACCTCCCTCTCGTTCAATCTCCACACACGATCAATCCTTCTCAAGAAATCTCCCAAAAATCGCCCAAAACCCTTGATTCTGATCTCACACTCAAAATCCTCTGGTTTCTCTCTGATTTTCGGCCAAAATCCCCACCAACGCGACTGTTCACGCTTAAATATCGAACCCTATGGTTCCTTAAACCAGCCCCACTAAACCGGGCAATTAAAACAGACCGGACGGTCTGATTTAACCCGTGTCGATCGACATACGCCACCCGTATCGATCGACATAACGCCCCAACCCGACTTCTCCTAAGTCCAAAACACACATGTCGATCGACACACACACCTGTATCGATCGACACCAACAAAAATCCACTTTTTGGTTCACGGGCGTTACAACAAGAATATGATAGAGTATGTTAAGAAAAAAGACTTAACGAATGCGTATTTGATTAAAGAGTTTGTACAAGTTATCCAAGTGTGGATGTACTAAGCTCTACCGAATTATGCATCTCAATTTAGTGATCCCTTTCCAAATAACCTAACTCCATTGTTGATTGCGTTCAAACGATCCAGAGGCCGAAAAAGTGTCAAATCACTAGTTAGAATGTCTAGAAAGATCATGTTGACTAAGTTAATATCGGAGATACTCTTGTTGTACCATGTGTTTTTTTGAACTAAACAACTAGTTGTACCATGTCTTTACAGTTGTACCAAGTAATACCTAGTTGTACCGTATATTTACAGTTGTACCAAGTAATACTACAGTTGTACCATGGTACAACCGTTGTACCAAATATTACTACCCAAGTTGTACCAAATAGGAGTACGTCGTACAAAAGAGTATGCCAGACAATAGAGGAGTACGCCAGAAAGAAGTAGACACAGATTGGAGTATCTCAGGCATTTTTCCAAATCAATATGTTAAAACAAGTACTTTTCGAATTATGAAAATTGTTTAAATTATTTTCTCATTTTTAATTATTGTAGTTTTTTTTAACTTTCAGACTTTGGATGAAGTTTCCTCAATAAAAATGCAGGTTAATTTTGCATTTGACATGAAGTATGACTTTATAAAAGCAAACTTCACCCGAAGTCTAAAGAGTTAAACAAGTTACAATAATTAGAAATCATAGAATAATTTAAACAATTTTTACAATTGGAAAAGTACATGTTTAACATATATGATTTGACATTTTTTCGGTCTTTAGATTCTTCGAACGCAAGCAGCACTGGAGTTGGATTATTTGGAAAGGATCACCAAATGGAGATGCATAATCTGGTAGAGCATAGTAAACTCACACTTGGAGAACTTGTACAAACTCTTCAATCAAATACGTCTTCATAAAATCTTTTTCCTTAAACGACTCTATCATATTCTTGAAAGCCACTCTTCTACATGTATATTCCTCAAAAGTTTATAAATCCATCACTAGCCTAGTCATGTTAACCCATGTGGGTATTGTACTTCTCTGTGGTTCAATGTAACCAACATAGATGGCTAAATACCCTAACCTCATGCACTCCTCTCGAGACCATGAATTACATAAACTACATGTTGATGTTAATTCAGCAAGTCCAATATCGATACCCACTTCAAGAAGCTCCCATAATTCTTTCATCTCATTTGTAACCTCTACATGCGGTGTTTCCAGATTCGCAACGTACTCATAGTTCAGATCGATGAGATTTTCACATTCATACAACGAAAACCAAATTGAACATACACGGATGAGACTCCATATCTCATACGACTTCTTGCAAACTACTTGAAACGTAAGCATATAATGTACCAGACTTCATATGAAATCTGTTCTATAATTCAAATTTTTGGTCAAATGCAAAACTTCACTTGAAGTTTCTTTGGAATGTTTTCAAAAATTGTCAATTGCAAATCTAACTTCTTCGTTGAAGTGTGCTATAACAAAGAATATAGTATATGAAATTAGCAAAAATCAAGTGAGGTTACAATTTCCACCGTTCGAGCTCTTTTTTAGATTCATTAAGCACTTGAGACTTCGAATTTCACCAAGAATAAAGAAGCCCAATCGTTTTATATGCAAGAACCACCAAAAATCATGAGCTTATGAGAGAAAATTTTGAAATCGTAAAATTAGAGAGTTTTGGATGAAATTGGAGAGGAAATGGAAGATGAAAAGGTTATGAGATCAAACATTAAGCATTTAAAGCTCCAAAATCTGTTGGAGAAATATTTAGAACTCTAAATCTAAATTGAGCTTTATGATGGTTGAAAAAAATTGAAAGAGATGGCATTTTCGTTAATAGTTAGATATATTAGGTGTTTGTGTGTTTTCTTATTTTTCAATTTAAAAAACAAATTGAAATATTATGGTATTTTTGTTCAACAAGTGTAGATGATAAAGTCATATTGGTGAAAAAATGGCAAAATATGATAAACAAGAAATTAGTTTTAGAATTGACCATAATTTGTGGATTATTTGCGAAACAAGCCTTCGTTCTTTGCCTTATCTTTTCGGTAATATCAGTTAAAAAAAACCAACTCTGTCCATCCATCATGCTTTTATTTTATGCACATTTATTTAAAATAAACCTTAAAAAATGTTATTTTTTAATGTTATTTTTCAAAACTGCTATTTTTCAAAAGATTTGTAAAAATACTATTTTTCAAAATTATTTTTTTTATTATATCATTTATGTTTGGATTAACTATGTTGTATTAGGGTTTGGTTTTGAAAGTTTAAGGGGTTTCAGGAGTCAAAACATTTTTTAGGGTTTATAATTTTAAGATTTAAGTTTTAAAAATCCATACTAAGTGGCATTTTTGCAAATAGACACTTCTAAATAATATTCTTGCAAATCTACACATAAAAATGACAATTTTGCAATTGTCTTTTTATTTAACAGCATGATATGGTGTTATTATATGAAAAATCATATAATAGAGTTATATGAAAACGATGTCTTTCCAAACCAAGTTATGCTAGTAATAGAGTTTCTAATTATCTAAAGGAAAAATCTTAAAATGTTTTCTAAACTATACAGATTAATATGTAATACATGGTTACATACACTAACTATTTGTAAACATGTTAAAAACTACAAATTAAATTTTTTTTGATAATTTTTATTCTATTTTGGGGTTAATCTGTAATTATTTTCTTAATAAATCATTTAAAAATCTGGAAAAAAAAAACACAAAAATCCAAAAATAGAAAAAAATCCTTAAGAATTTATTTTTTGATTAAAAAAACTAAAAATATTTTCTGTTATGAATTTTTTTTGTTTTTTCTTAAAATCCCAAAATTTCTAAGATTCAAAAAATCTTAAATTTTACATTTCTACAATTTCTAAAATTACAAAAATCTTAAATTTCAAAAACAAAAACAAAAACTTCAAAAAAACTTTCATTTACGAACAAAAAAAAATCCCAAAACTTACATTTATATATATATATATAGAGAGAGAGAAATTTTGAGAAATGCTACATTTCAAGTGCCATTTTTCAAAAATGTCATCTTTCAAATTATTTGCGAAAATGCCATTTTTTAAAATTATTTACTTATTATATTATTTATGTTTGGGTTAACTATGTTGTATTATGGTTTAGTATTGAGAGTTTAAAGGTTTTTAGGGGTCAAAACATTTTCTAGGGTTTAGAATTTTAAGATTTAGAGTCTA
Organism: Arabis hirsuta; assembly: GCA_964056655.1. Lineage (NCBI taxonomy): Eukaryota > Viridiplantae > Streptophyta > Magnoliopsida > Brassicales > Brassicaceae > Arabis > Arabis hirsuta. The sequence continues at coordinate 12,031,539 of OZ053309.1, read as the reverse complement.
AAAATTTATAATAAGTGGCATTTTTCCAAATAGACAACCTATAGTGATATTTTTGCAAATGTACACATTAAAATTGGTATTTTGCAATTTTCTATATATATATATAAATATATATATATATCTATATTAAAAATCATTAATTTGGAAACCAAATTAAATTTGTAAAAATCTCAAAATTTAGCAACCGCGACCGCTATGGAAATCCGCAAATCCTAAAACAAAATTTTGGAAACCTTATTGTTAGCCTAGTGGTGCAAAAAGCCGGTATTCAAAATTGCAAGTATAATTATCTATAACATAAATTTTTTTTTGGTAAATTTTATATTTTTTGAAAATTTTTATTATTATAATTTTAGGATTTAAGATTTATTTTGTAAAATTCAGATTTTTGAATCTTAAAATTTTTTGGGATTTTAATTTTAATTTTAAATTTCGAAGTTGAAAATATTTTTAGTGTTTTTTTTATCGAAAATTGAATTGTTATTTTATCTAATTTTTTGAAATTTCTTTATTGATTTCTTTATTTCGTGTGTTTTATTTATTTTTTGGATTTTTAAATGATTTTTTAAGAAATAGTTACATTTTGACCCCGAAATAGAATAAAAATTATCAAAAAACTCCAATTAATTTTTAACATGTTTACATAGGGTTAGTGTATATCACCATGTATTATATATTAGTTTGTGTAATTTAGAAAATATTTCAATACTTCGAATAGTTTATAACATATTAGCTAATAGTTGAGATAGCTTAGAATGATCTTTCCTTATCTAAAATATGAGACCAAAAAAAAAATGAGACCAATGTTGTTATATTATAACAAGCTCTAAAACTCATGTAGCTATAAAAATCATTTTGTTATGGGAAAAAGGAAAATTAATGAAAATTAAAGCATTAATTTTTCTGAGTAACTTAACCTTGCTATGTGTGTGCCGACAAAAAAAAAACCTTGCTATGTGTGTTGGTAGTAATACCAATGCAACATAAGTTTCTCATGGTAAACAAGTTTTAGCTCGAAATCCGACCGAACAATCTCGTAAACTTATATTGTTGATTTGGTAATGACATGTTAATGTGCCTTTAACCTTCTCCGACCAAAGCAAATAGATAAGTAAAAGAGAGAAAAAAAGTCATAAAAAATAGGAAAAAGGAGAGGAGGGCCAAGCATATCCATCCATCTCTCGCCCACTTTGCTAATACGTCTCTCTCTCTCATATCCTAACTTCCAATAAAATTTCAGAATCATCCTCAGTACATCATTTTTATCATCTCGCTCTTATCCTTATTTATATTTTTATTTCTTTCCTTCATATCTAAACAAATAAATAATGAGGTCTTATATATCCAAATTAGTGTCCAAATTCATGGGTTCGTATGGATTAAGCAACACCGGTTCTGATTCCACTATAATCCATGTGTATAATGGAATCAATTCAAGAATAGCTTAGATTGTGAGATTTATCAAAAAATTGGGTTGAATTTATTCTAGAGAACTATAAAGTATAAAGATTCTTTTCTTTTTTAAGAAAGAAAAGGAGAAATTTTAGGAGAAAGGAGTAGAAAACTTGTGAGTCACAGTTGATTTGGTTTCATTTGGATAGGGATAATATTTTTTTTCAAGTGGAGAGAAACAAAAAAGTTGTGGTGGAAAATTTTCCAATAAAATCTAGTCAGTGTGAATTGAATCATTATTCCTATTTCCTAGTGTCAATCTTTCTTCACATCTCTCTATCAACCCCCAATTTCTTCTTTGTTTTTTCTCTACAAAATTTATTTGGATAATTACAAGAAATAGTTATTTTAATAAGATAGAAAAACTTTTGTAACTGTAAGCTAATAATAAATATAAATAAATGTAAATTAGAAAAATGTAAATAACGCTTATTGCTTGTTTGCTGGTCATTACTTGAGTCTACTTTGTGTCCAAAATTAGGAAAAATCTTTTTTTGGGTGAATAATTCCCAAAAGTATAGTTGCATTTTTGCCAGAGAGGCACTCAAGCAGAGAGATAGATATTCCAAAAGATAAGTTTTTTCTTTTCTTTTTTCTCATAAAAAAATCTCCATATTTTTTTTTTGTATTTCTGCTGATAGAGATAAGCCACCAAAGGGTTTCGATTCTGCATAGTTTTGGAATAAAAAAATCATTTATTTCCCCTAAAATCAATTTGGGTTTTCGTTTTTTATTATCAAGCTTATTGGCAAAAGCTTTAGGCTAGTTTTTTTGAGAGATGTCTGGTTCAGGTTCTTGTGGTGGTGGTTGTAGTATTGTATGGTTTAGAAGAGATCTTAGGGTTGAAGATAATCCAGCTTTAGCTGCAGCTGTAAGAGCTGGTCCTGTAATTGCAGTGTTTGTATGGGCACCAGAGGAAGAAGGACACTATCATCCAGGTAGGGTTTCTAGGTGGTGGCTCAAGAACAGTTTGTCTCAGCTTGATTCTTCTCTTAGAAGCCTGGGCACTTGTCTCATCACCAAGAGATCCACTGATAGTGTTGCTTCGCTTCTTGAGGTTGTTAAGTCCACTGGTGCTTCCCAGATCTTCTTCAACCATTTGTATGGTCTGTGTTCATCTTCTTCCCTCTCTTGGTCTTCCAAATCTTGTGTTTCTTAGATAAAAGATGTCATTTTTTTGTGATTGGAATGATCTCTACTCTTATTGGCTATGTTTTGGTTATCCTGTGTGGGATGAAACGAAAATCCTTGATCTGATTATTGTAGACTAGTTTGCTTAGAAGCGTCTCATGTATGTGTTGACAATAGTATCCACTCTAAAAAGATGAAGTTTAAATCTTTCAGATCCCTTATCCTTGGTCCGTGATCACCGAGCTAAGGACGTTCTGACAGGCCAAGGCATAGCGGTTAGATCGTTCAACGCGGATTTGCTTTATGAGCCTTGGGAAGTGACTGATGAAGGAGGACGTCCTTTCTCCATGTTTGCTGCCTTTTGGGACAGATGCCTTAGCATGCCTTATGACCCTGAGTCTCCTCTTCTCCCACCCAAGAAGATCATTTCAGGTTTGTTTCTCAGCCAACAATCTCTTGTGGCTTCCCCAAAATCTCCATTATCCACTCTGATTCCTCTTATGTTGCAGGGGATGTGTCTAAGTGTATCTCGGACACATTGGTCTTTGAAGATGAATCAGAGAAAGGAAGCAATGCACTTCTTGCTCGTGCTTGGTCTCCGGGGTGGAGTAATGCTGATAAAGCTCTCACAACGTTCATAAATGGACCATTGATTGAATACTCTAAGAACCGTAGAAAAGCTGATAGTGCAACAACCTCGTTTCTTTCTCCACACTTGCATTTTGGGGAAGTGAGTGTGAGAAAAGTTTTCCATCTTGTTCGGATCAAACAGGTTGCATGGGCAAACGAAGGAAACCAGGCAGGGGAAGAAAGCGTGAATCTTTTCCTCAAATCGATTGGTCTCAGGGAATATTCTAGATACATAAGCTTTAACCATCCATATTCCCATGAAAGACCACTTCTTGGTCATCTAAAGTTCTTCCCTTGGGCTGTGGATGAGAACTATTTCAAGGCCTGGAGGCAAGGCCGGACCGGATATCCGTTAGTCGATGCTGGGATGAGAGAGTTATGGGCTACAGGTTGGTTGCACGATCGCATAAGAGTAGTTGTTTCAAGCTTCTTTGTTAAAGTGCTTCAGTTGCCATGGCGATGGGGGATGAAGTATTTCTGGGACACCCTTCTGGATGCGGATTTAGAAAGTGATGCTCTTGGTTGGCAATACATTACTGGTACTCTTCCGGATAGTCGGGAGTTTGATCGCATAGATAACCCTCAGTTTGAAGGGTACAAGTTTGATCCGAATGGGGAATACGTAAGGCGATGGCTTCCAGAACTTTCTAGACTTCCAACAGAATGGATACATCATCCATGGAACGCACCTGAATCCGTGCTTCAAGCTGCTGGTATCGAGCTTGGATCAAACTATCCTCGACCAATTGTAGGATTAGATGAAGCCAAAGCACGGCTTCATGAAGCGCTTTCACAGATGTGGCAACTAGAAGCTGCTTCAAGAGCTGCAATAGAGAACGGATCCGAAGAAGGACTTGGAGATTCTACTGAGGTGGAGGAAGCTCCTATCGCGTTCCCCAGGGACATCACTATGGAAGAGACTGAACCAACTAGACTCAATCCAATCAGGAGATATGAGGATCAGATGGTTCCAAGCATTACGACTTCTCTGATCAGACCTGAAGAGGATGAAGAGTCGTCTCTGAATTTGAGAAATTCAGTAGGAGATAGCAGGGCAGAGGTTCCGAGGACCATGGTCAACACCAACCAAGCTGAGCCGCCGAGAGCAGAACCGGCTTCAAACCAAGTCACTGCTATGATTCCAGAATTCGATATCAGAATTGTTGCAGAAAATACTGAAGACTCGACAGCAGAATCTTCCAGCAGCGGAAGAAGAGAGAGGGACGGAGGCATAGTCCCCGAGTGGTCAGGGTACTCGGAACAGTTTGCTAGTGAAGAAAATGGGATTGGAGGAGGAAGTACAACATCTAGCTACTTGCAGAATCACCATGAAATACTGAACTGGAGACGGCTTTCACAAACCGGGTATGTAACTTTCAGCAATAAGTTAAGTTAATTCATTTAATTGTTTTCAAATTCGAACTCTTTATGTTGTTCAGTGGACTCAAGTTAAAAGTTCAATCTTCCTAAATAATGCAATGACTGAACATAGGGCTTTCAGGATCCTGATTTTTTTTACCGGCTTGGTACACTTGTTTAACCAAAGTATTGATAGTTTTAAATTGAATTGAGATGAATGTATTGACTGTTTTCGAATCGACGTGTTTACATTTTCAGTAGACCACAGGTTAAAGGTTCAATCTTACTAAAGAATTCAAATCATAGCTTTTAAATTTACAGTTCAATTGGCACTTGGTACACTTGTCTATCTAACCAAGTAGTATCAACTTTCACAGGTAAAGAAGGCAACTGGAGGTGCAAAGGAGAGGAACTTCATAAGGGCCGTAACTCCGGTTAACACTGGTTGGACAGTAAACTGAGTATACATTTGGTATCGGTTTAATATATTTCCGGTTATGGGGCTTAAGAGAAACTATGTAGGAGCTTATTTGATGTACATTTTTTATATATCTGGTTCCATCTTGTTATAATATACTACTGTACAGTAAGTATCTTGCGTGTGGTAATAGACAAGATCTCATACTTATTGGCTTTCAAATTTTGATTTATAGTCAAAACACCTGCCAATTATTCCTAATCTTAAGAAAACATCAATAGTTAATACATATGATTATGGCTTGTAAGCGTATGTACAAGTATGTCACTTCTGTTTTAATATATGCGAATCAGTTATTGATTGATTTGATTTCATATACGTGAAGACTGGTAATTTGGTAATAGGTGGACCTGATTGGCTGATTTGTACACTACAAAAGTTTTAGGTTGCACATGTTAAGTGTATAAGACAATGAAACAGTTTTTTTTTTTTTTTTTTTTTCTTTTTGAAACTTTACGTTAGCTAATAATTTTTGAGTTTACAGTCACTAAATTATTAATGGTCTAACCAACAATCTCAGGTTGTATCTGGCTAAGTATCCAATTTTTATGGGTTAAAGAGGCAAGACTCATTACCCAACTAAAGTCCAAAACCACAAACCCTAATCCTCAAGTGATGGACCTTAACCGACCACTAGAGGGAGGACTGCCACCGCACGCCGGAGCCATAGAAGCCATTAGTTTTTTCGATGATAGGAGGAAACAACTCCTGGAAACGTCTGACAGCAAGAGACAATATATCTAGAATTATACTCACCCAATCAAACCGGTAGGTCGAAGAATCTATCAGTTGGAAAGACGCGCCAACAATACGAGAGCCATTGATCCATCCAGACACAACATGAGCGATAATTAGGGATGGGCATTTCGATTTATTTTTGGGTTCGGTTCGATTTGTTTGGTTTTAATAAATTATTAGCCGAACTCTAAACAAAGTATGTATAGTTTACTTCGGTTTAATTTGGTTCGGTTATAATTCGGTTTGGTTTTAAAGAAAAAAAAATATTTCATTAATATAAAACCAAATATTTAATGTGGAAAAATATTTAATATAAAAATATTTTATTAATATTTAATATAAAACCAAATATAAATAATATAAAAATATTTTATTAATATTTCAAACTTCAAACCAAATAAAAAACTATGTGGAAACTAAAAGAAATTTAATGTAATAAAGCTAACAAAATGACTTACCAAAATTTTGGTTAAAAACCAAAAATAAATCATTTAATTTTAATTAATGTTTAATTTTCCGGTTTTAATGTACAATTTTAATTTAAAGGTTAAAACTACGCTAATTTTTTTAAAAAAGCATAAACTCTGAACTTTATTTAATATTAAAAATAATAAAGATAATTGATAATTGTGAAATTATTTTGGTCTAGTAAAGGGATTAAAAGATTTTATAGCTGATATGAGATTTGATTTTTAAAATATGCAGTTTATGCAAATTAATGGATATCAAATATATCGTAGTGACATGATGTCATGGTGAATTAGTTAGGTACAAAGATTCACAAAGCATGTGTATGACGATCAAGTGATTGTGAAGTATGTGTTTACTCAGTGGATAATGCCGCATCCTAGAGGAGGAACTACTACAGGAGGAAGAGCTACTAGAAGTACTTCTAGAAGATTAGAGATGGATGATCTAAGAGATGAATCAGCTTCGTCTCCTGTCCAAGGTGTTCGTGGTGCTGCACCAGAGGTCCTTGAGGTACAATTAGGTTCATCTTGATTTAGTTTAGCCGAGTAATACTAGGTTCAATTGCGTAACAATAGGCAAATGATAATAGGTACAACTGAGTACTACTAGGTACAACTGCGTTATAATAGGCACATGGTAATAGGTATAACCGAGTACTACTAGGTACAAACGAGTAATAATAGGCACTCAATTTGTGTTTGCAAATTGTGTTTGTATTGCACGAAACAGAGATTGATGTGGGGGAGGACACCGAACTTGTTGCACCAAAATTTTTCTTTAGTTACAATGATTATGTGCGGAGTGCGAAGTTTCAAACAAGATGTGATATTGTAGGTACGCTTGAACAACTACAGAAGCTTGAAGATTCAGAAAAGAAATGGTTTAGACAGCACAAACAATTCAAGCACATATGGCACATGGTACATAGCGGGAAGAACAAGGTGCATGCTATGTGGATGCTTCTTTTACGGACTGCTTCTACAGATAAGAAGAAGGTATGTTGGTTTGTGGTGAATGGCATTCCAATACGATACTCAATGAGAGAACACGCTCTCATCACTAGGTTTGATTGCCATGAATATGAAGTTGGGTTTTCTGAGAAGAATTGTGGTAATTATGATTTCGTGGATAGGGTGTTTGGGCATAGAAATATATTAGTCTCTGATGTGGAAAAGATGTTATCTTCAATGGAGGATGAATGTGGTGGAGATCGGTTGCATGTAGCTGTCTTGTTATTTTTAGCGAGGGTGATTAGAGGAAAGAAAAAGTTTAATACCATTGATTCTTTTGTTATGAGGATAGCAGGTAACTTGAAAGCAGTAGAAAAGTTTCCATGGGGGAGGATGACTTTTGAAGATAATGTGGCAGCAGTCAATCACATAATGAACTATTACAAAGGCAAATTGCCAAATCAAACCCTTTTTCCAGGGTTCTTAATTCCCCTCGAGGTAATGCTCCAACACCATCAATTAGTGTATTTGATTTTTACAATTGAAGATTAATGATGGTGTAATGTCTTGGTTTGTATAGCTTTTGGCCTTTGAGTGCATTCTTGAATTGTCCAAGCGATTTCAAGATAAAGTTACAAATGCTAGAGACAGTTGTGCACTACTGTGCAAGAAGAAATTTAAAGAGGATGGTACGACATGTTTCCCTCTTGAAGCTATAAATGAAGCGCTCGGAACAACTAAAATAAGAATTTCTTTTGTATAGTTTTAGTACATAGTCATTATTTTAACATATGTTGTGTTGTATTTAACAGGACATCATTAGTATCTTGGAACCATCGGCGACTGAGCAAGATTTTTTGCATCGCATCATGGAGAAAAATGAAAAGGACGATGTTTTTGATCCATTTGCTGATGAGTGGAACAAGCGGCTTGATGAAGATCAGAAGAAGATTTTTTTGGAAAAAGTTGTATAAGTTAGATATAGCATCTAGAGGATTTGGTGAAGAAAATTTGAGTGGAGCTGAAAATATGGAGCAACAGCAACAGGAAAATCTGAGTGGAGCTAGAAATATGGAGCAGCAACAGGGAAATCTGGGTGGAGCTGGAAATATGGAGCAGCAACAGGGAAATTTGAGTGTTTTGAAGGAGCTTGAGGAAGGGATGATTAAAGCAATGGAAAATGGCTTTAACGACATTAAACAGATAATAAATGGCATGGATATGAGATTGAAGGCTGTTGAAAGATGTGTGTATAGGACAGAAGATATTGAGTCTCAGCATGGTTATGATTTTCATAGTCCATTTCCTGCGTGGGGATCTGAAGAAAATCAAGGAGAAGAAATAGGAACAGGAAGAGATGAAGCAGAAACCGGAGGAGAAGAAAATGTAGAAGAAACCGGAACAGAAAAAGGAGGAGAAGAAACTGTAAAAGAAAAAGATGGAGAAGAAGCCGGAGGAGAAAAAGATGTAAAAGAAACCGGTGAAAAAAAAGATGGAGAAGAAACTGGAACAGAAAAAGAAGGAGAAAAGACAGTAGCAGGCAAAGAAGGTGAAGAAACCGGAGGAGAAAAAGGTAGAGAGGAAACCAGAACATAAAAATTAGGAGAAGAGACCGTGGCAGGCAAAGAAGGAGAAGAAATCGGAGGAGAAAAAGGTAGAGAGGAAACCAGAACAGAAATGACTGCAAATACAACCGGAGGACCTTTCAAACTTCGTCCAAAGGCAAGGGCTTATAAGAAGTGTGGTGTACGTTCTAAGAAGAGGCTGCAAATGCCATCAAAACATGTGACTGAACCTTTCACGCAAGAAAAGAACAAGAAGCAGAAGAAGAAGTAGAACATGTGACTGAACCTTTTGTTTATTTGGATCCTGTTTAGTTTCTGTTCGGTACGTTTAGGTAATTGAGAACTTACTACGTTTATGGGTTATGTTTGGAACTTAAATTTTTGGTACTACTAGGTACTACTGGGTACTACTTAGTTTATGGGTTACAAATGAATTAAATAAAAAATTAAAAATAAAAAATACAGAAAAGGAATAAAACAAAAAGCCGCCGTCATTCTGGAATAATAAATTAAATAAGAAATTAAAAATAAAAAATGCAGAAAATGAATAAAACAAAAAAGCGCCGTCATTCTGGAATAATGAATTAAACAAGAAATTAAAAATAAAAAATACATAAAAGGGATAAAACAAAAAAGCGCCGTCATTCTTGAATAATAAATTAAATAATGAATAAAATTTTACACATAGTTGTTCAGTTGTACTAAAATGTACATAGTTGTAGTTTTCTTGATTATAGAGTTTAATCAGTTGTTCTCGAATGTAAAACATTGTTTTTGAGTAGAACTAGTGATACTATGTAATTAAAGTATGTTATCTATGTTTGTATATGTTTATTTTTAAGAAACTAGTATTATTGGATAAGGTTTATATGATATGAATTCAATCCTACAAAATAACAATGGAGGATAAGGTCTATATGATATGAAGTTGAGAAACTTTAGAAATGATATGCATATATATGTAACAATATTGTTTAAACTGCATTGTTCTGTTGTTTTATAAGTTTTGGTTTTGGTTTTGGTATTGGTTTTGTTATTAGTTTTTTTTTTTCATTTTCAAAAATACAATAATTTCAAATAATTGTACATAGTAATACCCAGTTGTACATAGTAGTACCAAACATAATCTCATATCTGTTTAATAAACAAACAAACGCCATCATTCTGGAAAACAAATAAAACAAGGCAATAAAACATAGTGGTACCGAGTTGTACATAGTAGTACCAAAAAACACAACGAATCATTTTCGAAAAATCAATAATCAACATCAAGTTTCACACACCAATCAAGTTTGGGAACCACTGGTACCAATTGTTTCACCACCGCTGTTGTTAAACCCTTCGTACCAACCTTGCGGCTTCTTCTTCTTTCCTCTATGTTCTCCAATAGATGGGAACCTTGTTTCTTGATGTCTTCCTACCTTTATTTCATAATCCGGCTGTAATGCAAACAAAGCTTTTATCTCCTCAGGAACATTCCATTCAGACATATCAGGAACTGGATAAATCGTCCTATGATATGCCAAAACCCAAAGCTCCATCCAATAATATTTTGAGCACAAGTCTTGTAATTGGATGTCCGGTGCTTCTTTCAACTTTGCTTCTCTAGCAGCAGCTATTGCATGCACACATGGATATTTATCTATATCAAAACGCTTACAGCTGCAAGTTCTGTCCCTCAAAGCAACCAAATACCTAATCCCATCACGTCCAATCATAATATACTCAAGTCGGAAACTATTTAACTTTTGCACTACCAAAGCTTTTGCTTCCTTACAGCTTAAGTGGAATTCTTTCTCCACAAAAGGAACAAGTTTCTGTCCATTCGGTACTTTTGCAGAAATCTTCCTATATTTGTTAAACCATTTAGTCAATTTTTCGATAATCGCATCTATCATTGGTAATAGTGAGAGACCCCTTGCTTCTCTAAAAACACCATTAATAGATTCAGCACAATTAGTGGTATCTATATTGTATCTTACGCCTAGAAAATAACATCTTGCCCATTTTCTCACATTCGAACTTCTTTTGAGATATACATCTGCAGCAGGAAACCTAGACGCTAAATCAGCATAGAGCTCCAGGAACTCAGCCTCAGTATAAGCCCGTGAGCATGCCCTGTACAATTTTGCAACCTCTTCTTTGTTTACTCCAAAAATATTTCCTTTCACATTCTGAGACAAATGGAACATACAATGACCATGTTCAGACAACGGGTAGACCTCACATATTGCCTTTATGAGGCTTTGGTTTCTGTCAGAAATAAACACCAGCTCAGAAGAATCTGGTATAACCAATTTCAGCTTATTGAAAAACCAAGACCAACTTGCATTATTTTCACCATCAACTACACCGAAAGCAATCGGATAATGATGATGATCAGGATCCTGAGCTGTAGCAACAATTAGCACTCCACCTTGTCCATTCCTAATGTGGGTTCCGTCCACAATTATCACTTTTCTCATGACTCGGAAGCGTTCAATAGAAACTCCCAACGTAAAGAATAAGTACTTAAACTTGTGTTTCTTATCCACTTCCACATGTGAAACTGTATCGGGATTTTTCTGTTGTAACATGAACATGTAAGAATAGATAAGCTTATAACTTTCTTCTGGAGTACCCCGAACCGCGCTAGCAGCTTGTTTCTTCCCTCTCCATGCAGTAGAGTATGAGACCGCAACACCCAATCTTCCTTGAACCAAATCGATTAGATTTTTGGGACTTAGCGTGTCAAATTTTGCCGGATAATCTTCAGATATAATAGAAGCAACTAACCTTAGTGTCCCTTTCCTTCTTCTTTCACTGGTAGATGTAGTTGTCTGAGAGCATGTATGCATATTCCTGTGAGTTCTATTAGTGTAACACTCGGACGTAGTATTCCTCGCAGCTCGTATATACCAATTGCAACCATTTTTTGCCTCAGATTATTTTACCACGTATCTCGTCGGCTCTGACTTCATTAAATCATACTCAAAACAATTTTGATGTCCAGCCTTTTCAACTAAAGTATGCAACGCATCTTTGTTGACAAATTTTTGGCCTTTAGTAATATTTAGACCATCTTCCCATGCAACACTTACAGATTCATCCCTTTCCACACAAATATCTTCAAACGTTTCATACTCATTCACATTATAATCATTTCCATCATACTCCACCACCTCATTTTTCCTATATGGTTCTCCTACCACCACTTCATTTTGCTTAGATGGTTCCCCTACCACCACTTCATTTTTCTTAGATGGTTCTCCTACCACCACTTCATTTTGCTTAGATGGTTCTCCTAGAGAATGAGTAGTCACGATAACACCATCGCTAGCATTCACTCCACAAGTTGGACGAATCACTTCATTACTTGAAACACTTTCCTTTACTTTATCATTTCTTGAAATATTTTCAAATTCATGATCTTCCTCTTCTCCATATCTTGAACGACATTATTGGTAACCTCCACATTCAAAACACTTCTAGCCCCTTCATTATCCATTTGCATTAAATAACACACAACGTCTTCATCATCCCGAAGCACATATGTTTACTTCAATTCCGAGCGTAGCAATGGTGATGGTAACTAATTTTCAGCTTTGTCGTGGCCTCATCTACCTTTGTCTTGCTGCATATTTTTCCAACTAACCCAGAATATGATATATCACTAACAGATGTCTTCATCACCATATAATATAATTGATTTCTTGAAATCCATCGTTCATTTCCTTCGTTTGAATAATATCCATCATAATCAAAGAATATGATTGAGGAACTACTATTTTTGGATCTACTATTTTTCATTATCACCTGAAAAAGAAGAAAAAACATGCATATAATTTATTATTTTTCGTAGTTGACCAAAAACAATATAGTTGTACCAGTTGTACTTTTTTTCTTAGTTGCCCAGAAATGTAGTTGTATCCAGTTTTCCCCAGATATACTTTTTCTTTAATTTCCCAAAAACATAGTTGTACCAAGTTGCATCAGTTGTACCAAATCGAAAACACTGACAATCCGCAATTTTTTCGTATTTTACCTACGAATTGATTGAGCAATCCTCATCCATAAATTACCAATGTAACACAATGTTCGACTAACAAAACAAGATTACTAACCAGTAAGCATATAAATCGAACAAATCTATATTTATCAACAATTTTCCTTTTCAAATCTTCAAATTGGGCAAATTGAGATCCCCAATATTAGTACAATAAGCATCTATTATCTACTGATATTGTTCTCAAATTTAAGCTAACTCAGAGATTATGAGAAGAAATTATCTTCAAGACATCAATATATAGAGTTGCAAACGGATTGCTTTAAACCGATGAAGAAGAGGTAGGAGAGGCCAAATTCAGAGATTTTGTCGAAGAAGAAGAAGAGGAGAGGAGAGAGAATGAGTGTTATTGGTTGATTTTGTTTTTATATTTGTTTTATTTTTCTTTTACTTTTTAGGTTTTTATGATATTAAAAAGGGATTTTAGTTTTAATAAAAAAGAAAAGGGACATTGAGATTAAATAGGGACAAGTGAGATTAGAGTTCATCCATTTAGGACAAATTAGAAATTGACCCCTAGATATTCCACAAACAATATACCAAACATGGAGTCATCATCTTATCGGTTTGGTAGCAATTCAATATATTCACTATCAGGGGCGGTCCAAACTTATAATGGGCCATGTGCTAAATGACAAAATTGGCTCATATTATACTAGTTAAATAAATTATAAAATTATGAACAAAAAATTAAAGCATAAAAAAGTAACGAAAAGGGTAACTAAAATCATGCTGAAGCCCATTAATTTGTTTTTTAAAACTCACGTGACTTTTAAACTATTCACGTGTTCCCTTCTTCTTCGTTTAAAGACCTAATTTTTCTGGTTTTTCTAAATTTGGCCGTCGCCATTTTTCCAGAAGATTTTTTCCCCTAAAATTTAGGTCCTCGTTTGTAAAGAATATTTAAAGAAAAAAATTTGGGCCCTGAACGGTTGCACACCTTGCACACCCTCAGAACCGCCCCTGCTCACTATGATCTCTCAGTTTTGTTTATAGACCATCCACTTGGCCTCTTTATATGCTTTCTCAAGCTGACCATTTCTTGCTAATGCATCAATGTACGTTCGATTGCTGGTTCCATTGCCAAAACTTTGAATATCTTCCTTAGAATATAGTGGGCATAAGCAGGCTCCCCAATATGATTACATGCAACCAAAATGTTCCAATAGTTGGCATATGTTTTGACCAGCTCTTAAGCATATTCTCGAACATTATTATCGCCAAACTTCTCCATGTACATAAATTACAATCAGCTTGCCAAACCTCTAATCATGCAAAACTAGAAAAGTAGCACTCCTAAAAGAAGCGCTTAGCCTCACTCGTGTAGCCATCAGAGCCATATAGGCCTAGAATTTTCCTAAACACTTGGTCGTATTCTATGCCCTTCTTGACCTGACTTGCATGGATTCTAGCTCTATTGACCGGATGACGTACAACTTTAGCTTCAACAACCTTGATTTTCTTCTCTAGCAATTGTACAAAATATTTATGATCATTCCTAAAATAGATAAATAATCACAATCTTTGTTTTTGAAGAAATATTCGTCTCACAAAGTTTATGGTTACTAATAATGTGTTTGGCGACTAACTTACCTTAATTTTGGTTTAAAACCGAAAATATTTCATTTAGTTTTAATTAGTGTTAAATTTATATTTGGTTCCATTCGGTTTTGTTTTAATTCAGTTTAGTTTTAAAGAAAAAAACATTTCAATAATTTAAAACCAAATTTCTAAAATAAAATTATGTGAATTCAGTTATTAAAACTTCAAACCAAATAAAAAAAATATGTGAAAACTAAAAAATAACTCAAGGTAGTAAAACTAAACTTAACTGAAAAAAGATGAAAAGATAGATGAAAAGAAAAAGATACGACAGTTATAACAAAAGTTTTTTTTGTTTATAATTTAAGTTAAAGACTTAAAGTTTTAATAGAAACCATAATTTAATATATAATTATTTTATTATATATTAAATTATCAAATGTGAATTAGATTTTAAGAACACATTTATAACATTATTTAATATATAATTATTTTATTAAATAAAAAATGCATTAGTTTATCAATTCAAGTGAGAAATAGATTCAAGCAATGGTTTGTGTGTATATATACTTTGGTTCGGTTCAGTTCGGTTAATTTGTCTACTCCTAGCGATAACGACCCACACCTAGTGCACAAGCAAAAAGTAATTGTTGTTGTTAAATGTGGCTTTAAGAAGTGTTTTGTTAACAATAAAGCAGTAAACGTAGGTATCCTTAACACAACGTTGTGTTAAGGATACCTACGTTTACTGCTTTATTCCCTTTCTCCTATGCTTTTTATTGTTAATTTTATACCATAACGTTACAAAATATACCACTTTTATAATTAACTATCATAAAAACAAAACTAAAAATCTTGTATGTTTTTAGATCTCCAATCGGACATTTTTTTGTTATAAATTCGTAGTTATCTTTTGTTACCTAAACCTTGTGTATAAGTATGCCTTGGGAGGACTTGAAAAGACAATGGTGGATGCTCTTGTTCCACCTCAAAGCACAGTCATCACTAGCCCTATAACTTCTGTAAGTATGGTTCCAAGCACAACAAGTACTAAACCATCTGTTTCAAAGATGATTTCTTCTCCTTTAGGTACAGAGGACATTGGCAACAACAACTCTCACATTATGATCTCGTCAAAAGAGACATCCACTTACAAACAAGTTTCCCATCCTACTTCCATCAAAGATTTAGGTGCTAATATGTTTATCTTTTTAGATTTTTCAGAGGAAGACGATAAACCCGATTTAGAAGATGAATCTGACATGATGGATTTATTGACTCCATCGCGCAAAAGAATCTTTAGAGAAAGACCGTTAAAACCTTCTGCAACAGTTAAGGAGATGAAGTTGCATTTCGAGTCGGCTATGCGTGGAACACGTGGTCGAGGTAAAGGCGGTCGTGGCTAAAATGGGTTTACGGACAACATTGATGTATTGCGGACAACATAAAATGGGTTTATGTCTATCATGAATTCTTCTTATGATTTGATTTCTATCATGTCTAAGTGGTTTTCTAATTGGGTTTTAGGGTTTCAAAGGGATTTCAGGGTTTGGTAACTTGGTTTCTTCATCTTGGTTGTTCGTATTGTTGGAACTTGATTAGCTACTTGTTTCTAATCTTAGGTTGTTTAATACATCAAAAGTGTTTGTTTAAAAGCCTGAAATAACTTATTTGAGCAAAGCATCCCTAGCCAACGAAAGCTGATGTTATGGTGTTTTGTGAACATATCAAACTTGACCATAATGCATGTTTAATCTCTTGAATTCAAACGACAGTTTAGGATCTTAGGTTGTTAGGCATAGTAATTGATGCTACGACAGTAGATCAATTTGATTTTGTGGTTTGAGTTCTAGAACGATTACTACTGCTTTCCCTGACAATTTATCTATTTCTGAATCCATGAATCCCTGCGAATTCCCTAATGCCCAATGCTTGTTATTCATAAGTTTACATATTTTACTTGCTATTTTCATTTACATATTGCAATTCACAATCATATTTTTGTCTTAACTTAGTTTCATTCTCATAAATTTGTAGTGTGATACTTGGTCCTTGTGGATTCGATCCCTGCATTACTACAACCATTTGCTGTGCACTTGCAGTAGTTATATAGGGTTAAAACCTGTGTTATCAAGTTTTTGGCGTCGTTGCCGGGGACCAATTACATTGCCTTCGAATTTGGGATTGAAATTTAGTCTAAGACACTAACTTTTTTTGTTTTTCTTTTGTATAGGTTTTTATCGTGATGGCCATAGATTACAATGAGTGGCCACAAGAGGAGGAAGACACATTCGAAGATGATCCTTATGTGGAGCCTCCATTTGATGAGAGTGTTCTTACACTAGAACAAAAAATGGAGTTGGATGAGCTTTACAAGGAAAATCCAACCTTGACAAGAAGAGACTTAGCGGCTATGATCCGGGTGAATCTCATCTCACACCGGGCTTCACTTGAAGGAAGGGAGCTCACATTTTCTGAGATTACGGTAGCTCATGCACTTGAAGAGGTAATTTATTGGGTTCCACCATGCCAACTAGAAGGAACATACGACTCACCCTTTGATTTTCATGATAATAAGGAAAGTCTCATGCCTTGTAGTGAAGATGTAGCTTCTAGTTTGCAAACTCCCATGCTCATTCAGGAATGTTATGATTTAATATGTGAGAATCAAAAACTAGATACTCTAAGAGTAGAAAAGCTTGGTAGGGATTAGCATGAAGTATGCTTTGATATCAATCATCTATGTGCTTTAAGTGTTCATGATCTCGAGTTTAAGGTTTCAATGCTAGTGGAATCTAGTTTTCTTTTTGAAAGTTCTTATCTAGGAGATGTGCTTAATATAGATAATATCTTGAATGAGATTAAGAACCCTGAGGTTGAGGTGGATTATATGGACGAGAATGTTGTGTTATACATGATTGATGGGAATGAAGTTGACTATTTTGTGATGAACTCGTTTACACATGAAGTTGATTTTATCTTTCCATTTAATGCATTTGATTCTCATGAGCATCTAACTAGGAAAGATTCAAAGATATATGCTACATTGGTAGTAAAATTCATTGATGAGAATTTTATCACTTTACCATGGATGTGTTCTCTTGCATATTTTGTTCTTCTTACTAATAGGAGAAGGACAAAAGATGCATTGGCCCAACCTTTTGATTCTCATGATTAACCTATGTGTTCATAAGTCAAGCTAAAGACTTTAAACAAACGCTTGGTGGGAGGCAACCCACTTTCTAACTTTTAGTTTTAGTTTTCATTGTTTCAAAAAAAAAAAAATTCGTGCAAAACATGGGAACCATCGGATGACCCCAGGATCGACCAGAGGATATAGGATCGATCGATCTGCTGCTGGACCAAAAATCAACCCGTGCAAAGTACGTGCAAAAAAAACATTATTTTTATTCTTTTGAGTCCTTTTTATGCTTTTTTCCTGATTTATTTTTACACCCAGACGGTGTGAAATAAGTCTGGGGGAAGGTATTCATCGTTTACTAACATTATTTTCTTTCTTTTGTTTATCTTGAAGTTTTTGATGTTTTTCTTGAGTCAGTCCAAAATGTTTTATTGAGTCAAGAGTATTATAGTTAGGGAACTATGATGTAACATTTCTCTTTGTTTACTGACTATTTCATTTAAGTGACCATTGTTGCCGAGTGAATTTAGATCAGACTAATAGAAAATCCAAAAGTCAACCAGTTAACTAGAGACGTCTCTTGTTTCCAGCAAGGTCCACTAGGCTTGAGCTAATTGCACCCTCGTTGGAATGATTGGTGACTATAGAGCTTGACTCTTAGTTCGTACTGGACAGATGCACTTTGTGTGAAAAAGTGATGGTACTCCTCTCTCTTTTTCTAAGTTATAAATGGTCTAAGGTTGATAATAGTGCAAAGATCCTCACGGCTCTGTCTCCTAACAAGGAACAACAGTAGTGAGTCCTCACGACCCTGTCTCCTAACACGGAACAACAGTAGTGAGTCCTCACGAGCCTGTCTCCTCACAAGGAACAATAGTAGTGAGCGTTATTCTAAAGTTGTAACGGAAGCATCCTCACGACCATGTTTCCTCACAAGGAACATAAAAGTGAGAAACACTGTTTTTGAGTTATTAAAAAAATAAGTCTGGGGAGAGGAAGAGTACCAAAGGGGTGTATTGGTGATCTGTCATGGTATCGTACGGGAACGAATCTAGAAGGTTCTTGGCACTAATATTATCAATGAGGCTAGCGATGATGGATAGTGGATAGTATTGCGAAATCTTGGGATGAATTTGGGAGGCTGGAAATGTCTGCGGAGAAGTACATGGTGGTTCGATTTGATTCATCTTTGCAGCACGTGGATTACAAATTTAGTGGTCAATAAACGCTCCAAAAGAGAAGCTGAGTTTCCATATTTTCAAACCTCTTTCATAGGTTTAGTCTTCTGTTTTGCTTGAGGACAAGCAAAAAGCTAAGTCTGGGGGAGTTGATGTATTGCGTTTTTGACATATTCTAACCAATGTTTTCAATGGTTTTTCGAGTCTTTTCTATGTCTTTAGAATCTTTTCAGGTTTAAACACGTTTGGATGGAGTCTAAGACAAAATAGCAAGGATAAGAAGAAAATAAGCAAAAAATGGTCAGAAGTTTGGCATTCGTTGAGTGATTTTCCGCCATTGGATCGAGCTGAAATTTGAACACCAGACAGAGAGTCGCGTTAGCTTTCATTTGGAAGTAATATGAAGTTATTCCAACGGTGGGATCGAAAGTTATGGGAGTTTTAGTGAAGACATGTCAGTCTGCCTTAACCGACCGGTTTGCTGGAAATTAACCTATTTTGACTCGGTTTGAACCAAAAACCTGATTTAGCCTATTTATTCTAATTTTTAGCCATTGTTTAGACTACGCTTTATTTTCTATCAGACTTTTTGTTCTAAGCTTTGGGGGAGAAGATCTCTAACCCTATCGACAATTCGGAGAAAATTTCTAAACCATCTTGTTTATCTTTTGATTTTCTTATGTCTATCATGAATTCTTCTTATGATTTGATTTCTATCATGTCTGAGTGGTTTTCTAATTGGGTTTTAGGGTTTCAAAGGGATTTCAGGGTTTGATTGATGTTGATTTAGGGATTGATAACTTGGTTTCTTCATCTAGGTTGTTCGTATTGCTGGAACTTGATTAGCTACCTTGTTTCTAATCTTAGATTGTTTAATGCATCAAAAGTGTTTGTTTAAAAGCCTGAAATAACTTATTTGTGCAAAGCATACCTAGCCAACGAAAGCTGATGTTAGGGTGTTTTGTGAACATATCAAACTTGATCATAATGCATGTTTAAGCTCTTGAATTCAAACGACAGTTTAGGATCTTAGGTTGTTAGGCATAGTAATTGATGCTACGACAGTAGATCAATATGATTTTGTGGTTTGAGTTCTAGAACGATTACTACTGCTTTATTTGACAATTTATCTATTTCTGAATCCCTGAATCCCTGAATCCCTGTGAATTCCCTAATGCCCAATGCTTGTTATTCATAAGTTTACATATTTTACTTGCTATTTTCATTTACATATTGCAATTCACAATCATATTTTTGTCTTAGCTTAGTTTCATTCTCATAAATTCGTAGTGTGATACTTGGTCCTTGTGGATTCGATCTCTGCATTACTACAACCATTTGCTGTGCACTTGCAGTAGTTATATAGGGTTAAAACCTGTGTTATCAAACATCTCTACTAAATCGAAGCGGAAGATTCGATTTATAACTTAGTTTCGCTTGATGTTGCTTTATTTTTACACTTTTGTAATCTGCTACCAAAATTTCTAGATGAGTTCATCTCTCTAACCATTATTTGATAAAAAGATGGAAAGTTCGTCTCTAGAAGAAAAAAATTACCCCAATTTGGAACAAACAAAAAAACATTTTTCATATTCTTGTTTTCTGACACAATATTAGCTTTAAAATTCTCTTTTTTTTTGTCGCCAAATATTAATTCATCGTAGATTGGCCATATAAAATTGTGACGGACAGTAAAAATGCAAGTTAGTGTGATACAATATTTCATTAAAACTTCATCTACTAGTCGCAAAAATCTACAGCGAAAATACTCGTCATAAAAATGACGCAAAGTTTGCGATAGAATAATAACTAGCCATAAGACCGTTAATTAGCTCTACAAAAGAGCAAAATTTACGACGGATTCGAATTTACAACGAATATACATTTTGGACAAGTGATTAACGACCTTTTGCCGTCGCAAAGTCATCGGTGAAATGGTCCGGAACTCAACACGAGGAAAGCCAAGGTGGCTTGGGCGGATGTTTGTAAACCGACGGATGAGGGGGGCTTGGGATTAAGGCCACTCAAAGAAATCAATTTGGTTAGCGGTCTAAAACTGATTTGGAGGGTGGTCTCAACAAATGACTCACTATGGGCAAATTGGATCAAAGAACATCTTATTCGCAAGGGTTCCTTTTGGGATAAAACTTCAAATTTGCGGGAAAATGAGGGTTCGTGGATGTGGCGAAAGATTCTAAAACTAAGAGAGGTCGCTACAAGTTACTACAAAAGGCAAGTGTGGAATGGAAACACAACTTCTTTTTGGCATGATCCATGGTCAAAAATGGGTATTTTGTGGAGTGTTACGGGTGCTAGGGGAACCGTTGATTTGGAGATCCAAAAAGATGCACCTGTTTCATCGGTTATTGAAGAGCGACGAAGGAGAATCCATAGATGTGAAAATCTACAACAGATTGAAGAGGAAATAAATAATTTGAGATCCACAAGATCGAATGCAGAAGATAGAAGTTACTGGCGTAGGAGAAATGGTGACTACAGGTGCTGCTTCTCATCGAGTGACACATGAGAACAAAGTAGACATCACAACTCAAAAGTGGGGTGGTTCAAGGGGGTTTGGTTCAAGCACCGTACACCTAAACATGCATTCATGACATGGCTTGCAATTCACAACCGACTATCCACGGCGGATCGAATGAAGAAATGGAATAGTAGGATCTCTGAGGTTTGTGTTCTATGCGAAAGTCAAACTGAAACAAGGAACCATTTATTTTTCTCTTGTACGTTTTCAAACCAGCTTTGGGCGCTTCTTGCGGGGGGAATTTTACGGCAGCGCCATTCACACAATTGGTATGCGATACTTGATATCATTGAGAATCCACAACTTTGTCGCATTGAGGATTTTCTTATACGGTATGTCTTCCAAGCTGCGATTACTCACATTTGGAGGGAATGGAACCTACGGAGACATGGCGAACCCAAATCAACATATCAACAACTCGGGAAGATCATCGACAAGCTTGTCCGGAATCGAATCAACTCATTCAGGGCTAGGGACCCGGAATATGCAGATGCAATGGTCTTTTGGTTTGCTACGCGAACTTGAAAAGTTTCAAGTTTTCTGTTTGTAATATATTTTCAATTTTTGAATTGATGATGCATTAATATGTAACAAACGTTGTTTTTTTGGGCGTGAATGAAATTTAAAATTCCTTAAAAAAAAAAAAAATTCATCGGTGAAATGGCAAGGAAAAGAGCATAAGACTTGGATACTAATAATTTCATACAAACAAATATAAGTAGATAAGTGGGCGGACTTGGTCCACCGCAATGTGAAGTTGATGCAAAGGGACCTTTATGTTTTATTTAATTTTTCCCCGATTCATTTCACTGTCGATTAAAAATCTATGGTAAACGCCATTAATTTGGTCTCGTGGAGGAGACAGCGACATGTCAACGTTCTCTGGTTTGCTGGCAAACACCACCATCCTTTCTCATATGTCTCTTTTCTTCTTTTCTCGGACCAAACTTGTGTGTAGCAGCTAATCGCTTTTATTCAATGGACAAGAAGAAGAAGCCGATCTCTCTGTTTCTGTTTTTCTTCATGAATCTATCAAGCTCCTCCACTCTTGTCTCTTCATCGATTTGTCCCTCAAGATCTGCCACGGATTATATCCTAGGGCTTCGAGATCCACCAAACTGTCCCGTTTCCGGCGATGAATCAGCCTCGCCTCGTCGCCGTTTTGTTTCCGTCACCGAGGTAATCTCTTTTCACCTGAACAATCTCTGAGTTTGTGGTTTTTGAATATGGTTCTGTCTTGTTCTCAAGGGAGATGATCGGTGGTTGCAAATCGCTTCAGATATGATGGTACATGAGAACAAGTGTGATCATGTGGCTTTGCTCTTCTATGCATCATGGTGTCCTTTCTCTAGATCATTTAGACCAAGCTTTGGTCTTCTCTCTCTCTTCTATTCATCGATTCCTCACTTTGCAATCGAAGAATCATCGGTCAGGGCGAGGTAAAGGCCAAATCTTGCTTAAGCTGTGAAGAAGAAGCTAATTTTTTATCTAGAACTTGCTGGTTTGATGCTTTCTCTTTTTGGTGCTTCAGTACTCTGTCCAAGTATGGAGTTCGTGGGTTTCCTACAATTATCCTTTTCAATTCAACTATGCGCATAGCTTATCGAGGATCCAGAACTCTAGATTCTCTTGTTGCGTTCTACAGTGATGTTACTGGTAAGCCATTTGTAAAGTACTATGGAGTTCTACTTGTGCTTTACTTGGTGTGCATAGAGTTAGACAAAGAGCTGTTACTTGGTTATCTCTTGTCTTGGTCCATTTAGAAATGGATGATTACTTGCCTTTTCATATTGCAGCTGTTATGTTGTCGTTCTTCTGTGATTGTGCTTTTTCCTGACTGAGGCAAGGGCACAAGTTATGGAAGATCTGAGTTAAAGAGCTGTTACTTGGCTATCTTTATCTTGGCCCATATCGAAATGATTAGTCATTTGTGTTCCTGTTATTGGTTGTGTTATTGTGTTTGACCATCTTGATCAATTTGTGTTTTGAAACAGTCGATCTAACACCAAAACATTTGTGGGATGTAGGTATCGAAACACTGGACGAAACTTCTCCTGGGACAAATGGGTGGCTTACGTATTTTGGGAACCAAAACAACACAGAGCCAGAAAACTGCCCCGTCTCATGGGCAAGAAGATCACCTGAGAATCTCTTTCGCCAAGAGACTTATCTTGCTCTTGCCACAGTATTCGTCTTTTTGAGATTGCTACACTTGATTTCCCCCACAATCATTGTGTTAGCAAAATTCACTTGGAGACTGGTTGCTCAGAACATGAGACTGGGGAATACCGTTGCCATGTATCTTAAAGAGCCTTGCATGAGTAGCAATTTGCAGGAAGGAGCCATGAATGCTAGAGCATGGGCTTCCAAGTCTTTGGCCACTGTCTCAATTGGGGATTCAAGCTCATCAAGCAGAGGTGTTTCAGCTTCACAGTGACTTTGTTTTAGGGCACATTAAGTTATCTGTTTACATTGTCTGGGGATTTTCCTCCCTGTCTTGTATAATAAACACAACAGTTCCTCAGACCAATGACTTTGAGGATCTTTGATTCTTAGCTTACCATTTTGTAGCAAAGTGTATTATATGTTATCAGATTACAACATTGTAGCCCAATTCATTTTCTGTCAATATTATATCAGAGCTGATACTAATACTACTTCAGCAGAGCTTACAAGTCGATCGTAAACTGAATCCTATCCTTCAACATCGGTCCAATAAACTTGCTTATGCTCAAGAAGTGATTTCCATCTGCTGCATATCGGCATACTTATACAGCTTTTCGTTAAACAAGACCTGCGGATCTTTGCTGATCAAGACACCGTTCTCGTCATAACCATCCTTCAAGAACACGGTCCAGTTCATCTCGGTGCCAGCCAAGTAGAAAGATTGGGGTTGCTTCTTGAGCATCGGGTAAGTCTGTCTAGTCAAGCTAAACTCGTCTTTGAATTCCACAATGTGATGAATCGAAGCTCTTTTCTCTAAAGTCAAGCTCAAGAACTCGTGCAAGATCCCTACACGGTACTTCTCTGCGTCTAACGTCCATCCATCGAACTTCCAACCATCCGAATATGGCGAAACAAGAGGCAATGTATTCAATAGATTCAGTTTCCTCGTATCTTTCTCTTCTAGTTCCAACTCTTTGCCATGTTTCACTGGAAACTTAAAGGCTCGTTTCGCTCTTTCTTCGTCTACCATAAAGTGTCTTTCAAGCTCACTCACGGCAAGACTCGGATCCCAATTCACCAACTCAAGTACCCGATTCCCATCATTTCCGGTCACGACCCGGAAATAATCCGGGTATTTCCCGACCCGGTCCCTAAAATCCTCAGGGATCCCAAAAAGCAACCTTGTATGGTGGATTTTGCTCATTAGAATCCGTTTATCTTTCGTCATCATCAATAGTTTCCGTACACGATTGACTCTATCGACTTCCATGGAATCCATCAGAGCTCTCTCTTCATCCAACAAATCCTCCATTAATTCTGAAAACCCTAGCCACATTTTTCCATCACTGTGTCGATAAGTCTGGAAGATGAGAGGATGCTGAGGGATGAAACGAGTCACCTTGCGACCGCGAGGGAATCCGAGCTCACGGTAGAGCTTGCCGGCGTCATCGAGCCGGAGAATATGCTCCGGCTGCTTAGCGATGAATTCCTTGGAACGGGTCAGAAACCGGAAATGGGCGTCGCGACCAACGAGAGACTCGAAGTGAGAGACTCGAGTTGAATCGTGTTGAACGGGTTTGGTCCTGGCAGATTCTGGTTTCTTCCGTTTCTTTTTGAATTTATCAGGCGTTTTGGTGATGAGGAATGAGGTGGAGAATGGTAGAGTCCTGAAATTAGGGTTAGGGTTTGGGGAAGAAGATCGAAGTAGAGTAGAATTCTCAGGTTTTAGGGTTCTTGAAAAGAAACGGAGCCAAGCCATTTCTTTCTTTGCTTTGGGACTGAAACAACACTTGACACTAATGTCACTGAGTTCCAATATGGGCCTCAAATATGGGCTTTACCAATTATTAGACCAACTGAAATTATATTGCTCAAATTATTATATTCATACTTCTGTGTAACTATTTAGTTGAAGATGCATAAATTTTGTTGATGTATGCTCCATGAATTTTAATGTTGAACAATTCATCATCTTTTGTCAAATTTCGAGGTTAGTTAAAGTTAAAAAATGTGTCTCAGAATTCCAGGACAAGAGAAAGGATAAATTTATCAAGTTGTACTGGCTAGATTCGTTTCTTTCCTACTTTCAATGTAATTTATAAATTGTCATGTGGAGTATACAAGAGAATGGTGCATGAACTGAGACATATAGTGAAATTCAGCTTCCCTGTAACTAAAAAGATTGTAGTATTTCCAAGTAAAAGAATAATGAGCCGGAGATCACAAGAAATGATGAACAGATAAGATTAAGGATAACCCACTTTAACCAATCCAATTTAAAATATTATTTATTTATTTAATCTGTTTCTTGGTGGGAGGGGGCATGTGTTCGTCCAAAGGTGCATGAACTTGGTCTTTTCAGACAAGAATGGCAACATACATTTTACTTGGATCAAAGAGCAAGCATCAAATCTATCAAATATCTTACACACATAGCTCGAAGCATTGCTTTGAGCGATGCATTGCCTCTCTCGACATCATATGTTTCACAGGCTTCTGCTTTTAATTGTAGGGACTTGTAGTTAAAGGTTTGGTCTCTTCGATTTTTGGAATTCTCTAGAAAATTAATAGTTGCTCTTGCGCCATCGGTTTCATCGACCTTAGTTCATTTTTATTTCTATTTCGTATTTTTGTAAGGGTTCCAATTTTCGAACATATTTTCGGGCTCATTTCTCTAAAACCTGTGAGAATTTTTTTCGTTTATTGACACTCATGTACTTTGTGGTTTGTCACTCCAGTCACTAATTGAGTGATAGAAGTGTATGTATGGTGATAATGATTAAGATATTGACTAATAATCAATCATGCATTAGCCTTTCTATCAATCTTATTTGATGGATTAAACTATATATCTAGATCGACCGTATTGCAAGATGAGTAATATCCATACCTAATTCCTCATTTTTTATCCATAAGAGATATAATTGTTAGTTGTTGGTGTGATGACAACTCTTATTGCTATTAAGCCAAGAGGCTTGTGGTTTAGTGGAATTATTGCGTTTGCTTTTGGGAAGTTTTAGATACAAATTTGTTCGGTAGGGAAAATATTTTTCTATCATAGTGGTAGTGTTCAGATGGAAGAATGACTAGATCTTGTGCCGTCAATTGCAGCATTGCTTTTCGATTAGTCAGACCGGACACTAGCCTAAAATCCATAAAATTGATGTTTTAGGTCGCAAAATATTTCATATTTAAAAGCATCAAATCTTCAAAAATTGTATGTACTATAATGGCTCTTTATGGATTTTGTAATGAATAGTTCAACGTTTTAACTGTTACTTATGAGATTTCTAAAACGCCATTAGGCTATTTTTTTTTGTTTTAGACATGTGACCACTAGGGGTCGGGTTTGAAGTTAGTGGACTATATGCTTGTTTGGACGAGACCAAGTTTTTATCGGTATGATGACAGATATCTCAACCCTTTAAACTAAAATGTTTAACATAATCTGTAAATGTTCCATGAGTTTGCATACATATAAAATTAGTCTGAGTCGTCTGAATTACCGAATGAAAAAAATTATTGTTAGGAACCGAATTTATAACTAGTCTTCAACTTATACAGCTATGGTGGAACCAAGACATCTAATAAAATTAGACAGAAAAAACTCTTGTGTTTTACTATACAATTTGATGACTCTCCACTTTCTAAACGAATTAATATATTTAAAAATAATAATTTTTTTTATCATTTGTGATTAAAATTGTAAATAGTGTTCATTCAAATTTCTTTCAGTTTTGATTTTGTATGTTTTTTAAATTTTTTGGTTTATGAATAATAGAGTATGGTTTCAGTTCGTATACAAATTTTCATCAAATATATATTTTAATTACAAATAAATTTAGGTTTATATACATTCTTTAAATTTTCCGATTAGGTTTAACTTTGAATTCGGTTTTTGAAACTAAATATAATTTTTAGTGATAATGAGATATTTTATCACTTATTTATAATTTTATAAAGATTATAACTAAAATAAGAAAATTAATATATAGAAGATAAATCATTCAAATAATTATTTAAAAAATATTTATTTGATCCTTTTATATAAATTTAATTTAAAGAATATTTACTTGATATAAAGAATATTTCATAAATGAAGCCGAATGAATAAAAATATTATAGATGACGTCAGTAATTGCTAAAGCCAAAATCAAGAATAAGAAATGATGATAATTTATTTCCTATACATATTTTTTATCTGATTCGGACAAATACTTATGATGTAAGTTTTAATCTTATTTATGTATGTTCAATTTTTCAATATCTTTTAGTTTTTATTATAAAATTCAGTAAAAATATACTTTATATACAAAAGTTTATTGTAACAAAAATTGATCTCTAAACAATTTTTAATGAAACACGAAAATGTTTCATTTCAATTTTTAAATAAAAACAAAATATTAGTATAAAATATTGGTTAAAATTTCTTTGGGGGAATTTTAAAAGTGTCATTTTTAAAATACAATTTTGGCAAAAAATTCACCATAAGTTGTCCATTTAAAAAAAAAAAATATTTTGAAATATGCCACTTTTGAAGTACCACTTTTTAAAAATACCATTTTTTCAAAATCTTTGTAAAAATATAACTTTTTAAAAATTATTTATTCATTATATCATTTATGTTTGGGTTAACTATGTTGTATTAGTATTTAGTTTTGAAGGTTTAGGGGTTTTTAGGGGTCAACATTTTTTAGGATTTAGAATTTTAAGATTTAGACTCTAAAAATCTATAATTTGTGGTATTTTTGCAAATGTACAACTCATAGTGGCATTTTTGCAATTATCTATTTAAAAATGCCACAATTTAAGGATTTTGTAAACTTTAAACTCTAAAATTCTAAACTTTAAAAAATGTTTTTGACTCTAACAAATTATAAACCCCAAAAACTAAACTTTAACATAATATAGTTAATCCAAACATAAATGAAATTCTGAATAAATGATATAATATTAGTGACATTTTTGATTTTTTTTTAAATGATAACATTTTTGAAAAGTGGTATTTTTCAAAAAATTTCAAGTTCTTTTGTTTTATTTATGGAAAGATATATATATTTAGTCATTAAAAGGATTTTTTATGGTTTTAATTTGACATGTCATCTTTTTTTTAAGTTATGTCATATTTTTTTTGTGAGAGTGAAGGTAAAGATGACACATCAGCAAACTCTCACAAATCACTTTTCAAATAATATATAAAAAATATTTTTTAATTATTTAAAATTAGTATTCGAACAAAAAAACATTTTTACAATGATTCTGACTTAATCTGTAAAGAGAATAGACATAATTCGCATATGTCAAAAAGTTATAGTTTTCTAAGGTGGTCGAGATGCAAACCACTCAATCATCCCATCGCTAAAAGGAGAGATTCCAAATATGCAAAGAGCACTCAGCCGATTTCGTATATTCTTGTAAGTCATCTTGCCGATTAGACCGTAAAAGTTGCATATCAATTTATGTCAAGACTTGTTTCATATCAACTGTAGAGCAATTTGAAGGGCTGTTGGGATTCACTATCAGTTCATTTTTTATTAGTAGGACTTCAATTCGGCAAATTATACTTAGGGTCTAAATGGTAGTCAAATTTCGGAATGTTTGGAATAAGATGAATTAAAAGAATTGGAATAGAAGTGAATGGAATAATGACAGTTAGATAAATAAGATGAATGGAATGAATAATCGCAGACAAATATTTATGTAAGATGAATGGTGGTATTTTAAAGGGATATAATGGAATGCAAAATAAATATGATTAAAGTTAAATATTATTATATAAAAACAAAAATTATATATAACATAACATATATTTTATTAAGAAAATAAAAAAACGAGATCTTTTTTAAATTGTATAGCATAACATATAGAGAAACGAAAATTGTATATAACATAACAAAATGTTGTTTTTTAAAAGAAAATATGATGAAAAAATCTAAATGAGATCTTTAGATTTTAAAAGCTCAACAAAATATTAGTAGAAAATCTGAAGTTTGATCACTTCCAATCAATAGTAAATCGTAACAATATATATATAAATTTTAAAAAAGAATTATATATATTTGTATCCCATCTATTCATGATCTTTTTCTTTCCTGAATGTTTTTTAACTCTTTTCTTCTACAATTCCACATAAGTCATGGGATGCAATGGAATGAAATTTATTTTTTATTCCATATAAATGATAACTTTTTTGTGGTATGCACAGAAATGACGTATTCCACTTGATTTTATCCCAGAAAATGCAAATCCAGTTGCACCCTTATTATAATGATCTAGTATCTATTAGGGACTTCAATTCGACAAAATATAATTTGCATGTTAGATTATTTGTAGATAGATAACGATACGATGGATGTTCCGCATATAAGTTTGGTAAACGTCTTACCTCAACAATTATAACGTTTTAACAGAAAAAGATCTAAACGGTGCGGGTGGGCGAAATAACGTGTGAGAGAGCCAAATTAGCCAACCAAAGTCCAGCTAATGAGTTAGTAACCTTGCAAGCTCCCCAATCACGAGCTTCACCTTCTTCTTCCAGTACAAGTCAGTCAGTTTCATGACGTGGAAGCGCGTGATGTCACGTGCCGACATACTCTCAGTAAATGCCTCTATGGATTAGGTTGTTCTCTCTATCTTGCTATTTGCCAGCTGTGCACTCTTCCCCATAGCTCTCAAACCCACTTTTGTTAAGGAGTATTATTATCATCTTTTTATTCATTCGAAATCCAAAAATATTTAATGTGTTTTTTTTCTTTTTCCAGGCTGTACACAATCCCCCAACGTCTCTCCCAAGTTTTCACATTTTTCTTTAACTGCCCACGCGCTTTAAGCTTTTAACAAAATTATACAGCTTGCGATAAAGGGTATTTTCGTCATTTTAATCTCATGCTGTCTGTAACTAAGCTGTATTATTCCGTCATGCTTTATCGATACGGTCAATTTCGAGAAAATCAACTTTGGCTGTTTGTGACTATTGCTCCTTCTGACACAAGAAAAACACTGATTATTCCACTAAACAACCCATTAGTATTCGAGTATCAACACTTGTTAATTCTTCCAACTTGATTCAAATGGGTAATTGTTTTTGTTAAATCAAGGAATATACAATAGTACCACAACATGTTCATCTTTGGTGCTTCGCCTTAAGAATCCTATGTCTCTATTCAAGATTCCTTGATTCTTATCCAAATCCATATATTGAGTTATCATGTAACATTCAAATAAAGTCATATTTAGCATATACAATTTATATACATGAAACTTGGTTATTAACACTTATTCAACTGGTGATACAACATAGTAAACATATATCATAACAAACAAAATTCAAATTTTTAACCAAAACCCAAACTTGTATGGAAAAAGTGTGGGACTATGGTTGATCATTCGTTAGCTGTCAAAAGTACAATGGACCATTACTTTCTCTTTAATCTTTCCTATTTCTCTGCAACTTCCATCTCTCTTTCTCTTTAAAGCATACAACATCCCTCTCTTTCTTTTGTTCTTCATTATTTCAAATTGTTTTCAAAATCTAATTTTTTTTCATTTAATTATAAATTAAGATGACCCACACTCAGTCAGAGTCATATATATAGCCCCCATCACACTTCTCATTTTCTCACAAACCAATCTACACATAAAAAACAAAGCTACTTCACAATCTTCTTCTCTTTTCCTCTCAAACATTCCCGAGAGAAAAAAAAAACAAAAAAGGAAAAGAAAATGTATTCGGTAGTTTTTAAACTCTTTCTAGTTCTGTCTCTGTTCCAAATCTTTGTCTCTGGTCGGAAACTAGCAGAACAAGAAGGAAACGAGTTTCAGCTCTTGAAGTACCACAAAGGTGCTCTTCTCTCCGGCAAGATCTCCGTTAACCTAATCTGGTACGGAAAATTCAAGCCTTCTCAGAGAGCCATCGTCTCCGATTTCATCACTTCACTCTCACCACATTCCAAGAGTACTCCTCTCAACCAACCATCTGTCGCCACGTGGTGGAAAACCACCGAGAAATACTACAAACTCGCCGGAGCTAACAAAAACCCTTCTTCTCTCTCACTCACTCTCGGTAAACAAATCCTCGACGAGAACTGTTCTCTTGGAAAATCTCTTACAGACAGAGAGATCCGTAAGCTAGCCTCAAAAGGAGACCAACACGACGCGGTCAACGTCGTTTTGACTTCAGCTGACGTGGCGGTACAAGGATTCGGTATGAACCGATGCGGGACCCACGGATACGCTCCTGGTTTGGGTAAACGTGGCACCAAATTCGCGTACATCTGGGTCGGAAACTCCGAGACACAATGTCCGGGTCAATGCGCGTGGCCATTTCACGCGCCGGTTTACGGTCCGCAGAGCCCGGTTCTAGTTGCGCCGAACAACGACGTTGGTTTAGACGGTATGGTGATTAACTTAGCGAGTCTTCTAGCTGGAACCGCAACGAACCCGTTTGGTAATGGTTACTACCAGGGACCACAAACCGCACCGCTCGAGGCTGCTTCGGCTTGTCCTGGGGTTTATGGCAAAGGAGCTTATCCTGGTTATGCTGGGAATCTATTGGTGGATACAACAACGGGAGGTAGTTTCAATGCGTATGGTGCAAACGGCAGGAAGTTCTTGCTCCCTGCTTTGTATGATCCTACCAAGTCGGCTTGCTCTACTATGGTTTGAAAACAACAAATTATGAAATCTAGTGTTGGGTGGTTTCTTTTTGGTCGGTGGTAGAAAATAATATTTTATATGCTAGTGTAATTCTTTTATTCAATTAATATTATTCTCATTTTTCCTTGTTGCCGTTTTGATTTTGAAATAGTTTTAAGATTATTTTAGATGTAATCCAATCAAAATTATGGACTGAAATCTTGCCGCCTGATTAGGCCAAACCAAACCAAACCAGCTTGTTAAACAAAAACAATGTAACTAGACAGTAGAGAAAATTAAAGATAAACACACTATTCGAATCAAAATTGTTGTCTTAACCTGTTTAGATTATTCTTAGCCAGTGTGACAAACCCATTTACATTTTTTGTTTTTTGGTCAAACCCATTTACATTTTTTTATAAAACACATAATTGAATTGTAAAAAGCCAACTTGAATTGAAAAAAGCATGGTGGTTGATATATGCTAATAAGTCAATTCGGTGGATTTGCCCAATTTCGACGAGTGTAGTCACGTGATGGTCAGGTGATCATCCTGGGGTTATGGGTCGGTGATCGGTAGGGACGGTTTGGTAACGTATGATTTATTTATTTTTCCGATGTTTTTCGATTTCTCGTATCAAAATCTTTGTCTCACCAGTCATTTTTTTTTTTCGTAATTTAAGGTAACGTCGTGATACATATATGCAAGCATGCATTCGACTTTCTTAAACATGATTTGGTGGGTCATGTTAACTAATTATTACCAATCTTGTTTCTAAACCGTAATTATAGTCAACTAAATGTTTTATGTGTGAGGCATTGTAGCACTCACTCATTTTCAGATATCCCAAACTATCTAGAGGGCCCCCTAAACGTTTTCACTCTGTTTAACTTTCGGTGTTTGATACTTTGCAGTAACTGTATTTTAGTATTCATAACATATCTTGCACAAACAATTTTCAATTCTCGTTTCTCAAAAAAAAAAAAAAAAAAAAAAAGATTTCAATTCTCTACATAAACATCTTCCTTTTCCTCGATTCTTTTGTTCTTCGTTCCTTTTAACAAACAGAAAACTAGGAGATAAATTTCTAATATTAAGGAAGCAATATACTGTGAATATAATTCTGGTTCCATCACCAGCTTCACTAAACTAAATAATGTAATAAGCAAGAAAGTAACCAAGCAGTCCGAAAGCAAACGAGCAATACGCAAAACAAATTAGCGAATGAATAAATTAATGACTAAGAATTGGGTCAAAATGATTAATCGTAGGGGATTAAGTATATGTAGTAATGTAGGAAACAAAATGAAGAAAAGACCACCAATAAAACGTCCCAAAACATGGATCATGAAATTAGTTTAGGTTACAATTTGTTTTATTGAAAAGACAATCAATAAAAACGTCCCAAAATATAGATCATGAAATAGTTTAGGTTACAATCAATAAAATGCATATTTAAATAAATGAATAGTTTAGGTTACAATTTGTTTCTGGACAAGTTGAAAACCTATGAATTTGATTCTATGGCGGAAAAAAAAACACGGAAACAAAATATCAACATGCTAAGAAGCAACCGTTCCCGAGAAAATAGCGATAAAGTTTCCGAAATCACTATGCAAATATACAATTGGGAAGCTAGAGAAGAGGAAGCAACATGAAACGGTGGATGGAATTATCGGTAGATTTGTCACCAAAGTTAGCAGGATTTGTCTCTTTGGGTTGAGAGTGGTACCAGTTAATAAATTGGTAACGTCTTTAACCGTCGCATCTTGCACACTTCGTGAAATCGTCACCATTGGGTCGTTTACTCCGAATTCCAGATCCTCGAAGCAAAATTTCTAAGTCGGGCAGCTCTTTCAAACTCTTAGGGGGGGTTATTGGGAGTAGGATTTGTATTGATTTCTAAAATTTTGAAAGTCAATTGTTATTGGGTTATGAATTCTTAAAATCTAAATGAAATCCCTTGTTATTGGTTTGAAAATTTTTTAGATTCCATTTAAAATCCCTTGTTATTGGAAAAGTTAAGCTAACATTGATTTTTCAATTCTATTAAAATCTCATGTTATTGGGACATGAATTCTACATATTTTTACTCATAAAACTCAACTTTCAAAATACCATGGTTATCCATGAGATTCTTTAAATCCTTATATCCAGAACAAAAAAAAAAATAACACACACGAACACAAAAGAAAAATGCATAACTCACACTGTCCATTAACTTGTGAAAAAAGAAAAGTGCACTACTCCAACTATTCTCCAACGTCTTTCACTGAGTTATCAAGCTACACATCATCGTTGATTTCCAGTTCCAATGGCATGTTATAAGAACAATATAACTATATATAATCATTACCACACTACTATCACACATAACAGTTATAAGAACAATAAAATATGAAACGAACAAAAATAAAGCTTCCAAATTAATTAAACACAAACTTGCAATATCAATCCAAATCCAATTTTTATAAATTAAAATATTCTCAAAACAAAAGTTTCAAATACCAGCTAAAGAAAGAAACCAAAAGTTCAAACAAAAATCCCCTAAAGCAAAGAAAACAATGATCAATCGGAACCAATATTGGTTTGGATCCAACCGATACGTTCTTCTACAGACATGTCTGCAAAGACATCCTTCATTCCTAAGGAATAGATAAGGGTAACTGCTTTCAATTTGGAACGCTGATCCAAATTAGTGATCTCTTTCATAGCATTCCAAACACTGTTTTTCTTTTTCTCAGCTTCTTTTTTTTCATCTTCTCGTTGTTGTCTTTCTTCTCTTTGTTGTATGATATCAAGGATCCTGTTGCTCATTGTAACCACGAAGTCATTGTTATCACTTTTGCATGCTTCTGTTCTAGATCTCTTTCTCGGGATAAGCTTTTCGGCACGACTTTTTTGTTTTTTATCTAAAAAAGGTAATGCATCGGTAACATCGTCACCACTCTCACAGAAAATCAAGTTTTCTTTCACTTGATTATCATCAACCTCGTAGGTGCAAGCATCAGTAGTTACACCCAATCCAAGTGAATTGTTACCATTGGCGGTTGTACCATCAAAAATAATTTTCAAATCATCAAACTGCTCATGGGACTCATAACGCATAAATTTGTGGCCTGGATGTGCCTGTGCAGTTTCAAAAAATATTTATCTTACTATAGGTAAGTTGAATTTTAGTTATCTAAGCTTTTATATAAAACAAACACATACCTTTAAATATCCATGCCACACTTCATTAGAAGCCGTAAACCGTTTCGAATCAGGATCCCATCCAAATCCAGAACTGTTACGTTCAAGATCCAGATAACAATTGTATAAACCTCTCAAATACTTTATTCTGCTTGTATAATGCTTATGGGTTTTCTGACATTTTTGTTTTTCATTGAGGACCGGGAGTATTTTATTTTCCACCGTTGCCTTGTTCATTATACCACTAGAATCGCGCCATCCACGTTTAATTCCCTCGACAAGTAATTCGATCAATACTTTTGTTTGTGCCGGATTCCATTTATTATAACCTTCTTCTTTATTTTGTGGAGTATCACCCATAGTAATCTTTCTAAAAGAGCTAATCGTAATTAGTAAACATGACACAATTATTATCACAAAATGTAACAAAGTCAAACTTGAAAATAAAACGCAGAAAACATAGTCAATTATAGTGGCCGAAGGAGAATCATCATTTCAAAAGCAAACTCAAACCAAACATATATACTCACAGTAAACAAACATATATGCTCATGTCAATTAAAACAAACATATATGCTCACAAATATGCATGTTTTTTTTTTTGAGAAAAACACAAATATGCATGTTTACGTTAAAAAACAAAGATTTACCTCTGATGGCCGATGGAGAAGATGATGGAAAAGCCTAACGTGAGCAATGAAAGTTGTGGTGATATATGATCACTTTTCTTTTTGGAAATGATATATGATAGTATATATAACATTACCTTATAAAGAGAATTTAAGGGAAAAAAACACTTATAAAATTAATAATAATCAATGACAATCCATAACAATCCTAACAATCCATAACAATCCATACAAAATATTTGATAAGAATCTCTTAAAAATTTTGAGACTCCACGAAAGATTTCAAGAATCCACAAATTTTAGAAATTTTTAAAATCTTAACAAATCCATTCCCCAATAACACCCCCTTAAACACAAGAAGATATTTCCAAAAATCACACTACTAGGTGATAGATTCTCTCTCAGTTCTACTTTTTCCAATTTGGGCTTTATTTAACAACACTACCAATAAAAGGCCTCTTAAGCATATTTGGGCTTATTCGCTCAGTATGTATATTCTTAATGAACTTTCTTTAACCCCTTTCTCTC
The DNA here is from genome assembly GCA_964056655.1 of Arabis hirsuta. NCBI lineage: Eukaryota > Viridiplantae > Streptophyta > Magnoliopsida > Brassicales > Brassicaceae > Arabis > Arabis hirsuta. Next base: position 11,995,169 of record OZ053309.1, on the reverse strand, counting down.
GCCTTCAATTCCCTTAGTATTGTTCCGTCTCTGTAAACTGCGAAATGGAACCTCCAAAGGACCACCAGACGCCGGAGAAATCTTCCTCCGAAGCTCCGGCGACAGTTTCCTCCGCTTATCCTCCTTCTGGCTGTTGTACTAACTGCGGCGGACCAACGATTTCCGAACCACCACCTCTTGCTTCGTTACCCGAGATGTCACCGCCTCCGAACTATCGCCCGATCCGAGCTCCGGCTATTAACCTTCCTCACAACTCTCAGGCGATCATTCTCTCTCCTGTTCCTCACGCCGAGAAAGTCCCCGTCGTCTCTCCGCCGTATCATTTCGAGTGTCCCGTCAAGAGAATCCACTCCCCCGACGATATCCGCCGTTTCCAGGAATCCGCCTCTTGTAAGAACTTCTTAGGATTCGTAGTTTCTCTCTCGGAATCGATCTGCGGACACAAGATATCAGATCCTTGCCATGTCTCACCTACCGTCGCCGCCATAGTTTCAATCCTTGAGACCTTGTTGCAGTGGATCGACGAGATTCCTCCTGTTCAAATGTCGTCTCGATACGGTAACATTTCTTTCCGGTCATGGCACGAGCGTCTCGCTGAGAAAGGCGAGTCGCTTCTCCTTGGGTTTCTTCCCGATGAGTTTAAAGGATCTACTGTAGAAATCGTTCCTTACTTCTTCGATAGCTTTGGGAACGGAAGTAGGATCGATTACGGAACCGGACACGAGACGAATTTCGCGGCGTGGCTGTATTGCTTAGCGAGGATGGGAATCATCAAGGAAGAGGATTATCATGGTGTGGTTGCTAGGGTTTTTGTCAAGTATTTGGAATTGATGCGAAAATTGCAGATGGTTTATTGCTTAGAACCTGCTGGATCTCATGGAGTATGGGGTCTTGATGATTATCATTTCTTGCCTTTCATATTTGGGAGCTCTCAGTTGATTGATCACAAGTATATGAAACCGAAATCGATCCATAACGATGACATTTTGGAGAATTTCTCTACTGAATACATGTACTTGTCTTGTATTGCCTTTGTGAAGAAGGTGAAGAAGGGTTTGTTCGCTGAGCACTCGCCATTGCTTGATGATATAAGCGGTGTACCAAACTGGAAGAAAGTGAATAGCGGTCTGCTCAAGATGTACAAAGTCGAAGTGCTCGAGAAAGTCCCCATTATGCAGCATTTCCTCTTTGGTTCGCTCTTCAAATGGTATGATTCTTCTTCTTTCCTTTTATCTAGTTTTTAGCTGAACTCTCTAGCTCTAGAAACCTTTGGCTGTAATGCTTTGTGTATTGGATTTATCTATGACCATATTGATATCTAGAATGAATTTTCATGTGGGTGATCTTAATCTGTGAAAATGTTGAGAATTCGTTGATGGGATAGCATATTCAGGATTGTGGTGCCCTTGTCTTATGAGTGTGTCGGGAAGTTGTAGCTTCTCGATTGTTTTTGTATGCTGATCCTATTAGCTATAGAAAATTTTATATTTCAGTTGGATTGCTGATTGAGTTACATTATTTGTTGACGGATTTTCGTGTATGTGAGCGTGTTTGCTGAAAATTAATGTGAACGTATATGATACCCTGAATAATATAATTTGCATCACTATTCTCTACCCAAATTTGCTTTCCATTTTCACTAGACATGAACATAACTGACAGCTTGTCATTGGCCATTGAGTTCTACACAGCTGAATCGTTAGTTTCTTTTTTGGCTTCTTCGAAAGGCAGATGTTTTAAAACATCTTTTTGGTACAAAAGTGAGATTTTAATTGCGTGAAAATCTTGTTTTCAGGGAAGAGTGATTTGCTTTAGCAGAATAAACTGAAGCAGGGACAGCGATTTCTCTTCTCCTCCTTGAGGTGGCTTTTTAGACTATAGTAGAGACAGACGCCTTTGGTTTCGCCTGTATCTGATACGCAGGGTTTATGTTTAGGTACTTTGAGCTCGATGAGATGATAGGGATTTGATGGCTATCGTATTATGCTATATCTTTTTTCTAATATCCTCTACGTTTGAAACTTCACATTATTGTCCTTTTGATGATTCCTATTTGCTTTTTACTTTGAAAGTATCAGTGGCAAGTTCATGTGGTTGGTTTATCCTTATTCGGATTACGGAAGAACGCAAATGTATTCTTCAATGCTCTGTCCAACTTCTTACCAATAGGATCCGCATTACACACAATAGAACACTAGATTTTTGATTTGCGTCAAACACAGTAGAATATTTGAAAACAAAAAATACTAATTTTTATAATATACATTAGAAATTAAAAACAACAAATATCAAATGGAATATCTCCCGTAGAGGTAAATATATTTTATCTTATAAATTTTAATTTCTATGATATTTAGATTGAATGTAAGCGTTTTTAATGTTTGATTTGTAAAATTGTACGTTTATGACAAAAATAAAAATTTAATTAGAATAATATAGATACAATTAAATAATAAAAAAAATTGTATGATAAATGGACATAAATCCATTTTTTATAAAATAATTGACATCGGTAAATGATTTCGTTAAAACATAATGTTATATTTTATTTGGATTCAAATTAGTAACATATGTATTTGTGAGTTTATGTTAAAAAATAATGTAAATATGTAGAGATATCCAACATTGCATATAGAATTCATTGGAATGTTTTGATTTGTTAGTTTAATTCATGTGTCTCTTAAAATCTTCATTGAATAACACATATGATTTTTTTCGCTTAGTGTTTCTTCAATTAATATATAGAGGATGTAATTATATGTACACTCGTATGAAACGGAATAAACATCACCTCATTTGACCAAACAATCTAAGATGCGATGATCATAGTTTGTAAAAGAATTCCATACAATGAAATGGGCAGAACAGTGTAATGATTGTCTTCTTGAACCTGTGTGTTTCAACCCAACAACCGAAAGTTAAATTAGTGAACATTTTGCATCAATATTCAAATGAAGCAAAAGCCCAATGACGTTATATATTTGACAATTGAATGGAGAAAATTGTATGTTTGTCGTTAAGTTGATAACATTGCATCTCTCTAATCGTCAGGGCTTAAGGTTCGATATACCATAGTATTTCGATATCCGTTCAGTCCACCGAGTAATCCCAATTAAACATATTTTATTGTAAAAAATAATTAATTGATGTTCAGATAATAGTCTAAGGATTAAAATATTCAAAGACATGATAATGATAAATGTCCCTCTCTTAGTCGCTTTATCTTATTATGTCTAGGTTACGAATTCGAGAACGACACAAGATTCTCCTATTTTCGATGAAGCTTTGGCTTGGGTAAACGGTGAAAGAGTACATAAAAAATGAATATAGAAAAGAGTGATCGAAACCAAAAAAGCCAGGCTACCATGCATGAAGTCGGAGCGAAGAAAATGAGAAGACAAATTTGACAATCAAATGTGTTAGCAAACCCTTAATCTCTTAGTTTCGTGGAAGACAAGTTTTCTAACAAATGTCAAGATCTAGTTAACAAAGGAAACTAGCCATATTCTCGGAGTTCCTTAATTTTTGTGGATTTTTTTATTTTTTTTAAGTAATTTGATTTAATAAGATTTTTTGAATAAAAAAATTGATGTGGTTGGTTGGTGGAAATAATAATTATGGTGATATCCAATATATATGTGATAAAATTTTGAAAAAAATAAATGTTTGGTGACAATATATAATTTTTCTTGTTTGTGTACAAATTTTAGCACAAGACCGTTTGGTTATTAGTACTATCATTATAACATTATCTTCATCATCACAACACCATTATCATCATCATCAAATTATATCATTATTTATATTTTAATTAATTTCATCATTATCATAATAAATTATGATATTATCAACATCATAACATTATTATCATCATATTATTATGATATCATCAACATCATAACTTTATTTTTAATATATCATTATGATACAAACAATATCATAATGAGTATCAATAAATAATTATGATGTCATCGATCTTATTATAATATCGTCAACATCATAACATTATTATCATTATAACATTATTATCGTCAATATGATAACATTATCATCATGATCATAACATTATCATATAATAATATGCTCTATATTATGAATTGGAAAACAAATATCAACTTTGTTTTTCTCCCTCAAAAATATTTTGTTTGTTCACTGAGAACATTGATTTATTTATTGTTTTATCTATATTATATATTTTTCTTGCTCTATAAATTCATCAAAAATGGTTTTATTATCATCTAAATTTACAGTAACATAACATTATTATCATTATTGGTATTTTATTATTATGTTAACATCATCATTATCACTTTATAATAACCATAACATTACTATTATTACTATCTTAACATCATCATATCATCAATATATCATTATGATATGATACAATTATCAAGATAATAATATCATGTCATCATCATCAAAATATTACTCTAATATTATCATAATACCACCAATATTACTTTATCATCATAAATATTGTTTTTGTTTGTTAGATTTATTATCATTACAATATCATCATTATACCACCAACATCCTAACATTTTTACCGTCATAACGTTTCTGGTAAACGTAAGAGAGTAAAATAGTTGAATAAAAAGTAAAATAAAATCTATATGGATCCCATATAAATAGATTAAACTTCTCACTACTTATATGTTGAGGGAGATTTTCAGCCAACAAAAAAATCAAAACATTTGATAAAAAAAAACAAATTTACTCCATATTACTTTCAATTATGTGAGATATTATTTTTTTTAAACACGTGATAGATGATAGTTCAATGTCATAAATCTCCATTATATTTTGAATGCCAATATTATTATTCATAATGTTAAGTTATGTATGTCATATTTACAAATTGATTTTTTTGTTTTAAATATAATATTATTGGAAGGAAAAAGTATTATAAGATTATTGATTAAAAAAAATCTCTCTATAATTTTTTTTAATTAATTTATTTTAATATCTCTATAAATTTTTTTTTTTGAAATCCTGACATTATTAATTTATTGACATTTTATTGTAATATTAAAATTATGATATTATATTAGTTGATCGATAAGCCAATTTCAAATTAGAAAATTTATTAAATTATCAATTTATAATAATTTAACCATATAGTATTAGATTTACAACAAATAGAAACCATGAAGTAATGTACAACGCACAAGACCGACCAATCTCATCTCTCACCCTGACTCTACCAGATTCTGATTCGTGAATTGCACATACATTTGTGTTCGAAATGGGCCTTTTGATTCTCGTCTTGATCACGCTTTTACTCTCTTTCTCACCTAGTCAAGAAGTCAACGTCGGCAAAGATCCAACAAACATCATCTACGGACACGTGTATGCTCCTCTTTGGGGTTTTTACCGACACGTGTCGGTATTTTCACCCAGAAGTAACTCTCCATTCTCTGCAATAATGTCAAAGTGCCACACACACAATCACACGGCACCCATAACCATCGATATCAAGAAAATAAAATAAAATTAGAACTTTAGTTTAGAAACTAATAATAATAATAATATCTCTTGCGTTTTCCCAATATTTCTACTTTATTTTATCTTTTGGTTTGGAGAATTACGTAAAAGTTGATCAGAGATTGGGTTATGAGGTACGGAATCGTGTAAAAAGGGTGTCTTTGATTCAAGAATTAAAAGTAAGTTAAACTGTTTCTGGTTATTCTGTTCCTCCATTTACATGGAGCGATTTGTACAATTCTACTGTTTTTTTTTTCTCTTTCTTTTCCACTTTTTATAAAATAATTGAGAGGGACCCTTTTGTTGTCATTGAGTTTACTCGCTGGGTTTTTTTTAACTCTTGTTGCTTTGTTCTTGTTGTTTGGTTGTAAATTGTTGATTCTCTCTTTGGTTAGGTAACTAGATCTCTCTCTCTCTCTCTCTCTCTCTCTCTCTCTCTGCTCTTGTTTCATTTCTGTGGTGAAAAACGGTGAGCTTCTTTCCTCTCTCTAATCCAAACAAGGAGAACAAATTTTGGAGCTATAGAGATTATTTCTGGTGAATAAAGTCTTTTTTTTTTATATATATCTTTCTGAAATTGTTCTGTGTTTCTTGAGCGTGAGTATCACTTGTTTGTGTGTGAGAAAGTGGCTTTCTTTTAATAGATATCTTTCCAATTCTAGTAACTTAGCTGCTTCAAACCACTGGTTCTTGCGCTGCTTTTCTCTTTTCTTGTTTTCAACTTTTTAATTTTCAGATCTCTGTTTTCTCATCTTTCTGCAGTGGAAGCTGCTGAGTAAAAGAAAAGAAGGTAGTAGTGATTGTACTGTACGGATTTGGATTAATCATGTTGCTTCCATGTTTTGTGTTTCATTCCTTTCTCCTTCTCATGGACTTTGGTTGTGTCGTTTTGTGAATTTCTAGCTCTCAGGGATTTGCTTTAGTTCCATGGCATGCTTTGTTCATGGATCGTTGAGTTTTTTTCATTTCTGTGTTGGATCTTGGTAGAAAGAAGAAATTTTGTGATTGCTTCATGATAAAACTTAAAGCTTTTCTACTTTTGGGGTTTTTCAGATAATTAATTTTGAAGATTTGTGATCATTTCCTGTATTGCTTTTGTGGAAAAACAGAAATCCGTAGATGGAAGAGGATTGCGAGTTTCGACGATGGGATGAGCTGATTCCAGACGCTCTTGGCTTAATTTTTAGTTACTTACCTCTTCAAGAGGTGTTAACAGTGGTGCCTAGAGTTTGCAAAGCATGGAACAGAGCTGTAACTGGACCTTATTGTTGGCAAGAGATAGACATTGAGCTGTGGAGTAACCGTTGTCACCAGTCTGATCTTCTCGACCGGATGCTTCAGTTGTTGATCACTAGAAGCTCTGGTTCTTTGCGAAAGCTCTCCGTCACTGGCCTTCAGAATGATTCTATCTTCTCCTTCATTGCACAACAGTGAGTTACAATCTCTCGAATTTTATACTTTATCAGGCGTATTAGGATCGTATTGAGAAGAAGCTTGAAGTGGTTATAGGTGTAATAGGCTTTAAGTGGTTTATTTAGATGAAATTGAAGCAATCATATAATCGGAAAGTCTTTCGTTGAACAACAATGTGTTGCATTTCTCAAATCTCTGCTCTATCCACCGTGTTAGGGTCAAATCAAGAACTTTTAATTGGCGTAGCTTAGTTTGTATTTGGATGAGACTGAAGCAACATGATTTCTTGGTTCATTAGTATTGTATTTATCATTATCGTACTGATAATCTTCCATGTTTCCTTGTTTTTACTGTAAGTGCTGGTTCGCTTAAATCTTTAAAGGTTCCGAGAAGTGGACTGAGCAATTCGGGTGTGGTGAACATAGCTGAAAAGCTTTCATCTCTCACTTTGCTGGACTTGAGCTACTGCTGCAAATTAGGTCCAGAGGCGATACAATCTATTGGCAATCACTGTAAATCTCTGGTAGAGTTTTACAGAAATATGCATCCATTGGACGTAGCAAGTGTCGTTTCTCACGACGATGAAGCTTACGCAATAGCAAACACAATGCCAAAGCTGAAACGGTTAGAAATCGCATACCACCGAGTCAGCACAGAAGGAGTACTCAAAATCTTATCCAGCTGCATTTTTCTGGAGTTTTTGGAACTTAGAGGCTGTTGGGACGTGCAACTAGATAACAAGTTCTTCAAAGAGAAGTTTCCGGATATGAAAGTGTTGGGTCCACGCGTGATCGGATTCTATGAGATGATAAACGATTGGGAGGATTGCTGCTCGGATTATTTCTCGGATGGGTCTGATTATTTGGCTTGGGAGTTTCTTGAAGATGGTGAAATGGGAGAGTTTTATGAAGATGAGTTTGAGCATGGTTGGGATGATAATTTCTATGCGGCAAACGTGAATCTAGACATGGAACCGCATATTTGGCCGCCATCTCCATGAACCAGGTCTTTGTTATGTTCCACAACTCTCTACCTAAAGTTGCTTTCAGGAATGGTTTTAGCCTCTTTATGAGTCTTGATCTATGTATGGTGCTTGAACTTGTTTGCCTTCTTTGTGTTATTCTAATCTAAACCGGGCAGGTTCATGGCTTTAATGTCTTCCTTTGCTTAGGCACTAAATGGTGAATGCATAATGCGTAAAATTTGAAGAAAATGAAGAATAATTTTTTCTTTTGTCCAATTGGTGAAGTTGATGAATTTGAAGAATTAACACTAAAAGAGAGAAATTGATGAAAATTGAAGAACTTAAAGAATGAAATGAATTTTTACTTATGGGCAAAAGTTGAGCAATTGGATGAATTTTTACTAAAGGATGTAGTAGTTTTAAAATTTTTAATATTAAATGGTAACTAAAGAATGTGAAGAATAATTTTCTTTTAATGATCATTTGATTAATTTGAAGAATTTGTAGAATGTCAGAAATTTGAACAAAAACACAAAAGCTATGTATATATATATGTTTTTTTAAACCGAAATTGAAAACCAAACTGAACCGAACTCGAGTTGAAATTAGCCAAATCGAATCAAACTTGATTTTCAAAAACAATCGATGTTTTAAACATCTAAAACCGAAAAACCAAACCCGAAATCGAAACGAAAGGGTATTCGAATTATCCAAAACATAAATGAACTAAAGATAGTTAAATTTAAGGTCTTATATGTTCATATAGTTTAGGCAAAAAAAATTATGTTTTTCGTTAAATTCGAGTTTTGTGGATATATTTAGATAGAAATAACCAATTAAATTAGGTATAACATCTTACATTTTAAAACGGAAGAAATATAAATTAATTCTTAAAATAACTTTTTTATCCTAGAAAAAATTGTAATATTTTAAAAATTAGGTTTACTAAGAAATAATTTAATTTTATTAGCAAAATATTATATCATAAATTATGCATATTAGTTTGTTTTTATTAATCTATTAATTTATTTAATTCATTATTTTTTAAAAAAAATCAGCAAATTCAGCATATTCCGTTGTTACCATTTAAGTTTGATATTATTCAGCAAATTTCACAAGAAATCACTAAAAATTCAGCAATTCAGTAGTTACCATTTACACCCTTAGTGATGTTACTATTAATTTTTTTGAATTGATTGCAAATTTATTCAAGTAAGAAAATCATTTTTACAACAAGTGCATCGTTTTCTGAAAATTTATGTTGTGAACAACAAAAAGAATTTTAGAGCGATTCATTGTGAGCCAAACCACAATTCCATGCCATCTTCGTATCGAGCATCTCCCATCTCTCGGATCGAAGATAATCTGTTTCGGATTTGCTTATCAATGTTTTGAGATAACTGCGAAGCCATTCTTGGCTTCTCGCCATGTCGTCGATTTTTGCGTTCCCGCCAAATCGAATGAAGAGTGGCCTGGAAAGTATAGCGCAAGAGAAACAAAAGAGTTTTATTTTGCGATGTATCCAATAACAACTCCAAAATCCTATCCCAATTCGAGGAGAAATTAGTCGTCAACAAATTGCGGACTAGTGTTCGCCAGACTTCTTCAGAATAGCAACATGTGAAATAGAGGTGATGCCGAGTTTCCAATGATTTTTGACAGAGTAAACATGAGCCATCCAAACCTAAGTTCCATTTGACCATTCTCTCGCCCGTTGTTAACCTGTTAGGAAGGTCAACCATGTGTGAAATGCATATTTAGGCGTAGCATAAGCGAACCATATTCCCTTCGTCCACTCTTTAGTAGGGGCTACCTCTCTTATCAATTTCCATGTCGCCTTCGAGTTGAAAAGCGGCCGAAAATTATCTCCTTTTTGCCTCCACAAGACCACATCGTCATCATTAGTCAAGCTTTTTCGCTTTTGTTCTTCAATCGCATCTTCCACTGTGTTATACTTTTCCAGTCTGTGTTTGCGCCGTCTATGAGTATGAAGAGCCATTTCCACAGTAGCTTGGTTATGAATCCCCAAATCAAGACAGCCGCGAGACCCCGTTACATCGATTAACCTGCCTTTGGATGTCCATACATCATACCAAAAAGATGTAGTAGTTCCCTTCTTTATTTCAACTTTGACAAATGTTTTCGCTATCTCTCGATACCTTAGAAGTTTCTTCCACATCCAACATCCCGAGGTTGTTATACTCTTAATAGTCCAGAAAGATCCTTTACGAATCAAATACCGATGAACCCAATTAACCCATAACGATGAATGAGTCGATAATATCCTCCATATGAGCTTTAGGCAGCTCACTTTATTAGCTTCATGTAGTGGTCTTAAACCCAATCCTCCCTCCGCCTTAGGTTTACACACTTCGCTCCATGATATCTTAGCTTTCTTTGAATTTAGCTCCGGACCCGACCAAAGGAACGCAACACAAAGTTTGCCAATCTCTGTGAGGCATGCTTTTGGGAGTCGAAACGCCGATATCCAGAAATTCGTTAAGCTATAAATTACTGACCCAATAAATTGAAGCCGACCAGCAAAGGAAAGATGTCTTTCTGTCCAACTACTTATTCTGCTACGAATCTTCTCAAGCAGCGGATTAAAATCATGTGCTGTCCTTCTCTTTGTTAAGAGAGGTAATCCTAAGTATCTCATCGGCAATGCATCTGAATTGAATGGAAATTGATCGAGGATTGCGTCTTGCGTGTTGTAAGAGACACATGCCATGTATAATGTCAATTTGTCAAGACTTATGTTAAGTCCAGAGAACTTTGCGAAAGCTTTGAAAACATTGAGAATACCCTCAATGGATTGCCTCTTTCCGTCTGCAAACACAAGCAAATCATCGACGAAACACAGGTGGGTGAGGTTTATCTCTGTACAGTATGGATGATAACCAATATTCTGGTCCAGTGCTACCTTGTCCAACGTCTTCGAAAGCACGTTCATACAGATGACGAAGAGATACGGTGTTAGGAACAACCATGTCGAAGACCTCTTTGACTTCTAAAAATCCAGCTAATTTACCGTTTACCTGAACCGAGAAGGATGCTGTAGTGCTGCAAAGCTTGATCCAATGAATATATTTGTCCGGGAATTTCAGAGCTGATAAGATGGAGACCAGAAAAGACCATTGGTCCGAGTTGAAAGCCTTGGAGATATCTATTTTTATTGCACACTTTGGGGACACCGTATCCTTGTGGTAGTTTTTCACGGTTCTGATATTAAAAGAACGTTTTCCATCAATAATCGATTCTTCACAAAAGCTGACTGGTTTGATGCAATGAATTTTGGAAGTACCACTTTGAGCCTATTTGCCAAAATCTTCGAAATGATTTTATACAAAATATTATATATGTGTGTGTGTATGCGTGTATGTATAGAATTGGAGATGTCAAGTTGATGTATAAGAAACAAAAGAACAAGTGAAGAAGTAAAAAGGACAAGCTATTGAGGAAGAATTCAAAATGAGATGGGGTCCCTTGTCTTCTTCACATAAAAGCTTTTTTTACTTATCTGCCATTTTGTGTAGTGTTGTGTCTTTGCCTCATTTAATGGGAATGATGTCTTTCATCTTTAACTTTATATATATGGTTTTTTACTAATTTTCTTGTGTAAAACTGAAGGCAAGATCAAAGTTCACAACTTCATTGATCAATCAGTAAACGAATGAGGACTTACCTTTAGCCTAGTTTCCTTGGTTAGGAATCCAATTTGAAAAGTTTGCAAGCATTCGGATTCCAAATTTGACCATAAAAATACAATTGGCGCAACAATTCCAATCATATTTCTTACAACAACACTCAATAAGCCATTGCATGGTCTTCTAGACCAATTACCGCTATTTATTACAAGCTATTGAACAATCATCACCAGCAAAAACCACGTTCCGTTGGCAACGCTCCTTACAACCCTTGCAAATGGGTCGATCAATAGGATTCTTGTGCCGAACATCCACCCTATTATAGGTGTTATGCTCGAAGGTTGAGCATTGCTTCATGTATAAGTCACGTCTAGTCAGACATTCAACGGTACTCATTGATAGAGTGATGAGAGATAGAGATCGGAAGAATATTGTATTGACTCTTATAAGAATGAATATACATTAGAGAACTTATATAGAGAATGAATTAACCTAATTATCTAAGTACTAGAAGTCTAGAATCACATAGAGGAGGTATATATACAAATCTCTAAAATATATTTACAGTATCTTTTTTCATCATGTGGATCTTCTAGATCTTTCTATAAGCCTTCTCAAGCTCAAGGTGAGATGAAGTAAAACGGAAACAACGGCTTGAGATTGACCGTAGATGATGTATCCGTGATGTTTATAACTAGTAAAAAGCCTAATAAACCCGATAGTGTCCTTAATTTCTACTCATAATAATTACCATGTTTTTTTTCAAAATTATTGTGTTAGCGACAAATGACCATCAACATCTGTTTTTTGTATCGTCAATAGTTGACACAACAATTAATATAAGTATCAAAGAGAGATTTAATTTTGCATTGATTAAACTATGTATTTTTGTAGATTCAACACTAATTCGCATTGAACTATTAAATTTTTCTTCTATAATAATCACAGTTTTTTGCTTTATAGCTTGAAGTTGTGTTTAACTGTTCCATTTACCCCGCTTGATTCGGCATTTAATATCTATTAGAAATCAGAATCAGAAACAGAAACAATATGTTTTTATTTTGACTACATATACTTTTACAAAGTTATTAATATTAGTATAAATTAAGCGACAATCTCATTACTATTGTGTTTCATTTTTATTAAGTTATTATGCCCAAACGCAGCTAAGATATCAGGACAAATGTCTGAGATACTTTAATATGTTTGTAGTCCTTTTTGTCGTACTCCTCTATTGTCTGGCCATATTCTTTTCTGCCGTACTCCTACTTGGTAGAATTTCGGTAATAGTATTTGGTATAACTGTTGTACCATGGTACAACTTTGATAGTATTATTTAGTATGGTACAACTAGGTATTACTTGGTACAACTAGTTGTTTGATACAACTAAAATAAAAAAATATATAGTAAATACTACATGAAATATGGATATTTTTAGCAGACAAAAACCGCTATCTAATGATACCAGAGTGTTATGGAAAACGCTATGTCTGTCCCGTCATAATAGATCTGGCACATTCGATAGCAGTTTTTGGCACTACTATTATATTTTCATTTAATATAACGTTTTTTCTTATGCAATGGTAATTAAATACAATGCATTGGAATATTGATATATATATATATATATAATTATACATATAGTTTGTTATATATAATATATATATATATAATTATACATATAATTTGTTATATATAATATATATATAATTATACATATAGTTTGTTCCATCTATAGCATTTATAATTTTTTTAATTGTTTAAATGATGATTTATTGGGTTATTTTTGTTTTTGAATAAACTGATATATTAAAAAAAAAAAAAATATATTTTATTACATTAGATAAGACAATGATACAAAAAATTACAAAATACAAATACGTAATTAAAAATTAAATTCATACAATTAATGGAATATACAAAATATGAATCGTTTCTTTCGTAACTTGCAACAATAGCCTTCCCCATCATTACGCCCACATCAACTCCTAAATACCTTCGACAACAACAATAATTTGTTAAGAAGCGTTAGAACAAATGAAAAGAGGAGATGCAATTAGAGACATGGTTAACATTGCGAGGTAAGAATAGCTCACCGCTAGTTCTATGTCGATGCTCCTCTTAATTCAATTTTGTAAGAACCTTTTATATATCACTAAAACTATCGCAACATGGGCGGGTACCATATTCAAAACTAAAAAAAATTCAAAAAATATGTCTCTTGCAGAGAGTCTCTGATACAACAATATTTGAGAAAACAATCAGTTACCTTTATTCTCTCAATTTTAGTGGCCCTATGTCTCCTGTCTTTTTCATACTTGGTAGTGACACTTGACAAACTATTTGATTGCACTACCACGAATTGATCTGCTTCAAGTAAGCACGAAATCAAAAGCAAGAAACCCACTGTTTTTAAAAAGAAGATATAAAACTAACAAATTTGGATTTTGAGAAAGATGAGAACTATTAACTTTCACTCATATTAGATATGTCAAATTCTGCATTACCTAGAGAGCGTGCCTTAGACATCTCATTGTGAAGCTCTAATCTCTTGCCTAAGTTAAGCTCCCAATCCACATCCTATCTCTAAAATCTCATGGTTCTTCTCTAGCCTCGCCTGAAATTTCCCACCCTTGATCATTAAAGAGCAGAGAAAACTCGCAATTCTTGTTTTATATCAAGAAAATATTCGCCTATAGATCTTACCTTTTCAATTAGAAGATATATTTCCCTCATCTGTGCAGTTTTGAAATCCTCATCTTCTGACTATAAACATAATAATGATGGAAGGTTGGAGTCAAAATCATAGTGAAGTAGGTGACAAACCGAAAGAAGGAGAGAATTTTTTTTTCGTGATCACCTTGAATACTGTAGAGAAGTAAGTCATGGATCATCCAAGAAGAAACCAAATAGTTCGTCGCTCTACAAATTTAACACAACAGAGAATTTGACTATAAACCAAAAGACCGAGAAAACGTTCATCGAGATTTAAAGAGAGGGAGGTACAGGCTATGTACAATGTCATAGTGGCGAGAGATGTTTCTGCGATCTTGTGCTAAAGTGTTCTGCCTGGAGACATGCTTTAGAAGTTTTTTTTGCAGATGTTAGACCAGCAGTTAGAAACATTGGTGTCCACCAGCCCCTGTAAGATCATAAACAAAAAATGTAAGATTGAGTGATAATTTTTGCATGCCAAGCCCAAATCCTTTATGCAAGAAGTTGGAAGCTTTTTCCTTTTCTTAGCAAGATCTGATTTTGGTGAGCTTAGATCTCCGTTAGCAATGAGAATCTGTACAAATTTAATGAAGAAGACTAACATCAGAAATAGCTCGAACGAACCAGAGAAATAAAAATAGACTCGGTATCTATGCTTCTACAAGTAAAAGCACCATTGATATAGCCTGAGACAAGAATCAAGAATCATGTTCATGATTTATGAAAGAACAGTCTTGCGAGGCTAAAATTCTAGCTTGCTCATTATGTTATGTACCTTCCAGTAAAACTGAGGACTATGAACTTGAGGGTAAATTCCGAAGGACAAGTATAATCTTTTCCTCCAAATGTGAACATAGTTCTTCCTTCTTCTAGTGCGAATGGGAATACCCAATATGAACATACAAATAGTACGACAAAATGGGGAGATTCGATAAGTGGGAATAACCAACGTACATACAAAAACAAAATGATGCATGGTAAGAATAGGATGCACAAATGCATGTTATTTCTAATATAAAAATGTGAAACCACATGATCGTTCTTTCTTCAATAACAAAAGAAGAGTGATTTACACAATATACAACCATGTATATTTGTTCCGACTGAACACTCGATCTCCTTATTATTATACGTTCCTATAATCATGTAAGAAATCAAAAACAATAGTCATATTTGTCTCATAATATTCTGCAATCCATAAAGATTTTCATGGCCGCCTATAACAAGAAAAGAAGCTTATTAATGTAGAAGGGAAGAGTATTTGATGAGTTTAAATAGCCAGGAATGAACAAACAACGAAGCACAATAATTTGTGATCAGTAAAGTAAGGCTAACCTAATCTGCAATCATAGGCAATGGATCACCAACTTTTTTTATTATCATATCTAACCATAGTTTTCTGGCAATATTGTGAAGGGCACAGACTCCACAAGAGACCTTCAATCCGACACTTACCGAGATTCCAGAAGCGACCATTCGGGTCGAGAGCATGGAGATTTATCCCTGTTTTTAGAGTAACAATCGCAGATTTGAGCAAAAAAGAGAGATGTAGGTGGATTGAAAGAGGTT
Organism: Arabis hirsuta; assembly: GCA_964056655.1. NCBI lineage: Eukaryota > Viridiplantae > Streptophyta > Magnoliopsida > Brassicales > Brassicaceae > Arabis > Arabis hirsuta. The sequence continues at coordinate 11,979,373 of OZ053309.1, read as the reverse complement.
GCGATGGGAGAATTACTTACATCTATGATTGGATCTTGCCACTTAAGATTCAAACATGAGCAAAGAGGAAGGAACCACGCAAGACTCCGTCAATATGGAAATACCACTGGCAAACATAACGTTAAACAAAATTTTAACCATAGGACTGTAAAGAAGAAAATGACATTGAAAGAAAACGGAGGCCATATTGCAGCATTGTAAGCTCTTGCAGCTTCATTCTGAAAGTTCGAAGCCACATTCTTGCGACCTCCCTCGGATAACGAACCAAAGACGTTGCCTAATCCCTCAGTGTTGATTCCTCACCCTCTTTGCAGGTTTCTCAGCTTCTCCATTAAAGTAACCAACTATTAGCATATGTATTTAAAATAGGATTAAGTCTCCTTTAGCTTAATTCGTATCTTGTATATATAGACACTTATGTACATTCTTTTCATTAATGAGAAAGACACTTCTTTTATTAGAGTGTTAATATGGTATCAGAGCAATAACAAACTCTTAACAAACTTTCTCATTCAATTTTCTCGGGAAAATTTCCAACAGATTCTCGATCTTCAATTTCTTCTTTCATTCATCAAATTTCTTCCCACATCATCGATTCACATCGATTCGTTCATTATCTCCATCTTCTCTACTCGATTTGAGCTTCAATTTGAGCTCATGAGTGCTTCAATCCATTAAATTCACATCATCGTCTTCGACAAACTTCTTCTTTTTCTCCGTTTTCTGGTATCTGTTGGGATTACTGTTTTCCTTGCGATTTTCGTCGGATTTCTAGATCGATTGGTTTGATTTCACATAATCTTCTGCAATCTGAAACTTTTCGATGGATTCAACTTCGATTCCAACGCCACCGACCTAAGCGACTTCAGCGAATGACTGTATGCGTATCTCGGTGGATCAATATGATAATCCATACTACTTACATAACTCTGATCATGCTGGTTTGGTGCTTGTCTCGGATCGTCTTTCTTCTGGTGCGGATTTTCATTCTTGGCGTCGCTCTGTTCGTATGGCACTCAATGTGCGAAACAAGCTGGGTTTCATTGATGGTAGTATCTCTAAACCTCTTGAAACTCATCGCGATTATGGTTCTTGGTCCCGTTGTAATGATATGGTAGCTACTTGGATAATGAATTCGGTATCTAAGAAGATTGGGCAAAGTCTTTTGTTCATATCTACTGCTGAAGGAATTTGGCAAAATCTTATGTCAAGATCAAGCAAGATGATGCTCTTCGTGTCTATGAGATAGAACAAAGGCTAAGTAGTATACAACAGGGATCTATGGATGTTAGTGCTTATTATACAGAGTTAGTTACATTATGGGAAGAGTATCGTAACTATGTGGAGTTACCAGTTTGTACTTGTGGAAAGTGTGAGTGTAGTGCAGCAGTGTTATGGGAAAAATTGCAGCAGAGAAGTCGTGTGACAAAGTTTCTGATGGTTTGAATGAAGCTTATGAGTCTACTAGGCGACATATCTTGATGTTGAAGCCTATACCATCCATTGAAGATGTGTTTAACATGGTCACACAAGATGAAAGACAGAAGAATGTTAAACCATCTTCCAAGGCTGGTAATGTTTGTTTTTACACATCAGATGCTCGTATTGAACCTTCTTAGTTAGTTCCTGTTCAAGCTTCTCAGGGTGATACATTTGATAGCCTCGCTTATGCTGCTGCAATACAGAACAATAGGTTTCGTCCTAAATCATCTAGACTAGTTTGCACTCACTGTGGTCAAATGGGCCATGTCATTCAGAAGTGTTTCAAGTTACATGGATATCCGCCTGGATATATTCCTGGTTTTAAAAGCATGTCTTCTGGTTATGCGAAATTCTCAAAGGTCTTCTGCTCCTGCTCTTAATCCAAGAGGTAAATTTTCAGCTGCTAGGCCTCCTGTTGTTGCTAATGTTGTGACTGGAACAAACTCTCCTTATGTTCCTGCTCCAGCAACTACTGCAATGAATCTGGATATTGGTCAACTTAATGAGGATCAAATTCAATCTTTGATTCATCAACTATCCTCTCATGTTAAGGTCTCAGAACCAACAGTCTCATCTCCATTAGTCGCCACAGTTACAGATCATGGTATTATGGCTGCTCAATCTACATCTGGTACTGTTTCACTTCCATCTCCTTTTCCTTCTCATTTTCCATCCACATCTCTCAAATATGAACATAACCGCCTTACTTTCCAGAACCAATGTCTTTCCTCTCTTTTTTCTTCACTTCCTCATGGTAGTTGGATTATTGATAGTGGAGCTACTAGTCATGTTTGTTCTGACTTATCTTTGTTTGCTCATACTGTTGCAGTCTCTGGAGTCACAGTTTCCTTACCTAATGAAGCTAGAGTGGCTATTACTAACTGTGGCACTGTGCATCTTTCACCATCTCTCATATTGCATGATGAGTTGCATGTTCCTTCTTTCAAATTCAATCTTATTTCACTTGGTAGCTTATTACAAAAGAATCAATGTTCAGCTCATTTTTTCCCTGATTTTTGTTATATTTAGGAGTATATTCAGGGCTTGATGATTGGTAGAGGCATTCTTCTGCACAATCTATACATCTTACAAGTTTATTCATCATCACATACATCACCATTTGTTGGATTCTTGGCGGTTAATGGACATCTTTGGCACCAACGCCTAGGACACCCATCTTCTGACAAGTTACAGCTGCTGTCTAGCTCATTACCTGTGTCTAAGTCCAAGTTTTATCATGACTCTTCTTGTTCAATTTGTCCTTTGGCAAAACAGAAGAGGTTACCTTTTGAATCACACAATAATAAGTCTTAAGTCTCCTTTTGATCTAGTTCATATGGATGTCTGGGGTCCGTTTTCCACTGAATCTATTGATGGTTTTCGATACTTTCTTACTATTGTAGATGATCATACTCTGTATCATGGGTTTATCTTCTAAGAAATAAAAGTGATGTTTCTACTGCTTTTCCAAATTTCATCAACTATGTTCATACTCAGTATAATTCATTGATTAAGGCTATTAGAACGGATAATACTCCTGAACTTGCATTCACTGAATTAGTTCAAAAACATGGTATGAACCATCAGTTTTCTTGTCCTTATACACCTCAACAGAATTCAGTTGTAGAAAGGAAACACCAGCATATTCTCAATGTAGCAAGAGCTTTACTGTTTCAATCCCATGTTCTTCTTTGTTATTGGACTGATTGCATTCAAACGGCTGTTTTCTTAATCAATAGAACACCTTCTATCATTCTAAAGAATTTAACCCCTTATGAATGTTTGACTAAGAAATCATCGGATTACTCATTTCTTAAAACCTTTGGTTGTTTGTGTTATGTTTCCACTTTACAAAAGGATCGCCATAAGTTTAGTCCTCGTGCTAATAAATGTGTTTTCTTAGGATATTCTTCAGGTTATAAAGGGTATAAGGTGTTGGACTGAAATACTAATCTCATCTCTGTTTCTAGGAATGTGGTTTTTCATGAACTTCTATTTCCTTTCCATATGGATTCACACATTTCTGATGCATCTCATGATATCTTTGATCATTATATTCTTCCTTTATCTACTCCTGTTGCATTGGATAGTCCTAGTTCTGTATCATCTCATTTGCCATTTGCATCATCTCCTATTGCTTCTACTTCGGCTCCTTTGTCATTTGCATCATCTCCAACCGATTCTCATGCATCATCTCATTCCACCAGTGCCACACATCATTTGCCCTCTAGTGTCACAGGTGGTTCGGCTACTGTTGCTACAGAGGCTCAAGAAGTTTTTGCAAACAATGGTCGGCCAAAACGTTCAACTAAAGTTCCAGGTTATCTTTCTTACTATCATTGTGCTCTTGCTCAACTTGCTACACCTCCTTCTAAAATTCTTACTACTCCATATCCTCTTTCATCTGTTTTATCATATTCTAAACTCCATCCTCCCTTTCAGTCCTATATTTTTTCAATTTCTGTTGAAACAGAACCTAAAACCTTTAAGCAAGCTATAGTATCAGTGAAATGGACTAAGGCAATGGATTTAGAACTTGAGGCTATGGATCTTAACAAGACATGGAGTGTTGTTTCTTTGCCTCCTGATAAAAATGTTGTAGGATGCAAATGGGTATACACCATTAAATATCTTGCTGATGGTACTATTGAGCGCTATAAAGCACGTTTAGTTGCTCATGGATTTACTCAGCAAGAAGGAGTTGATTACTTTGATACGTTTTCTCCTGTTGCAAAATTAGCAAGTGTAAAACTCATACTTGCTTTGGCAGCTAGACAGGGATGGAGCTTGACTCAAATAGATATCACTAACGCTTTCTTGCGTAGTGAATTAGATGAGGAGATATACATGAGTCTGCCTCAAGGATATACGCCTCCTCCTGGTGTTTCATTGCCATCTAATCCTGTTTGTCGCCTCCATAAATCCATATATGGATTAAAGCAGCCGTCACGTCAATGGTATAAATGTCTATCTCAGGCACTGCTTGATGATGGTTTTCTTCAATCTGCATCTGATAATACTCTCTTTGTTAAACTCACTGGTACGTCATTCATTGCTCTCCTGGTTTATGTGGATGATATTCTCATAGTGAGTAATAATGATGATGCGGTTAAGTCAGTTCAAGCTACATTGGCCAGTCATTTCAAGACCAAGGACTTAGGTCCTGCTCGTTTCTTCTTAGGTCTTGAGATTGCTCACAATTCTGATGGCATCTTTGTTTGTAAAAGGAAATATTGCTTGGATTTACTATCTGATGCAGGTTTGTTAGTTTGTAAACCTAAATCTGTCCCTATGGACCCTAAGATTGCTCTTAGTAAGGAAACAAGCACACTTCTTTCTGATGCTACTCCTTATAGAGAGTTGATTGGCCGTCTCTTGTACCTCTGCATTACAAGATCGGATATTACCTTTGCAGTTCATCGTCTTAGTCAATTCCTCTCTTGTCCTACTGATGTGCATCTTCACGCTGCTTACCATATCTGGAAGTACCTTAAAAATAGTCCAGGTCAAGGTCTATTTTACTCTACTTCTACTGAGCTGTGTTTGAATGCATTTACAGATGCGAATTGGGCTGCTTGCCCTGATACTCGTCGCTCAGTCACTGGCATGTGCATTTTTCTTGGTACTTCATTAATCAGTTGGAAATCTAAGAAACAAGACACGGTGAGTTGTAGTAGTGCAGAAGCTGAATATAGAAGTATGGCCTTAGCGACTAAAGATCTTCTCTGGTTTAGTCAAGTGTTGAGTGATTTGCATATTCGTGTTGTGACTAAAACCAAGTTGTATGTGATAACAAAGCGGCTCTGCATCTTGCGAACAATCCGGTGTTCCATGAGAGGACTAAACATGTCAAGGTTGATTGTCATACTACTAGGGATCAAGTGAAGAATGGTTTTTTGCAGACAATGCATGTTTCTAGTGGCAATCAACTCGCTGACATTCTCACCAAGCCTCTACATTCTGGTCTTTTTCATCACCTCCTTCAACGACTTTCAATTTCAAGCCTATTTTCGGCTTTAGGGGGGGGGGTGTATTAGCATATGTATTTAAGATAGGATTAAGTCTCCTTTAGCTTAATTCATTCGTATCTTGTATATATAGATACTTACGTACATTCTTTTCATTAATGAGAAAGACACTTCTTTTATTAGAGTGTTAATACCAACTTACTTGGCAAAACCTGAAGCTGACTGTGACGATAACAACAAACACAATAGAGTTCTTAGATTATTCATTGAAATCATTTAAGCCTAATACATCACTCAAAATCATATTTAAACAGATAATTACAAAGAACAACGAAGGAACAATCATACAACACTAAAAAGTCGTAGACATAAAAATATCTAAGAACATATAATTCCAAAAGATTAAGACTTTTAGTGAGAAACTTAGAAGCTATGAATGATACTTATAAACAACTAAGTGAAACCAAAATCTGATCTTTCAATTTCATAGTAAAGGAACCAAGTTTGAACTGACCTAAATCAAATCGGAAAGTTAACTTGACCCAAATGAATTGCTCAAAAGTCAAAATCCCCAAATATTTACCTTTGATGGAGGAGACAATGGGTTTCGGAGTCGCAGTGAACATAAATGATTTCACATCGGAGATATCATCATCGACATCGAAATCATGAGGATCACAAACAGTAGACGAATCATTTTAGAAAAGCACCTTCGAACTCATCGTGAAGATCGAAGAATCTCAAACGCTTTTCTTGGAGATTTTCGTCAATCCTTCTTCACATTTTTTTTTCTTAAGTCGCCTATGTTTTTTTGTGTGGACAGGTGTCAATAACAGAGGATATTTGAACGATTCCGAAGCCAGTAAAATGTAGCAAAGAAGGGGGAGAGGAGACGATGAGTTTTAGATAATGACACGTGTCAACAAAATAAAATGACGGGTATCACTGTATAGATAGAGAGTGCTCGCCTCTTATTATAGGATAAATTCAATACATTTTTGCTTGAAAAACACCCACGTTGGAATATCCAACTTCGATTAGACAAAATCAAAAGAAAAATCTTTGGTAAATCTTAGACATCATACTTGTAATCATCTCCTTCGCCATGAGATCGAAACACTCCTCTTTCCCAAAATGGTTGGTAAATCTTCGTCTTCACGATCTTCTCCGCCAGATTATGCAGATTCGTCTCTCTTATCTTCTTCGCCAACAGATCTGTCTTGTTGTTGGAACAAACAACCCAAGGAGATTGGAGTAGAACAAGAGAAAATTTTACAGACAAAACTGTCATTGTGAAATTGCTACAGATTTCAATTCTTTTATTGATACCACGAACGAAATTGTTTTGACATAGATTCAAGAAGGTTTTGTAAGCTTTCCGATTTCATGTTTGAGTTAAGAAGAGGTCAACAAAGGGCAGAGCACTTCCCTAGAAAGCGAAGTTGTTTTTTTTTTAACCAAAACGACCAAAGCGATGTTGTTTTGGTCGATAATTATTTTAAAAAAGTAAAAACAAATCCACGTATGAAAATAGTAACGGTTGACTAACAGAGTATTAGTCAAAATACGAAATAGCACAAATACAATTGTTTTAGGTAGAAAATTTAAATTAAAACGAAGTACGGGTATGTATTCGCACAGGTCACGAGTATATCCGTATCGGGATCGTGTACAATAGTATGGGTATCAATCGGCCGTTTTTCCGTATGAAACATAAGGTAAGATCATCACATCATATATAAAAACAGAGCATACGATAAGTGTATTGAATTTTGAGATCAAACCTCTTAATAAACAAAAATGTTAAGTTTTGTCCAGCTAAAAGAACAAAATATTAAAAGAAACTATATATACATGTAAAATCAGAATAAATTTTCATATAACCATATCTAAATCACTTACATCTTTTGCAAAATACAGACTTTGTCTTTGACAACGCTTTGTATAAACAATTTTATTGGCTAATGGATCATTAAATCTATTATTTTTCTCTTTATATTTGATTTTACTATAATATAAATTAGATTTGATTGGTTACACATTTTGAGAGTAGTACAATTTGTATTATCTCTTGTGTAACCAATAAGTAAAACAACATTACAAAAATATATCACTAGTTTTTACTGTACTATCAAATCTAACTAGGTCAATACCCGTGCATACGCGCGAGTTTTGTATACTTATTTGTTTTTAATAAATTTTTAATATTGATTGCATTAATATTTATTCAAAATATATATTTTTAACAGTTTCTTTGCAATTGGAATTCTATAGATTACAAATTGTATAGATTAATGATAACAATTTTTAAAAATATCGTGAGAATTGTGCAAATATAGTCATTCATCATGGTTTCAAGTTTAAGGAGTAAAGTTGTTTCGTGTGAGCACAATCCTTGTAAAACTATATATCATACATATTTGTGATGCAAAATTATTAGTTATAGAATCGTACTTATAAGCAATCTAGTGTGGTGATAATGTACTTTTCTAGAGGTTATATGAAAACAGTTCTCATATGTACCTTGTTTTCTAGTGCATGTGGCGTGTACATGCTTTGAGGTTGCCTTCTCTAGAATCGAAGTAGCTCAATCACATGCTGTCAACTATCCTTTCCAGGAGAAAACCTTTTCATGTGCAAGCCTAAAAAATGACTAATATTAGCAAATTGTTTTCTCTTGTATCATCTCCCGCCTACAACTCAAATACATAAACAAAAATTTATTCCGTCTTATGTTAATGTACATAGTGATTAAGAAATTATATTTAAACCCATTGAGATCTCATTTGACATATTGTTTTGTACCTGAAAATTAAAAAACACAGTAGCACCCGAGGTTAATGACTCAATAAATAGGCACATCCCATGTTCCTTTTCCTCATGATGATAACTCTCCAAACCTGTAAGAAGCTCAAAAATAGAGTAGTAAAGAACTCACATATATAGAAAGTAAAGTTAGGATTTTCTATTATAGGTATTATTTTGGCACATTTTGCGACAATTTAAACCATTAAACTTACATACTTGACGACCTAGAGCCAGAAACAAAAGTTAGAGGATTGGGATTAGTTCATGTATTAGATTAGAACTGAAATAATATTTGTAAACTGAAGCTACACGATCCAAAACTTTCTTGTTTGCATACGTGTATTGAATGAAAATAGAAAAAACATCTCCTAGAATAGAATTAGTATTGGCCCAGTGGTCAAGGGTTTTAAGCTTCTACACCATGAGATCTGGGGTTCGAATCCTAGGAGATACGATTTATTGATATTTGTGCAAATTAATGGATGTTAGCTTACATGAGATATTCAGCGTGGGGAAAGGTAGAATCATCTGGCGTGGATCAAGATGAAAGACTTGTCCGTTGTAGAATCGTCGATGTAATAAATCTCATAATTTGTAACAGAATAATAATAAAATTGTAGTGTTAAAAAAAGAATAGATTAAGTATTGATATATATAATTAAGGTTTAAGGTAAAGTATAAAAAAATCTAATGATTAGGAATCAACCAGTCGTTGCAGGTTGTGGAAAGTTATCAGGAAACATGATCTACTACTAATTTCGTAACACAAATAGAAAAATACATGGAAACAAATCACCTTGGTGATAGAAGCCTTTTACAAAAAACCTGAATTGGGTTAAAAAACCAATAAGCATAATTTAATCATGGAAAACCTTAGAAATCGAATGAGAGTCATAAGAGATCAATTAGGAGGATTCTGAGTATACGTTAGCAGTACTAAAAAGACTCAAAACTCATCCTCCTTTGTTTCTCCCTCATCGAAGCAAGTGTACGAAGTCGGCAAAGTTAAAGACAATGAATTCCGGCAGAGGGAGAGTAGTGCAGAATCAGACACAAAAATATATTGATAACAAATTTGACTTTTTATTAGTGATCCACAAATCGTAAGTGCCAAAAATTGGAAGTTTTCTAAAGTGCATGAAGACGATAAACAAATAATTAATGGTTGATTTGCTAAAAAACATATTAGGGTAAGAAATTAACCCTCATAAATCGTGATTTGTTTGTTTATCTCATCGGTTTTTTCTTCTAGTATGTCATGAAATTGGGACTTGTGGTCCAAACTGGGGCAGAGAAAATCTCAGTTGACCGATTCAATAGATTTTGCATAGAAATCTTAGGATTTGCAAATGGAAATTTGAGTCGTACCCTCATCCGAATGCAGTCCTCATCACGATTGAAATCATTGTGTTTTTGATATCGAGAATCAATGTCGATGGAAGAGAGGTTTTCGAGTTATATGATGATAGAATAAGATTTGACTATTTTAGACTCTAATACAAGTATTAGAAGAGGCAGCGTAATTGTTTTGGTTTCAGTTTCGATTTCTTTTCGTATTCTTAAAGACTAAATAAATGTTCGAAGGAAGATGAAAAGAATGGCGACAAAAAGCAGATAAGCTTAAATCAAGATTGATTTGAAGTTGTACACATGGCAGAAACTTGTATGATGACGTGTCGGAAAAATAGAAATTTTTTTTTCTTCTTTCATATATATGATTACTATTTATACTGTTTTTAAATATACTATTATTTTTGTACTGCTACTTAAAATATCAAAAAATTTGTAATGCCTTGTGTTACTAATCAAAACCATATCATATATATGTGTAAAAGAACATGCAAAATGAAAACAAATTTTTTTACCCGAAGATAAACATAAACATGGACCTTGAGCCCATTTAAGCAAGGAATTTCCAAAAGTACCCCTATAATCTTTGAAAATTCAAACTAACCTAAAAAGCATATGAAAAGCCAGCACCTCTTTTTTTTTTTGTAGGGCTAAGCCGCGATTCTCTCTCTAATCTCTCTCTAATCTCTCTCCTCACATTTCATCCAACGGTTCTCCTTCAATCTCACTACGTAATCGTCGCTCCCCACTCTTTCATAATTCCTCCCCCAAACAAACCAAAAAAATTCCCTTCAAACCAAAAAAAAAAATCTCTCTCTCTCTCTCTCTCTCTCTCGCAGATCTGAAAATCATTCGCGTTCGTTCCGATCAATCGACGAAGAGAAATGGCGGCGGCACCAGCAGCTTCCTCGGCTAGGGAAGAATATGTTTACATGGCTAAGCTCGCGGAACAAGCGGAGCGTTACGAAGAAATGGTTGAGTTTATGGAGAAAGTCGCGACGGCCGTAGACAAAGACGAGCTCACCATCGAAGAACGTAACCTTCTCTCCGTCGCTTACAAAAACGTAATCGGCGCTCGTCGTGCTTCGTGGCGTATCATCTCATCGATCGAGCAGAAAGAAGAGAGTCGCGGCAACGACGACCACGTCTCCTTGATCCGTGACTACAGAACCAAAATCGAGACCGAGCTTTCCAACATCTGCGACGGAATCCTTAAGCTCCTCGATACTATGCTCATTCCCGCAGCTGCATCTGGAGATTCAAAGGTTTTCTACCTCAAGATGAAAGGAGATTACCACAGGTACTTGGCTGAGTTTAAAACCGCCCAGGAGAGGAAAGACGCCGCAGAACATACCTTAACTGCTTACAAATCCGCTCAGGTTTTCCGATCTGATTCCGTTGACTTGATTCGCTATGATTTTTGCGACTGAGTTTTTCGTTTTTTTTTGCATCTGGAATTTTGAGAATCTGTTTGGTTGTGTAGGACATTGCTAATTCCGAATTGGCTCCAACTCATCCGATCCGTCTTGGTCTTGCCTTGAACTTCTCTGTGTTTTACTACGAGATTCTCAATTCTCCAGACCGTGCTTGCAATCTCGCTAAGCAGGTCTGCTCTATTCTCATGGTTAATGTCACTGCTTATTGATGTATATTGACGAGTTTCATCCATGGATTCATCAGGCATTTGATGAAGCAATTGCTGAATTGGATACTCTAGGCGAAGAATCATACAAGGACAGTACCTTGATCATGCAGCTTCTTCGTGACAACCTCACTCTCTGGACTTCTGATATGCAGGTAAATTGTACTTCAACCCCTTTTTAGTTTTGTTGCTTGAATTCTGAAACCATGAGCCTAATTAAACCATTCCGATTATGTAAGTCAAATGGGTTTAGGTTACATTATGATGATGTCTTCCTCTTTCCTTCATTTCTTCTGGTCTGATTCTGATTATGTGATTGTCAAAATGCATATTCAGGACGATGGTGCTGAAGATACTATCAAAGAAGCAGCAGCACCCAAGCCTGCTGAAGAAAAGCAACAGTCCTAAGTCTTGCTTTGTTATTTCAGTATCTAAAACTTCTCCATTAATATGTTTTTCCTTGGAGAAGTTTCTGTGTTGGTTTTCTGATTTTTTTCTTCTTATTTTGCTATCCCAAGCTTCTGAGGTCGTCTAATTCTTGTCCTTCTTTGCTTTTATTAATCGTGGATGCTACTGGATTCTTATTTTCTCGTGATTCGACTTCATCTTGGTTTCTTTGTTTGTAATTGAATTCACCTTTCGTATTAATGGTTTGCCTTAACCTTGCTTTGTTATTCATTCGCAAAGGTAAAAACTCTTTGAAATGTTTTAGCAATTCAACAGAAAAGAGTTTAGGTTTGCTCAGGTTACATTATATTGTACATGGCTGTTTAGATCATAGCTTGAGTTTGCTCAGATTGATCCGTTCGACAGGATATGTGTATGCCTCGTAGTTGATTTGCTGTCCTAGACCACTCAGCTTTGTCAACGCAGTTATCAGATCAACCTGCAAACATGTTCAAAACTCAAAGATGAGCTCGAGGTTAAAGTGGACGAATTCATGATTTATTAGGCAAAACTAGCAAAACAAACCTCGTAATCTGTCTGAGATACGGTTTCACGGCTTCGTTGGTACTTCTGAACCCATGGAGCAACTTGCGGGTCGCTAACTAGGAGCTCTTCTGTTGCGGCTTGATCTGGACCCAAGAATGCAGACATTACAGCTAGCTACAAATACCCAAACATGGATCGAATATAGGTTAGTAACTTTGGTCATTCTGATAAACATTTTCTCTAGACTCAAGTCTGACTAATAAGCATGTACCTGACGAGGACCCAATCCGATGGCAATGAACTTATCTTTCATCTCTTGCACAGTTGCTTTGCCCCACTGTGGCACTCTGCCTTCTGGGTCTGGCTCTGTTGCATCACTCCTTCCGAATTGTCTATCAAACAAGCTCCACTAACAAATTCACAACACCTCAGTCTTGATTTGAACAATGTGTTGCGACTCAAAACGAAGAACATAAAAAAAAATTGAGATAGCATTGTGTACCTGACCACTTGAACCATATGCTGTGTAGAGTAAGTTTCCTTTTTCTTCATTTCCACCACATTTGCGGATTGCCGATGCTAAAAAGGTAGACTTGACCGCTGATTGTCCTGCAGAACCGACCCAGGAAAGATTTCAGTTTCAGAAAACAATGCTCTCAGTTGATGAACAAGTTTTGGTATGTTATTCATCACCTGCCAATTGAATGAGATCTGCATATGAAATAGGCCCGCCCTTAGAGAACGAGTCAATCTCCTTCTTGGCTTCCTCTATCAAACCCAACCCATCAGAAAGCCCCGCATTCTCTGGTCTGCTTAGCTCAGAGCTTCACATAAAGATAAGATCAACCTAAAGTTTCTGATTGCATAGGAAATCATGTAAAGACTTATTCTGCTAATGTTCTTATTCCTCTATTGAGCACAAACCTAATTGCAGAGAACATTTAAAGAGCAACAAGTACCTGAACCGTATTGATCCATTGGCTCCCCCGGATTTTGTAGCCTATACATAATATTTTGTAGTCAAGAGTTGTGAAATCATTAGAGAGATGGAATGAGAGAAATAAGAAGCCTGACCTTATCATAGGTCATGGCATCATTGAGAGCGAGAGTGAGTATGGAAGGTACAAGCTCTGGTTTATCCTTAATGGCTGTCGAAAGCGTAAGCTTGATCTTTGCTGCATAACAAAAAGAAGACTTTATAGTGTCAACAAACAACCTCTTGGTTACTTCATTAGTGTTAACATTTTTATAAACTGTGGACACAACTCACATTGGAACTCGGATCGCTGTCTACGCTGATTCAAATCAGCGGCTTTTGCATCACCCACATGGTTAGTGAAGCCATTACCTATTAATTCCTAACAAGAGAGATCATCACTGCCAAGAACTCATCAATCACACTATACCCACAATTCAACTTACAAAAAGACATCAACTTCATCAAAAGACAACCACACAGATATATACATTTCAATATCTCATTTGGACCAACATTTTTATGTAAGTGAATTAGCAAACTTGAGGGATATCATTGTATCAACTATCAAGAATCCTGTGAAATTTCAAGCAAGTGAATTTGTGAAGGTACCATTCCAACGGCGGTGCCGGCGAGTTTGAGAACATCCCGGCGGTGAAAAGCTATACTTTCGCCGTCGATCTTGTAACATCGAATGACAGCCTGATGATCATCAAAATTGAGATGGTTAGAAGAAATGAGAATGTGGTATAACCGTAAGTAGAAGATGTGAAATGGTCTGAAGAAACTGACAGAGCGATGAGAAAAAGAGAGTGTGAGATGTTGTTGAAGATTGGTGAAAGAAGGAACAGTGGAGAGGAAAGAAACTCCTCCCATTTCTGGTTTCTGAAGAGAGAGAGAGAGAGAGAGAGATGTCTGAAGAAAATGGAGCGTGTGTTTGGGTTTTGTGAAGGATACACTCTCTGGATTCTCTGTTATCCAAATCTCCCAATCATATGGGTTCTATTGATTTCACTCTTTAAAATCATTTTTTATTCATCTCCCGGAAACAATAAAAAACCATTTTTTCCCCGTGTTTACCATAAAAAAAAAAAATATAGTAATTGCAAAATAGGACCTAATTAATAGGGAAATTTGCTAAATTGATTCAGTTTAAAATTGAAATTGTTCCAATAACCTTTGCCTTTTTTTTACCAACATTTTTCTAAATTACCCTTTGATTAATATTAAAAATTACAAATAAATAGTTTTTATATTTTTATAAAATCTGGAAAATACAAAAGAGTAATATATTAGGCATATGGATTTATGTTTATATTTTTTTTCAAAAAAAAACATGACAGAAAATTATTTATTTTTCCATCTACCATGGTCAAATCTGCTAGTAGAATAGGTGTTCTGCGAATTTGTATAAACCTACGAGTGGTAGAAAGACATATTCTACGGTTTGTTCAAGTTCTACCTATAGCAGATTGCACATTCTACGATTTGCTTCAGTTCTACCAACCGCAGAATACTATTTCTACCAATAACTCTGTGTTCTACCGTAGGCAGAATACATATTCTACCCCTTTTTTCTACCACTTTCTCTATCTTCTACCAAATGGTAGAAATGATATTCTACCAAATTTAGATTTAATCCCTTAAATCTAGGACCACTAATTATTTATTTTTAAAAAAATATTTTATTTGATATTACTTTCTAAAAATATGTTTTCCGATTTTTTGTTTCCAAAAATATTTTTTTCCTTAAAAACAATTGTTTTTTTTTTGTAAAAACCTTTTCAAATACATTTCCATTTTATTGAATATAATGGAAACCCTATATGAATATAATGTGTTAGTTTGATTCATTGTTCGATTAAATACCTATAGCTAACTTGGTTCGGAAAAGCATATACCTAGATATGAGATCATGAGTTCGATTCCAACACAATTTTGCATTTTTTTCTTATGTTTTAGTTGGTTATAATTTCCTAAATCTAGGATCAATAAATCCTGTTGCCAAAAACATTTTTAAATTAAATTTTCCTAAATTTACTCTTGTTCTTCGTGATCTTCTTCTTCTTCACGTCTAAGTCTCTCTTTTTTTGTTACATGTTTTTGAAAAACAATTCCTAAAATTCCCATAATTTTTCTTGTGGTTAATATGTTACATATCTATGTAACTTGTGGTGAATGGAGGATATCTTTACCTGAAAATCGGTGGAGCTTTGCTGTTGATGAAGAAAAACGAGCTAGGTTACTTGTTTTGGATTCTACAACTACCCTTGAGGACCTAAATACTATGCTTTCAGAAGACTACGGTATTGAGCGACGTGATTTTAAGACTGAGTGCAGTTTTCTACCTGATAATATGATCAATAAGTTGGGATCTCCACTAGTATTCATCTCAAACGATCGGCAAGTTAGAAATTTTGTTGGATACGTGAAAAAGAATTCGTTGATACAATTGTGTGTCACATTTACACCTAATGTTGATACTGAACGAATGCCTGAGAAAAACAGACAAGATGATCGAAATGTTCCTGAGAATACTCAAGAAATAGTGCTTAATGTTAAAACCAATACCCAATCCGATGATGTTGACAGTGGCGTTGGTGATGATAGTGATGATAGATTAATGTCTACCAATGCGGAAGAAAGTAATGAGAAGATTGATCGCTTTTGTTTGGAGAAGGCTGTAAAGAAGCATCAACGTTTTGAAAACAAACAGGTTTTGAAGGCAACATTAGAAATGTGTGCCACGAAGTTCAACTTCGACTATAAGGTTCGTAAATCTACTACTCAATTGTGGACTATACGCTGCATAAATGATGTATGCAGTTGGCGTCTTCGTGCAGTGTGTGTCGAAAGGTCAGACTATTTCATTATCAACAAGTATGTGGGTAAACATACATGCGCTCCTTCAAGCAAAAACAAAGTTGGGAAGGCACCTTCAGCAAAAACCGTTGCGAGGTTGATTATGAATAAATATGTGGGTGTCAAAGAAGGTCCTAAACCGAATGATGTTATCCAGCTTATGTGTATGGAACATGGAGTAGAGCTGACTTATTCTTTAGCATGGGATGCACGTGAGTATGCAGTTTACGCAGTGAGAGGTATACCAGAGAAAAGCTATGGAAAAATACCAAAATACTTGTATATGCTAAAATCAGCAAATCCGGGTACGCATTATAATTACGAAACCGATCGCGATAGTAGATTTAAGTATCTATTTATTTCTTTTGGTCAGTCTATAAGAGGGTTCTATAAAGGCATTCGGAAAGTGATTGTTGTTGATGGTACGTTTCTGAAGAATAAATTTAAAGGAGTTCTACTTGTCGCTACAACTTTAGATGGTAACTCTAACTTGTATCCAATAGCTTTCGGAGTTGTTGATTCAGAGAACGATCGTTCATGGGATTGGTTCATGAGGCAGCTAAAGGTTGTTATTGCTGACGAGCATGATTTGGCTTTTATGTCAGATAGACATTCTTCAATTGTTAAGGCACTTGAGAACGTTTACCCTGAAGCTAGACATGGAATTTGCATCCACCATTTGATCAGTAATGTGGTTCAACATTATAACGGAAAAGGTGTTGCTGGTATGGTTGCAGATGCTTCAAAAGAGTATAGGGTTCCTGACTTTGAGAAGAGGTTCACTGCTATTTGCAATGCTAGTCCAAGCATTGGAAAGTATCTCATTGATGCTGATGTGAGAAAATGGGCTCGCTGTCAATTTCCAGGTTTCAGGTATGACGTTAGGACCACAAACCCTGCTGAGTCGATAAATGCTGCATTGCAATCACCTAGAGAGTATCTGGTAATCCCGTTGTTGGATAGCATCAGAGAAATGTTAACCCGATGGTTTCATAAGGGCAGAACACAAAGCTCAAACCATAACCACCCTTTAACCATTGCTGTGGAAAAAAAGATTTCAAGAAGGATTCAGAAGGGTAAACATTCCTTGTTTACCAGATTAACGATGACCGATTTCACGTCACTGGCGATAAGATAGACTGCATTGTTGATTTGCTTCGGAGAACGTGTTCATGTGGAAAGTACGACTTGGTAAAAATTCCTTGCAGACATGCCATCAAAGCTGGACTATCTGTAGGAAGGGAAATACATTCACTAACCGATGCAAAGTACACAACTAAGTCATGGAGAGCCGTTTATGAGGAAAGCGTTAATCCAGTAGCTGCTCCTGAGGATACATGGCGTGTTCCAACGAAAATTGAAGATTTCCAAGTTTTACCACCTATATCGCGAAGAGCCGCGGGTAGGAGAAGGAAACGCAGATTCGAATTGGTTGAGGATAAGATAAGATCACAAGGAACAAAAAAACACAAGTGTAGTCGGTGTCGTCGCGACGGTCACAACAGAGCGACATGTGATATGCCATTGTAGTTCGTTGATTCATCAAAACAGGTATCTTTGTATATGCTTGTTTCAATTTCGTTATATATTGAATTAAACATTAAATGGTCACTTGTATTACATCTTCTTTGTCTTTCAGATTCTTCTTTGGTCACATCGAAGGCTTAGAAGGAGTATGAGCTAATTGCTTTACTATGTTTACTATGTCTTCATTCTTTATCTATTAGATTCTTCTTTGTCTTCTCTAAACAAGAATATTGTACTATGTTTTCTCTTCAATCAAAACCTGATAATTTTTGTTTACATTTAAAAGCAAGTATGGGAAGTCGATGTATTTTTGATCACATTAAAAAGCTGATTTGTAAGAATCAAAGAAGAAAAGCAAATTAAGTTTTGGTAGATGGATCGATCGATCCTTACTAAAGATCGATCGATCCGATTATATTAAGAGGATCGGTCCATTTTGGGATCGACCTGGCCACTCGAAGTGAAGTTTTGGTGTATGGATCGATCGATCCTTACTAAAGATTGATCGATCCAATTATATTAAGAGGATCGGTCCATTTTGGGATCGACCTGGCCACTCGAAGTGAAGTTTTGGTGTATGGATCGATCGATCCTTACTTCAGATCGATCAATCCGCTTATATTAAGAGGATCGGTCCATATGGGGATCGACCTGGCCACTCGGAGTGAAGTTTTGGTGTATGGATCGATCGATCAACATTAGGATCGATCGATCTACTTGATAAAATGAGCCATATATGAATTTCGTCAACACTCAAATACAAGAAATCGAGAAACTTAAACTTACATCTTTTGAACATCAACAACAAACTTATTTCGTGAACATTAAAAAGCAAGAACGTCAACTTATTTCGTCATCAAAATTACTCAAAAGAAACAAAACCAAAAAAAAAAAAGATAAAGGAGAGTGATAGTGCAATCAATGGTCCTCGGAGCGGGCGTTGCGACTATCTCCTAGTTCTCTCCTGCGCCTACCTAGGCGTGCATCTGTAGGCTCATCACCCTCATCGGCAGTACTGTGTCCAGCGACACTAGGAACAGCTCTAGTGGCATCGTCTCCTCCTTGAGTCTCTCTTGTGCTACCGCGGAAACAAGAAGGTGGGCGCGGGCAACTGAGCTTTGGAAAGCGCGTTCCACATCGTCTCCAACATCGAATGTTGAGCCCGCTGAGAAGTCTCGATCCACTGCCAACGTGCTGAATCGGGTCCATCTTGAGGAAAGGAAGGAAGATCATACCGACCATCATAAGCCGGGAGGAGGGGCTCAAAAGAAGCACGTGATTGCGAAGTAAAATCATCTTGTACTCTCGCCTTCTCGAACTGTGAAACAGATCCTCCTGAGGATCCACCACGACGTCTAATAGATGGCTGATCTGGAAGGAAAAACTGAGGATCCAAATAGAACTCCAGGTTGTCCCTCGATGTGGGAGGTGTAAAGTTAGGGAGAGGAAGTTGGCAGCGTCGGAGAACCATTTCCCGATTATAGAACTTATACTTAAACCCTGCATCACAAATATTGTTGTTACTGAGGAACCTCTCATCGTAGAATTCAAGCTTGCTCACACACGTGGGAGAAGTGAGGTCAATCCCATGGTATTGGAAAATGGGTGTCAAGAGACTGCCAACACCCTCTAACTTTGTCTTCTGCAAAGTGTTAAGACCTCGAGACTTCTTGGTAACTAACATGGCAGCAAATACAGCTCCCAAATTCGTGGTAAGCTCTGCAGGAACCTCTCTACCATAGATGTCATCTGGAGAAGGAAGCCCATAGTGTATCATCATCAGCTCAGCTACACTCAGAGAACCTGCCTCCTCCTTCGCATTGAAGGAGTGCCCAAGGATCTTGGCGAGTACCCGAATCACAGGATTCCTGATCAAACTCAGCTTTGCCTTTCGAGAATTGGCACTGTAAAAAGGGCCAGAACCAATCAAACCCCATAACTCATCAGACAATGGAAAAGTGGGAAATCTGCAGCTCGGTATGGTCCTGTCAAATCCATAGAGATCACACAAATCTCCTATAGAAATCTCATATAGACGTCCACCTGATAGGTAGGAGAGTGTTCTTTCATCTGCTTGGTGAATAGCTATATCCTTGAACCGAAGTTCCACGGATGCCAGAAATTGTCGAACCAAATCCGGATACAGGGGATACGTCTTATACGCCAAAGTCCCAAGTCCGATCCTTATCAACATGGATCGAACATCCTCCTCAATACCCATTTTCTGCAATGTACTTAGACATATAAACCGGGTAGGAACCATAGCGACTAGTCGCAAACCATTGTAAAATAAACTGTTAAAATCATCCCATGCATGACCAGGTTTTCGATAACCGTACCCCGGGAACTTCTGAACTACACTCAAAGTAGTATGAGGAATCTCCACAACATTATTAGACAGAGGGAAAATTGTACCCTCAGTGCGAGGCCAAGGAGCGGTAGTATGGTGTTCTTCTTCCTCATGTTCCATCTCTTCATGTGTTGGAATTGTAGATGATGCGACTCCTTTTCCTTTTTCCCTTGATGCCTTTTTTGATTGTCCTCGTGAACTCCGGGTGCTAGCTCGGTGAGTGCCAAACGGTTCATCCGACTTACCCATATCCTACAAAATCAAAACAAAACCATGTCTAACAAAATCATTCGACTTACCCATATCAACGATTCCAATCATATTAAATATTTTTTTTTCCAAGTTCTAATTTCTAACGATCAAATCAACGATTTCAAGCATGGGTTTAGTCGTAAATCACTCTAGGAATGCATATAAAGCCACGAAATCACCTAAATCGACCCATAAAAACCCCAATTGTACCTATTTCTTCACTCCCTTCGAATGGAAAAACTGATGTTAGGGGCACATACCTTTGCAGATCGACTGAGACGTTGCTTGAATCAGAAAGAGGAGAAAAATCCAAGTGAAAAGCACCCAAAAATCGCAAGAATCCGTGAAGTATTGATTATGTTGGATGGATTGAATTTTTATTTTTTTTAAAACAGAAGTCTGCTTCACGCGATGAAGAAGAAGAGAGGAGGTGTGTCTTCTTTAAACTCAGATTTTGATCCCTCAAAACCGTGAAAATCCGGTTTGAATTTTTGAAGTTAAACCGATGTAAACCGACTTAAACGAATCGGAACATTTACTTGTGTTATAGATCGATCGATCTTCCCAGGTGGATCGATCGATCCTATGTAGATCGACTGCACATGTCGATCCTGAGGTCACTCGATGGTTTCATTTAAACCGAGTAAATCATGTAGGTTTAATTACATGTGTTATAGATTGATCGATCTTCTAAGGTAGATCGATCGATCCTATGTAGATCGACTGCACATGTCGATCCCGAGGTCACTCGATGGTTTCATTTAAACCAAGTAAATAATGTAGGTTTAATTACATGTGTTACAGATCGATCGATCTTATCATTTGGACCGATCGATCCGGTGTCAATCGACTGCACCTCTCGATCCTTAGGTCACTCGATGATTTTTTGGTTATATAGTTTTTCGGATCGATCGATCCAGTGTTGCAGATCAGACGAATCAAATTGAAGATATGATGATGATGCAATGATCGATCGATCCATTTTAACTCTAATACCTGAAATAAATGATTTCAACTATTATCTAAAAAGTGCATTAAACGTTAGAAAAGAATAATAATATTAAACCTAAATCTTAACTAATGTTTACAACATCAAGGTCAACATGCGTATCAGGAGGTACATATTTAGACATACGTTCAATCAACGTAGGATCATTCGCCGCTTCGAAAAGGTCAACTGTTGTCCTAATACGAGCACCCATGATGTTCTCATCATCTACCAAATCGAAGTCGAGTCCAAGCACGTGGCATTCTATATACTTCAACGCGTAAATCCCGCAATGACAGGATTTCCTATTGATTCCATTCTGCATTGGCACATAAATGACTTCGAACGGAGTAATGTTCATATGTTTCCTGTCCTCAGGTGACTGAACTGCTTTCACAATACGCGGGATGATGATTGAGAACGCTTCCACTTCCTTAATGCGTCTATGCCCATCACAATCAAAAAATTCTATTGTTTTAAGTTTAAAATTAGCGCACAACGAGATCCAGTGGTTGTTGTTGATATGTAGAGGAATGTAGATACGGTCGACGTCAATAGCCCACTTGCTTTCTGTTTTTCCATGAGCTGGAAGATCACCGTGTCCGAAAGCTAACAACAAACTATTCAATTTGAATTCTCTCTTGAGATTGTTCAATTGTCCCTGTGCTTGCTTTATGTGAGTACCGAATGAGCAGCTCATGAAACCAACTCGGTCTGGTTTCCATCGTCGCAAAGTTTTCCTTTCTCTGAATAAGTACATTACTGCGTCCATTTCTTGAAAATAATAACTACTTATTAAACTTATCAAAATATACGGTTTATCCAACTTATCAAATTAGCAGGATCAAACAATTTTTAAACTTACCCCAGTATGAAGCCACATATGTCTATCCATGATACGGTGTGCGAGTTCATAATTAAAAATGGTTGGACCACATTGTAGTTCCGGGGACCTTTAACACGAAACATAATGTACTAAGGATAGTGAAAACAAATGTTAGCAATGTAAAAAGAAGTAGACGGTACTTACGGTATCATCATTGACCATTCCTCAAATTTATCCCAAGCTTCTGGTTCATAGAAAATCAAAGGAGCATCAGGTAACCTTCGTCCTCCTTCATTAATCTCTTTGTCCGTACACTCCATTGCCTTTGTAGATTTTTTACGGTACGCCCTCTTTTTTGGTTCAGAAGAAGTTTTGGGTGTCTTTCCAGCCTTTGGAGTTGGATCAAAACCAACAACTACCGAGGTCTGAGATAAGTGTCCCATGGTTTTCTGTAGGAACTTCTGCGTACGTAATTCAAGTCCGATATCTGAAGTCTGAGTTAAATTTAGGTCATGTAGATCCTCCAACAATAATTTTTCATCCTGTTGAAACACAGAATACCACTTATACAATTGTTTTAAAAGACAAAACAAAATATAAAACATATATTACATATCCGATTTTATATAGATAGTTTTACATAGCCGATTTTACATAGCCGATTTTTTACATAGCTAGTTTTAAAAAGAAACATAGACAATTAGAACATATATTACATGGCTGATTTTAAAAGAAACATAGTCATAGGCTGCGTTATTTTACATGACTGGTTTTATGGGCACATATATAATTAGTTTTTTCTCATGTTTACCTTTCGTTGTGGCTGCACACGGATCTCCCCCTTATCCTTGGATGGTTTGGTGGTATTAAATGGTTGTCCACTACTTACTGATGATGTAGCTTCACGAACTTCATGCCGGAGACTTGTAATATCACTTTCCATCTTCTCAAACCGGACCTCAATTTCTGTCTTAAACTTCTCATCAATCTTCTTCTCCAGAGAAGTGAAACAAGATATAAACAAATCTTGAAAAAATGTCTTCATCTCTTCGTTGACAGCAACTGATTTTTCTTTCTGTCTTAGGCACAACAGTTTCTTCTTCCTTTCCTGTACTCCATTATCAGAGAACTTGTTCTTACCACGATTCGAAGAGGATCCTGGAGTGTCTTGTATGTTTGGAGAAACAACATCACCAATAGCCTCGTTCTCATCCTCCATCTCTACCTCCTCTACCACATTATGATGCAAAACCTTTGGAGATTCTGTAACTTGCCATATATGGTCACTCCAGTCTTTTTTCGAGCTAATAAAACTCTTAATACAAGCAACTTGTTCATCTCTCATTTCGCCGGTCCGTTTGAACTCAATACCCTCAACTAAATCGAAATTCCCAGTGGAAGAGATGTATGGATACAAAACACCCTACAATGAAGTTAATATAATTAAGATTAGTATCACATCATTAAATACAAACTAATCCAACATGATGTCAAGAACATTATGTCAAGTTCCCAATATGATTCATTTTGGTATAATGAAACGGACCAAATCAACTCATAGTTTAAGGAGTCAAGATAGATTAATCAGATTCACTAATCAGATCTACAAGAAAACATACCCGACAACCAAAGGAGGACTCTAGAGAGTTGATTTCTGCATATGATATCTTTGCACTTCCTGACCAATTGGAACATCTCGGAAAACACAATGCCATCCTCCTTATGTTTTCGGCCTAACATAACACCAAGATCAGGAATGGCTTCCATAATCCAAATCTGCAACGCATATGTGAAACCATGCACATGATAGCTCAAAGGCTGCGTTAATTTAACCCTCGCTGCCTTGATCGATGTCACAAGATGATCATATGAGTCTAGACCCCATGGATAAGCTTGTAGCTTCCTAATGTCCATCACCAGTTTGATGTACGAGTGTGGAATAGCAACCTTCTCATCATTCACAACTAGCAAACTCGCAATAACACACAAGTACACCAAGCGAACTCTGTCCACACGCGTCCAGTCGTGACATTCAAACAGGTGTTTCTTCTTTATCGACTGTAAGCAAATAGTCTTCCTACTCCTTAGCAACCTACTCCAGAAACCGTCATCATCTATCCATTCCTCAACATTCAAGTTGTCCGGCTTCACGTAATTGAGCCCAGTGACAGCGTAAAACTCTTGAAGAAAAAACCGAAGAGGCCTCCTAGCAAACACAAACCATAGCTCATGCAGTTTTGTAGTCTCCAGCTGCTTACACATGAAGCTGTGTACCAATTTACCTGAGTATCCTAGAGAATGTTCATGTATTGCCAGAATATGCGCAAATACTGGATCTTGCTTCACTTCCTCGTACTCATTTGGCATCCGATCCTTCAGTTTCTTCATAAGAGACGTTTTGCAACTGTTGTTGAGCTTCACTACTTCCGGTTCTTCGTTTTCCTTAAATAATCTCTTTGGCAAATCCAAATCCATAACTAAAAAGAATGAAGAGCAATTCCAAATTAAAAAAAATTTCAGAACTTCAAAAAACTATTTACAATGCTTCTATGGATATTCAAATTGAACTGTGTTAAAACACAAACGAAAATCATCGAAATATTGTGGTGGTCTCACCATGGTATCTCTTGCTCATTCATGGCAGATGTTTCTTACATCTATAATCAACAAAAACAATGAAATCAATTGGGAAATTACCAGAGGAAGAGGAGGTGAAGATGGTCGGAGACGGAGACGAGAGAGAGAGACAATCGGAGTTGAGAGAAATTGAGGCGGAGGCTGTCCCAAAGGAGAGAGGCGGAGACTGTCGCGAGGGAGAGAGAGGCGGAGACGAGAGAGAGAGAGACAACCGGAGTTGAGAGAAATCAAGGCGGAGGCTGTCGGGAGGGAGAAAGGCGGAGACTGTCGCGAGGGAGAGAGAGGCGGAGACGAGAGAGAGAGAGAGAGGCGGAGACGAGAGAGAGAGAGAGAGAGACAACCGCAGTTCTGAGAAATCGAGGAGGAGACTGTCGCGAGGGAGAGAGAAGCCGAGATTTGGTTTGCAGATTTTTTTTTTTTTTTTTTTTTAAATTTTAATTTTTTAATTGTTTGATATTTACTAAATTGTTTTTTGGAAACATAAAATTTCGAAAATATGTTGCTAAATTCATTTTTATTATTTTTTAAGGGTAAAATTGGGTTATGAAAATATCAAAGGTTATTGGGACAAAATGATATATGTATAAAGGTTATTGGGACAATCTCAATTTCAAACTGAGTCAATTTAGCAAATTTCCCTAATTAATATATCAACTACCCAATTTAATAATTTACCTACTAAAAAAATCTAACCTATGATAGGATGACACGTTCTCTCTCCCAACCCATCTCTCTCCTCGATCTCTCCTCCCTCTCTCCTCTCTGCGACTCCATATCCATCTCTGCTCTGAAAAAAAAACAGAGTGAAGAGGAGAAGAGATTATCGGACCTCTCTTTGATCTTCGTCAAAAGCCGACGTCTTCATCTCTATCTTGATAGAAACATAAGCTCTCATTGTCGTCATTGTTCCACAATAATTCGTTGGATCCAACAAAAACAGAGTGATTTTCGATTTCCTTATAGCCTTATAACACATCGTTAAATATGACTGTGTAATGTGTTTTGTATGGTGTTTTGGGACAACTCTCTGTTTTTTACTATTAGGTCTAACTCAGTATGATTGTGTAATGTGTTTTGGGACAATTCTCTGTTTGGTACTACTAGGTATAACTAAGTATGACTGTGTAATGAGTTTAGGGAAAACTCTCTGTTTGGTACTACTGGGTATAACTAAGTATGACTGTGTAATGTGTTTTTGGACAACTCTCTGTTTGGTACTACTGAGTATAACTAAGTATGACTGTGTAATGTGTTTTGGGACAACTCTCTGTTTGGTACTACTAGGTATAACTAAGTATGACTGTGTAACTGATAGTACTGAAAGTGAATAAACGATATTTTTTATGTTCTTATTCTCTTGTAGGGGAGAATGAATTGCACAATCATATGTTTTGATTATGGAGGATCTTATTCAAGGGAAAATGATTTCATAAGATGGAACTCAGGAGGAGATCGAATTCACACCTTAGCGATATGGACCGGAGCGGAGGTGACTTACTCGACATTGGTTGAAGGAATTGGCAAGAAGATGAAGATAAATTCAGTTACAACACAACTGAAACTCAGTTTCTTTCCATTGATTCTGAATGTTATGTTACCATCTGATGTGTCTAATGACGATGAGGTTTTTAATTACCTAATGCAAGTGGTTTAGGGTTTAGGGTTTAGGGTTTAGGGTTTAGGGTTTAGGGTTTAGGGTTTAGAATGGAGATGGTCGTAGAAATCTTTTGCACGTGGAGGTCGTCGAAGATGTTGATCAGTCTTAGAGAAGTGTGCAAGTGATAAGAGAGGTTAGAGAAGCTGAACTTGATATAGGGGAAGGTATGATGACTCGTTACACAGACGAACCACCAAAAGACTATGAGTTGGTTCAACAAGGTAATCTTGGAATAAGTTTGTGCCTCATTTTGTGCGTTCTCTTTGATTGGTATAACTAAATCTAATTGTATGAAATTGTTTTTATGACAGATTACGAAGATAACTTTGGTATGTATGAACATAATGAGGAAAACTTTGGTATGCATGAAGATAATGAGGGAGAAGATGTAGTGGATAGTCATGGGCGTGTATGCACTCCCACTCCATGGGAAGATGGTGTAGATATCGTTTTGGGTCAAGAATTTGGAAGTAGAGACGAAGTGAGGGTCTTAGTTCAAATAGCTTCACATCAGAATTGCTTTGAGTATAAAATAGATAAGACGTTTCCAAGACGATATGTGCTAAAATGTTGGGCGTGGAAAGAAGGTTGCAAGTGGTATTTACGGGTTCTTCTGATGAAAGATTCAGATCGTTGAAAACTTGTAACTTATGAGAAGATGCATACATTCTCTCGAGCTGATTCAAGTACAAAGATTAGAAGAAGGAGAGGGTCATCAAAAGTAGTTGCCTCTATTTTACAAGAAGAGTATCCTGGTAATTTCGAGACTCCAAAACCAAAAAATCTGATAAAGATGGTTAAGGAAAAAGCTAGTGTTGACATATCATACACTACTGCATGGAGAAGAAAACAACTAGCTGCTAATATCGTGCGGGGAAGTCCAGAGGAGAGTTATCGGCTGTTGGATTGTTATATGTATATGCTAAGGAAGACGAATGCGGGTACACAAACATTTGTAGAATGGGACAATGTTGGTAGGTTTAAGTATATGTTCTTTGCGTTAGGAGCGTGTATTGAAGGGTTCAAAGCCATGAGACAAGTCATCATTGTGGATGCCACTCACCTTAAGCATTCATATGGTGGAATTCTAATTGTTGCAATGGCTCAAGATCCCAATCATCATCATTATCCAATTGCTTTCGGTGTAGCTGATGGTGAGAACGAATCAAGTTGGATGTGGTTTATGAAGAAGTTGAAATTAGTGGTACTGGATCATGGTAAACTGATGTTTATATCTGATCGAAATGTATCCCTGATCAAGTCAGTACGTGTGATTTTCCGTTGTCTCAACATGGGTATTGTATATACCATTTGTCTCAAAATGTGAAGACTAAGGTTTCTTCAAGCCTAAAAAAATAGTTGCGGGGGATTTCATGAAATGTGTGGAAGCCTATACAAAGCATATGTTCCTAACACTTTATAGTGCGTTTAGGAGAAAGTATCAAGCGACAGCTGTGTATCTCGATCAGAGTGTGGTTGTGGAAAAGTGGGCAAGGTGTTATTTTCCAGGAGAAAGGTACGATATAGTAACCACCAATAGTGTAGAATCGATCAATGGCGTTTTCGTAGATGCAAGGAAGTACACGTTATTACCTATGATTGATATGATTGTTGCAAAAATAGCTGAATGGTTCAACAAGCATCGGAAGGCAGTGAATGAATTACCCAAGTCACAGAAGTTGGTTCCTCACATAAACGACATAATAGAGCACAACATACCAATTGGGAAGAAGCTATTGTCGCAAGAAATAAACAGCTTGTCCTATGAGTACATTGTGATTGGACGTGATGGAAAGAATTATGTGGTTAATTTGAGCGAGAAAACTTGCACTTGCAAGTACTTTGATATAGACAAGTACCCATGCGTGCATGCGATACAAGCTATCATCCAATTAAGCGGAGAGACGGAGGTCCGTCATTATGAGTTTGCCTCTCACTTTTATTCGGTGGAGCAGTGGGTACTCGCATATAATAGGACTATATATCATGTATCCCATATGTCAACTTGGATGATACCTAATGAAAAACTTCAAATGATCCGCTTCGGCAAGCCTCCGGCCCACGATATAACCAAAGGACCCGCTCAACAATCACGGTACTTGTCAACTGGAGAGCATCAAGGAAGAGGAAGAGGAAGAGGAAGACGAGGACATATTTATGACTACTTAGGTGGTGAACCTAGTACGTCTAATCCGATTTAGGGAAAACTCTCTGTTAGGTACTACTAGGTATAACTACGTATGACGTGTAATGTGATTTGTAATGAGTTTTGAGAAAACTCTCTGTCTGGTACTACTAGGTATAACTACGTATGACTGTGTAATGTGTTTTGTAATGAGTTTCGGAAAACTCTCTGTCTGGTAATACTAGGTATAACTACGTATGACTGTGTAATGTGTTTTGTAATGAGTTTCGGAAAACTGTCTGTATAACTCACATCTTACTTCTAGGTATAACTACGTATTGTTACTTATTAATACTTAGTACTCTCCAAATTCAAAAATATATGAAAACCAAACTTTTTACTAAAATCATAGCTTACACATATGTAAATGTAAGGTAATGTATGAGTTGAAACACTAATTGCTAAGTCAAATATAGAAAACTTTTGTTTTCATAGATTTTAATATAGGAAACAATATTAACTAAGTTGAAATGGATTAATCAGATCAATACTACTAGAAATATTATACTTGAACTTAGGTATGACTAATAAAATGTAAAAAACATCAAAATATGACTATGTGTTAAAGGGCACTACTGAAATACTAAGTACTACTATGGATAAAATTTTAATAGTTTTTTATTCAAGAGACGGCTCACATGTTAAATATGTTGTATTTTCCTTAATTTTTTAATGATGCAAACACATGTTTTACACGTTTTGAGGATAGAGGTTCATTGACCAGTTCTTTAAGAGGTTCATTGACCAGTTATATCTAGTAGTACCATTTATACCAGTAGTGAATTATACGGTCAAATGATACCTTATAATTATAAAAAAACCATTTTCCACAAGCACCTGAAAACATGTGTTCAACATTCCCAAAACAAAAACACGTGTTCAACATTCATAAAATAATTCAAAAAGCACCAGTTCAACATTCATAATAAAATGTAAAAAGCATAAGTTCAACATTCCTAAAATAAATCCAAAGTCTGCTTCTGCCGCTTCTGCCTACCTTCTGCCTACCTTCCAAGCCAAACTTGATCACCTCTTCTTCTTTTTCTTTGGAGCCTTGGTAGCTTCTCCAGCGTTTTTCCTCTTTCTCGCAACCTTTGTGCCTCCTCCTGTGTTCTTGCTCGTTCCCTCTCCTTTGGATCCCTTTCTTTTCCCATCATAAGTATAAGGCTCTTTCTTGTACATAGATGGTTTCGTGTCTCTCTCAGCCTTTCTCTTCTTCTTAGCTCCTTCTGCTTGCTTTTCTTCTTCTTTCTCTTCCTCTTTCTCTTCCTCTTTCTCTTCTTCTTCTTTCTCTTCCTCTTCTTCTTTCTCCTCTTCTTCTTTTTCTTCCTCTTCTTCTTCTTCTCCTTTCTCCTCTTCTTCTTTCTTTTCTTCTTCTTTCTCTTCCTCTTCTTCTTTCTCCTCTTCTTCTTTCTCTTCTTCTTCTTCTTGCTCATCGATGTCCATATCTCTCCCTACAAAAGCATCGGCAGTCCCTGATGGCTCCCCTACTTACTCGTTATCATCTCTCTCGAACCCATCCCAAGAGTATCCATGACCTCTAATAGCCTCCACTTTTTCCTTTAAGCGCTCAACATTCTTCTCTAAATCTAAATGGGCATCATTCACCTTTTCAAACCCTTCCCTCATTCTTTCCATAAGCCTATCTTCAAGCTCTTTCAAAAGCTGAACCAAAGCAGGATTAACAGTTGAACCAGCCTTTGTACCCAATCCAATATCTTCTTCTTCCTTCTCTATTGGTACTCGGGAAGCCACGTCTGAGTCATACAACCCTTGCCAACATATCTTCTTCTTCTTCACTGCAGGATAGTCACTCCACACATCTTGCATTGGGTCATATCCTGCATAAGTTTCTTCAGCTTCTAAGATGCTGCTCAAAAGTTCTTCTTCCTCCTCATATTCCGGTTCCAAGACACTTTGAATATCCTGGAAATGTAAATAAGTACAAATTACATGTTAATTAACATTAGCCAAAATGATTGCTAATTATAAATTAAGTTAAACTAATACCTTACTATCCTCCAAGCGACTGATAAAGCTCTTCCAATGTAAACCCTTTCATACTACAAGTTTGGAACCTCTTATTGCACATTATTGGACACTGTCCGTTTACATCTTCCACGCTTTCTCTAAACTGAGTCTTCAAATTTGTTATACATTCAAATGCAAGAATCTACATACATATATATTTTTGTTAAATATCAAAACATAATTATAGAAATAATATTTAATTAAAGAAATAGTTTTATGGTTTACCTCTAAAGAAATTACGATTCCAGGGAAAGTCAATTTTTCTTTAACAGAACCTTTCATAAACTCCACCGCGCGATAAACATCTCTGACAGAACCTTCAAATGTCATCCGCCCCCATGGAAATGACAAACACAAATCTGGATTCTCAGCCATTTTAAACAAAGATGGTTCTATATTTCCATCACTCTTCGACTTACATGCAAGTACGGCACTTAGGAAATATAAGATGGCCAACTTTAGCCGAGTCTCACTACTCTTCTTCCTTGACAACAGCTTGTCTTTCACATCTTTGATAGTCACTTTTTTCTTCGCCCCAAACACCCTCTTCCTCAACTCACTTTCGTAGTTATTCAACTTCTTCCACGGATTATAACCAGGCGGGTATTCATGGTAGTCAAACCCACAGAGGAGACCATGCTCTCTCAATGAGTACCGGATAGGCACACCATTCACCACAAACCAAACAGCGCTCCTCCTTTCCACCTTCACAGTTCGAAGGAGCAGAATCCATAATCCTCGAAGCATATGATTTCGTTCCTCATCCATGTGGAATATGTGTTGGAACTGTGGGTGTGTATCAAACCATTCCAACTCTGGTGGAAATTCCTTTATGATCTCCAAGAAATTTTTCAAATCGCACCGGGTTTGTATCTTGCACTGCTTCTTGTATTCCGTAGGTTGGAAGAAAAACTCCTGAGGTGCCAACGGTTGGGGTTCTGAATCCTCGGTCTCCTGTGCCAATTGTTGAGGTTACGAATCTTCTTTCTCCTGTGCAGACGGTTGGGGTTCCGAATCCTCTTTCTCCTGCAATCCAAACAAAATCCAAGCATAATCCAACCATTCAGTACTACCAGTTATCCTAAGTACTAAAGCTAGCAGTACCAGTCATCCTAAGTACTCACAATCCTCCTTAGTAATACCAGTCATCCTAACTACTCACAATTTTCCCTAGTAGTACTAGTAGTCCTACGCAGAACTACACTTGTCCAAAAACAGTCACATACCTTCTGGCCCATTTCCAGATTCTGATTCTGACCCATCTCCTGTGATGGCGTAGGATCATTTCCAGATTCTGACCCATTACTTGAATCGCTCAGAGCATATCTACTAGAAGTCTTTGAAGTGGATCCCTTTGAAGTCTTTTCCTTCGACATTCCTCCCCTGGTCTTAGGAGCCATTTCTGCAAAATCCACAAGAAGCAAATCAAAACACACACAAAACGGACAAACACCTAATTTCAGACCGTACACATCTATTCCCAATTCATATCAAACCGCAAACACATTCGAAATCCTAGTACAGAGAAAGAAAAATAACTAATTGCGAACTGTACATAACAACGAAGAAAATCTCAGAATGAAAACACACATAAATGCCTAATCTCAAGGATGATAATTAAGAATGTGAAACCAAATCTGTCCACAAGAATTATATCCTCTCTAATCTTGTCGTAACAAATCAGTTTCTTATAATCACAGTCATTAAAAAAAAACTCAATCGAGCTAATGCATACACAAGAGAGACAAAGACACTTTTTTTTTTGTCATCTGTATGGCAATGTATCGTTATTGGAGCATAACCTTATTACAGATAGAAATAGAGCAAGCAATAACAAAACAGAGCAAGAAGTCAAAATGAACAACAGAGCACACGCACCATAAATACAATATAATACTTTTTTTTCATCTGAAACAATATAATATATAAAACAAGTCCCCAAAACCAAATCCAAATCCACCAACTCGGTTCACAGACTAAACGATAATGGAGTTACAGACCCATCACCAAGAACCAAAAGACAGAGGGTCCAAAGACCAAACAAGGCAAATGAGCAAAACACAAAAAGAAATAACCTTGCTGCTCATAAGATAACCTATACACCAACAAAAGAAGGCATAGCATCTAAATACAATATAATACAACCAAGAGAAAAAACACATCATTACGAAGCAGAAAGTAATTTCTCTTCTTTGAACAATTCCTTAAGCCAACTTGTGTCGTCTCTTTTGTGTCAATAAATAAACAAATAATTTTGATAAAGACGAATACTTTTTCAGTATACAAACAAAAAAATGTTATAGAATTTTTGAATCTTCAAACCCTAAAAATCCAAACTTTCTCGCCACCCACCAGTCTCCATCGTTCTCAATGCTTAAAATCAAAAGGTCCACAAAAAACAAAAGTAAAAGGAATGATTATTTTGTTCATCAATTTTGATATAATCTATTATTCTCCATACATCACCAATTGAAACCAAAATTCTACTACAAATCAAAACCCAAATTGATTTTTCTTCAAACCCTAATTCAAAATTTCAAACCCGATACATATATCAAAATCAAAACCCAACACATTTCCTTCGAAATCAAAACCCTTCTTGCAACCAAAAACCAATTCGAAATCAAAACCCATTCGAAATCAACACTCATTTTCTAAAATTTAAGAGATGTAATTGATGGTAACCTTGAACGGCGAATGGCGGAGATGGCGAACGGCGGAGATGGTGAACGGCGGTGATGGCGAGCAGCGGAGATGGCGAACGGCGGAGATGACAGTTTCGTTTTAGGCAAAGAGCAGAAGAACAGAAAAAGAAAAAAAATAAAATCGCGTTTATGCTTTCGAATGGATCTGTTTTTTTGCAATAAGATCCAATTTTTACTCGGATCCGGATTATAAGATGGATTTGGGTTTGGATGTCTGGTTTGGTTGGTAATTATACAGATTCATTAAGGGTTATTTAGTATTTAACCAGTTTTTGAATTAAAAAAAATTCAAAACAGAAATCAGTTTAATGAGAAGGGTGTTTTTGAATAAAAAACCCATGGGAGGGTTTACAAGGTTACGCTCCTGCAAAATAGCTTTGTATATTTTTCCATTTAACATTTTCTTTTTAGGGAGACGGGAAGCTCTCCATTCCATTTGGAGTCCTTGAACCCAAATCACACAAGTTCTCACTCTGTTAACAAAAAGGATTAATGATCATGAATAGAACTCGAATTTCGTTAAAGACATTCCTTATTTTATCATTGCTATCGAAGACGAATTCCTTATTTCATCATTGCTATCGAAGACGAGGACTTGAACATATTTCTTCTTACTTCTTCACTTGGAAGCTTCAGCTGACTCAGTTGTGTTGACTTGTACAGGGCATTGAGATACATATGGTTTTAGCTGTAAAAATACAAAAGTTCATCAGCAAAGCCAAAACCAGACACACAATAAGCTTAATTATGCATTCAAGTATCCATTCCATTTCAGGTTCCTAACACAAAACTCACTACGAACTAAAGTCACCGGGATCACAAACCCTAAGGAGGTTGATCAGTAGGACTTGTAAAAAGATTCTCTTCTCAAGGGATTCACTAACGTTTTAGTTCTCATGTTGTCAATTACAATGCAATATAGAGGAATCAAAGGAGTTTAAGGGTTTAAATGAAAAACCTTAAAGCCGGTCAGATCAGGGACTACATAGTTTGGCAATTTATCTGGCTGCACAACATATCCTCCTGCAAAAACCCATGTCACAAACTTAGAGAAAGTTGTAAATGAAATCTGAAAACAAAAATGCAAATGCTTTACATCAACCAATTCTATATGGTGATCAATTTTGGCAAAATTGAGTTAAAGTTGTTAGCTTTCCACCTAAACAATCTAGTAAATTCCTGAAACTTAGCTGATAATAGCTCTACTTAGATCTACACACATCTAATTCAAACAAGTCGGAATTCTCAGACACCACTTCCATAACCAAGAACAACTTTCTCAAACTGCAGCAGCATAAGGGCAAACCATAATGTTCCAGATTCAGATGAAAATTCAAAACCGAAATGCAAAACAACAAAGGTAGCCAGAGAGAATGCGTGAAAATTTAGGAGGAAATGAAACCAACCTTTTCTGGTGTGGAAACCAGTGGGTTTGCAGTTTTTCCCCTTGTAGAAATCTCTAGGTGCTCTTTTGGGAGAGAGAATATCAAGCGAAGAAGCTCGCTTTCTTCGGAATGTTCTTCCAATCCCCAATAACAACCCTAGCGTCATCCTCAAATCTGGAAAAGATAAGTAAGAATCAGAAAATTCAAATTCAGATCAAATCAAATCGAAAGTGTAAAATGTTCAAAATCAAACCTCAAAATAAACGAAGAAGACGCCGGAGAGTTGCAGAAGAATGGTAGAGAAAAGAAGTTTCAGGGGGTTTAGGGTTTTCTGATGGAAAGGGCCCAAACTCATAAGCCCAATTTGATACTACCGAGGCCCAAAATCATAGAAAATGTGTGAGCCGCCACCTCTTTGGCTACTTTCTCCTACCGCAAGATATTTTCTTTCCCAGAAAATGACAAAATTCCCGAGAAACGAACAATGAAAGCGCAAAATGCACGGCTTCCGTTGACGTGGCAGTCACCTAAAATGGACGATGCTCCTTTGTTTTCTTCCAATGTCCCATCACAAACACTTTCTCCTTGTACACTACTCTCCCAGGTAGAAGAAACATTAGATTCTCACTTCCAAGCAGATTCGAGAGATGCTTAACTCTCTTTCTTCCAATTTCACTACGGCGTTTCACTCCTCCGGTAATGCCTTCTCTGGCTTCGTTCCCATGGGGTTAGTCGATTACCGCTCTTCTCTCCTTTGAAATTATCATCCTGTTTCAAATTCCGATTCTTCGTTTGCCTCTTAGATTGAAATTGAGCAGGAAAGCGAGTGGAGCTTCGTTTTCTCGAGTTTTCTCCCGTAAGGCAAGTCTTGTTTGTAATCGCTCGCTTAAAAAAGAAGGCGAATTATACGATCTTCATTGTTTCATCGTAGGTAGATTAAGGATCGTTCTACACTTAAGGTCTCTTGTCGTCGTGCAGACCAACGTGTGGTCGAGGTAAAACCTGTTTGTTGGTTCTAGAGTTTTAGTGATTCGAATTGTGAGTTCCTTAAACAGACATGGATGCACTTTTTTTGTTCATGGCTACTTTCTAGGAAGAAGAAGCATCTCCAATGACGGAGACTAGACAATCCTTCAAAGTTTCCTCTGGTGAGAAATCTCCTCTTGGTGTGTCCCAAGTCGACAACGGAATCAACTTTGCTCTCTTCTCTCAGAACGCCACTTCTGTCACACTCTGCTTATCACTTCCCCACAGGTATTCTTATGTTCACTTTTTGCGGATTTTACTCCATTTGATTTCGAAGGTGTAACAAATAGAAACAAAATTCATCAGATGGGTTATGTCAGTGAAAGGGTATTTGTAATCAGCAATAACTCTTATTCAGAGTTTGGATTTTGAAGTTTGCTTGCTTATGTTTTTGTTGCTTAACTGTTGATGCTATTGTTCTTTGGTGATATATTTTCCAGTAATGAGGATAATATGAATGATGATGGTATGATCGAGTTAGTTTTGGATCCCAACAAAAACAAGACTGGGGATACTTGGCACATTTGTGTTGAGGTAGTATAATACACCGACGAATTCCTTAGGACAATTCATTTCTTGCACGATCTTCTTCTCTTCTGTTCATGGCTGTGAATTCTGTCCATTATGATAGGATTTGCCGCTCAAAAATGTATTTTATGGTTACCGTGTTGATGGTCCTGGAGAATGGAATCAAGGCCATCGGTTTGACAGTAGCATTGTGCTTCTGGATCCCTACGTAAAGCTAGTGAAGGGCCGCCGCTTTTTTGGAGATAGTAGCCAAAAGTTTGCTAAATTCTATGGAACTTATGACTTCGAGAGCTCGCCATTTAACTGGGGAGATGACTACGAGTTTCCTAACATACCTGAGGTACAAGTTTCATTCAACCCTAGTTGTTGCACAATTCTGTTGATGAGCTATTTTTCTGGCTCTGATTAATGGAATTCTTATTCCTACAGCATTGATGTCTCTTTCTAGGTTTTTTGCAGTCTTTCTATTTTCTGTCAGTTTTTCTTATCATCTGCTGCTGTTTTGCAGAAGGATCTTGTAATTTATGAAATGAACGTTCGTGCTTTTACTGCTGATGAATCCAGTGGGATAGATTCAGCTATAGGGGGCAGTTATCTTGGTCTCATTGAGAAGGTAAATTATAGTCTACCTCAAAAATATGTTGAGATGTTGAAATTACTGCACATCTGATGAGCACGAGGGTTAAAACACTAGGTCTGAAAAAGCTTTTTATGATAGATATTTAGGACATGGTTCACCTGCTTGTATGTTTATGTGCAAAGCTTCTTTTACACCTCACTCTTTTTTTTCTTCTTGTAAAAGATCCCACACCTTCTAGATCTGGGTATAAATGCGGTGGAGTTATTGCCAGTGTTTGAGTTCGATGAACTGGAGCTTCAGAGGCGCCCTAACCCTAGAGATCACATGGTAATCACGAATTAGCGCTTTGCATTTCTTATGCTTCTAATATCTCTTGCAGGTCTTGTTGCCGCTATAGCTATAAAATGTTTCCCTTTTCAAATTTCAGTTTAAATCTGAGTCTTAATGGGAATTTCAGTGTTTCCCCTTACCTAAAGAGAGAATTTTTTTTTTGGTAGGTTAACACTTGGGGTTACTCGACAATTAACTTTTTCGCTCCAATGAGCCGTTATGCTAGTGGTGAGGGAGACCCTATTAAAGCTTCGAAAGAGTTTAAAGAAATGGTCAAAGCATTGCATTCTGCTGGTATAGAGGTAGCAATGCCTTGTATTGCCCTTCCTTGGAGCTTCTAGTTTTATTTTGTTCTTTTTGCCAATAATATTCCTTGTTGAACTTATTGTAAAAGATAGAACAATTCTTACAATTTTTCTCTGCAGGTCATTTTGGACGTGGTTTATAATCATACCAATGAAGCAGATGATAAATACCCTTACACCACCTCATTTCGTGGCATAGACAATAAGGCGAGTCATAAGAAGGGTGATCCTCATTTCAACTTATTGCTTTTATTATCTTTAAACTCTAAGCATTGTGAAATCTGTCTGCAGATTTATTACATGCTTGATCCAAACAACCAACTGCTTAACTTTTCCGGCTGTGGTAATTTATTTTGAAGCTTATTCCAGGCTTAACTTTTGAAATTTCCATACTTAAAATGAAATGTTTGGTTTTCGGTCAGCTGTAATAGATCCTCAACTTCTCTTTATTTTATTTTTTTTTATCCTCAACTTCTCTTTTGTTTTCTAATTGCAGGGAATACACTGAACTGTAACCATCCTGTTGTTATGGAACTAATACTAGATAGCTTAAGGCACTGGTACGGAAAAAAATCTATGTCAGCTACTAAATAATGGACCAACTACCTTAAATTGTATCTTGCACATGACAGTGATTTGATCTTCCTCTCTTCTTGACAGACATTATGGTTATTTCACATAGTTAATCACTACCGGTTCTGTTCTCTTCTTTTTACCTAACTGCAGGGTCACTGAATATCACGTGGACGGTTTCCGATTTGATCTCGCTAGTGTGCTTTGCCGAGGAACAGATGGATCTCCACTCAATGCTCCCCCACTTATAAGGGTGGGTTTATAATGCATTGTGCATGCATTTTCGAAAATAATAAAATAGCAGCCATCAACGTACTCATTTTGTAATTTCTCGTTGAATCAGGCAATTGCCAAGGATTCCGTTCTGTCAAGATGCAAAATAATTGCTGAACCTTGGGATTGTGGAGGATTATATCTAGTTGGGAAGTTTCCAAATTGGGATAGGTAACCATTTAGCTTTGAAACTAGGTTAACTTGATGCCTCCACAATAGTATTATGCTGGGTAGTTCCTTCCAAAGTTCTGTGATAATAAACTGTGTAACCGGTATGGCTACTGGACTTTTCTTAACTCAGGTGGGCAGAGTGGAACGGGATGTACCGGGATGATGTTAGACGATTTATCAAGGTATACAACATTGGAGTGCTTAAGTACTTTTTTACCTATTCTTTAGAAAGGCAAGATTCGCAGAAAGCACTCTAATGTTCCACATTTTTCAGGGTGACAGTGGTATGAAAGGAAGCTTTGCTACTCGTATTTCTGGATCTTCTGATCTTTACCAGGTAAGATTCGTTAAAGTTATTAATTTTTATATCAATTCTGAACTTTTTTTAAGGGAACGGTTAGATGCATTGACTGCAGAAGAATCCAAGTAGGCTTCATTATATCATGGAATTTTCCCTCTTCTCTTATATAGGTTAACCAGCGGAAGCCTTACCATGGTGTTAATTTCGTGATTGCGCATGATGGATTCACATTGCGAGATCTTGTAACATACAACTTTAAGGTACTTTTGATCTCCAATGTGTTGATTTTGAAGCCTGGATGAGTCTGTGCTTTACATATCTCTTCTGTATTTTAGCACAATGAGGCCAATGGAGAAGGAGGAAATGATGGATGTAATGACAATCATAGCTGGAACTGTGGTTTTGAAGGTACAATTACAACTTCACTGCACAGCATTCAAGTTTCTTATTCCAGTATTCAAGTTTATATACTCTGTTTCTTGACAGGTGAAACTGGTGACGCTCACATCAAGTCTTTACGTGCTCGGCAAATGAAGAATTTTCATTTAGCTTTGATGATTTCTCAGGTAAATTATTGCCAATATAAACCCATATAAATACTGTTAAAAAAACTTAAATCCGTATGAAACTGATGTTGATCAATTGATCAGGGAACACCAATGATGCTAATGGGAGACGAATATGGACATACGCGGTATGGTAATAACAATAGCTACGGACATGATACCGCTCTCAACAATTTCCAGTGGAAAGAGGCAAGACATATATCTCGTGATTTGTTCTTCTCTGCCTATTACGAGATTCGTCCATGAACTAGAATCATGTCTTCTTTTTGAATTCCAGCTCGACGCAAAGAAGCAGAACCATTTTAGGTTTTTCTCAGAGGTGATCAAGTTCCGACATTCACACCATGTTCTCAAGCACAAAAATTTCCTCAGCAAAGTAAGTAAACCTCCTCTCGTTTACATCTTATTACTTTGATATTAGTGCTACTCTGATGTGGATGTTGGTTTATTAGGGAGAGATTACATGGCATGAAGATAACTGGGACAATCCTGAGAGCAAGTTCCTAGCTTTCACGTAAGATATGATTTAGTCGTGCGAATTTTTGTTTTCCGTTAAGTATTCGTCCCGG
The DNA here is from genome assembly GCA_964056655.1 of Arabis hirsuta. Lineage (NCBI taxonomy): Eukaryota > Viridiplantae > Streptophyta > Magnoliopsida > Brassicales > Brassicaceae > Arabis > Arabis hirsuta. Next base: position 11,939,587 of record OZ053309.1, on the reverse strand, counting down.
ACTTCAAATGAAAATGATCATGGGACAAGATTTCTCATTCTTGAATTTCCGCTCGTTCGCTTTTACGACAAGACTTCTTCTTGTAGGCTCCATGACGGTGTAGGTGGCCGTGACATCTATGCAGCATTCAACGCACACGACTACTTTGTCAAGGCTCTGATTCCACCGCCACCGCCGGGAAAACAATGGTTCCGTGTGGTCAGTGTTCCTTTATATCTTTTTTTTCATCTTCTTCGGCTCTCTGATTCCATGACCGACTCGCATCTCATGCTTGATGTTTCCACAGGCTGACACAAACCTTAAGTCACCGGATGATTTTGTAATGGAAGGTGTGGCCGGCGTGGCGGAGACCTACAATGTGGCTCCATTCTCTTCGGTCCTTCTCCAGTCCAAGTAAAGCTAATGTACTCCTCGCACGAGCAGCTTCAAGCCTTCAACACAATAACGTACGATAGAGGAAAAGATCCATGAGTGTCAACTATGCATGACTCCATGAGTGTCTCGTAAAACTTGATTATATGTAAAATTCTATAATAAAAGACATTTCCAATCATAAATAAGTAAATAAATATATTTTTCAAGCCATGGTACAATTTAATTTATCTTATGCCACATTCCTGTCATCCTTATTTAGAGTTGGTGAAATAGTTTTAAATAATACTAGAAGAGAAAATCCGTTCGGTCTCCGAACGGCGATAGAGAATTTTTTTTTAAAAGTATTGGTATTAATAAATTAAAGAACGGGTATAGGCATTGGTAGTATTGATATATGTGAGAGGTGTGAGGAGTGTATAAATATGTTTGTCGTATTAGGTGTAATACGAAAGAAAGTCTTTACATAACGGGTTTTAATCACTCAATTTTGTTAAAGATTTCCTATATTATCACATCAGTTTTTCAAATATTAAAAATGTAATGATTGTAATTCCATAAATATCTGTAACTAATTGTTAATTTCTTAGATTGTTTTTCCGTTTAAGACTATGTTCATTTGCTTCCCTAAAACTCTATAAATATATGTTTAATTATCTCAAAACTTAAATACTTTTTTAATATCAATGTTATATTCGTATTGTTGTCTATGTTGTAAGAAATCGATTTTTAGTTACAAACACAAAACTAATATTGTATCACGATTTCCATGTATGCAACTCTACCATATTATAAAACGTGAATAAAACTTTACGCATAAAACAAAAATTACCACACAAAGTGCGGGTGAAAATCTAGACATCGCAAGAAATAAATTTAAATACCTTACAATTATTATTATTTCTATAAAACCCGTTATGTGAAGACTTTCTTTCGTACTACAACAATAGACTAAAACATTGTAAACGTCTTAACAAAGACATAAAAATTGAAATATTTTAATTCGATTAATATATTAAACTTTTCATCCCTTTTCTAATACAGATAAAAATATTTTAACCCACATGCGTAACATTAAAACTATTGGATAAGCTTAAAATATTTATCATATATCAGAATCTAATCAAAACCAAAATATTATAAACTGATCGATTTATAATATTTTAGGTTTTTGAAAAAACCGATATATGTAACCTATTCCAAATTTTATTTGATACAACTATCCGTGTTGATTTCATTAACCAGATTAGTATTAAACCAAACAAAACCCCAAATTTGGACGCCTATGTAGATAGGCTTCCGATTTACATTTTTGTGAATCATGGTTGATCGTATTTATACTAAGAATCTAGATAAAAAAAACTCTCCCAAAAACGATGTGGGACAAAGAATTCTATGAAACCAAGAGTTTCGAATGGGCGTACAATGTTTTTGGGTTTTTTTCCTTTTGTGATACAATAAGGAAATCAGATGTAATAAAACACTCAAAATATTACGGAAATGCCATTAATAAAATTGGATCCGACTGGGTAAAAAGAGGATTCGCGTGCCGCTCCACTATTTGAAATCGGGTCCGAATTTTTTTGGACCATTTTGCCCCTCTCGATTTCAAAAATGTTTTTAGAAAATGGATTTTTCAGTGGCAATTGATGTAATAAGAGCTCAATTTAAGACCTATTAGTTATTTCTAAAAAACTCGTTCTGTGAAGACTTTCTTTCATATTACACCTAATACTACAAACAGATTCATACACTCCTCACACCTCTCATATATACCAAAACTACCAATGCCTATACCCGTTCTTCAATTTGTTAACACCAACACTCTTAAAAAAAAATTATCATCGCCGTTCGGTCCCGAACGGATTTTCTCCTCTAATAAGTATATTATATGAGTTCAAATACATTATAGGAACGCTAAAAATTAATCAATTCAAATGGAATGTGACCAAAAAAAAAATCAATTCAAATGGAACCATGTCTTTTAACAAAATTAAGTGGTTAGTTTGACTTAAATAGGCTAAAGCGTTGAAATCATTTTGTTATTATAGCTAGTATAATATATATCCCTTACCAAAAAAAAATGATATCTATCCGATATAATTATGTTCATTTGATTCGTTTAAATTTTACCATAATGTCAATATGAGAAAATTCATAAAATAACAAAAATACATTGGAGAATATCTTTCCATTATTTACGTTATTTTTTATACAAGTTGTTGGATTTAAGGTATGTATTGAATTATTAAAGGAAAATACTTTTAATTTTAAGATTTAAAGATTATTTATTAAAAACTTGAAAGATTTCCAAAGATTGAGTAAATCTTCAATTTATTTATGGGAAGATATTTTTGGCGTGTGCGCATTTATTAGATATTACGAAAATAAATGTGTAATTATGGTTAGACTAATTATTATATATATATTTATTTATTAGATATATATAAATAACAAAAAAAAAATATATATATATATATATATATAATAGACTAAAACATTGTAAAAGTCTTAACAAAGACATAAAAACTAAAATATTTTAATTCGACTAAAATATTAACTTTTCATCCCTTTGCTAATACGGATAAAAATATTTTAACCCATATGCGTAACATTAAAACGATTGGGTAAGCTTAGAATATTTATCATATATCAGAATCTAATCAAAACCAAAATATTATAAACTGATCTATTTATAATATTTTAGGTTTTTGACAAAACCGATATATGTAACCTATTCCAAATTTTATTTAATACAACTATCCTTGTTAATCGAATAACCGGTTTAGTATTAAACCAAACAAAACCCCAAATTTGGACGCCTATGTAGATAGACTTCCGATTTACGTTTTTGTGAATCATGGTTGATCGTATTTATACTAAGAATCTATATAAAAAACTCTCCCAAAAACGATGTGGGACAAAAAATTCTATAAAACCAAGAGTTTCGAATGGGCTTACAATGTCTTTGGAGTTTTTTCCTTTTGTGATCCAATAAGAAAATCTTATGTAAAAAAACACTCAAATATCACGGAAATGCCATTAATGAAATCAGAATATTGTGAATCCGTTTTTGAATATCTACAAAATTATTCCTAAAATGGCAAAAAAGATATTGATTTTCCGAAAATATTAACATATTTACGAAAATCACTAACAATCAAAATAAAAACATAAATAAGTATGTATTAAATATCAATTCAATCATATTAAAAGAAATTATAAGGTTGTTAAGAAAAACACATTTATCGTGATTTTTTTATATAGCTTTGATTATAATCTTTGATGAACTTGTAGAGAAAGATTTTAGCCGTCAGATAAATTTTTTGGTCAAACGTAAGTAAAGAAAATCTTTCAGTATTTTCAATTGAAAGATTTAGAGTACACAATCTTAACATAATCAATTATCAATTTATTACAAATTTACATAATTAAAGATTTTTAGAATGAAAATTAAATGAGATATATTTTGATCTAATATAAGTAAAAAAAACTTTGAATATCTTCAATTGAAAGATTTTCGAGTGCACAATTATAGCATAATCAATTATCAATTTATTACAAATTTACATAATTAAAGATTTTTAATATCGTATATGTAGTATTAAGAATAGTAATTCGATTTCTATACTATTTTAAGAATAGTAATTCGATTTCGAGAACAACAATAGACTAAAACATTGTAAACGTCTTAACAAAGACATAAAAACTAAAATATTTTAATTCGATTAAACTATTAACTTTTCATCCCTTTGTTAATACGGATAAAAATATTTTAACCCATATGCGTAACATTAAAACTATTGGGTAAGCTTAGAATATTTATCATATATCAGAATCTAATCAAAACCAAAATATTATAAACTGATCTATTTATAATATTTTAGGTTTTTGACAAAACCGATATATGTAACATATTCCAAATTTTATTTAATACAACTATCCGTGTTAATCGAATAACCGGATTAGTATTAAACCAAACAAAACCCCAAATTTGGACGCCTATGTAGATAGGCTTCCGATTTACGTTTTTGGTAATCATGGTTGATAGTATTTATACTAAGAATCTAGATAAAAAAACTCTCCCAAAAACGATGTGGGACAAAGAATCTTATAAATATTTGAGTTTCGAATGGGCTTACAATGTCTTTGAGCTTTATTTTTTATTTTGTGATCCAATAAGACACTCAAATATTATGAAAATGCCATTAATGAAATCAGAATATTGTGATTCCGATTTTGCCCCTTTCGATTTGAGAAATGTTTTTAGAAAGTTGATTATTGAGTGGCAATTGACGTAATAAAAACTCAATTTGTGACCTAAGAGTTATTTCTACTGCTGATTTAATAGTATAAATTATTACTATGTTGAAAAGAAAATGACTAACTTTAATGTAGTTTTTTAATCTTCGAATGTTTAAGCAAAACATCATTTATACTTTAAAGCGAAACAAAGGAAGTAGGAGTATCAAATAAACTAAAAGTTTCTAAAAACAAAATGGAATATATGTTAGACAACAAATTATATATTTGTCTTTTTTATTTCTTAACAATTGTGAATAGAACTCATCCACTCACCCACACTGATGTTGACATCTTCGAAGAATCCAAACCTTTGTTGTTGTTGTTGTTGTTGTTGTTTAGTAAATACTAATACAAATTCGTTGTACACTCAAGAGCATCCGAGGTTCCAAGTATTGAAACAATGCAACATTAAAGAGAAAAAATGATAACAAAAATTCATACCAAAAGAATCATTAAAAATAGATGCTTCGATCGCAGAGTTACAATGTGGCTCCATTCTCTTCGCGACTGGAACATAGCCGCGTGATAATCATAACGGTAAGTGAAACGTTTTGGGTATTAATTAATTGATTTGTCTCTGATTTTAATTTTGTACACATACTACAAAGAATTTAAATTTTCAATACTGAAATCGAACAAGGAGAATTAATTCTTTAAAGTTATTTTCAGAAAGAGCAAAGAGACTGCTGATAAAATCAAGTTATGGTCTATTTTCCTTAAACGTACATTTATTGTCCCATTATCCAAATATTTGAACACATGTAAGGATATGAAAGTGTCAGTACGTTTTTTTCTTCATATAGAAAAGTCATTACAATCTTTTGTTAGAAAATAAAGGACCAGAATTATAATAAGAAAATAATTTTGGACTTGTTTATAGATTACAATAAGCGATTTACGCGTGTTTTCGTGTAATTTCGGAGAAAAACACACGTAAACTCTCCATTATATAAAGAGCCGCTTCGTCTTTTCTCTGCTCGAAACAGATCTCTCTCTCACAAATTCCTTTGTCTTAACCTAAAAACTTGTCTCAAAAGTACGAAACTATGGCTTCAAAATCAATCTTCGTTTTCCTCCTCCTCGTCGCTCTCGTTGCTTCTTCCGCCGTGGCTCAAGCTCCGGGTCCATCTCCGACTAGATCTCCTCTTCCGGCGACTCCTCCACCTTCTCAGCCTCCGACAACCTCCGCACCAACTCCTCCACCGTCCGTCTCTCCCACGGCAGCTCCTACTTCACCTCCAGCTGGTTCACCGACCTCCACCACCGCCTCGCCGCCTGCTCCTCCGACATCTCTCGCTCCCGAAGGAGCTCCCAGCGCAAATGGTCCCTCTGGTCTCGGCGGAGGTTCTCAGCCTCCCACTCCCCTCGACAACAACGCCGCTGCACTCTCCGCCGGATCTTTAGCCGGATTCGTATTCGTCGCCGCTTTATTACTGTAATTTAATTATTGAGATAGAGCTTTTCCATTATGGTTTTTTTTTTTTGGGTTCTTTTTTTCTTTAGTTTTATGTATTAAGAAAATTGAGAGTTAGCGATGGACGGTAGATATTCCGATTTGGGGTTTTAAAATTTATGATTTTGTGGTTTTGCTATCGTTTTGTTATATTATTATTATTAGTAATGCTTTATCATGTTATATCTTCTTAACGCGTCTTATATTGGTTTTGATTTATTCGCATTTTGAATTAGTGATGTCTTCCCTGGTCATATCGAATTCGATATTAGTGCACTAATCGTTAAAGTATTTAGTTAAGGTGCTAATTAGTCATTGGACTAATGAGTTCATCAATGTGTGCGTGTGTAAAAACACGTGTCGTCGTGTCCGAAAACGGTGAATTTGTCGTTTTTTGGTAGTGGCAAGAAAAAAAAACAGCTGTTTGGTTCTTCTTGGTCCGATTTCCATTATTTAAATGTACACTTTGAGATTACAAAAATGTTGAAAAGTAAGCTATATTAAGCGAGATTAATTGTGTCTTAAAATTGGATTAAAAAAAGTCTTTTGGTTTGGTAAGAATGGTAGAGTAGGTGGTGTGTCACGTGGAGACAGCTGTGAGGAGAATACATGCAAGCTTTGAATTGGCTAAAATATTTACCAGTCGTAGCAACAACAAAAAAAGAAAAAGCGTTTTGTATTCAGTTATTGAGAAGTTTATAAAAGAGTGGAATAAAATGCCTTTTCCAAAGATGGATGGTAGACAAATCACGAATATACAAAATACCATCATTTTTGGCTAACATAAATCGAAAAGAACTCTCTTCTTTTGAGGCTTTTTTCTGGCCCATAGTAAGAAAAAAGGGCAAAAGAAAGTTGATGAAATTGTTGTTCCTTTGAAAAGGAAAAGCTGGAGAGCATTTGCATCCAATAGCTCAATCAGATTCATTCGCATTTCATTCCCCTCCACAGAATTCCAACTCAGCCAAAACTAAAATGAATAACAACAATTTTTCCTTTTTTCGTACAAGCAAATCAAAATTCAAACTAATTCCATAATCTACAAAATTTCAAACAGGCTAACGTCTGTACTCTGCTTATAGCCCTTATGTGTAAGAACTACGAACAAAATTTCAAAAATTGTATCAAATTTTTTTACTTTTCACAGGATTTTTTTTTTTTTTTGTCGTCACACATTTTCGTTAAGAAAGCCCAAAAGGCTATATGTTCAGTACAACGAAAACCCAAGTCCAACATTTCTAAATCTGATAAAAATAAACATTAAAACATATGTCTAAAAATTGTAATCTTCTCCACCACGTGTCCAAAGGAACTGCAGACTCCATAAGCTTCACGAAGCCTCATCACCTAACATGGAAAACGTCGACATCGGGAGTTTTGCCGCCACCCATGCACATCCTGTCTCTAGTATTCTCCAATTGAAGCTTCTGATTTGACTCCTTCAGCGTTGTACCGCTTCAAAACTCTTTAAACCTTTCCTCTATTAACGCCGATGTTAAATGAGCACACACGAAACCATCGAAAGTTTAAACGGAGAATCTTAAAAGGGGAGAAAAATTCCCAGGTTAAACACGCCGCACAAGAACTTTCTCGAATCCCTTCCAAAATTCCCAAAAACATAACTCCCAATCTCACAATAGAGAGACGATGATTTATGCTATTTGAAATAGAGAGATACGAATTTGATGGAAAACGGATCCATAGACTCAAAAAGCAAACGGATTAACGAATAAACTCAATAGAGAAAGAAAAAGAAGAATAGATTAATCCGATCTAAATTGGAAGACAAGATCCAGCCGAAGCTGGAAAGATACATCCGAACAAGCCGCAAACCGAAACTAAAAGACATAAAGAACAAAAAAAACATATACAAATGAACAAAACTCTTTCTCTTTTTTTGTTAAGAGAGAAAGTTTTAGAAAGAGAATACTTTTCACAGGATTCATGTTTTAAGCTTTTTAATTAACTAAAAATTGTGGGATCATTTGAAAAAGAAAATACTCACTATAATAAATACTTAACGAAAGCAAACAAAAGAGTAGCATACGAAGTTACTTTTTTTTTAAGACTTGAGTAGCATAATTAGTGAACAAAACAATTTCTGAGAGCCAAATGGATTTGTTTCGGTCTGTTACTGACTTTGAGTTTACCTGTCTCTACTAGTTTACAATCCCAACTAGATCGGTCTTGTCCACTTATCTTACTTCTTCACCAGTTACTACTTACTGAAGGTTGGTACTTGCTACTCGTATGCATCCAATCCTCTTTTTGGTCCAAAACTCAAAACACAAAACACCTAAAAGATTGAAGCTCCTTCTTCAATTCTAATACCTCACAGCAGTAACCCTACAACACAGACTAAGTATATATCATGATTCGAATCAATTCACAGCTTAGAGTTAATGACAAACAAAACCAGGAAATGGAGCCAATGAAGCTTTTAACCTTTTCAGTTTTCTGCAGCTGGAGTTTCGTCCTCTTGAGTCATAGTCTCGGGCTGAGATGGTTCCTCCTCATCCGGTGGCACCAACCCTTCTTTTGCTTGCAACTTCACAAACTGTTTGCTACGAGCTAATCGGATTGGTCTTCCCATGAAATCCTGCGTAAGTTAATATTACTCATAAGGCACACATTCAATTCCACCAACTATATTACTCTCTTAAAGTCAACTGCCCACATCAAGAGTCTCAGAGAAACTATCCTTAACCCATTTCTCTAACTGTCTCATAGATACATAAAGAGTCTAAAGACTAGAAATTTTGGTTTCCAGGTCTATTTATGGCTCCCTAAGCTCAAATGGTATCAGAAACACACCAACAATAAACCAAAAAAACAACCACTCTTGTACTTTGGATTCCATTCAACAGCTATAGCAATAGACAGTAAAACATTTCAGTTTTGCTCGAGATTGACCAAACTGATAAGCGTAGGATGCTTATGATAAAGAATGATTAGATAATCTATCATTTAGAGTAGCTTGGATAACCTTTCCTTGGAAGTCAACAAGCGCAGCCTCGGCCTGTTTCTTGGTTTTGAAAGATACAAACCCGTAACCACTCGACCTCCTTGGATTTTCATGGAATATAACTTCAGTGGACACAACGTTTCCAGTGTCTGCATCAAAGAACTCCTTAAGATGCTTGGCCCTTGCTTCAAATGCCAAGTTTGCAACAAACAAATTGAATGTAGGCACCGGCGAAGGCTTCTCACGCGGCGCATATGTTTTCTTCTTTTTGGCTTTCGCATAGTCTACCTTCAAACGGCGACCTTCATATTCCTATAAACAACACCCAATTCAATGAAAAACGAAGATCAAAGAAAGAGAAGGGACCAAGAAAACAACAAAAACAATCAGAACAAGTATGCGATGATCTGGTCAGCAAAATCTATTGTTTTCTTGGGATACTGCAACCTAATAGCACAATGTACAACTTCTACTAAAGAAAACTCAGATAAAATGATAGAGACACAGCAGCCAAATCTTTTGATTCTTTTATAAATCACTTGAGAGACGGAGGAAGAGAATGGTTATGTTCTTACATACGATTCGAGAGCTTTAAGAGCTGTTGCAGCTTCCTCAGGGGAACCCATTTCAATGAAAACCAAACCTCTATTCCTTTCCTTCTTATGCATAGACATCTACACAAATCCAAACAAACAATTTCGTTAGGGAAAGGTTCAAAAGGTTTCCAAAAGAGTCCAGACATAAGAACACGAAAACGAGGGAAAAAAAAACCTCAACGTCGACGACAGTCCCGTACTTTTCGAATAAAGACCTTATGTCTTCTGGTGTAGATGTCCATGGAACGTTCTGACCAATCAACCTGGTTTTTGAAATCTCTTCCTCAGCCGAAGAAGAAGATGAAGAAGATTCGAGAAGTGGCTCTTGGGTAGTAGCGGAGAAGTAAGAGGTGAAACTGCTGCTTAGGTTTCTGGATTTTGATGGAACAGAGTCCTGAAACGTCACATGACGATGAAGACGACATAGTGAAGCAGCAGGAGACCAAGAGAGAGAGAAATTGGAAAGAGAAACCCTCGAATTAGGACACTTCTTGTCTGATTGGTGACCTAGAATTTGGAGGGAAATGCCAGGAAGACGAAGAAGAGCCATTTCAGAGACGAAGAGAGAGTTCCGGATAAGAAAACGAGGCTATGCAAATGGATTTTATTTTATTTTGGGTGAAACTTCCAAAACAACGTCGTTTTGCAACTGTTACCTAAAAACGGCAGCGTTTTATGGGCTCTTGTCGAAGTGATCACTTAACATCATCAGTTAGAAGGAATCATATGATTTTCTGGTCTAAAATTTTATACCAATACATGTTGGTAGTAGTAGCTTCAGAGAAGCGACCATATAGAATCCGAATCTGGTTTCTTCTTCTACAAGAACAACAACACAATGATTATACAGAGTTATGATTGATTCATTGTCATGATCACTTCTTGGTCATCCTAGAATCTGGTGAATTATTCCACACAGGTGATAGAGGCTTCCTGCTAATTTCTGGGCTGCTAAACTCAAGCTTCTTCTTCTCGACCGGGCTGCTCATCGTCTTTGGACTCTTTCTCTTGTTTGACTGTTATATCAAAAAGCAATCTCTAAGTTAACATCAAACAAAATCCACCATAGCTGCTTTTTCTATGTTTTGAGCAAAGGGAAACCATAGCTGTTTTTTACCTTTGCAGATGCGCTGTTGCGGGTTCTCTCACCAGAACAAAGGGGGCTTTGTTGTTGTCTCAACAACTTGCGGTTTTCTTTATCCAACTCTCGGTTTTGCTTGCTCACAAGTTCTACCTGTTACAGTTTGTGGGTTAATTGGAATGGCTTTTTTTGTAGAACAAGAGAGTGCTTATCGATTTATTGTTTACCTCTTGCTCGGCTTTAGTGAGATTGAGGATGATGCATTCTTTTTCCTTTTCAAATTTCTTTGCCTTTGAAACTAAAGACAGAACCTTTTGCGTTGAAGGCTTTAAGTGATCCCACTTTCTCAACAAGGTTTGGCATGTTTGGTCATGTATGTTTGCCTCCAAGAAGAGACGCCCCACTAGAGTTTCGTCTTTGCTTATAAGTGATCCCAAAACTGAATCAAGCAAATCTTCTTCTAACGGTGCGCAGTTGTCAACCTTTGCAAGAAAAATGAAAGCAAATACATATCTCAGATTTTGAAGACCACCAAAAAAAAACTACAGCTGAAATGACACCAACAGATCATTCTAATTTCCATATGTTTGATAAATATGCAACACCTCTTATCAGTAAGTAACACAAGCCCTCAACAAGGATACCTAAAGATAAAACTTGAATCGAACAAGCATTCTCTCAAGCATCGTAGACAATCCACACCTTTCAATTGCCTTTATCCACCTCTAGCTAGGAAAAACTACCAACACTAGTGTCTCTTTCAATTGATAAGTGACAAATCCAAAGTTGTTATAACCTTAAGCGAGAAAAGCAATATCAGACAGAGAAATAATGATTTAATGTGGACTAGCATAAGTGTCTCTTTCAATTGTATCAATCAGATAATATTGTCTACAGTTTTAAGACTGTCTGCCAAGCAAACACAAAGATGAATGGACTTATGAATCAATGAAAAGACAAGTTTCATGCCACACTACGAGAAATCACAAAGCCAACTTACTAAACAAGACAATAGCACTAGAGAAACCATTTCATCAAGAAGAGCCTAACCAAGTGCCAAAATCAAGATAATTTCTAAAGCTAAAGAACCTAATTGGCAACTAATTAAGAGAATATAGAGTTATATTGGAAAAAAAATCTCACTTCGGTGGCCTCGATTTGATGCTTAGAAATCTGCATTTGGTCAGACATTCTTGTTATTTCCTCCTCCAACTCACGAACCCTAGCTTCTGCCTCTCTAGCCCTCTCATCAGATTCATTCCCAAATTCCATCAATGCTTCACGATCTTGATGATAAAGCAAGCACTCTTTTTCCCATTTCTTACACTGGCTCAACAAATTTCCACACTCAGTAGCCAGTTTTTGGTTCTCGTCAACAAACTTCTTCAACGCTTGGGCATTGATACTCGCTTCTGACTAAAAATTGGGGAGAGAGAAGATCAAATTTTTAGTCAAAATCGCATCTACAAGGAAAGATTCCAGAGGATAAAATATAGAAACCCAGTACGAATACTAACCCTAACTCGGTCGATTAGATGGTCTTTCTCCTTTAACCTGGAAACAAGAATCAGATACTGGTCGCGGATACGGCGGTGGGATTCTTCAGCCGTGTAGAGCTTCTTCTGGAGTGCGTCCATGGAGATCGGAATCCCTAACGAGTGATCAATCGTGTCTTTGATATAGTCTTCGACTTCTTGCGACAGATTCATTTTCGTCGCTCTCGTTTCTTCTGCTTTTTCTTGGGAAGAGAGCCCAGAATCGTTTCTCTCGCTTCGCATGGTTAAAGTGAGAGAAATAAAGAGACGAATCGAGGAGGGAGTTCGGAATTAGCTAGAGATCGAACAAAGGTTGGGATTTGGAAGGAGGATGGAAGAAAGAGGAGTAAAAGAGGAGAAGATTTGGAAAGACGTTGGGGAATTCAAAATGAAAGCAGAGAATAGCCGTTACAACTTTTCATTTTAGTGGATCTAGACAACGTGGCAGCCTTTGATTGCTCAGATATTTGGCTCCTAGTGCAACTTTATATTTAATCTCCATGGTATCGGAATTTAGCCACCTTCACGAGACGGTGGCCCGCCCCCAAAAGATATCCCACTGACTTTTTTTACATTACGGCCATCTCGAATCTCAAGTAATGGCGGATATTATTCGCATTATACACATGCTCGGTGTAACGCCCTTATTCCGCGGATTGTCTGACGCGGAACAAGTGTCGAGTCGCGATGGGCAATTTTGACCGAGAGAATTGATTAAGGGAAGGGAAACTGAGCTGGGCAGTTGAATCCGAGTTGGGCGGATTTTTCGGAGTCGCGGTTTTATTTCAGACAGGACGGTTACCGCAATCTGTTCGGACACGGCAGTTGTGGTAGACTGCGGATCGAGCTAGAAATGTGCTAAGGTCTTGTGGCGGGAACGGTTACTGAGCCAAAGACGCGCTGGTTTAATGAAAACACGCGGAAACGGTTATTTCTGGGTTTTGATGCGGAATTGTGCGGGAACGGTTACTTGGCAGTTTTTAAGGCGGTTTATCAAGGCAAACTTACCCATTGCCTTTGATTTGACGCGGAGAAGAAAGAAAAAAGACTTAGAAAGATTTTCAGAGTGTTTTATCGAGAGAAAAGAGAGAATACTCGAGAGAATTCGTGGAAGACTCGAGTGTGGGTTACTTTGATCGTGACTGGGTGTGATAGCGATCGTGTCTGGGGAAAACTGGGTGATCGGTAGGATTTCGTGTTCGTGAGATCATCGCGACAAGAGGTGTCAGAACTGGAACGGGACAAGCAATCATCAAACCAAAGTGACTAAGGTGAGTGCGTGACTGTGGGCCTAAGTCTAGAGTCGTTTTCTTGCATAGATTCATCAAGACTTGTCTGTTAGGGTGATTCCTGACTGTTTGTTTATCTGTTCTGGCTTGATCGTGACGAATGATTCCTTTCACCAAGAGTCTAGATAAGGCAACACGCTTAGGGGCAGCGATGCTCGCTAAGGCTTGTCTGGTTGCGGAAAGACTGCTTTGTGACTTGGGATAATCGGCCCGACAAGTGACTGATGCGATGAGCATGATTGACTGATGATATTGACTGTTTGATTGCGATATCTATTCTATGGCTAAGTGGGACGGGACGAATGCTCTCACTAAGCAATTCTGTTGCTTATGCCTTCTTTGTGGATGCATGTAAAGAGATTTCCCGTGATGGGAATCCGAATGTGTGATCCGCGGTGACTAAGACTGGATAGGGAGGATGGTGGATTGAATCGGATAGATAAGTCTTTACGATGTAATAGCTTATGTAGCAAATTGATCATTATAATTGAACCTCACGATTTATTCTAGGTATTGATGTTTATGCTTGAAAAGTCTTGTCTAGATCGAAAACATGTTTAATGGCTAAGTAAAGGAAAATGTTGAAAAACCGATCCGGAACCTCACCGCGGTAAGAAAATTTGGGTTTGGACGTTTCAATTTGGTATCAGAGCATGGTCGATTCTAGGGCAGTCTTTAGCATAAACAAGTTAGTGGGTAAATCCATCCTTCCAAGCTTGAAGTCTTGCGGTAAGTCTGTGTTTCTTTGTGAAACAAGTTTCTGTGTGAAACGTTAAGTTAGTGCTGGGGTTAGTGTTGGGGTAACTTACTTGGTTTTGGTCATTGTAGATGGCTAGAGGTAATCGTAGCACGAGAAGGAATGCGAGGGAAACTGGTGAAGACTCTGGTGCTGGTGCGCCAAGGAATGGGGCTACCGACCATGGAGAAGCCCAGAATGTTGAGAATGCTGTGAATGTGAACGCAGTAGCTGCTGCTGGTGCTGCGGCTGGGGCTGCTGCAGCTCCTGTAGGATTAGAAGCAGTGTTGGATATGCTGGCTCAAGTTTTGGCAAGACTGCCGGCTACTGCTCCTGCTCAAGTGGGGCCACCGCGTGTTGTGAACATTGAGCAAGTGGTGGAAGATGCGGATATGGTGCATGGTCCGAGGATCCCATCTTACCTGAAGGTGATGGATCACTTGCAGAAGTTGGGAACTAAATTCTTTGCTGGAGGATCAAAGCCTATTGAGGCAGATCAGTGGATAAGTAGGATAACACGGAACTTTGACTCAATCAGTTATCCTGATGCCTACAAGAGAGACCTTGCGGTCCACTACTTGGAAGGGGACGTGCATATGTGGTGGCAAGGTGTTGTGGGAAGGTTTGGGATGCGGAATTGCACTTGAAGTTTGTTTTGCGAGGAGTTCAGGACCAAGTACTTTTCACCGGAAGCTTTTGACAAGCTTGAGGGTGCAATCTTGGACTTGCGTCAAGGAACCATGACAGGTCGGGAGTATGAGGCCAAGTTTAACAACCTCAAGAAGTATGTTGGACGTGAGCTGGATGAAGAGAGAGTCCAAGTTCACAGGTTTATGTGTGGATTACGAGTTGAGCTCCGTAATCGCTGTCAGATTCGTAGCTATGCTACTGTTACGGAGTTGGTTGAGAAAACACGTCAACAAGAAGTTGGAATGCTTGAGGAAGCTAAGTTGATGGGTGATGGACTACAAGTCTAGTAAAAAATTGATTGGAAACGATGAGTTCCTAAGGGAACCAGGCGATAACTTTGGGTTAGTCCAAGCAGCTGGGGGTAAGTCATGTTTACCCTTGGAATGATCCAAAACATCTTTGTGATGATCGGTGAGGTGAACATGCCAGCTGACTTGAGGATTTGTCAAGTCAAATCCTATGATGTGATAATGGGCATTGATTGGCTTGGGAAATACAAGGCACATCTGGACTATCACCGGGGACGAGTCCGATTCGAGAGTGATAAGGGAAAACTGGAGTATCAAGGTGTTAGACCGACACATGGTAGCTTGATTGTCTCGGCAATTCAAGCAGAATGGTGTTAGAGAAGGGTTGTGAAGCGTATATTACCGCAATCAATACTGTGAAAGTTGGGCCAGACCCGGACCTTAAAGAAATTCCGGTGGTAAAGGACTTTGAGGATGTGTTCCACGCGTTAACTGGCCTATCACCAGCTTGTTCTGATCCATTTACAATCGAGCTCGAGCATGGAACGTCTCCGATATCTAAGGCACCCTACCGAATGGCTCCGGCAGAGATGGTCGAGCTGAAGAAACAGTTAAGTGATTTGATGGAAAAAGGTTTTGTGAGACCATGCAATTCACCGTGGGGCGCGCCGGTACTGTTTGTTAAGAACAAAGACGGTAGTTTTCGATTGTGTATTAATTACCGCGGACTGAACAGAGTGACGGTAAATAACAAGTACCATCTTCCAAGGATTGACGAATTGCTGGATCAACTCCGAGGTGCTACTTGGTTCTCTAAGGTCGACTTGGCGTTGGGTTATCATCAGATTCCGATAGATGAGCCGGATGTTTGAAAGACTGCTTTCCGAACTAGGTATGGGCACTACGAGGTTGTTGTAATGCCTTCCGGATTGACGAATGTGCTAGCGGCATTCGTGAAGCTGATGAACAACGTGTTCAGAGATTGCTTAGATGAATTCGTGATCATCTTCATAGATGACATCATGGTTTACTCGAGGAATAAGGAAGAGCATGAAGCTCATTTGGGGACCGTGATGAATCGGCTAAGGGAACATCAGTTGTTCGCCAAGCTTAGCAAGTGTAGCTTCTGGCAAAGGGAAATTGGATTTTTAGGCCATGTGGTCTTGGACAAGGGAGTGTCCGTGGATCCAAAAAAGATCAAAGCAATTGCAGATTGGCCACGGCCTAGGAATGCCTTAGAGATAAGAAGTTTTATGGGTTTGGCGGGTTACCACCACAAGTTTGTTAAGGGTTTGCGAGCATGGCGCAACCTATGACACGACTAATGGGAAAGGATGTTCAATTCGTTTGGTCAGTGGACTGTGAGATGAATTTCTCTAAGCTAAAGGAAATGCTTACGAGGACTCCGGTGTTGGCACTGCCTAAGGCCAATATGCCTTATGTGGTCTTTACTGATGCATCGCGAGTTGAACTTGGGTGCGTTTTGATGCAAGAGGGAAAAGTGATCGCGTATGCTTCACGACAATTAAGGAAGCATGAAGGAAACTATCCGACTCATGACCTGGAGATGGGTACAGTGGTTTTCGCGCTTAAGATCTGGAGATCTTATCTTTACGGCGCAAAGGTCCAAGTATTGACGGATCATAAGAGTTTGAAGTACCTCTTCACTCAACCGGAATTGAATCAAAGGCAAAGAAGATAGATGGAAATGGTTGCCGACTATGATTTAGATATAGCTTACCATCCGGGTAAGGCTAACTTGGTGGCGGATGCCTTAAGCTGTAAGAAGGTTGCGGTGGATTCTGAGAAAGTCATGGAAGGGCTGGTCCATATGGTTGGGACTTTGCGATTGAATGCTTTGAGCGACGGAGTGGAACCGTTGGATCTCGGAGCTGCGGATCAGGCCGACTTGCTGACAAGGGTTTGGTTGGCTCAAGGGTGAGATGAGAATCTGAAGAAAACGGCAGAGAATGATGAGGCCGAATATAAGATTTCAAAGAATAGAACAATCGTAGTGAATGGGCGAGTGTGCGTTCTGAATGACAAAAAACTGCGGGAAGAAATTCGCAGGGAAGCACATCAGTCCAAGCTCTCAATTCACCTCGGATCCACTAAGATGTACTGAGATTTGAAGCGGTACTATCATTGGGTCGGAATGAAGCGAGATGTAGCTAAGTGGGTAGGTGTGTGTCTGATTTGTCAGATGGTTAAGGCGGAACATCAAGTTCCGAGTGGGCTGTTGCAGAGTCTGCCAATTCTAGAATGGAAATAGGACATAATCATGATGGATTTCGTGACGGGGTTGCCGTGTCTGGATGACAAGGACGCGGTCTGGGTGATCGTGGACAGGTTGACTAAGTTTGCACACTTTGTGCCGATCAACAAGATGGACAATGCGGCAGTGTTGGCTAAAATTTACGTTAAGGAACTCGTGAAGTTACATAGAGTGCCGGTGAGTATTGTGTCCGACCGCGACTCAAGATTTAACTCAGCCTTTTGGAAGACAATGCAAAAATCGATAGGGACTAAGGTCCATATGAGTACTACCTACCATCCGCAAACTGATGGACAGTCGGAGAGGACAATCCGAACACTTGAGGACTTGTTGCGAGCGTGTGTTCTAGATTGGGGTGGAAAATGGCAGCAGTATCTGCACTTGGCGGAATTCTCATACAATAATAGCTATCACGTTATGAGGCTTTTTATGGACGACCGTGTAAGACTCCATTGTGTTGGACCCAAGTGGGAGAGCGGAGTATCTTTGGCCAAGATTTTGTAGAAGAAACCACGGAAAGGATTAGGTTCCTAAAGCTTAAGATGAAAGAAGCTCAAGATAGGCAAAAAAGTTATGGAGATAAGTATCGCAAAGTGTTGGAATTTGAAGTTGGCGACATGGTTTATCTCAAGACAGTCATGTGTAAGGGTAAAGAGCGGGCAATGAAGAATGCTAAGTTGAGCCCAAGGTACATGGGACCGTATAGGATTGTAAAACGATTCGGTCTGGTGGCTTACGAGTTGGAATTGCCACCAAAAATGAAAGCCTTTCACAAAGTGTATCACGTTTCCATGCTACGGAAATATATTAAGGATGGTGAAAACGTGATGACTGAACCACCTTCGGATCTGCGTGAGAATTTGACTATCGAAGGAAGACCACTCCAGATCTTAGATAGGAAAGTGAAGCCGGAGGGAAGAAAGAAAGTAAAAATGAACAAATTTTTTTTCTCCCTAAAATATCAAATTGACGTCTTAACTTGTAAAAAAATCAACAGATTTTTTTTTTAAAACAAATGGACCTTGTGCCAAAGCACAACCAATATACCCCATGGACCGGGCATGATTATACAAAATCTTGTATTTACACAATTCGTTCCGGTTACAAGTTTGCTCGACGGGAACTGTATACAGATACTCAATTTTTTTTGCTACAACCTTCACTGAACCAACTGAAGGAGTTAGTATGGAAAGTGGCAATGACTAAAAGATTCGCTAATTTCTCTGGCAATCCCTATCAAAAGCAGTGGCGGTGAATGAATGTCTAGCGTACAAACATATACAACAATCCAGTGGCGGATCTAGAACAATTTTTTTATCGGGGTCAGTTTATAATTGCACATATATAAATTTCTTTTTTACAATACTATAATAAAAAAATGTTAATTAGCTCAATATTATGTTTTGAGCAAGGAATTAGGAAACTAACATGTCCATAAAAGAATTTAAGTGAGTAGCATAGAGAAGAAATAATTAGATAAATTTGCCCCTATTAAACTTATTAATTATTGCTAGTAATAGAATTTTGTGAAAATCAGTGGTTAATAAAATTTCATAAAAATTGCTTTTATATTATCTCTGAAAAAATAGATTTGAAAAAATTTAGGTCAGAAAAAGTATAAGCATTTTCAAAATTACATACTTAACTAATCTCAGAATGTAATTAACTACATCACACTATTTTGTAACTATTTAAATTTTTTTTTAACTATTTTCATAAAACATCACACTAAATTATATTCATTTTGTAACATAGTTGACTATACATGAAAATGTTATTTTAATAATTACTTATTTAAATAAACATAGTTAAATACGTTCATAATATAGTTACATATTACACTTTGCATAATGAACAAAAAAAATTACAGACATAGTTAACTATCATAAAAAACATAGTTACCTATTATAATGAAAAAATAACATACATAGTTAACTATTAGAGAAATTTTACAAAATGCCACATGTCTCATGCCACTTTGCAAAAATGCTACCTTTTTGCAAGTTTTGCAAAAATGCCATTCTTTTTTTTCATATCCCTAAATTACCCTCTTTTAAAAGAATCTCTTTTACTCTGATATCTCTCTCTCTCTTTTTGCGATCTCTCTCTCTCTCTTCTCTCACAAAGAGAGATCGATCTCGATCTCTCTGCGATCTCGATCTCACATAGAGAGATCTTTTTGCGATCTCGATCTCACATAGAGAGATCTCTTTGCGATCTCGATCTTTCTCCCTCTTTCTCTCTCACACAGATTTGAATCTTGGATTTTCTGGGAATCAGATTTTTTTGGGAAGTCTGTATTCGCTGTTGCTGAGTCGGATTTTTCTGGGAAGTCGGATTTCGCCTCCGTCGTCTAGTCAGAATTACAATTAAGGTTATAATATGTTTCTCTTTTTGATTTGATAGTCAGATTAGCATTACAGGCGGCTAAGCAAATTTAATTGATTAATAATTCAGTGATAATCATGTTTTTAAACCTTTAAAAATCTTATAAAATCCTTTAAAAATCCTTATAAGCAAGCTTAATTGATAACAATTGATTTATAATAGTGTTTATAAACCTTTAAAAAATCTTATAAAATCCTTATGAAAACCTTAATCGTCCTTAATCCTTAAAATCAATCTTTAATTTCTTTTTTTTTTAACAGGGATTAATGGTTGAGTTGTATTCTTTGTGTGGACTATGGAGGATGACGGATGACATACATTGAGATTTTATGTTTGATGTCAAAAGGGGATCATCTCTTAGCTTGGTCGATGAAGATATTAGTTATAGTGATTTATTGCGGGTTGTGTCAGAAGATTTTGTTGTGTGCGGAAGTTTTTTCAAGCTTAGTTACATGTTACCAGATAGAACACATCTTCCTCCGATGTATATTAGGAACGATAGGTAATTGCACGCATTCATGAAGAAGTTTGTAGAGAGTGGAGGGCGCATTCACTTATATGTGTCTGTGGATGAGGTATGTTTTGATAACTACTTATGGAGATATGTGATTTCCTGTTTTTAGCATTCATGAACAATTTTGTTTAATGTTTTTTTGCGACAGGGAGAAACAAGCTCATATCCAATAACAGAGCAAAACAACATGGAAAATAGAAACGAATATCAGTTTAGTTCTACCAACTTTTGTGTTTCAATGTTATCTCTCTTTTTCTGGCTAAATAGATTTGTTAAGCGTTCTGTAATTTTTGTAGGCACAAATGAATTCAAATATATTGATAGATGAAGACAGTAACGAACTTCGTTTCACTGCTCCTGCTCCTGCTCCTGCTCCTGCTCCTGCTCCTGCTCCTGCTCCTGCTCCTGCTCCTGCTCCTGCTCCTGCTGCTACTCCTACTCCTGCTCCTGCTCCTTCTCCTGCTGCTGCTCCTGCTGTTGCTCCTGCTCCTGTATCTCACATTCCGAATAAGGTATTTTTTTTGTTCAAACACCTTTATAAAATTACTTTATTATGCGTTTAAAACATTACAAATAGATTTTATAAAGCGTTTAATACCCTTAAAAAATCCTTATAAACTCCGTATAAAATCCTTATAAAATTCTTATAAATTCCGTATAAAATCTTTAAAAAATTCTTATAAAATCCGTATAAATGTCTAATATACTGAAGTTGCATAAGCTTTTGTTTTGTTTAGAGCGTGTTTGGATCAGAAACGTCTGGTAATCGTGTTGAACGGATGCCACATCAATTTCCAACTTCTGGGCTGGGTGAAAGTGGTTCTTCAAATTCATTTAGTAATGGTAATGAGTTGTGTTGTGAGATGAGTTTCAAGACGAAAAAGGATTTGTTTAGAGCGTTGAAGGCGTATGCAATGAAGAAAGACTTTGAGTTAAAACCTATAAATCAGATAATTTTAGGGTTTTGCTAAGGTGCATTGATGAAAAATGTACGTAGAGCTTGCGTGCAACTAGGCTTCATGCCTCAGAAAGTTTTGTGATTCGCAATATAAAGGATGAGCATAGTTGTGATGGCTCACTAAGTAATTTTAATCATCGTCAAGCAACAGTAAAGACATTAGGTGAAATTGTGAGTCACCATTTTGATGGAGGGAAGAGTGGACTTAAGCCTAAATAGATGATGGAGTTGTTTAGGTATGATTTTGGACTTGGTATCCCTTATGCAAAGGCGTGGCGAGCCCAAGAACATGCAACCGACCTTGCTAGGGGCACACCTGTTGATGGTTATGAATCATTACCGAGTTGGTTCCACATGATAAAGTTAAAGAATCCCGGTACTGTGACACAGTTAGAGGTTAATTCTTATAACAAGTTTAAATATGGATTTCTGGCATTTGGTGCATCACTCAGAGGTTTTAGGTTGTTGAGGAAAGTAGTTATTATCGATGGAGCACATTTGAAAGCAAATTTTAAAGGGACTTTACTTGGTGCTTCAGCACAGGATGGGAATTTCCAGTTGTACCCTATTGCTTTTGGGATAGTGGATTCTGAAAATGATGCATCATGGGACTGGTTTTTGAAGATGTTGAAGACAGTTATCCCTGACGTCTATTGAGAATGGTCTCTTGAACAATTATCCACTTGCTCACCATGGAATCTGCAATTTTCATTTGCGGAAAAATCTTCAAAGCAAATTTCATGGTTCTATGCTTATTCATGTTGCAGCAACGACATCTGATGCTTACACAATAAATGACTTCGATGAAACTTTCAGGTATGTGATTATATTTATAAGCTTTTTAAAACTTTTTTACTGGGGTTAAAAAAAGATTTAAAAAACCTTATAAAATCCTTATAAAAATGTTAAAAAAACTTTAATAAATATTATCAGTTATTATAACACACTGTTTTTTGTATTCATATACAGAGAACTCATGCTCGCAGATCCAAAAATGGGAGATTATTTGTGGAAAGTGGGTTTTACAAAGTGGTCACGGGTTCATGCACCAGCCAATTGGTACAATATAATGACATCAAACCTGGCTGAGTCTTTGAATTCCATGCTGAGAGATAGGCGCGATTATCCGATAACGTGTCTTCTTGAGACGATCAGATCGATTTTGACTAGATGGTTTCATGAGCAACGTGAGGAGGCTAGTAATCATAGACATCCTGTGACAGATAATATGGTGAAAAGGATGAAGAAGGAATGTTCAGAAGTGTCACGCAATCTCGAAGTTGCTCAAGTTAATAGTTCTAAGTTTGAGGTGAAAGGAGATCGGTTTAAACATGTTGTGAATTTTGGAGATAGGTCGAGCACCTGTGGTATGTTTTCTATCGAAAAATTCCCTTGCGGTCAAACAATAGTGGCTGCAAAACATGGCAATCTGATAGAGTACGATTATGTTGATGATTGTTACTCTACTGAAAGGTATTTTTATTTCTTTTTTATTACTGTTTACAAAACGTTAATAAAACTTATAAACCTTATAAATATTAAACTTAAAGGTGGAAGTTAGCATATTCAGAGAGTATTCGCCCAGTTGGTGATAGGAAGTTTTGGGACATTCTAGACGATGTTGCTGCTTTTGTTTGTAAACCACCTATTACTCGTGCTCCTAGTGGCAGACGAAAGAAAAAAAGGATACCTTCTGCTTGGGAGTATGGAATGACTCGAAATAATGTCGAATCTTACAAATGTGGTAGGTGTGGCAATCTTGGACACAACAAAAGCTGTTGCGTGAATCCAATCAACTGAATATTTGAAGTTACAAACTTTCTCTTAGATACCAACATTTTATTTTTATTTTCACAACAGTTTAAGAAATAAATGTAAGTGGGGGTTTTTTTTGGGCTTATTTTGTTTTAAAAAACGTTATAAAAGTGTTTAAAAACCATATAAAACTATTAAAAAAACCTTATAAAAATGTTAAAAAAACCTTATAAAAATGTTAAAAAAAACTTATAAAATCCAAGAAGTAACAGCTATTCAGATACTAACACATATTAAACAAAATAACAAGTATTGTTCTTTTTCAAAAGCATCTTTAAGGATGAAATAAATGAAAAACTAGGTAGACCGACGAGACCCACGACGTCTTACATTCCTTGAGGATTCACCTTCATCTCTCGGGCGGGTTTTTACATTCTTTGAGCATCCAGCTTCATCTCTTGGCTGGGTCGCGCGAAGAGAATGTTGAATTTGGATGTAACGAGCCTGAAGTTTTTCCAACCGGAATTTGGTTGCTTCAATTTCTTCCATCAAAAAATTATGTTCACGTAGTATCTCTGATTGATTAACAGCCTGGACAAGCACCTAAACCAAACAAATAAGAAAAGTCAGCAGAAGACAAGTTTGATTTTTTAGACAAAATCTGTTTTAAGAACTATGGTATAAAAGTATTAAAAAAACCTTATAAACCTATTAACAAAAATGTTGCAAGGCTGCAAAATGCACCAACCTGAGAAGAACTTCCAGTCACAGGCGCAGCTGGAGAACTTTCGTTGTCATCAGAAGAAACCTCTTCCTCATTACTCGTATCCAGAACTTCTTAAAAAAAAATCATACATGTTACGTGCCGCTACCAAATTCTCCATATTCTCTGCAAAAAGAAGTTACAAAATGTTAAAAGTCTAATCAGAACTGTATTTTTTGCTATGGAAATATTTTCTTAATGGGGGCTCACCGTGGGGGATGTATGGGGCATTGAGAGATGTGTTTAGTGACGTTTTGTCCACGACACGAGGGTGCTGCAATATTGCAGAATCCCTGAAATGTTCTTCCACCAAGTAGAGTGTTTCAGGGAACGATTCATCAGGAATCACATCCTCTGGTACAACTCCTACATAAAATATAGACCAACAAAAATTTATAAGCATTTTGTACAAGTTTTTAAAAGATTTTATAAGAATTTTTTACAGATTTTATAAGAGTGTTTAACAGATTTTATAAAGCTTTTTTACAGACTTTATAAGTTTTTTTTAACAGACTTTATAATAGTTTAAAAAAGTGGGGTATAAGTGTCCATACCGATGTCTGACCAGTAGCTGCGGACTCTTCTAATTCCATCGTGGATGATATAGAAGAAATCTCCACCATCAGCACTTGCATCCAGCCACATAAGAGGATCAACTGGAGATCTTTCACCTTCGCGAAGTTGGAGGTCGAATCGTCGAGAATTGCCTTCAACACTAACAAGCCGAAATGAGTGTGCGACCATCTTCCCAGAGATATCAAACCCAGATAAGTCAGACAAGACTTGGAGAGAATGTATCAGTCCCCAAGCTCGGAGAACCATTTGGCTTGGTGCAATTTTCATCAATTCGCAGTATTCTATCAAAATCCACGACAGATATCGTCAACAGCAATGCATGAATGATACACTATTGTAGCAATCGATGTAGGAGTAGCCGACGGAGACGATTCTCGATCTCGATTTATTTGCACTTGTTTGTGCATGTTTGATATGGCCAGATATGCCGAGTATAAATCACTTGTTGGATTAGCCATCTCTAAATCAAGAATATATGCTTAGTATATATCACTACAATGTTAAACCATTAAAATTGTTGGCTTATAAATACGTTTAAAAATCCTTATAAAATTTCAGTAAAAGCAATAACTCTAATATATTAAGCAATTTCTCTTTCAATATTTTTCCCTATCAAAGCAAACAGATAGAGTAGGAACATACAAACAGATACGCAACAACCATTTTCCAAAAACCAAAATTTCTCTCATATGGATGATACGTAAAAGAATATGTTTTGATATGGCTTATTTATCTTTCATAAGCCATCATATATCCATTTAAAAAACTTGTAATTCAACTTTTTTGCCCAGACCAGTTGTTTCTATGGAACCAAGAACGGATTTGTTTTGAGATGCGAAACCATGTTTATCCAAAATCTCATTTCAATTTTCTTCCAAAATCAGTAAAACCCTTGTTTTTTTTTTCCGGAACCCATTTTTTTTCTTCATAACACTAGTTTTCGGAAAGAGATAGTGTAGAAACGGTTAAAGTTAGTGACTTTTACCGATTTCAAACCCGATTTCGCAAAGATCTGACCTAAATTGATAAAACCTCCAAATTTTTTCTTCAAAAACTACGGTTTTTACCCTCGAAAACTTAAACTAAAATGCGAATACATTGTTAAATATATAGCGTCAAAGACTTTAAAGTTAGAGATTTACCTTTAAAAACACAGTTTCTCTTTTCACTGTTCTTCAAGTTTTGTTGACGGTTCGTTGTCTCAGAGAAGAAGAAGAAGAAGTTGGGATTTTTTTTTTTTAGTAAAAGAATAAAAAGGACCGCATATATATATATAACTGTAAGTGGGCCTTTAAGTTACTAAGCTTTTTTGTGTTGTCCTTTTCACAACAACTTAATATATAAATGTAAGAGGGCCTTTTTCCTGCGCTTATTTTGTTTTTTTTTTCCTGATCCGGCGTTAAAAAAACTTTATAAAATTGTTAAAAAAATCTTAAAAAATGTTAAAAAAACCTTATAAAAATGTTAAAAATTCCTTATAAAATACAAGAAGTGATTGGTCTGATTTTCTTGCCTAACACAGATCAAACAAATTTAAAAATGGTCATACAACAAAATAACAAGTATCGTGCTTTTCCAAAAGCATCTTTAAGGTTGAACAAACAAATAACAAGTATTTAACTCAAACAAGTAGATGCTAAAAAACAAACAAATTCATGTTTAACTTTATACAAATAGCTGCTAATAGTTAAAAAATTTCATCTGGGCAGAATACATTTCTTCCTTTTTCTTGGCTTTCTCCCATATCTCCCATTCTACCTGTAAATTGTAACGAAATGTTTAAGTAGATATCTATTATGAAAATAACTTTAAAAAAACCAACACTTAACAAATCAACACACTTACATTCATACACTTGGTAATTTTGTCTGCCAAGTATATGCGTTCTTCATCACCTTGAGACTGTTTGTCTGGATGAGTGATAATCATTGCTTTTTTCTTCAATTTCCTTGCATCTTCCAAAGTTTGAATACACTTTTAGTAATTTTTTTCCAATTACTATCGGTCCAAATAATCTGGAACATCCAATCAAATCATAATTAGTTAGATATATTATAAGGTTCTTTTAAAGGTTTTTTTAGAAGTTTGCAAATTCCTTTCATTTTGTCAATATAAAATATACCTCGTGCAATGTCAGCAGCAGACTCTTGAATGTCTTATAGCTTGAAACGACCCGACCCAAAAAATTTAAAATTTTTCCTTCAGATTATTATCATCACAGATAATAATCCTCAATTGGGCCAATACAACATGCATCGCGGAAAACAATAACCATCAATAACAATTCCCAATTCAATAAATCCCACACTTTATTAAATTACTAATCCAATTCAATTCCATAACAATCCAACAATAACCAATAACCAATAAACCAATTAACTACAACTCAGAAGTCACTAGACACCTAGCAATTCTACAACCGCACACAGCCATACGAGACCCTAGATCATCTCTCCTTCCTGGCCATGATTCCACGATCACATTTTCTCTTTACCTGCAACACATGGCAAAAAGAGTTGCATGAGTATTATCACAAATACTCAGCGACGCGGTCATCCCGTCTACGGGTTATTTAAGTATAGACATAACAATCAATAGAAATACCAGGATGAGCACACAAGCAAACAACAAGAACAACCAATCACGAACAAGTACAGGGACTCTGTGTCGATCGACACAGCCACTAGGTGTTGATCGACATGACTCTGCCCTGTGTCGATTGACACACCACCATGGTGTCGATCGACACGACAACCCAGAAACGAGCATATCCTCTCGTGGCTCGAATCTGTTGTGATTCGTCGAGTCACCTGCACAATTCCAACCACAAAACACCAAACAAACGTATTCCATCAATCCCTATGCCCACACAAACCCACGATCACGCACTCACCTCGAAGAATCAAAATAAGAATGGGACCAACGGTTACAAAAAGACTCGTACACGACGAACCACTGGTCCAAAACCAAAACGGATAACTGTTCTGGAAACTAGACAGACACAGCTACGCGTCGGTATGCGGATAGCCTCCAGAATCCTTCTGGTTCGATCGGAAATCAACCCCGAAGCCGACTGATCGCAGACAACCTATCTGCACAAACCCAACGAGTTCAAACGGCCATAACTCGATGAATAATCAACGAAATGACAAACCGTTTTCGCCTATATCAAGAGCAGAGATCGGAGAACTTACCCACCAAGTTTCACCCCAATCCGTCTCGAATAACCCAGCCGTTTGCCCTCTCAAACTTCCGAACAGAAGCTGTTCTCACTCACAAACCTCTCAAGAACAAAGCCTCTCTCTCTCTCTCAAACTTCTTCCAAATCCCTAAACTTCTGATTTCTGATCAACAAAAACGGTCAAAAAACTGTTTCTGCCTTTTATATCGAAACCTAGGGTTTTCCTTAACCGGCCCACCAAACCGGACAATTAAACCGAACCTGCCGGTCTAATTTAACCCTGTGTCGATCGACATACACCACCCGTGTCGATCGACATAACGCCCAAAACCCGACTTCTCCTAAGTCCAAAACACACATGTCGATCGACACACCACCATGTGTCGATCGATACCCACCAAAAATCCACTTTTAGGTTCACGGGCATTACATAGCTCGCCCAATCTTCGAATTTTTGATCAATTGCGAGTTTTTGTTCTAGACTTAAAATTACCCTTTCATGGCTCTTTCGCTGGCTTTGCTGCCCCTGGGAGCTCTGCCCCTGGGAGCCCTGCCCCTTGCTATTTTTCCCCTGGGTTTGCTGCCCCTGGTAGCTCTGGTCTTGTGTGCCTGGTGCTTGGCTATTATTTTCTTTGTTTTCCTGCCCCTGGCTGGTGTCTTGGGAATTTTGCCTGTTTTCATTTTCATCACCAGACATATACACAATATCTGGCTCTCCTTCATCCCTCCATCATCACTTATGTCCATTGCTTCCTCATCCAATTCAAGTTCTGGCTCTTCCTCACCCGATTCAACTTCCTCCACAATCTAATTGTAAGATATATAAAAAAATTTGTAAGGCGCATAAGATTTTTATAAGGCACATAAGATTTTTATATTTACATCAGGTGATTCATACCGGGTCGGAATAAGAAGCGTGAGTTTTGTCTTCTTCAAATTGATCTTCAACTCCCACATTCTCCACGGGATCAGTTGAAGTTTTGTCCTCCGCAGCCTACACGTTTTGTAAAGGGTTAGAAAATTATAAAGGTAAACATATTTATAACTTGTAAAAAAACGTTATAAAATATTTAAAAAGTGTTATAAATCTTTATAAAACATTGTACAATAGTATTTATAAAGTTTTTCAGAGAATGTAATTCTTATATATTTACATCAGGTGATTCATACCAGATTAGCATGAGAAGCGGAAGTTTCGTCTTCTTTATAGTGATCTTCAACTCCCACATTCTCCACAGGATTAGTTGAAGTCTTTTCCTCCGCAGCCTACACGTTTTGTAAATTGTTAGAAAATTATAAAGGTAAACATCTTTATAAAACTTGTAAAAAAAATTATAAAATGTTTTAAAAAAGTGTTAAAAATCATAATAAAATCCTTTAAAAATCTTTATAAAACATGTTTAAAAACGTATAGAACATTTTGTGTGAAATAATGTTGAAAAGTTTTATAAAACTTGTAAAAAAACTGTTAAAAATCTTTATAAAACAGTGTACAAAAAGCTCTGATCGAGCTGTTCAACAATATTTATAAATTTTTTAAGGAACTGTAATTCTTACAGTTCTTTTTATGTTCTCCTACTGTCCTTCATCCCCTTCGAAAGCTGAAGTGTTGGAGAGTCCTGCCTCATCATAATCCTTGAAAACAAATTTAAAGAATCAATGTTAAAAGTTATAAACTATATAAAATATCTGTAAAAATAATCTTTCTATAAGTAGGTATTATACCTCAGTTTTCTTATCTTTATTCTTCTCTTCAAACACAATTTCTACATCGTCACTTAAGTCATCAGAAATCTGATGATCATCAACATTTATTGGACGATTGGCCTGCGAAAACAAATATATAATATAAATAATTATAGATACAATACAAGATACAACAGATAACATTTATTTTTTAGGGTTGTTAGTTCATTTACTTGTTCCTGTTCCTGTTTGTCTTTGATAACTTTTTCAATTACCACAACACGGTTGAGAAGATTGTCACATTTATTCAGAATCATGTCAAGTTTCTCATCCAGAGACATTCGTCTTCGTTGTGGATTTTCTGTCTCAGCTTCCTCACCTGATCTTTTTCTATTATAGACCGGAGAAGCAAGAAACCTGGTACTGCTACTTCCAACTTCTTTCGTTATTGGAAGTTCATCGATACTGCCTAATCGTTCATTGATCTTTACCCACCCATTGTTCCAGTCGGCCTTCTTCAACATGTAACCTCCGTTAATAAGTTGAACAAGATCCATCAGATCCTTGTCCTCAGGGTCTGTCGGCAAGACCAAATGACCGTACTCTTTAGGATCACCGATGAAAGTCAAAACTTTTACATGACAAAAGACTTATAACTGTGTAAAACAACTTTATAAAATTGTTAAAAACGTTAAAAAGATTGTTAAAAATCTTCATAAAACTTGTTAAAAACGTTATAAAATCCTTTAAAAATCTTTATAAAATCCTTTAAAAATCCTTATAAAATCCATATAAAATCCTTATAAAATCCATATAAAATCCATATAAAATCCTTACAAAATCTTTATAAAATCCTTAAAACGTAAAGAAATTTTTGTTCAAATAATGTTGAAAAGCTTTATAATAGTTGTAAAAAAACTGTTAAAACTCTTTATAAAACATTGTACAAAAAACTATTCTGGTAAAGAAATATGTACCTTGGGCTTCTCTACGATTATTTTTACTTCCTTTTCAGTCGGTGTTTTGGTTTCTGTCCACTGCACTATCAGTGGCTGACGGTGAAGATTCTCTCTTCTACCAAACGCATTACTTAGCTCCTCAACTGAAACTAATGCCCATACGTGGAAGGAAAATGCAAAACCTTCGAGGATTTGTTGTTTATTACTCATCAGTTTATAAGCATCAATCTTTAAAATGCCTTCAACCAATGATGTATATCCAATTCTTCCCCAACTATAGCTGCAATACTCTTCAAAAGATGCAGCTCTTTGCATATGCAATGGCGCTAAATTATTAGACGGATTCTTCGCTTTCACAATCCACTCCCCTACTAAGAACGCTGCTAGACGAAGCTTTTCGTTGTCCGTCATAACTGTGCCAGTCAAAGTTGTCAGGAGTTTCTTCAGATTTGTTTGAGTTTTCATCCACGGGTCTATTACCCTCTCATACGGCTCGCTCTTCCTTGTATCTTCATCGGGCAATCCTGTTATCAGCACAAATTTCCTCAAAGAAAACCTCATTGGTTGCTCTCCGAAAAGAAACCACAGCTCCTCTGATCTAGTTGTCGAAAGTCTTCTTTTCGAAATGTGACCGCAAATATTTCTTGAGAAACATATGTCGTCTTGCAGCAGATACTCAATGATTGGCCCAAAGCAATTGGCTTTTAGCCTCTCGAAGCATTTTTGGCTTAATGCCTCCTTGATAACAGTCATCACTGTGTTTTTAGCTGCATGCAAGACTATCCTTGGGGTTGTACCATTGTTTACAGCGTAATGTGGTACAATTGTTGCTGGCAGTTTCAACTTGTTTGCAGTATTCATTTTGCTTATCTGGAAGAAAAAAAGAAAGAAAACAAAAAATTAATCTCTCATAAGCCAATATATATCCGTTTAAAAAGCTTATAAATCAACATTTTGCTCAGACCTTTAGTTTCTCTTGAACCGAAAACGGATTCATTTTGAGATGCGAAAACCATGTTTATCAGAAATCCGATTTCCATTTTCACCCAAAATGAGTAAAACACTTGTCTTTTTTCTTTCCGAAACCCATTTTTTTCCTTCAAAACATTAGTTTTTGGAAAGAGATAGTGTGGAAAACGGTTAAAGTTAGTGACTTTTACCGATTACAAACCCGATTTCGCAAAGATCTTACCTAAATTGATAAAACTTTGAAATTTTTTCTTCAAAAAATACGGTTTTTTTCATTCAAAACACTAATTTTCGGAAAGAGATAGTGTGGAAAACGGTTAAAGTTAGTGACTTTTACCGTTACAAACCTGATTTCGCAAAAATCTTACCTAAATTGA
Organism: Arabis hirsuta; assembly: GCA_964056655.1. Lineage (NCBI taxonomy): Eukaryota > Viridiplantae > Streptophyta > Magnoliopsida > Brassicales > Brassicaceae > Arabis > Arabis hirsuta. Next base: position 11,907,916 of record OZ053309.1, on the reverse strand, counting down.
TAAAACTACAAAAAAAGATAAAAAAAATACAGTTTTTATCCTCGAAAACTTAAACTAAAATGTGAATACATTGCTAAATAAATATTGTCGAACACTTTAAAGTTAGAGATTTACCTTTAAAAACGAAGGTTGTCTTTTCAATGTTCTTCAAATTTTGTGGACGGTTCGTCGTCTCAGAGAAGAAGAAGAAGAAGTAGTTTTTTTTTTTAGTAAAGGAAAAAAATTATCGGATATATAACTGTAAGTAGGCCTTTTTTTTAAGGTACTGGGCTTTTTTGTGTGAGCTTTTTTCTTTTCACAACAGCTTAATATATAAATGTAAATGAGCATTTTTCTGGGATTATTTTGTTTTTATTTTATTTTATTTTTTGTTATCAGCGTAAAATACCTTATAAAATTTATTTTTTAAAATGCTTATAAAATCCTTTAAAAATCTTTATAAAATCTTTAAAAATATTCATAAAATCTTTAAAAAATCTTTATAATATCCTTATAAAATCCTCAAATGCTTATTTTTTTTATATATATTTTTTTTGTTATACAGCGTTTAAATTGTTAAAAAAAACCTTATAAAAGTGTTAAAAAAACCTTATAAAAATATTAAAAACTCCTTATAAATATGTTAAATAAACCTTACAAATCGAAGAAGTGATTTTCTTGCCCTGTTAATCAGCTATTCAGATACTAAAACAGATCAAACGAATTTAGTATACAAAACTTATAATAGAAGATACAAATGTCATGAAAACCTTAAACGAGTTGGTAGCTAACGAATAGAAAAACCTTTACACAAAATCATGTTCAAAAGTGACTAAGCAAATTCAGTCAACTCATGGAAAATGTTAGCTGCTAACTTTGTTCTCATATCTTGAACGCTGACTTCTGTAAATTTGCTTGAGTACGGGATCCCCATTGAACAACATTCGATTAACTTTAACATGAAGATTCCTGAATCTTCTAAAGTGCAACTCTGGTATACAAAATAAATATTATTAGCTTGTTAGTAATAATTTTTTTTTTTTAACTTATAATTTACCTTTGGCAAATCTGTCTTTATGGTGACTTCATATGGAGACACATCCATTTGGTTGTCTTCTCTGATATACCTTATGAAGTAAGGAAGCATCTCGGAGAAAGCTTTAAATCTTTTTTTTTGTCTTCTCCTGTGGAATATTTGGACGGGAACAATCTTCAACATTCATTCCCCTGTTTAGCAAGTCAATTACAACTGGCACCGAACACTTTTCCTTCACCAAATAGGGTATGCAGATGACCACAATGTCTCGTCCAAAATCTTCTTTATTGATCCCTTGTGTTGGGAATTCATAACTCTCCTTGCCGTCAAGAAATAAAGCATACTCGTCATCAATCAATTTGAAGAATGACGGTTTAAGAATCACATATCCTTTGCGGAATAGGTCTGGATTCTGTTCCTTACGCTTATTAATCATCTCCACAGCTACATCGACATGCTATCAAATCATTTATAAACATTTCTACTTCAGTTTATAAACATTTTAAACACAATTTATAAAAGAAAAATAAATTACAAAGACAATACCGTTTGTTGGACAGCTTTGCCTGGCATCTCTAGGTATGTAAACCACTTTGAATCAACATCTACTCCTTCGATTGACAGCTATCTACATTTTTTTTATTAAAGGGATTAGTTTTTGACTTTTTTAAAAATGCTTAATTTAAACAGATTTCTGATGTAAAACTAAATTTACTTGTAAAACTGTTAAAAATGTTACGAAACTGTGTAAAACTGTGTAAAACAACTTTATAAAACTGTTAAAAACGTTACAAAAGATTGTTAAAAATCTTCATAAAATTTGTAAAAACATATTATAAAATCCTTACAAAATCCTTTAAAAATCCTTATAAAATCTTTGAAAATGTATAGAAAATCTTTATAAAATCATTAAAAATGCTTAATTTAAACAGATTTTTGATGTAAAACTAAATTTACTTGTAAAACTGTTAAAAATGTTACAAAACTGTGTAAAACTGTGTAAAACAACTTTATAAAACTGTTAAAAATGTTACAAAAGATTGTTAAAAATCTTCATAAAATTTGAAAAAAAACATTATAAAATCCTTAAAAAATCCTTATAAAATCCTTGAAAACGTACAGAAAATCTTTATAAAATCATTAAAAAATTCTTATAAAATCTTTAAAACATTTTTATAAACTAAACTTACTTGTTTTTCCACACGGTTTTCCATTCAGCCAATTTGGCGGCCCTAGCTGGAGCAACTTTCATAAACGGATAAATTGTTGGGTGCTTCTTTTCCCCTTCCCTGTAAGGGGAGACGATTTTCAATGAGGGGATATGCTGTCGTTTACTTCTCCTTTGCACAATGACAGGGTTGTCAGCTTGTTCATTTTCTCTAGTCTTTTTTCTCTCCTGCGTAGGGATCAAAATCTAGCATTAAAAAAAGGTTATAATATAGCGCATAAATTTCTGAATTTTAAATTCTAACCACATTATGCTTAGGCTTTCTTGATGATCTTGGCTTTCGGTAGGATCGTATGAATTCTGGATTTTCGTCTTTGTTTCTATCCATCTTCTCGCCCTCCTTCGGACTGGGAACTTCTGGAGAAAGAAGGTTAAAATTCGGAGTGGAGAAAGATGGAGTAGCTGATTTATTCTGCAAAAATAGGATATAACTTTTTAGACAAGTTTACAATAATATTTTAAAGTAAAACCATCTTAGAGATTTTATATATCTTTGTACCTTTGTGTTTGGTTGTCTATCTTGTACTTCGGGAGCATCGTAATCATCATTGTTGTTTCTTTCTTCTTTCTCTTCTTTGTCATCTGCCGCATAACTTGCATCTTGCGTATTCGGCTCTCGAACCGAATCTTCAAATGTGCTTTGCAAATTGATAACGTCATCATCATTGTTGAGCTATAACACAGTTACAAAAGACTGTTTAATAGACTGTTAAAAAACCTTTTATAAACTGTTGAAATACTCTATAAAATCTTTTCTGTCAAACCTCTTGTTCTTGGCTCTTAGTCTGTTGTTTGTCATCCTGCAAGGAAAATGATTGATCCAGTAGGTGAGGAGAGAATGCAAGACGTTTATAAAAAAAAAAATTATAAACTGGTTTTTGTAAAACAATTTCTTGCTTATAAAATCCTTACAAAATCTTTACAAAATCCTTACAAAATCCTTACAAAATCCTTTAAAATAGTTATAAACTCTAAAAAATCTTTTTACCTCTTTATCTTGGGTCTCGTTCTCTTGTTTCTCGTTCTGCAAGAGGAACAGTTGATGCAAAATGAGTAACATTTTATTAAAAAACATTGATAAGTAACAAATTTATTACATTTACCTCTCTTTGTTCATTTGTTTTGATTCCTAGGACCTTCTCTACCACTTTTATTCTTTCTTCCAATTTAAGAAGAATTGCGATGATCATCTCTAACTTCTGGTCCATTGTAACGCCTCGAAAATTGGGTTGGTTCGATTGCTCTTTAAGCGACTCGTACACCATTTGTGTCGCCTGTTGATAGGTTTCCTCTAACCCTTGACACAGATCAGAAACATCTACTTTTTCATAGATCCAGTACGATGCTTTCATCCTCAGTTTTCCTTGCATGATAAGTTTGACCATCTCCATAAAAGGCAGATCGTCTTCATGCGTTTTTGAGGCCAAATGTTTGTGATATTGTGGATCGCCAACAATCGCGTGAACCTTTACCTGGAAAACAAATTATTTTTATAAACGAAAGTTCTTTATAATCTTTATATAAAATGTATAATATTATTTAAAAAACCTTATAAAAATGTTAAAAGTTTTATAGAAACCCATCTTTATTGCATTAAAAGGCTTATCAACGATTTTGCACAGGTATAATGATTTGTCATCCAATAAGCCATTAGAGAAAGAGAGTATAGGAACTTACATGCCCCCTTTTTTCGAGAAGCACTATGACTGTCATTCTTGGTGCTTCAGTGCTTTCCCATCTTAAACACAATGGAATTGCATCTTCTGATCCTTCTCTTTTGCTGGCGAATCTTTCGCCAAAGATAAAAACTGCACTGAGCACCCATAGGTAAAGTGCGAGAACGAAACCTTTGACGTTGTACCTGTCTTTAGTCCATGTCTCTGGACCCATCTTTGATACACATGAAGAGATGATCGCAAAAGCATCTCTACCCCACGGTTGGCAGCAATACTGATCAAAATCCGAAGCATATTTGAGGCGGGAGTATGAAATCTTCTCTGTTAAACTAACGCCTATTAGAATACCTTTGACCAGTACAACTAATCCAAGGCACTGCTTCTCATCATCTTCCATGTCTCATTTTTGTAATATATTGAGTAGATCACTGTGTAAAATTTTTTTATTCTGCATCCAGTGGTAAGGAGGCACTTCTGGCCTTTTGCCTTTTCTATTCTTTTCAAATTCCAATTCTTCACAGTGAACACCTGCGTACAACAGTAATAAACGCATAAAGCTTATTTTTTAAAATGCTTATAAAAATCCTTATAATATCCTTACAAAATCCTTAAAAAATCTTTATAATATCTTTATAATATCCTTAAAAAATCCTTAAAAATTACCTGTGGTAAGGAAGAACTCTCTTTCTGAGAATCTTGTGGGCTGGGAATCAACTCTGAACCACAAGTCTTGTCATTTGGTCTTGATTCTCCTTTGCATCAGAAAATGGAACATCTTACCAGAAAATGTGATATTCCTCTTTGCAAGTTGTATAATAGGACCGAGAAAACTGTTTTCGATCCTCTGGAATAACTCTTGCCCTAGTGCAGTTCTGACAGTGTCAACTAATTGCAGGTTGACATGTTGCTGGGCCGTTTTGTTATCGTCTGGTTCAAAACCAGGTTTGTACACTTGGTCTGGCATCTTCATGCTCTGGAACATCTCATCATCTGTTTGATCCATCTGATCAGTTGTTGAAACACATGTCAATAATTTCTCATAATAATAACTCTTTAAAAACTGTTAAAAATCCTTATAAAAATGTTAAAAAAACCTTATAAAAATCATATAAAAATCTTATCAATGATTTTGCACAGGTATAATTATTATTTGTCATCCAATAAGCCATTAGAGAAAGAGAGTAGGATTTAAAAAAATTTAAAAACGTTTATAATTTTTTTCTGTTCGATGCAGGATTTATAGTCCACAGATATTCTAAAGTTTTAGATGTACAAATTCTGTAAAAAATCCTTATAAAATTTATTTTAATATGTTTGCGAGATCCATGTCGCTAAAAATTACCCAAATCGACAAATCCAGAAATCGCTAATCAAAAACCATTGAAAAATGCAAATAAACTATAGAACGACTACAAAATCTCATCGTACAGACTCAAAACGACGAAATAGAGATTTAGATCTAGAAATCGCAAATCAAAATCAACATATCTAGATCTAGAAATCGAGAAATCGCGAATCGCGAAGGAAGTTACCTTTATTCTTCATCTTCGTCTGTAAATTAGCTTCGACCTTCGTCTGTTAATTAGCTTCGATCTTCGATCTGTAAAAAAGCTTTCGCTTTCGTCTGCGAGAAAATCGGAAAAGTTTTGAGTCGGTTTTGTGTGGGAGAGGAAAATGAATCGTGTTTGTTGTGACAAGGGCAAAGTTGTCTGTTTGTGACAAATATGTGGCATTTTTGCAGCAGTGCTTCTAGACGTGGCACGCTTGTAAAAAATGACCATATTTATGGCATTTTTGTCAATCTCCCTAACTATTATCAGAAAATATACCTATTATATAACATACATAGTTAACTATTATCAAAAACATATTTATCTATTATAATTAAAAAAAATAACATACATAGTTAACTATTATAAAAAACATAGTTACCTATTATACTGATTTTTGAACATAGTTAACTATGTTGACCCCCAATGGTGGTTTAGTTTGATCAAGAGATGAGAAGACGGTGGAGAGTTTAACGGATGAGAATAAATACCATCTTAATCTATGATTGAAGATTTTAATATATAGCACTGAAATAAGACAAAATATAGAAGAAGAAGTGAGTTGCAACATTGAAAATAAAAAAAAGGAAGAGAGGAAAAAGAAAAATAATAATAATCAATAGGAGAATAAGAAGAAGATGAAGACTACTAAAATGATAAATTATTAAGGAACGATTGAAAGGAGAGATGTATAATAATTGATGGTTTTTGCATGCCAAAGATTTGATAATACTTGTCGTCATTCAATTGATGAGTCGGCCGTGGGAGAGGAGGAGCACGACGGTGGTGAGAAAAAATAGGAAGAAAAATAAGATTAGGGTAAAGATTATTTTTGATTTTTTATGTTTAATATTTAATTATTATTTTTATGTTAAAGTAAAAACTAAAAAATTGGGTAAATAGATAAGACTAAAAATAGAATTTTAGGTGGCAAAAATGTTAGATACCTAATTAGATTTTACCTAATAATAGATAATAAATTATGTCTAAAATAACTAATATAGGATCTAATTTTCCTAATAAAAATGATAAAATTATATGAATTTATGAATGCATTTGGAAATTTAATCACTAATTTATAGGGGTCAAAGACTAGTTTTAACTAAATATTCTACTAAATCTAATCAAATTTACACCAAAAATAACTAAAATATTAATTTTATGGGGGTCACATGACCCCCTCCTTCCTTCTTACCTCCGCCACTTCAACAACCATAGATGTCCTTGATGTGCACATGAGGAGGAGACCTAATCACGCTCTGTTTACATGTCCCCCAACATTACAGTGCTGAGAATTTTCTAATATCTTCAGCACCCTGAAGAGTTTTCCCTCGGAAAATTTATTGGGGAACATGAACTTTTTATTCTCGCGAATTCCCAATCGAGCTAAAATAGAAAAATGGGTACGAGCATATCTTTGGTAAGTTGGTATATTTGGAAAACCCAGAATGATAAAGTTTTCAACAACATAGATCGATCGAGTTTTGCCTGAGATTTTAGAGATCGTCCAGAAGGAGTCAGACGAATGGTTTATGGCTAATAACCCGGCCGAAGAGCTACCACCGTTGGAAGGGCTATCTAACCGGCTACCAACCACAAATTTTACATACTTTTTCGATGGTTCCTAAAAAGAAAACCCAGAAAAAAAGTAAGAAAAAAATAAAAAATCATATTAATAACGGAAGAAAACAAAACAAATAGACGATCAAAGAGAAATTATAAGAAAAGGTAATTATTAAACAAAAAAAAATAGGAAGAACGGAGAAGATGACGATTTGTTTGACAAATAACACAAAAGAGGGTACATATAAGAATCGAAGAATGTATAAGGATGAAAATTGTTTTGATATCATCAAATTTGATATATATATATATATATATATAAATTACTAATAAAAAGTATAAATCAATTATCGAATATATCAGTTAAAAATATAAACCATTTATAGACAATATTAAAATTATTGAATATATCCGTTTAAAAGAAAACTCATGTAAAAACAATATTAAATTACGATGTAATGAAAAAATAACTTTCATTCTGGTGCAATTTCACCTCTAATATAGGATAATAGATATCCTATTTCTGAATTTTGAAAAACTTTCATATCGATAATTTCGATATTTTTCCGTATTTTTACATATCGATAATTTCGATATTTTTTTCGTTTTGTTCGGTAATCGTGAAACTAGAACTCAAAACTAACCAATTTCATTTCGATTAGTTTAGTTTGGTCCCACTAAACTATCCAACTTAAGTTAATCTAAAATATTAGCAACTGGCCAAGTGCAAGAGTCATTGCACTATTACTATTATTATTTTTGAAAACAAACCATCATTTACCAAGAACCTACGAAGAAGAAGACGTGAACGCCACTTCTCTCTCACTCACTCTCTCAATATATATAAATACGTCCCCGTCGCTGAGATCGAGTCTCTTCTCTTTATCTCTTCCCATTACAAAGCAAGAAGATGTTAAAATCCGCATCATGTCATACTTCAGAAGAAACGAAGGAGCGATTGTGTTTGCGTTTGCGAGCATCGTGTTTATAGCGTTTTACTGCGTCAATTACTTTATCCGGCGGTGCAGAAACGACAGAGCCGTCGCTTTCGCCTCCCGGGCGGAGGCTGGATTAAGTCCAAGGAGGCCACCGCGAGGACTTGATGCTAAAGCCATCGAGTCTTTTCCTTCATTCGTTTACACGGAGGCTAAAGGGATTGAGCCAGGAAAAGGGGAGCTAGAATGTGTGGTTTGTCTGAACGAGTTCAAGGACAATGAAACGCTGCGTTTGGTATCACCATGTGGACATGTGTTTCATGCTGACTGTGTGGACATATGGCTCTCGTATCGTTCCACGTGTCCTATCTGTCGTGCTGATGTAGTTCCCGAATCGAAGGAAGTATATATATAGTCCAAGAAAATGGATATATCCATTAAATTATTGTTTCAGTTATACGTGCTGTAGGTCGGAATGTGGTGCACAATACAAAGTATTGATTTATGTATATTACTATCTTGTTTTTTTGTGAATTCAAGGCGTATAACACTTAGGTGTTATGGATTTGTCAATAATCTTTTGAGTACAAGAGAGAGACCACATGTTGGGGCAAATAGATATTAAGGTATTAATTAATTCTTCTTGGTCCGTCACATCCCATACATGAGAGGATAAATCATACTACTATATGAAAGGATTTATGCGACACGTGGCAATAAATTGACGGTTGACCTGCTGCTCACACCTATCCTCTCTCTTTCATCAATGACATGTTTTTTGGGAACTGTTTCCGGCCTTGCCGTCTTCTCGGCTTCCGCTACTTGAGAAATATAAATCTACTTGAGAAGACAAAGGATCGACTTTTGAGGCGACGTGTTGGGCGAAGAGTGCGTGTACGACAGTAGGAATGAATTAGATTCACCGGAGATTATGTCGGAAACTGCATTTGAAACGGCGAGTTGAAAATCTCCGGCGGTAACCAGTAAATGGTGATGAACACCACGACCATCCAGGATCGTAATGATCTCTACGACTTTATCTTTCTCAATCTTTGGCTGTGACTGCTCCATGTATTGGAGTGGAGATACGATTCTGTCTATCTCGGATCATCTGAAGACTCGTAACGAAAACAGGTTGGTTTCAATTCCTATGTCATTTGGTGAACGAAAGAAGAGAATGTTATGCAAAAAAAAAAAGCGGCAAATTTAAAAGTGGGTGATATTTGCTTACATAATCTAATTAACAATGTCGGATTGTGGTGAACCTAAAACATCTCAGCAAGATGAATCTCAGTCTCAAAAAGTACATATGCTTTCTTCTCTCTCAGTTATGGTAAAGTTATGTTGCTTGATTGAGATTTTAGATTTCTTCCGACTGAGGAATTTTTGTTGCTCTGTTTTCAGCTTGCACTTTATTCAAAAAGCCATCGAAAGCTAAAACATAAGGAACGCAGATGAAGAAGGAGATTCAAAAAGCCAAGATCTATATTAAACAACCTAAAGAAAGTTGCTATACCCGGTAGCAAGTTATACTTTTGCTCTGGACCATCTAAGACGAGATGTGAAGCTCCCAAGAAACCCGTCTTTCACTACGTTTCTTCCAAGTTCAAAGCAACAGCACAGCGACTGCAACTCTAGAAACTGAAACCGACTTCAATCTAGATGCACGAGCTATCCATAAAAGAGTTCTTAATCCAGCAGACAAAGGATTAAAAGGGAATAAGAAAAAGGCTTCTGACTGGGAACATGGATATACAGATCACAAAGCTGGCTTTAGAAGAGAGCATACAATCGAGTGAGCTTGTGCATTCTATGGAGAGGGTGAAGATAAATATAATGTCGAGGATGAGACCGGGCTAGAGGATAATGTATTGAGCTCCAGCATTGATAGAGAATCATTCTCCAAATTGATGGAAAGGGGTTCGTTCTCCAGAGTAAAAAATCCATAATATCAACAACGGTTGGATTTTGTTTGTTTATTATCTATGAGAGTTGACTTCGTTTATTTTGGAAGTTGTTGCCACCTGGATTATGGAATTGATTCTAATCTTGATTTGATTGCCTGTGTGTGTTCTTTGATCTCCAGCTACTCATGAAACTGTTGAAAGCAATCAAGATCTCTCTAAGGTTTTAAATTATCCCGTATTTGTCAAAATATAGCTTCTTCATTGCTAATTCTGGTTTAGTCTGGTTATCTATATGGTTTGGTTATCAATATGCTTCCGGAAGTTCACTATCCACTTGTGAAGGACATACTTATCGGCATGCTTTCAATATCAAACAGGTTTTGATTAAAGATGTAGAAAATAAGATGAAGAAATGCACGTATTAATCAACAAGCAATGATTAGAAATAAACAAGCAAATATGTACATAAAATATGAAGAAAATTTGATATTATTCAAAAGTTTTTATTTGGATATGGTTTTGTAGTGCTTCGTGTCTATATATTTTACCTCAAGGGCAAGGCTAACTTTCAAGAAAAAATGGGTGACAAGCAAGCAGGCATGGTCCAAAGTTTGGAAGGCCAGAGCAAAAAATAAATTTTGGCCCTCATTACATACAAAAAAAAAAAAAAATTTGGGCTTTTTTAAAAAAAAATTTCACCTAAATTTTATCTAAAAAAAGGATCATATGCAAATGCACACTTAAAAAACCTTAGGGCCGGCACTGCAAGCAAGTGAAGCAACGATATCTCCTCTCATGTCTCATTTGAAGAGAAATCAAAACCTTAAAATTCTGGTTTTCGATTACATTGCAGATGGTATATACGGTTGTTATATGTGACGATATTGTTGTTACGTGGTTTCGTATTTTTTTAATTGGAGTCCCAAGATATTCATACATAAAAAATGCCTCCAGTGACACCACACGCCGTTACAGCAAAATGGCTAAAACGATAAAAAAAAATATTATAAATTTATAAATAAATAAAACCCGCGCATATGCGTGGATATCTATACTATATAAAAGTTGAAGCTATTAGCTTCTAAAGGCGTCCACATAGGATTTAATTCAACATATAGTAGCATGCCACGTCAAATATTTAGAATTATGTTAATTTTGTTTTGTTGTTGATAATAATTGAAAAATAAAACATGATTTCCTTATATCATTAGCTCATAATTCCAAGTAATTTCTAAATTTTTGTGGATTTAATTTCCGATTTCAACTTTAGATTAGGAAATTTCCTTAATTTAAAAGTCTTAAATATTTAAAAAAACGTTATTATTTCAAGTTTACGAAAACTTTAGGAAAAGTATAGATATTTTATTATAAAAGCAAAGTTAATATCACATTCTAATCAATTATTATCCCAATATAATAGGATATTACATTCATTCTCAATTAACTACAAAAGAGATTAGGAAAAATTCCCAACGATCAACAAAAATAATATAATTACAATAGAGATTAGAAAATTTTACAAGAAACTGAAAAAGATGGAATGTAATAAAGATGAAGCTAGAAGGGCAATTGATATTGCAGAGAAAAACTTTATAGTGATATAGAATGATTACGTTGGAGCGAAAAAAATCGTTAACAAGACTAAGAATTAGTATCCTAAGCTTGGTGGTTCAAACAATTATTGATAATGATCAATGTTTATATCTCTGCATCAAAGAATGAAAAAGGAGAAGCTAATTGGTATGGAGTTCTCGGTGTTGATCCTTTAACTGATGATGAAACAATGGGAAAAAAATACAAAAAGTTAACTCTTTTATTTCATTCGGACAAGAACAAGTGCAAAAGCGCAGAAGATGCGTTTAAGTTGGTTTTAGAGTATTATAAAAAAAGTGGTTGAATTTAGAATAATGGTGTTTGTTGTCTGATAAGGCTAAGAGAATGTGCTTATGATCATAAGAGGCTATAAGCTCCTAAAGGCGTCCACATAGGATTTAAATCAATCTATAATGACATGCCACGTCAAATATTTAGAATTATGTTAATTTTGTTTTTGTTGATAATAATTGAAAAATAAGACATGATTTCCTTATATCATTAGCTCATAATTCCAACTAATTTCCAAATTTTTGTGAATTTAATTTCCTATTTCAACTTTAGATTTGAAATTTCTTAATTTAAAAATTTTAAATATTTAAAAAACGTTATTATTTCAAATTTACGAAAAATTTGGGAAAAGTATAGATATTTTGTTATAAAGGCAAAATTACTATCACATTCTAATCAATTATTATCCCAATAGAATAGGATATTACATTTATTCTCAATTAACTACAAAAGAGATTAGGAAAAATTCCCAACGATCCACAAAAAATAATATAATTACAATAGAGATTGTAACGCCCGTGAACCAAAAAGTGGATTTTGGTGGGTGTCGATCGACACAGGGTGTGTGTGTGTCGATCGACACGTGAGTTTTTGGACTTGTGAGAAGTCGGGTTGGGCGTTGTGTCGATCGACACGGGGGTGGTGTGTCGATCGACACGAGTTGAATTTTGGACCGACAGATTCGGTTTAATTGTCCAGTTTGGCGGGTCGGTTTGAGGAACCTAGGGTTCGATATTTAAGGCCATGAACAGTTGTTGGCCGAGTTTTTGGCTGCAGAATAAGAAATCAGAGAGTGTGAGAGTTTCTGGTGATTTCTGAGAGGGTTTTGTTTGTTCTTGAGGCTGGTGTTTCCTGGGAGGCTTTTGGGGAACGAGGAACGATCATTGCTGGGTTGATTCAGGTCTGAGAAGGACGAATCAGAGGCTGGTTCAGTTTGTTCTTCGCGTTCTTCGTTCGTTCTTCGTCTTTTATCCGGAATCGAGGTGAGTGCGTGACTGTGGGCTTGTATAAGTATAGGGAATTGATAGAATGCGATTGCTTGGTGGTTTTGTGTGCTTTGTGAATGGAATGGTGCAGGAAACTCGATGACTCGCGACAGATTCGAGTCGTGTGAGGACAGACTCGTTTCTGGGTTCTGCGACGTCGTGTCGATCGACACCAGGGTGGTGTGTCGATCGACACGAGGCATCATGTCGATCGATACCATGGTGGTGTGTCGATCGACACAGTGCAGTCTGTCGATCGACACCTAGAGGTTGTGTCGATCGACACAGTGCTTCTGTGTGGGTTCGTGATGTTTGTTCTGTGTATGCTTGTTTCTGTGATCATCCTGGTATTGTATCTTTTGTTTATACTTGTGCTTAATTAGCCTGTAGACGGGATGACCGCGTCGCTGAGTATTTATGATAATACTCACGCAACTCTTTTTGCCATGTGTTGCAGGTAAAGAGAAAATGTGATCGTGGAATCGTGGCGAGGAAGAAGAGATGATTTAGGGTCTCGCTGTGTGTTGTCATCTATGGAATTGTTAGGTTGTTAGTTATTGGATATTGGTTGATTGGTTGAACGGTTTGATATCTAATAAAATATGGGATTGTTAAATTGAAATCTGTTGTTGATGGGTTATTGTTCCGCGTTGCTTGTTTGTTGACCATTGAGGATTAGTATCTGTGATGATAGTAATCTGGAGGGAAAAATTAAAATTTTTGGGTCGGGTCGTTTCAGAGATAGTACTAATCCTCGCTAAAGACGTCTACATATGATTTAAATCAACCTCTAGTGACATGCCACGCAAGATTTTAAAAAAAAAATTAACAAACAAAAAATTAATAACCCTATAAATTTGGGAAACATGCTAAATCAATTAAATTTAACATAAACTTTTATTATATATATATTATAGATTTAAGGTTTAGCCAATGTATTTTGTATTTTATTCTTCACGTTGGTTTTCAGTTTGGTATGTGTTTTTCATTGCTTGGATTTATTATTGTTTGACATTTTTCAGATTCTATTTTTGATCAGTAACATGTTTATGGTGCAGTCGTAATATACGATCGTTTTTATCGAATTATATTGTTTTTTTCTTTCTTTTGGTAACAGATTGTATTGATGTTAAGGTTTTGTTTGCATGGTTTGTATTCATTATCAAGGTATGGGCTTTTTTATATGTTCATTATGTTTTCTTTTCTTATAATCAATGTGTTTATTTATTTATAATGAATTTGAGTTTGTCCTGATTTTTGAGTTTAGTTATGTTCATAAAGTGACGAAGATACCAATTGTGATGCTAAATCATTCAACTATTTATTTTTGTTTGTTCTTTCGCATGGGATATATATAATGTGGTTATATATATCGTATTATATAAAGTTTGATGCGTAAAATGTAATAATTAACAAGATCGTAACACGTGTCAAGTGAGTTAACAGATTTCGACATGTGTTAAAAAGTCCAATTAGATTTTGGCACATATCAAACAACTTTTTTAAATAAAAATTATTTATTTGTATTTATCAATTAGATATTTTAATTTTAAATAGAAATATATAAAACAATAAATCAAATACTTTTTTCTATTGGGATATTATAATATAAGTTTAAATATCGAAATTTTCACTTTTAGTTACATATTTCTATACTCTCTCCATTTTACGCAATTTAAAACTTCAATAATATCTTCCATAAAACTTATTTGTTTTGGCTTTTCATCAGAAAAAATAGATTATTATATTTTTCTATATGTGAAATAGTATACGACAATATATATTAATTTTCTGAGCTTAATATAATTCATTCTAACTCAATTTTTTTGTTTGTTATTGACAACATTGATATGAGGTATAGTAATTTATTTTTCCATTTGCTTGGTTTTTTTTTACGTTTACTACTTATTAAAATGGTAAAAGTCATTTATTTTGCAAATTCAGATTTTTATACAAGAGTAATTAATGTTATCGAGGCATGTTTGAGTCAATCGGTTAGATTTATACATGTATAAAATATTTTTTTAAACTAGATTTACCCACATTTCAAAAATATTTATCTATTTAAAATTAATAATATCTTAATTTGGTAAATAGTAAAATATAATCCTACTTTAAATAGGATTAGAAATATTTACCTATTTGAATATATGTGATATAATTTTGTTGAAAATCAAACAATATAAAAATAAAAAATATAAGAATACAATAGATAAATATTTGATAGACTTCTATATAAATGATTTTGTAATAACTTTTTCAATTTTATTTTATTATTCAAAATGGTGTGATCTAATTTTGTATTTTGTCTTTTCGTCTTTGATTTTTGCAAGTTATAAAATATTGAAGAGTAAAAATAGTTCAAATATAAATCTGAGAAATAATCCATCAACATTTTCAAAAGTAGATATTTGAATAGTAAAATAAGATTAAAAATAAATAAAGGTTACGAAATTTACATAGGACTCAGAAAAAAATAATAATTTTAAAAGATGTGATAAAATTTAATTATAAATCAAATAACAAAAACATAAAAATTAATAAACAAATGATATTCTTCTCGATCAATGATTTTGCAGTAACATTCTTACTTTGATTTTATTTATGTTGACGGGTTATCTAATTTTGTTCACTACAATTAAATATTTTACTTTCTATAGATTTGTAAAAGATTAAATCACAAACCTTAAGTCGCTGTTTAAAATAGAAAACAAAGATCATACAAATCACAAAAACCCTAAGTCGGAGTTTCTCGTGATAACGAAAAGTCCATAAAGATTTAAGAACATATTGTATCTCTTTCTTTTCAAATTCTTCTATTCTCCTTAATCGATCCATAAAGATACGTGAGTTTTTGTGATTTATCTTTCATCCTGCTTTGATTCAGAGATAAGAGTACGATAATGTTAAATATCAGAAGATAATATGAAAATCTCAGCGACGGATTTTTGCAAGCATTGAAGTGTTGATCAGATAATTAAGCTCGAGGAAGAATGGTGTACATTTTCAACGATTCTTTTGTTTCGCATCGTTTCTCTCCTCAAAATTTTTTGAGCTTGATGGTATCAAATATCTATATTACAGATAAATTTGAATTAGATGATATTAGGAGAGACTTCAACAAGCTGAACAAGGAAGTGGCCAAGCTCAAAACTGTTAGTGTTTTCAATTGTTTTTGTTTATTTTGTATGTTGCTTATACATTATGATATGAAATTAATTGAAAATTTTATCAACCAATTTTAGCATGATATTAGCTTTTTATACCAATTTTCATATTGGGAAGGATTTGAGGTTTAATGAGTTAAATTTTAATGAGTTTTTCGTGTTTCTTTTGTAATATAGTTTGGCTCGAGGCAACTGAGCATGTTCAACAAATTGAAATTATCAAACAATTCTCTACTGAGAAAGAGGCCATTCTCAGCCACGTGAACATTTAGAATTAAGTTAATTTTTTTTTTTGTTAGTAGAAAACTTCCAATTTAAAGCATTTAGTATAAGTTAAATTTTATTTTTGTTGTTAACATTTGATTTGTTCTATATATTCTAACAAAATTTTCCATTTAATTAAAGCTACAAGCAAATTAGATTAGTTGACAATTTTAACATTAACGAAACGATTGTTAAATTTTATTAGTAAAAACAAAAGTTGAAACTACTTAATGCTAAGGTCCACATATAATTTTTAAAAACCAACAACTATTGTCCATGTTAACATTTAAAATTATGTTTTTTTTATAGAGAACTTTTATTTTTGTAAAGCATTTAGTACAAGTTAATTTTCTATTTTTAATAGGAAATTTCTGTTTCTTAAAGTTCAATTTGTTCTATTTTTACAAGTTTTTCTATTTAATTTTTAAAAGAGTAAAATCAAATATATGGATAATTGGATATTAAAGCTACAAGCAAATTGGAAACATTGAATTTTAGTTGATAATCTTAACATTAAATACCGTCAAAATTTATTTTCTTTTATATAGTATAAATTTATTTTCTTTTTATGCTATTAGCATCCTAGAAAACAAGTTTGATAACAAATTTAATGGCTTGAAGCTAAATGTGGAGAATAATAGAAGAGTTGAGAGATTGTTAATATGGTTAAAGAAGACAATAGATGGATGAGCAAACATGTTATACTATAAATGATAGAATTTTGTTGTCGTAGAAAAGATAAAATAATAGAATTTAGTAATTGAATGGTGTCTATATTTTGCTTTAATATTTAGTTTTAGTGAGATACAATTAACCAGAAATCAATAGATTTAGTCTACCATATCTTAGTATTTGAATTAGAGACTCAATGGATTGTTGCCAAAGCAAAAAAAAAAAGGATCATGAGAGGTAATCTAAAGTTTGAGAGTAAAACAAAGAGTATAATATACTTAAAAATCAATCGAATCACGTGCTAGAAAGGCTTTGTGTACGGTTATATCATCAAAGTGTGTGTGAAACACTAATAATAATCAATTACTTTTCAAGTTGAAACGTTTTTCATGGATTTTGGACATATTGTGGAAGTTGCAAATATTCAACAAAACTAATCATGTGTAAGCAAAAGTAAAATTTAAGTATCATTAGTCTGGATTGAAACTCCACAAATTTGAAAATAGTTAAATTGGGTTCTTCTAATACTTTGAAGTTTTAAGTCGATTAAATAAATATGTTTGATAAACTTTTTTTGAGGAACTACAAAATTAGTTAAATGTGGAACATTTATATAATTATCAATTGATTTTAAACACATAAAATTACAAATGATCTCAGTCCACTTTTGTCTAGGGAATACTTTGAGAGGAGAATGTTTATAGCGTGGATAAAAAAAACAGAGAATCTAGAGATGCCTGCCAACTAACTTCAATAAAATGTGGAGTGAATAAATACAAATTACCGATACAAATTCTTAAATTAATGATCTATTCTCTATAACTGCTTCATTTCCTTACCATTATATTTTGCATCCGTATATGTCAATATCTGCTAATTAAAAATTTAGAAAATCCAAATTTATATTAAATTCATCGATAAAACAAAGCCAAAGCCATGCATAGCATGGGTAAAAGTTGAAACTATAAGCTTTTGAAGTTGTCCACTTAGGATTTAATTCAACCTATAGTAGCATGCCAAATCAACATTAAAAATTATGTTAATTTTACTTTTGTTGTTAATAAAAGACTAAGACACAATTTCTTTATTTCACAAACTCATTATTAATTTTATTTTTTTGTTAATAAAAGACTAAGACACAATTTCCTTATTTCACAAACTCATTATTTAAGATAATTTCCGTTTTTTTTAAATTTGTTTTGATTTTGATTTTAATTTGTATATACTATAGATAAGAAAATTATTGTAAGAAAAATACAAAATAATTAATTTCTTATATATATATATATATATATATATATATATATATATATATATACGAGTTCTAGAGTTTACAATATATGCTCTTTTTCGTTTATTGTTTTTATCTCATCGATCCTAATGTATTTTTCTCCATTCGTCTTGATGTAGGTTTCATCTTTGTTATGGTGAGGATTTTTGCTATCAAGGTTCGATGATATATAGAGTCATACACTTTTATTGTCTTAATCGCCTATATTTTAGTTTAGTTCATGAATAGTTTTTCTCAATATTTATGTTTGAATAGTTTTTTTGATTTTTTTAGTGTTATTTGTTTTGTTGTATATGATATGTTATGTTCATGATTAATTATTTAAAAAAATTAATGCAATTTTAAACCTAACTTTGTGGTTGTGTCTTCTTTTGTTTTAGATTACGAAGAAAAAAAAAACTTCTAACCAATATCAAAAACAAAAACTATTAAAAAGATGATTAAAAACATGTAAATTTACAAAATTATTCTTTTTTTTACTGTATAATTTTTCAAAGACCAATGTCTTTCACATATAAAAAAATCACGATGTCGAGATCTCTAGAACACGAGTTCTCGCATGATAGAATATCAACAATGGTAAATGCAAAATAGTATACTCTTATTCAATTGATTTGTTTATATTTTTAATAGTGAATTTGTTATCATCTATGGTGTAGAAACACAAAAAGATATGACTCTAATAAAGAAGCTCACTGATTTTCTCACTGTATATTTCTCAAAAGGTTTTGATTTTATTAAAAAACAAAACGGCGATTGTATTGCATCCGTTAGTGTTCAATATTGTATAGTTAAGTAAAATATAAAATACATTAAATATTAGGATTGAAATTAAAATTTACGTATTTTTACTAAATTTCAGGGCATCAATTGTCAGATAGACAATCGTTTGATCTTTCGAAAGAATGCTGTGTCGGGTCAAAGATTTATCACTGGAGATGTACCCAAAGGAACGGAGAAAGCTTCCGGCAAAGCCTCCACAACGTTCATCAGTGATGTCATGGCTTACGTGAAGGTCAGCATGAGTATTAGTTAATTTTATATTTTTAAATAATTTATTTATTAAAAATATGCCTTTAGAAATATTTGTTTACATTTCTTTTCGAATATTTCATGCAAACGTATAGGAATAATGAAGCACCATCATCGGGCTTCTATGATAAAGAGCTTTCATTGTTTCTTGACATGATATGGCGTGAGAAATAGCAAAATCCATTAGGTTTACATTTTTTTTTTATAAATACTGCTCTGGTTTTGGTAAAGGAGTTTGGTGTTGTTTTTTTGTTTTTTTTGTTCAGTCTATAATTTTAGGTTGTCAAATTATTTAAATCAATTGATGTTATCTATCTTAAGTATGTGCTTTTGATATCAAGTCTGAATAAGAAAATAAATTTGAATCAATTTGTCTATCTCTAATTTTGTATATTGGGATCTTATAAATTTCAAATTCTTAATTTTCTTCTTTTCAAAAGTTATTTTTATACTATATAAAATTTCATGCTATTTGAAACTAAAAGTGTCCACGTGGGATATAAACATACAATTCTATTAGTCCACAGAAGCATTTAGAATAATAACATTAAAAAGAAAATTGTGTATTAGTTTCCTTTTAACAATAACAAAAATTTACCTTAGAATGAAATTAGGAAAGTTTATTAATTCTAGGATAATAGTTTTAGTTAAATTTCTTAATTGTAAGGTTTCATTTATTTTAGATAAAGCAAGGGAAAAAGAGTTTATGTGTATATGTGGATTTTGGAGATTAGATGATGATATTGTTCATGTGATTTCATTGCCATACAATCAACCTAAGTTTTCTTAGAATAATACATATCTATAAGAAAAAACTAAAGATATACTCTTACAAGGGAAAAAATGTATTGAAATTAATAAATCTTATATAATATAGTAAAAATTATCGCTAATAATGTGAATAATGGTATGTGGATGGTTTTGGTTAATAAGTAGTTAAAGATTTTTGGAAGAATTGTAAAAACCATAACTCGAACAAAATAAAGATGAGTTCAGTATCCTATATAAAAATGTTTTTTTATCACTTTATTCCAATAAAAATAAACGTAGAAAAGACTTTTGTAACGATATTTTGTACAATATTTTGAAACGATATAGAAAACATAAAACACAATAGAAAGAAAATAGGTTTTTGGTAAAATCATATGAAATCCAAAGTAATTATGTTTAATTAAAATTTTTACTTCTATCATTTGTTGTATTATATTTTAATCAAATTAATATTTATAAAAACATTCAATAAAATATTATTGAGTAAAACTTATCATTGTTTGTATTAATTTTCTTATGGTAATAATAACAATTAAGTATCTTGCCACTTAATTTTTTTCATCCGTTTATGTCAATGTTTGACTAATTAAAAAATATTTTGAAACCTAAAAATATATTAAATCTAATTTCTTTATTTCCTAACTTCATTTTTTGTTTTTGGGTCAAATATTTTATAAGCTCATTATCTCCAACAATTTCTACTTTTTTATTGTTTATTTATTTTCTTTAAATATATTGACTGTTCTTTTTAGGGAAATTAGCATCTATATTGCCTAATGGTAATCTAATTCATTATCTAACATCCAATAAATTAAAATATAGTAACTAACAAAATTAGATGGTGATCTTCCATTTTTACCCTTAATGAAAACCAATAAAAATAAAACCCTAATTTATTTTCTTTCCCTTTTTCCTCTCTTTTTCTTCCAGCCTCTTCTCCTTCTTCTTCTTTCATCGCCTCTTTTTTTTCCCAGGGCTTCTTCTTCTTCTTCTTACACAAACACCATAATCAACCATATCTCCCTTCTTTTTCTTACTACACAAACACCATAATCAATCTCATCTCTCTCTAGTGATCCATAAAATCAACTTTCAATCATCTTGTTTTATCTCGTTGTTATTGGTAAAAAATCTTTGGCCATAGATTAATATTGTGTTTCTTCTCCTCCTTTAAACTCTCCATTGTCGTCCCATCTTCTGGTTAAATTGAGCCACCACTGGAGATTGATATAGTTAACTATATTTAGAAATCAAGTAAGTATGTTTCTCCTAATAGTTAACTATGTATGTTATTCTTTTTCATTATACAAACTATAGTAGTTAACTATGTATATGATAATAGTTAACTATGTATGTATTTTTTTTCATTATGCAAATTATAATAGCTAACTACATTTTGAACATATAGTTAACTATGTTTGTTTAAATAAGTAACTATTATAACAACATTTTCATATAGTCAACTATGTTATGAAATCCGTAGCATAGATAACTATGCTTTAAAAATAGTTAACTATGCTTTAAAAATAGTTAACTATGCTTTTAAATTATAACTATTTTATGAAAATAGTTAACTATATTTTAGATAGTTACAAACTAGTGAGGTAGTTAACTATCTTCTTAGATCAACTATGTTATTAAATAGTTAACTATTATTTTTTATCACTTTCTTCTTTACAATTCTGACCTAATTTATTTTCTTTGCAGGGCAGATCTACTTTTTTACTGATAGAGACAAAAGATGAGAGTAATAGATTTTTTTAGTGATTTTTTCATATTTACCTTAATTACATCTGTAGGGGCAATTTTGTCATATACTTATTTCTCTCTGCTACTTACCTAATTTTTTTTCGTGACATGTTATTTACCTAATTTTCTCTCTCAAAACTGTTATTCAACTAATTAACCCTTCTTTTTAATGTAAAACACGATTAGTCACACTAAACTATCTCATTGACATATGTATTGGTCAAATAAGCAATTTTACAATAATACTAAAACATATATGAAAACGAAAACACACTAAATAATTAGAAACAAAAATTAAAAAGATATATAATTAGTATAATTATATAATTAGGTATCGAGTTGATTTATCAGTTTGTGACAAAGACAACATCTCAACTTTCATAATCTTTGACCGTGATGCAGCAAAACTAACTGATATGAGATTCAAAGTTCATGACCGCAATGTTTGTTAGATGTAGGCCGCACTTTTAAGTTTAGATGACACTTATACCCTATAACTTCAATGATGCCCACCAAACTATCACAGTTACACACATCCAAGAAAAAATCAATGTTGGTGACGAAACTATCCGAAAAGACGTCAATAGTAGTGGCAAAGCTCTCCAAGAATACGTCAATGGTGGAGACCATGACATTGATCGAAAAAACATAGCATAAACATCTAGATCAATTGCAGTGTATGAATATAGTGACACGGAACACGATGACATGGCTAACATCAACCACATAGAAAACATCATCCTTCACGAGTGACTTATATACAACATCAACCTTTTTGAAATTTAGATTTATGAATACTTTGTTTAAGGATATGCCATAACAAGATCTAAACATTATTTATTTATGGTAAACATTATATATAAGTCTCTTTACCGATACAAATTAGTATTTATGGTAGATTAATTATTCAATTCTCTACGATTTTTTTTATTTTCTTATCATTATACTTTTGCATCCATATATGACAATGTCTGCATCCATATATAAATTAGCAAGTACAAATTTATATAAAACCTATCAATAAAACAAACTCACGCGTAGCGTGGGTATAAAATCTAGTTCACCTAAAGAATAATCCAACCTCTGTTTTCCAATTTTCTACAAATAGATTAGGTCAAAACTTTGGGAAAAGTCTACTAGTTGCGTAGTCAACAAGTTAATAGAGAGGACATGACTGGACTTGTACTTGTTCTACGTCTACGGTGATGGTAAAGTAAAGACTTCTTCAAAGTCAAAACGTCGGAGGAAAAAGCCAAACCAATCATTCGGGACAAACACAAATCTAACATAGTAGTAAAACATTATTTTGGTGTCGTGACGGGCAGATATTTTTTTATCTACGAATCAGAATTCGTTTAGTATAACGACATCTTCTTCTGTCTTCTTCTCGCTCTAAACGGAGACATGGAGCTCAAGTGATCCGCACATAGCAAAAGAGCCGTTCACAGTTTCACACTATGAATTTCTTCACGAGAGATCTCATCCATCGGATCGTAGTATGGGTTTTATTACCGATCTTCATTTTCCAATTTTTGCCTTACGTAACCTGTCAGCAAGAGTCGGACCGCATTAGAAAAACCAATGCCCCGGCGGAATCGATAATTGGAATCATTTTGCTTTCCATGTTTCTCTTGAGTATAGTCTTTTGCTGCTTGTTCTATGCATTCAACGGTGTAGAGGTTGAGGTGGCAGGCCATGAAGTATTGCCCAGTAGAGCAAGGCGTGGGCTCGACAAAGAAGTAATCGAGTCCTTTCCGATTTTCCTCTATTCAGAGGTTAAAGGACTCAAGATAGGAAAAGGCGGAGTGGAATGTGCGATTTGTCTAACCGAATTTGAGGATGAAGAAACGCTACGTTGGATGCCTCCTTGTAGCCACACTTTCCATGCTAATTGCATCGATGCGTGGCTATCTTCCTGGTTCACATGTCCGGTCTGCCGTGCAAATCTGACTCTGAAACCCGGCGAGAGCTTTCCATATCCGAAAATGGATCTTGAAACGGGAAATGCACCAGGAGGTGTTCTAGAATCCCCCGACGACAAAAGCCTGGTAGGCAATAGTGTGACATGGAGCAACAATGCAAATTATACAACACCGCGTTCGAGATCTACAGGGTTATTGTCGAGCTGGCGTATGGCTGAGATATTCCTCCCTAGATCTCGTTCTACCGGACATTCATTGGTTCAACTAGGTGAAAATCTAGACCGATTCACACTGCATTTACCGGAGGAGGTGCAAAGACAATTGGTTAGCTTGAATCTGATAAAGAGAAGCCACATGGCCTTACCTCGAGCCAGGAGTTCGAGACAGGGCTACAGGAGTGGCAGCGTTGGGAACGAGAGAAGCGGTTTCTCTCAGGAACGGCAAACGCTTCAGCGGGCCATATCTATGTCTCTCTCTTTCTCATTTCAAACTGCTTCTGTTCGATCCAAACATGGCAGGGATGATCTAGTCCAAGAGACTTCCCAAGCTAAGGACCACGATTTTGGTGAACGGTCGTTTCAACGCCTCATGCCAGAGAACGTCTAATCTATGTGTTTTTGTGTTCTTCAATAGACGAGGATGAGTCACAAAAAGGTCAAGTTTGATGATTATGGTTGTGGTCAGTCAAGTGTGCCACAGTTTGGGTTAACCATAAACTGGTTTCTGTAAACATAGTTAAAGCAAATGGCAGCATACTCATATAAAAAATTCCATCAGCAACGGTTTCAATTAGCATCGTTCGAATATCTTGTACAGCTTTTCAAGTGATGCTACCTGCGAAAGAGTAAAAAGATTGTAATTAATGTTTTGTGATATTCAATTTTCCAGACAAAGGTTTTTGGCTTTTATGTAATTTGTGAAGCGCCTTCGGGTAATTAGAGAAATACTAACCTTTACAAAAGTCCCATTTGAAGCCATGGAGGCAGGTGGCTTTAAGAACAATCTCATAGACGGAAACAGCACGTGTTGGATTGACCATTCTCGTTGCGACCATGCGTTTTCAGCATCTGCGAGAAGGTCTTGGTCAAGAACTGCTTCCATCTCAATGTTACCCCCTGCAGCAGTTCAATGTTAAAATTAGATGCTCACTACCTTTCCATATGGAGAGAACCAAAACCGAAAATATTATTCACAAGAAGAGGTAAATACCTAAATCTGGCTTTTCCTGAGAGCTCTCACTTCTCTTAGTATAGAATTGAATACCGTCACCCGATGGGTTTGGCAAAAGAGGAGGATGCATGGCGTAAAAGTTCCCAATAGCCGCAGAAACTCCTTGAAAGCAAGTTTTCTCATCTTCCCAATCAACCTAGATAGTACGTTAAGATGACATTAGAACCAACTGTTTCTCTGATTAGAGATATCTCAGTAGGAGCAAAACAGCAGATGTTAATTGTCCAAATAGTACGCTAACTCACATCATTTCCCAAGCATAGCAAAAATTCGGGAACACGATCCATGTCAGGTGTATACTGGTCGAGTATGACAGGAAGCCGTGACAAATTTCTATTGGAGTCGATGTAAACGCTGAAATACTCCTCTAACAGTTCTGCTTTTTCCTTAAGGAGTTCTGTATTCATCTATATATATATATATTAAAACGAAACAAGTTAACCAAATCCATAGGCAACATTACATCCTCAGGAACTTGTTACTGTTGAGGATACAAGCTGGATAGAGGGAATAGTTAATAAAAGAACCAGTAACAGAAAAATGATGCAGAAAGCAGAACTCACTTCAGCGATTCTTTCTTTCAGATGATCTTTTGTATCATTTCCTGGATCTAGATCCTCCTCTTGCAGAGCCAATAATATCAACTCGGATAGAGGGGCTGGATCACTAAGCTGTATTGCATTAAAATGAGCAAAGCGACGAAGAGTTTGCTGATACATGAGCTCTTTGCTGCAAAATTCGATAAGATGGTATGCAGTATGAGACTTTTTTGTTACGTACAGCTAAAACCCGTCAAATACAATGCGGGTAGATTTGTATATTGATACAGTAGAGTGTCCTCCACCAAACATTAAATCTGAAGAATATACCTGAGGTTCACCACATTTGCTAGATACAGATGGGTGTTATACTGAACTAAAGCAAAAACATCATCTGCCATTCCAACATATGTGCAACTCCGTACAGTCTCCAGCAGACCTAATAGAGAATAATTTCAAGAAAAACAGTTATGAGGATTGGTTTAAAGAAGGTTATGTTTAGAAGAATAACCATGCAGAGCAAGATACCTGGATGGCAGCAGCTGTCAACTCCAGCAATAAGTTCCTGGACACTAGAAAGATCAGCAGTTTCCCTTGGATTTCTTCTTTGCCTCACAGAAGACCTGCAAGATCAGTAGTAATATCAAGTTGAATATAATAAAGCGTAACACTGACACCAAACACGTTTCAAGGAAATCAACGGAGTGTACATCTCCGGGTGATTAGGATGATTTTTCTGTAAGGAGCGAAGGCATGGGATCCAATTTTGTTTATATGAAACTACATATCTTGTATCAACTGAGAACTTACCTTACTACACTCAAACTAGGAATTTTGTCAGCGAGATTTTGGGGCTTGGGTTGTAAATAGGCATGTAACCTTCCAGCTGGATCTGATGAATCCGTTCTCACCATTTTATGCACAGGTACTTTCTGTGTTTTTTGTCCTAGTTAATGAGAAGAGCATAAGCTTTTCTATGAGTGAAAAGGGACAAAGAGCATGCAACGAGAAAGGTTTTAGGCTACAAAAGGCATTCGATCCAGCCAAATTATGCGATACCAGAAAGCAATGGAGAAACTGGCGGATCACTTCTCGAGGATGTTAACTTAGATTGAATGTATTCCACTTTCTGTAGCATGAAATGTATCAACATTTATAAATGTTTTTAGCCTCCAGAGAAAAATATTGCTTCAGGTTCTTTTGCAAGCATACCTGCTCTTGAAATGTCCTAGTATCATTTGCGTTTCTCAGTTTTAATTCAACCACTGACTGTATCATCTCGATCATGATTTCCTGGTTCAAAAGGCTTACCTGCACACTAGACCAAAACATGTATTATATGATGTATAAATAAGGAATCTAATTTGTAAGCAAGTTAAGCAATAAATACAGTCTTATCACTGAAACAGATGGACGCTGAAACATGTATTTGGAACATCTACTAGATCTTAAAACTAGCATAAAACGAGGAAAACAATCACCTCTTTCTTTGTTGGATGAATATTGACATCAACATGTTCACGTGGCAAATTGATTGACATGTAGACAAAAGGTTTCGATGCTTTTGGTAATGTAGCAGCATAAACGATTTCAATGGCTCTTTTTAAGGCAGAACATTCCACCAGTCGATCTGTTTTAGACAGTAAATTAAATTCCACACAATACTATCTAGTGATAAATCAGATATAACTGTTGTAATCTATTAAGGAAAGAAAGTCCTCACCATTAATGAATAGCACCAGTATGGTCTTCTTAGCAACATAGTTCGAATTGGATATGAAACCGTGCATATCGAAAGCACAACCAGAGGTGTCGCAGCTGGAGATTTCTACTTTTATCAGGTTCTTTGCAACTGATACCCCATAAACAGATCTGATAGAATCAAGCCTTGAAGATGCCACGACAGAGTGAACATCAGCCTTGACGGCTCCATGCTGGCGACGCAGCATCATAAAAGAATTGGTTCACTCGTTTCACAGTTCTAAATTACCAAAAAAAGTAGCTCCCCAAAACGGTAGACTAGTTTAGTTAGTAAATATACCGACCTTTCGACAAGAAAAGCTCACGTTATTGTGATGAATGGCCAACCGGCTCAGCAAGTCTACTATTTTTCCATAATCATCAGCAGAATTTTGAAGTGTCTTCCTTCTAGCAATCATATTATAGAACAAATTCTCCACCTAAAACACACAGAAGTCAAAGACATAAACATAGAAAGTTACTGGTGAAATTCGCTTCTCACTCTCTTTGCTCACAACCAATTTGATGCCAAAAGCCTCAAAATCTAAGGACAAACTGATAACATACCATTATCTGCGTTCCTTTGACAGCCGCACAAGCCTTTGGTTCATTCTCCATGACACCATCTCTGTAAGACACTCTAAAAAACAGCAATTGCAGATACAATTACTTACACACTGAGTAGAACAAAAACATAAGTTAAACGAATCACTGTTCCAAACCTGTAACCATGAATCTGGCCTTTGGTAATGGTGGTAACTGTAACATGACCCACATAAGTCATACTGGCCAATGCCTCTCCTCTAAAACCCATTGAACTAAGGGTGAACAGATCCTCGTACTTAGTCAGCTTCGATGTCGTATGTCTCTCGCACAATATAGGCAAGTCTTCAAGCTAAAAATACGTAACAACAAGAACACAAACTGGTCATTTCTCACAAGATTTGACATATCCAGAACCAGAATTTCCCATGTTGTAAAACCAAAAAGAAAAGACTAAGAGTATGTAAAACCGTACTCTAATTCCGTGACCATCGTCGGAGACTTGAATGAGCTTCAAACCACCGTCCTTAACAACGACGCTTATTGAACTCGAATCGGCGTCAAGGCTGTTCTCAACGAGCTCCTTCACCGCCGAAACTGGACGCTGGATTACTTCACCCGCTGCGATACGGTTAACCACTGACTCCTCTAATCGTTGAATCTTCGGTGGATCTCTCGGTACAATCGCCGACGCCGGAAACTCTTCCTCCTCCATCTCCACCGCAAGAGGCGAACCGTCGATCATCTTCTCCTCCGCCGAAGAAAAAAAACCTCGCGCCAGATACAAATTGGGGTCCCTTACTGTATTTGGGCCTTTAGCTAAAAGCCCATAACGTAAACGACATCATTATAGTGGTCCCACAGGGCTACTACAGTAATAGAGAGTTCTGGTTCGAAAAAGAAAAGGATAATATCGGAAATTTCCAGAAATTACGGGTCCGATTTGTCAAAATCGCGTATCGTCTTCTTCTTCTTCTTCTTCAAAACGAAACAATTCGAAACAACCTAACGCGAAAATCCATCTTCGGCTCTGAGACATTTTCACCGACTTAACGACAGCTTTCTTTTTTCCAATAAAGTTTCCTTTTTTTTTTGTTTTGAATAAGAGATCTGTGATCTGCAATTCGTGTTTGAAAATCAATGGCGGAACCAGAAAGATTAGGAGGAATCTCCCTGAGTTTTCCGGCGAATGAGGAGGATAACGTGACGACTCCTTCGCCTAAGACTCTTCCACGGAGGCTCCGTCGTCGTCTTCTTGAACCCAAAAGCCCCGTTTCCGCCGAGGAGATCGATTCCAAACTCAGAGAAGCTAATCTCCGTCGACAGGTAAATCTTAAAGTTTGAAATTACGGCTTTGTTGGGTTGGATTCATCAATAGAACAGAACCAATTTATGGAAATTTCCTTACTTTTGTTGTTTTTTGCAGCAATTCTATGAGTCATTATCGAGTAAGGCTCGACCTAAGATGAGAAGCCCGAGGTCTGCACGTATGGAGGAGTTAAGTCAGCGACTTGAATCCAAGCTTAATGCTGCTGAGCAAAAGAGGTAAGAGAATTTTGGGTGATTCAAAAGGCAGAATTTGAGGAATGTGAGGATTAGATCAGAGTTTTTGATGTAATGGCTTTTTGTATGAGTGACAGGTTAAGTATTCTGGAAAAGGAGCTAGCTCGTTTGG
The DNA here is from genome assembly GCA_964056655.1 of Arabis hirsuta. Taxonomy (NCBI): domain Eukaryota; kingdom Viridiplantae; phylum Streptophyta; class Magnoliopsida; order Brassicales; family Brassicaceae; genus Arabis; species Arabis hirsuta. The sequence goes on along the minus strand of OZ053309.1, from coordinate 11,878,577 downwards.
CAAAGCTGGATGAAGCAAGACAAGCTGCAAAGAACGGACTTGTGCAACGTGTCGAGAAGCAACGTGATGAATTAGAAACAAAGGTTGAAGAAAGGGTTCAAAAGGCAGAGAAAAATAGGATGCTTTTGTTCAAAGCTATGGCACAACGAAGGGCGGCAAAGAGACAACGAGCTGCGCAGAGCTTGATGCAGAAAGCAATTCAGGAGAATAGGTACAAGGAAAGTATGCGTGCAGCAATTTATCAGAAAAGAGCAGCTGCTGAGAGTAAGCGGATGGGAATTCTGGAAGCAGAAAGGAGAAGAGCGAGCACGAGACTGACACGGGTTTTTGGGGCTGCTTGTTCTCTCAGGAATCAAAAGGAAGCTGAAAGAAGGAAAATGAAAGACCGTCTAGAAGAGCGGCTTCAAAGGGTATGTTTAAATTTCTGATATTTTTCCTGAATACCGTATTTGTACTTGGCCGTAAATATCATCATCTTTTGTATGGTTTTTGTTAGGCCAAGAAACTGAAAGCACAATATATGAGGCAAAGGAGAGGCATGGAGAGCTGTGCACATCAAAGATCAGAAACAATGCAAAAGAAACAAGAGCATCTTGTGAAAATGTTAGAAAGGTAGGAATTACCCTTTAAAATTTGGTAAGATGTTTTATTGCATAACTTTGATGACTCTGATTGTCGCTTTTAAATCTCAGATGCTGGTCGAGATTTGCAAAGTACAAGAAATCTACATTTGTCTTGGCTAAAGCCTATCAGGGACTGGGGATCAATGAAATGTCCATTGAGTCTGTTCCATTTGAGCAGCTTGCCCTTCAAATCAACTCAGTTTCTGTAATACAAACAGTGAAAAAATTGCTCGATCGCTTGGAGATCCGACTCACTTTATCTCAGGCGGCCACTGTGGAGAATATTAATCATCTTCTTAAGCACATCATTCCCCCAGCTCGAAGAGGAAACTCACCCAGTTCCGTGAGTAAAGGCGAGCAAAAGTCACCCAATTCCAGGAAGATGGGACAGCAAAAAATTATAAAGATTGTGCGATACCCAGCTAGAATTTTTCTTTGTGCCTACATGATCAGGCAACATCCAGATGCGCTTTTCAGAGGAAAAGGTGAACGCGAGATTGAACTAGCGGAATCTGCAATCTATCTTATTCGGGAGTTTGAATCGCTGGTGAAGATTATATTGGAAGGACCAGAACTTACCTTGCAGGAGAACGTATCTTTGGCAGCGCAACGTCCAAAAACATTCAGATCTCAGCTAGAAGCATTTGATAAAGCTTGGTGCTCTTACCTGAAGGGATTTGTAGTATGGAAAATTAATGATGCTAAGCAGTTGGAAAAAGATTTAGCCAGAACTCAAGACCCAGAGCTGTCTGAGACATCTAAACATACTTCTCCTCCCAAAGTAATAGACGGTGGTATGAATCAAAAGCCGGTATGTCCCATTCCTCTCTTTTGCATTTACGTTTATTGACTTTGTCTACTTGAGCCTAAAGTTAGCTTAGTATGCTGCACAATCATCTATATAGCAGACCATGAAAGGTCCAAAGCTTGATAGGGAGAATGACTATTCTTTCATTTTTTCTTCAGCTGAAGGCTTCTTCCCCAACTAATCGGGCTATATTCACCGAAACTGATGGAGCACCAGAATTAAAAGCATCTGCAGATTCGCATCATCCATCTTCATCTTCACCGAGCTCATCGAATATTCCCCCGTCTTTGAACTCTGGTAATATTATCAATCTGGATAACCTTTAATGTTGGTGTCAAACAAAAAAAAGATAACCTTCAAAGCTCAAAGATTATATGACAAGTCTTCAATCTAACATGAGTTTTCTCCTCCAAACCTAACAGGTTATAGCTTGGATGCAACGTTGGCTAGAGAGAATGAAGTAATCGTAAATGAAATTGTTCATGACAATAGCAGTAGTTTTGCTGATAGCTTCGAGGCTAACAGTGGGGATACAAACAACCTTCAGGTTCATAAATATTAGTTCCATAAGCCTGCGATATATGCTGACTTCACTATTCCGATTTGTTGAGTTGCTCTGTATTATATTATCAACCCGACTCATATTTCTTCACTTTTGTTATGTCCCAGGTGAAGGTTAAGGAGACAATGGAAAAGGCCTTCTGGGATGGTGTCATGGAATCCATGAAACAGTCGCAGCCAGACTTCAGCTGGGTTCTTAAACTCACCAAAGAAGTCAGGGATGAACTCTGTGAGATAGCTCCCAAAGATTGGAGACAAGAGATTGTTCAAACTATCGACACGGATATGCTGTCACAGGTGCTTGTTGCTACAGCGTTGTCTTAATTGTTGGTACAGCAGATATGTTATGTACTTAATGTTTCTTTTCTTGGCATGATTCAGTTATTGGCTTCTGGGAATGTCGACATGGGTTATCTTGGAAATATTGTAGATTTTTCCCTTGGCATTTTGCTTAAACTCTCTGCTCCAGCCAATGAAGAGGAAATCAGGACTACTCACCATAAATTAATGACAGAACTTGGAGAGATAGCTCCAAGTGAAGGCCAGTCAAATTCGTCATATACAGTCCTAATGGTTAAGGGGCTACGCTTTGTTTTGCAGCAGATTCAGGTATGCACTATTTTTCTTCGTTCTACTTTTTAAAAATAATAATTGTTCTGTCTCTTAGCTTTCTGCATAGCATTTACTTTGTAATAGGAACTCGCATATGAGCATAATAGTATTTTAAAAACTGGAAAGAAGCACATGGTTTCTTAATTAGCTACCAATTTTCAAACCTGATTTCTCTACAAAACTCCACAAGTCTTACTGTAATAAGCCCTCCTAATAGATGAAGTCTGACCTAGGGATTAAAAACGGTAATACATTTTCATGTAGCATGTCCTCTTTGTGCAGATTCTTAAGAAGGAAATCAGCAAATCTCGTTTGAAACTCTTGGAGCCACTTCTCAAGGGACCTGCTGGTCTGGAATATCTGAAGAAGTCATTTTCCAATCGGCATGGATCCCCAGACCAAGCGTCTTCCTCTCTACCATTGACAAAGCTTTGGCTTTTTAGTGTTCGAGGAGAGGCAGAGAAGGAGTGGAAAGAGCACAGAGATGTTCTTTCGGTTGTCACAAATAACCTCCCTGGTTCATCAGGTCTCCCTTCAACAATCATGCGAACTGGAGGCAATGTCTCCTCTGTTTCAAAAGTCAATACCCCTTCGTCTCCATTTCCAGGTTTGATGTCAGTCTATCAACTTTAGTCATCTTTATGAGAATTGTTTTTGTAAGAACCCAGTTTAGCGAAACCAAACCTGTTCCCATAAATGAATGGATAATTCATCTTACAACTATCATAGATGGTTAGCAATTGAATAGATTAATAAGCTATCAATCCCAGATTTGGCCATTTAAGGATCCTAAACCATGCTTCCACCACATTTTGGTGAACCCGCCTTTGTCATTTGTTGATTTATGTGATCGTAGTTACATGCTGATGATTTTCTGTTGCAGGAATCGAACTGTCAGAGTGCAAAGGAGAAACTGTAGATCTTATTGTCCGTCTTGGTCTGTTGAAAATGGTGAGCGAAATTGGTGGTCTTACTTTAGAAACTGTCCCTGAAACATTTCAACTTAACCTCACTAGGCTGAGAGCTATTCAATCCCAAATCCAGAAAATCATTCTAGTCTCCATCAGGTTAGTAGTGAAAAAACTTACCTCTTGATCACAATGATGATTATATCATTCTTTTATTAACCACTATGTGTCTTTCTTTTAGCGTGTTGATCCTCCAGCAAACACTATTAAGTGGAAACTCGGCCACGATTGACATGGAGACCATCACATGGACTTGCATTAACCGGCTTTATGATATGTTAGATGCAAAACCTGATGCGGGTCTTTCAGAAATCATGGAGACACTCTCCGAACTTCTTGATTCTGACGATGCAGACACAAAGAAACAAGTAATCGCAAGCATGCTTGTGAAAAGCTTACAAGCAGGAGACGCAGTGTTCACACGTGTGTCGCAGACAATATACTTAGCCACAAGAGCTGCCGTTTTAGCAGGTAACAACACAAAGAGAAAGCAGTTGGTGGAAACAATGCTAAGAAGAATTGGAGCAGCTTCTCTCTCGGACAAGGTCATAGAGGTTTCAGACATTCTGGTTCTTGTGGCGAACGTGTCACGCAATGTTCATGGATTGTGGTACGTAGAATTAATCAAGAAACCGAATTAAAGTTGAAGTAGACTCGTCAGTGGGGTTTATTTATGGTTCGGGTCAAGATTTAAGCTTTTGTAGATAGAGAGTGGTACACACACGTCTGTATTTAATAATACCGATCATGTGAGATGTGGAACATAAATTATATTATAGCCTGTAATACGCTGTACGTGCTAGTGTATTCCGGTTTGCTCTCTTTGTGATTGATTTTCCAATTAAACCGAGTCTAATTTCAATTTGAACAACGGTTAAATTGGTTCCGATGACAAAACGAACAAAGTTACTGTTGAGGAAATGTCCCTACCGACAATTACTCTGACCATAGGCTAAAGGTAAAGCTGTTTGTTTATGTGCGCGGTAATATATTTTGATTTATAGATGAAAATAAAAGTGAAAGAAACATAAAAACAAAAGAAGAGAGCTCAGTTTTGTGACAAAACTTTTTTTATAATCCTAAAACATAATACTAAATCTTTTCATTGTACTGCAATACTAATTTCGGTTACAAACAACTACTACCTTTTTAAAATTATAATTTCAGTTTATTGTCACTTTAATGATTTTCGGTTATGCATTGATTTAGTTAATGTTATCTTTTTCCGTTTAGTTGGTTGTCTTTAATGATTTCTGTCGATACAAAAACATCTTGGGTGCGAGAAAACTTTAAAGGAGTATTGTGCAAGTTTTTGTTGTTGCTGTTGAACATACTTCATCTATTAAATCAAATTTGGCTGGTATGAATATTAATTATCCTTTGAGACACATCTTATCGTTTACTTATAACCTAGATGAAAACAAATTAGTCTCGTGTTCGCGCCTTTTCCGCAAAGGAATTGGTAATAACATTCAAGTTTCGTGAAATAAAATTCATAACTAAAAACATCTTATTTTAGTTTCGATTGAAATGATCGGCACTAGTCATTCCATCGGATCTTTAATTATCTTGAGCAAGTCTTAGCAATCTGTCTCAAATCTTATTAATAGTATTGACTACTCTGTTAGGCATGACATTCTCCAAAGAAACTCGTCCATCTCCGAGTGTAGTGCAGGTAAACTTCGTCGACATCCTTGTGCTTCAAATAAATTGCATCATATTTGTCTCGTAGGCACTACCCAAGTCCACTAATTGATCAATGATTGATCTAATGTATCGATCTGGCATGTCGAAACTTAGAAGGATAAGGATAACTTTCTCTCGATGCTTCAAATTTCTAATTCTTTTGTTTTGTTTTCATGCTTGCAATTCTCCTAACTTTCCACCTCAAAAATAGCAAGTTGGACAATGTCCAGTGACGATATTTCTTCTATATGTTCCATAATGAGCTAATAAAATTAAAAAAATTCCGATGATGGTTCACGCGGATTTCCCCTACATTTGAGACGGATTGTACACGTTGTAACCACTAGTAGTGAGTACTAGGGAGTAGTTTCATAAGAGTTATCGATTACTAGAGACAACTACTAATTGTATAATATTTTTATAATTTTTGGTGTGACAATAATAAGTTCCAACAACTATTGGTGGTTACAAAAAGTACCATAATTTAGTTGGACTACTCACCAGTAGTGGTTACATCTTATTCTTTTAAAGGAAAAAGACATCTTTAACTTTATTGGGACAGCTTTTGAATTGTTAATTTTAAGCTACATTGGATTCCTTCTTTTGACCATTCTCTTCTCTACCTGAAAAACCCGCTTAACATTTGTACAATACAACATCTCTCTCGTGTCTCTTTCTTCTTATCTCAATAAAAAAATGGCTCAAGATTCTGCGACTACTACTAGTACTACTACTCCTCCTGCTCCGCCGCCACTTTCAACCGCCGACGATTCGATGCCGAATCATTCCGACATCAAACCTCACCTTCCTCTGTCGCAACAAGACCAAGCCACGAAACTGGTTTTGAACGAAGAAGAAGAGCCAAAGATGGTAACTTTAGAGCCAGAGTCACCGGAGCTAATTCATCCGCCGCCGGAGTCAACGGAACCAAATCCGCAGCTAGGGTCTCAGCCTGAGGATCCCACCCACGTGGCGGAAGATTCTTCAGAGAAGCCACATAGAGTGACACCGGAGACACTGACTTCGGAGCTTAATCACGCGGCGGAGGGTGACTCAGAGAAACCACATCGACTTACGCCGGAGACAGAGCTAACCCAGAAACTGATGTTGGAGCAACGGAAAAAGTACACAGAGGTAGAAGATTGGACAGAGCCAGAACCACCGGACGCGGCGGTGTTAGAAGCTGCAGCGTTGGAGCCTCAAGCCCCTGAAGTGGCTGCACCACCACCGGTACCTGCTTCCATGGAATCTAGATCGCTAGCGGAAATGATGAACAGAGAAGAAGCTGAAGAGAAACCGAAGATTCAGATTCCTCGTAGCCTCGGCTCATTCAAAGAAGAAACCAACAAAATCTCCGACCTTTCAGAACAAGAGTTAAACGCTCTTTACGAGCTCCGACACATCGTTCAAGAATCAACAACCAGCGACTCCGGCAAAACCTCCATTTGGGGTGTGCCACTTCTCAAAGACGACCGAAGCGACGTCGTTTTGCTCAAATTCCTGAGAGCAAGAGATTTCAAACCTCGAGAAGCTTACTCAATGCTCAACAAAACACTCCAATGGAGAATCGACTTCAACATCGAGGAGCTTCTCGACGAAAACCTCGGTGACGATCTAGACAAGGTTGTATTCATGCAAGGACACGACAGAGAAAACCATCCTGTCTGTTACAACGTGTACGGTGAGTTTCAGAACAAGGATCTTTATCAGAAAACGTTCTCGAGCGAGGAGAAGAGAGAACGGTTCTTGAGATGGAGGATTCAGTTTCTTGAGAAGAGTATAAGGAATCTTGATTTTGTTGTAGCTGGTGGTGGTGTTTCAACCATCTGTCAAGTAAACGATCTTAAGAATTCTCCAGGGCCTGGTAAAACTGAGCTCAGGCTAGCTACTAAGCAAGCTCTTCTCCTTCTTCAAGACAATTACCCTGAGTTTGTCTCTAAACAGGTATATAACAAAATCTTTCTATAAAAACGAACAATAATGTTTTTTTTGTTTTAATCTGATTTTGCTTTAGATGATCATATCCTTAAATGTTGAATTTTGTGATCAGATATTCATCAATGTTCCATGGTGGTACCTTGCCTTCTATAGGATTATTAGCCCTTTCATGACACAAAGATCAAAGAGCAAACTTGTTTTCGCAGGTCCTTCAAGATCTGCAGAAACTCTTTTCAAGTAATTACTAAAATCTTTTGAGTTTTTTTTTGTTTGCACAACTATTGGAAATGTAAACACATCATGTGTCTTTGGTTTATAGGTACATATCACCAGAACATGTCCCGGTTCAGTATGGTGGACTAAGTGTGGATAACTGCGACTGCAACTCGGATTTTACGCACGATGATATCGCCACTGAGATTACCATTAAACCAACAACCAAACAAACCGTCGAGATAATTATTTACGAGGTAAGACCCTTTTGTATGGACATTTTATACAATGGTTTGATAAGCCAAGTTTTGTGTTTGCTATCAATACTAAGTTCTCTAGATTCAGGTAGGTGTAACGCCATTTGGAGTTTTCTTACAATTGTTTCCTCAAAAACACTTTGTCTGCAGAAATGTACGATCGTGTGGGAGATAAGAGTAGTAGGATGGGAGGTTCTGTATGGAGCTGAGTTTGTGCCGGAGAACAAAGAAGGATACACAGTGATCATCCAGAAACCGAGGAAGATGGCTGCGAAAGATGAACCGGTGGTGTCTCAAAGCTTCAAAGTTGGAGAAGTTGGCAAGATTTTGTTAACCGTAGATAACCCGAGTTCGACCAAGAAAATGCTTACTTACAGGTTCAAGGTTAAGCCTTTGCCGTGTGAGTAACAAAATGTTGTATCTTTCTTTCAAGTGTTTTTCGTAGTTTAGAACTTTATCATCTGATTACTGGTTGTGTTTTATTTTTATATGTTGCCGACTTATATGCTTGTGTTCTGTTTGCTAAATTCTTTTGTTTAGATTGTTTTTTGGTCTCATATCTCCTCAGTTTGCTTCCCAATTTCATTAGAGGACGATGATGTTTTTGAGTGTTGAATGCCTTTTAAAGGAAACCAAGCATTTGGCTTCAAGTATTATCGTCAAGGCTTGATTTTCCAGAACATAGTCTCGTCTTCAAAGTCTCTATACATTCATGACCTAAATGCTTTGGATAAGAAAATTTGGAATATTTTTATTATTATTTTTTCAAAAATCCGCGTGAAAATAGTAACCGGTTGACTAACGGAGTATTAGTCAAAATATGTAACATCACAAATACAATTGTTTAGATAGAAAGTTTGAATTAAAATGAAGTAGGGGTATGTATTCATACAGGTCACAAGTACACATTCGTATTGGGACCGTGTACAACAGTGCGGGTATGAATCGGCCGTTTTCCCATGTTGTGTGTGGGATGCTTCAGTGTTTTTCTATTTTCAAAACTCCAATTATCACAAAAATGACTAAATCCACCGTCTATGCTCTTTGCTTCATTCTTATTCTAGGTTTGTTTTATATTTGCGGGCTGACGATTTATTTCCCCCCCAAAAACAAACTTATAACTCCAGATCTACACAGTTTTGAGACCCCAATGTTTTTCCCCATATTCTGGAAGTTAAACACTTATGTGCACACGATTTAAAAGTTACAGACTTATACACACACGATGGCCAATTATGTTGGTTTGACTCGAAACCGATACGAAACTAACGAACCGAAATAGAAAACCAGAACCGACTCGAAATCCGACCCGACATGAATCTAAACAGAATTTCGACCCGAGAAAAATCCCCAAATGAGATATTGAAGAACCTTAAAATCGATTTCTCTCTCAATTTTGCAGAACGAGGAGGAGGAAGAAGAAGAAGAAGACGAGATTGTTCCTCAATTTCACCTGAGGTTTTCTTCAATCCGATTTCTGGGTTTCGTGTTGTTATTCTTCTTTCTCGAGATACAAGAAAAATGGAGTACTATAGATAATCGTTTTTCAATCTGATTTATGGGTATTGTGTTGATTTTCTGGGTTTTGTGTTTTCCTTCTTCTTTCAACATTTCTTTAGAAAAATGCAAATAATCGATTACGTGTTTTTCTTCTTCTTTCGGGTTCATGGTGATTTTCTGGGTTTTGCAGGTTTTTTGGAAATACGATTGTGAACATGAGCTCTGGATCTTCTAGTGGAACATCAACTGCCCGACGAGGAGGAACAATCATGAGTGTTCCAAAGAAATGTTGGTGTGGACAGAAGACCGTGGAATTGATATCCAAATCCGATGCTAATCCTTACCGTAGGTATTATCGATGTGCTTTTACTGCAGAACAGAAGCTTGTCAATGACAATCATGTATTCAAATGGGTCGATGAAGCATTGTCAAATGAGATTGAAGCATTGAGGTTTCAAATGTCGAGTCTCCAACAATCCTTGAAAGCTATAACCGAAGAGAAGATGGAGCTTGAGAAACTCGTGTTTGATAGGATGCAATTGAAGTTCGAGAAAGAGATATTTGAGAGGATTGAAGATGAATTGGCGGAAGAGAAATCAAGTGTGAAGAAAATGATGATTTGTGGAGTGTTTGGGTTTATGATATTGGTTGGTCTGATGAAAATACTAGGTTGATTTGTTGTTTTCTTTGGTTTGGTTCAGTTTGTAGTTGGTAAGTGTGTTATCGGAACACTTAAACACACAAACTCAAACCTTATTGTCATCGTTATGAAATCGAGAGTTATGGCCCGTTTCTTTACATACTCCACACAATTGAACACGTTTCAATTGTTTTGGTTTCTTCTTGAGGGGAGACTCATTCTTCCTTTTCTTTCTTTTCTCCTTCTTCTTCTTCTTTTCTCTTCCAGGTTGTGGTGGCTCCGGAGGCACATGGATTAAATTAGCCTCTGATCTACCTGGCCAAAATCCTGCACTTTTCATTGGAATCACTCCATTCGTATAAGTTCTCCTCCACGTAGCTGTCCTAAACCAATGACTGACAAAGTCGTCAGCCTGTAGTTTCCTATCTAAAATAACCCCATATCCATGCTCACAAGGTATCCCGGTTATTTGCCACTTCCTACAGGTACATGTCCTTGTATCTAAACTCACACGGTGAGAACAACCTCTAAGCTCCACTAGGAACATATTGTTGGTGCTCCTGTAGACCTTGCATTCTTAAGCCAATTTCTGTTCTGCTTGAAGATACTTAACCACATACGGAGTACATATGCCTTGGTGCATATGAGTTTTGACATCCTGTTTACCTATACGGACCATTGCAAGTCTTGCAATCATCTGAAGCATAGGGACAAATGGTCTCTCCCTTGCCTTCACTATACTGCTGTTGAACGACTCAGTAGAGTTGTTTTCCACGTCCTCACAATGGTTTCCGATCTTGTAAAAGGCCCTACACCAACTCCTTGGGTTTGACTTCATGACATCCTCATATACTCCACTGTCGTATCTAAGTAAGTTCTTCAAGTGCTCATTATACTATGCCTCATTGTAACTCCACGCTAAATTCCAGATGAAGGGCTTCATGTCTGATTTCTTTCCATGCTTAGCCTTTAAATTCCCATAGATGTGTCTAACACACATTCTATGCTCGATGTTTGGTAACTCCAACTCAAATGCTTTGATAAGTCCCTAATAACATATAAATATATAATTTCAGATTAGTAAACAAAGCAATACACAACATTAGACAATGACCAATGAACAGAAATTAGAATTACTAACCTTTTGACGATCAGAAATCAGAATATAACCTTCACCTTCTTGTAATCCCAAATCATTCTTTATCTTCTGCACAAACCACAACCAGTTGGGAGTGTTTTCCACTTGAACTACAGCCCATGCTATTGGATAAATAGCGTTGTCTGGATCTCTAGCTAAAGCTACAAGCAACTGCCCTTTCATTTTTGATCTCAAGAAGCAACCATCTAATCCTATCAACGGCCTACATGTTTCTTTCCATGACCTTCTAAGAGCATCAAAGCAGACGTAGAACCTGTTAAACACATCTAGACCTTCTTCATTTGTAAACGTGTCAATTTCAACTGAAGACCCTTCATTAGTTTCTAATATCTCAGCCCCATAATCTCTTAGACGTGAAAACTGCTCAGCATATTCAGCATCAATCATTTTCAAAGCTTTACGCCTAGCATTCTGACATTGTATCCTAGTAACAGTGATCTTCCATTTTTCCTTAGTCAATTCCTCAATCTTCATTGGCATAAAGTATTCTGGATCATCTCTAATCTTATGAATGAATAACCTAGCTATCACAGGTTCCCTCATCAACTCACATTCTCCATTAGGAACACATGAATGCATGCTCACGAATCTGGTAATTCTCCACTTACCAGTCTTCTTACTTCTAGAGCAATATACACGCCATTCACAATTGTCACCAACACAATTAAAGCCAAGCTTTGTCTTGTCATACCTGTATTGTCGAATATTCCGAGCTGTGTTCAGAACATAGTCGAGTACAGCCTCCTTAAACGCTATTCCATTGTAGAAAACTTGTCCTTTGTACAAGTTTCCATTCCCTCTTCTCATATCGGAACGATTTCTCTCTCTTCTGGGAACATCTTCTTCTTCATCACTCTCACTGTCTGGATAAACGTCGTGACGAATCGGAGGCTCGTCATTGAAGCCCGCAATAGCTTCCTCGATGTTGTAGTCATTCCGTTCGCCAGGATCTTCGTGGTCGCTAGGATCTTCGTTGTCGGATTCATCTCTTCCAATATACTCCACGATTTCAGCCATGAATGACAGATGAACAAACCCAAATTCTAGGGTTCTTGATTTGGGGATTTTGGTTGAAGTTGATATTTTCAGTTTTTAGGGTTCTTGATTTGGGAATTTTTCTTGTGTCGCGATTTTGGTGTTCAATGTTTGGGTTTAATGAATGGGTGGGTTATCCATTAAAATCGGGTCAAAATTGGGTTTATTATGGTTTAATCACGGTTTTATGGTTTAATCTTGGTGTTTACATGGTTAATTGTGGTTTGGTAAATAGTAAACCAAAACAAATTTTGGATTGTGTGTATTAAAGTTTTCAACTTTAATTTTGTGTGTGTATAAGTTTGTAACTTTTAAATCGTGTGCACATAAGTGTTTAACTTCCAGAATATGGAGAAAGACATTGGGTCTCAAAACTGTGTAGATCTGGAGTTATAAGTTTGTTTTTGGGGAGAAATAAAATCAGCCCTATATTTGCAGATCTCTAAACCTACTTAAAACCATGTATCGTGTATGCCCCTTGGTTTCTAATAAAAAAAATGATGCTTTATAATTTGTAGGAATGGTGGTGAATGAGATTCAAGGAGCTCCACATCTACTATATGAAAGTAGTATGGCTCTCTCTAGGAGATGCCACATCAGCAGGAAAAGAGAGGACATGTGTCACACAAAATAAACCCTTCAACTTTAACTTCTATCAGTTTCACATATTCGCCATCTTACATCAATGATCGAAGCTACCTTTTTTTCTATAATTTTCGGATCCCCAAACTTCAGGTACGAATTATTATTTCATCTCAATTGTTTTCCCCAATAATTTCAGCCAAATCATGGATCGGCTCGGATGAACCCTAATTCATGATATTAATCACCACTTTCATGTGGATGTGTCAAAAAACTCTTTTTCTCACCCAAATCCTCTTTGAGATACTTCTTCCAATCCCTCCACTTTTCTCTCGTCAGTTTCCATTTGGATATAATCAATTCCAGTGGCTATGTAAGATGACATGAAAGAATGCTTCCATATATTTTCAGCCGAACAAGCTCCCAATAAGATCCTCGAATACTATTTCCTCAAATTTGTTCTGTTATCATTAATCATCAATCAATAATTTCTCGAATACACTATTCATAATGATCCATAAGATCTGTCTATCGAAATTTTGTATGTGTAGGATATTTATCACATGTTCTTCAAAACAAATCCATGCGACTCAAAAGTGTTGCATTCGAATCAACAACTTCTTCTCCCCCTCCGTATAGTTATTCGCATTCGCATCAATGTTACAATTTTCATTTACGTATATAACCATTTATACTTATTGGTTTGAACATCTACTCCGAGTTAATTGTGTGCGTTCCTAGAAATGTTTAGTTTTTCTTATATAAGGTTTGTTTTTCACATGTAAACTCAAACGCATGAGTTCAATCAAACACTCATAGCTTCCGCTTACATACTTTTGGATTTTAATCACTATTGCATCTGAAACAATGTTACAACTTTGTTCTTTAATACATTATAGGCAATCGAAGCTAGTAAAATTCAATTCTTACGTATCCGCCGGAGTGAGTTGGGGCGCATGAGCGTACAATAGAGTGGCCAAAGCACCTGTAGTCCTTCCCCGTAACTGGTTTTTCCACAACAACATATACCACCACAATTATAATCTTGCATTTTCAAAGGTGTGGCTATGCTCTAATTCTTACTGGTTAATTTTCATAGTATCTCGAGTTATGAATTCCAGTTGCTAATTTTCCATTATCAAGTTCCAGGTGGAACCTCTCACCAAGAAATAACTATACTAAGCCATGGGGAAACTTTCTTTGATTGTTGTTTCATTAATAAAGAAAGTCCCATGCTCCCTAAGAAGGAGCTCCTTTTGCATGTTTATCTGCGCAGCCAGCAAATATTTTTAAACGAAGTCACTATTGCCATGTAATTATCAAATCTTGGCACGGTAGATTGTGCTCAACATATATATGTAATTATTAAGTTGTAATTGGTATGCTAACTGTGTGTTTAGGTAGCTAGCGTGCTAATGGAATTACACAAAGTTTCCTGGAGGTTTGAACAAGATATTCAAGAGCCGAATCAAGCTTCCAAGTAAACATCTCATCACAAAGTCTTTGATGGATTGATTCCTCTACAGTATTTTGTGGAGCGTTTATGCTGAATTTGGCTTGCAATTTTCTTATTTGTATTAACGTGAACTCTTACCTTCTTCTGGAAAGGTGCACGAGTTAGACAAAATGATGGTCTAACTAAAAGAGTATACACAGTTTCAGCACATGCTCGACTTACTTGAAGACTACTGTACTTATAAGGTACATGAGTTTGCTATACGTGTTAGTAGTTGTCTTTCTTCTCCGCTCTGGAATACCAGGTGGAATCTATAGCATCAATTCAAGATTTATTCTAATTAGACTCCTTAATAGCTTGCTCAGGTGCTGATGTTACGATTTGTGAATGTCTTATGAGAGAAACATTCCTTCCACTCAAAGCTTATTTTAAAATATCTTGAAACGGCATAAACATTAGCATGGTCACCTTTTTTTTTATATTCTAAATCAATATGTATATGCTGATTTTTTTTTTAACTCATTCCGTAGTGATTGGAATCCTCAGACGAACTCCAGTCTATGACTAGAGCTAATTTTATTGGCCAACCAAATAAGGTTATCTTCATAATGTCAATGTAAGTTCGACTTGCAATTTCTTTCGTTTTTATGTCACTGAATAATTCTACAAATTTGTAGTCTCATAAACTGGGGCACCGGTTATCTTAAAATGTTTCTATACCACTCTTGTTGTGTGGTTTTGTTGTTTGAATTAACATACTTTCACCTGACTTACTAATGTTATATAAGACATAATTAAAAGGTAGACAAAACAGTTTCATACTTTCATAGTTTCATTTCGAGTGGAGGTAAAAGATGAAAAATATTGAACCGTGAATAAGAATTAGGCCCATATTAATATATATGGTTAATGGTTCTTATTGCCACAAGGTTTACTAATTATTTCTTTACCTTGCTGTCATTTAGGCAGAAATAGATTAAATCATCAAGATATGGTGCAAAAGAGCTTTTCTCTCTAAAAAGAATGAGGAAGAAGGGAAGTCTCGAAAAATTCATAATGGTGATGTTGCAATTAGAAAGTAAATTGTTTTACTTAATTATTCTATCATTCATGCTGTTTTAACACCAAACCAAAGTCCCATTAGTTTTTGTATCTTATTAGGTAGATTAGAGTTGCAAAGTTGGACAAGAGCCACTAGAAGAATGCCCAGATTTTGTGGGATAAGTTTCACACAAGTTTATATTCTTTTTTATCAAAAATGTATTATGGGATTAGTGATCGTGATCACCGATTATATAAACGAAAATCCGCGCATCGTGTGGATACTCACCTAATTATCATAAATTTTTAAATGAAGTAGATTGTGGTATTGGCAATTGTAGCGCTCTGTGCCTGCAAATATTGAAGGGATCGGGCATATGCATCACATTATCACAGGACCCAGCCGAGCTTTGAGATGCCTCTGCCTCTATCCTTACATTTCTTGAATTGTTTTGTCTTTATATATCTATAAATCATCATCAGTGATAATCAAATAAAAGAAATATAATAAAGTGAAAGATAATTCCAAGACAATAATAACACTAATGCATGATCTTACAGTACTAAAAACTGGTAAAATGACTATGGTATTTTTTTCATTAGCAATATACTTTTAAGTTTTAGCAAAAATAAAATAATATATATATATACTTTTAAGTATGGTTGAAATTTGTGAGGTTTTTTCATTTATCTTTTTACTTGGTTAATTGAAAGTTCTGGATCTATACATTTTATCATTTTAGTTTCGATGACATGTTATATTTCTTCAAATTTTATTTTACACGTATCTTTGTAACCCCTTTTTTTGCCAGTTTAAAACAAAATTATGCTATCTAGGAATTCAATCCTAAAATAAATGGCTCCTTCGAATCCATTCAAGAGGTGAAAGTTTATTTGGTCCAAGGGTTTGATCAAGGGTTTATTAATGTTTTTATTCCAGGAAGTCTAGGGTTTGAACCTAAAGGATGCGATTTATTATTATTGATGCAGATTAATGGAGACAAGTTTACATAAGATCTTTAGTGTGGAACAAAGTAGAATCGTGTGGCGTGGATCAAGGCGGAAGGTTTGTCTGTTGTAAAATTGTTCTCTTAATTTATAATAGTATAATAATAAAAAACAGTGTTAAAACAAAAAAGAATCCATTCAAGAAAATGGAAAAACAAAATCAGTTTTAACATAAAAACTGATTATTACGCAGCAGAATATCAAACAATCTGCTTTATATAAAAGGGGAAGAATTTGTGAGCTCTAAGACATGCCACCTGTGAGTCTTAGATCTGGTACGATCAAGATCACACCAAAAATGTAAAGAAGCGGAGGCGAAAAGTAATCGAAGCGAAGTCACCAAATGAGACTTGTTAATCTAGGAAGAACCAGTTATTGAGTTTCCTAACTCGCGAGATGAACTAGGTGAGGAAATGAAAACGTAACGTAAAAATGGCTAAGTAAGAAAGAACAAGTTTATTGCGAATATCCTCCCTCCTTGTTCCCCTTGTCTTATTCCGAATATATACATCTTCCAAGGTGCGAGAATCGTGTTCCCACATTACAATCTCATTCAAGTCTCTTAACTTCTATTTGACTTAGACGTTACAAGATTTGAATGTTAGACGAACTTTCTATCTTTCGATCCCCGCATACCTCGTTGACCTCGCGGACCTCTCCAATCTAGGGCCCAAATGTAATAAACTCACGGCCCATGTTCGGGACCTCGCTGACCTCGCGGACCTCTCCAATCTAGGGCCCATTTGTAATCAACTCGCGGGGTGGGTTCTCTCTGGAACTGGATCCCGGGTTACCGGGTTAAATCTCATTATACCGAACCCGATGCCAACACCACCTAAGCAAAAATAATCACAAATTTAATCAAAAATTTAATCAGCCAATGAGATTAAACCTATATCAACAATTAGCCACATCAGACGATTACGTTTTTCACATAACGTTTCAATATCTCAGTTTGTGACTTCCCTCATATACATAATGCCTCTACCATCGCTAAACCTTCTTTCTTATATGTTAATTATTATCTATTTATCTATTTATCTCCTCCAATTGGATCTATTTATCTCCTCATCTCTAAGAACAATGTTGAGCTATGGCTAATGATCAAGTCAACATATCAAAGAAGAAGTCAACAGGATCAAAGACTCTATTGGAATTAGAGGGTTTGATGATTGATGAGATCAACTGGTTTAATCAATTTGATATTGGTTTGATTCGAGTTGGTTTGAAGCCGGTTATCTGCAAAAGATATTATCCTCTTTCAAATTGGTTTTGGAGGTTGTTCAGGTTGTTATAATGGTGAGTTGAAATCAGAGAGAGTAAGAGATGATTTTAACTTGATCGGTGAAAAAAAACAATCGGTGTATAGGATCTTGTGCTAGTGGATTTGCTGGACTGAGTCTAGCCCCTGAGAGTAGTTCTCCATATCGGAGGCGAACTCAGGGTAAACAATTTCATGTGTCTTTCTCGTTTATGCTTTGCTTTCTTTGCTTATACACACAAGAGATCGAAAGAGAGATTGTGAGCCAAATCGTATAATCGCGTAATCATATCGGAGTTGCAACAAGTGGTATCAGAGCTCGGAGGTTAGATTCGAAGAAGATTCCGATGGAAACGATGGAGACGATGACTCGCGTCGAGGTGGAGCGATTTGACGGAACCGGAGATTTCTCTTTATGGAAGATAAGGATGATGGCTCTCTTCGGTGTATTGGGTTTGAAGGACGTGGTGTTGAGTGATGATTTCAGGATGGTGACTACAAAAGATCTGAAGAAGAAAGGCATCGAAATCATGCCACCGGTTAGTCCGTCAAAGCCTGCAGAAGGATTGGGTATCGCCGTGGAATCCTCGGATTCGAGCAAAGATCCGGAGATTGAGGTAACTCTTGACCCTGTTAAACTTGAGAAGAACGATCGTGCAAGGAATATGATTATCTTGAACATTGGAGATAGAGTTTTGAGAAAGATCAAGCACTGTGAAACCGCAACATCTATGTGGGCAGCTCTTGATAGGTTGTATGTCTCAAAGTCCTTGCTAAATCGTATTTTCATTCAATCTCAGTTTTACACATTCAAGTGTGAAGCATCAAAGTCTGTTGGTGCAAACGTAGATGAGTTCTTGAGGATTATAGCTGAGATGAGTACTCTTAATGTCAATGTCACTGATGAGATACATGCAATTGTGTTCTTGAATTCACTGCCATCAAGTTTTGATCAGCTCAAGCATACCCTGAAGTATGGAAAGACATCCTTGGGTCTAGAGTAAGTTATGTCAGCTGCCAGGTCCAGGGAGAGGGAGTTGTCAGAGATGAGCAAGAGTGATAAAGGGCCAGCAACAGTGTTGTATTCCAGTGATAGAGGCAGGTCAAATAGAAGAGATGGTCATGAGTTTAGAGGCAAGAACCGGAGCAGGTCTAAGTCCAAGGAGAGAAAGGTTACTTGCTGAAATTGTAAAAAAGAGGGTCATATGAAGAAAGATTATTTCCTGAGAAAGAAACGGATGGAATCTGATGATGAAGGTGAAGCTGCCATAGCCATTGGCAGTGTGGAGCCGGCTAGTATTTTGAATGCATCTTTGGAAGGTCCAGGAGATACATTGGTTATTGATTCAGGTTGTAGACACCACATGACTTCAAGGAAGGATTGGTTCATAAAGTTTGAAGAAAAGGTAACAAGTAGAATCCTGCTTGGTGATTTTCATATAGTGGAAACGTCTGGTATTAGGTCAATCAAGTTGAACACTCATGGGGAAACTGTGAAGATCATGCATAATGTGAGATATGTGCCAAACCTAAGGAGGAACCTGATATCCACACCCACCCTGGATAAGCTTGGATTTGTCTACTCAGGAGGAAATGGAAAAGTTGTGTTTCACAAGAATAATCAAGTGGCTCTCAGAGGGACTCTCAAGAATGGCCTATACATCCTAGATGGTGAAACAATGACTGATGAGGTTTGTCAAGTGGAAAGGACAAAGTCTAAAATATCTCTGTGGCATAGTAGATTGGGTCACATGAGTTACAAAAATCAGCAAGTGCTTGTGAGAGAAGGTATACTGAAGAAGAATGAGGTTGGTAAGGAGGAGTTCTGTGAGCATTGTGTTATGGGAAAAGCTAAACGGGTCAGTTTTGAAGCAGGAAAACATGAGACATATCATGTGTTGGATTATGTACATGCTGACTTATGGGGATCATCTCATGCGCCACCCTCCATGTCAGGTAACAAGTATTTTCTGTCAATAATTGATGATCATTCCAGAAAAGTATGGATATACTTTCTCAAATCAAAGATGAGACTTTTACCAAATTCTGTGAATAGAAGAATCTTGTGGAGAATTAAGTTGATAAGAAAGTGAAAAATGCCTGCGTACTGATAATGGCTTGGAGTTTTGCAACAATGTGTTTAACAAGTTTTGCAGGAAACATGGTATTGCAAGACACATAACATGCACTTACACTCCTCAGCAAAATGGAGTAGCAGAGAGAATGAATAGAACCATAATGGAGAAAGTCATGTGTCTGCTGAATGAGTCAGGTTTGGAAGAATTGTTTTGGGCAGAAGCAGCTCATGCCTCAGTGTATTTGATAAACAGGACACCCTCTGCTACCATTGGATTCAAGGTGCTAGAAGAGATTTGGCTTAGTAAGAAGCCTGGTTATAAGCATTTGAGGAAATTTGGATCAGTTGTGTACGTTCATCAAGATCAGGGAAAACTGAAACCAAGGGCTGTCAAGGGAGTATTCATTGGTTATCCTCCAGGGACTAAAGGGTCAAAGTGTGGCTATTGGAGGAAGGTAAATGTGTGATCAGCTGGAATTTTAAGTTCAATGAAGAATTGGTGTACAAGGATGTTGTCAAAGAACAAGATGATATAATGTCTAAGGGTGTTGGTGTGAAGTTTATTACTGAGATGTCAGTTAAGTCAACTGCTAAAGCTACTATAGAAAGTGCATTTCCAGGTGGAGCTAGTGAAGAGCAACTTGTGGAGATGGTTCAAGAAGAGGAAGAACCAGTTGTAGAAACGGTTGAAAGTCAAGGGCAAACTAGTCAATGTCAAGCTAGTCATCATATAGCAAGAGACAAACCTAGAAGAGAGATTGTTTTGCCTAAGAGATTTGATGACTATGAAGTAGTCATGTTTGCCTTGGCTATGTCAGAACTGATGAATATGGAAGAGCCAAAGGACTTTGCTGAAGCCATGTTTGGAAAAGACAAAAGACGTTGGAATGTAGCCACTGATGATGAGATGGAGTCTTTGTTAAAGAACATGACATGGGTGTTAGTAGACAGACCAAAGGATCAAAATGTGGTAAGCTGCAGGTGGTTATTTAAAATCAAGCCTGGAATTGAAGGTGTTGAGTTAGAGAGGTTCAAGGCAAGGTTAGTGGCCAGAGGGTTCTCTCAAAAGGAAGGGATTGACTATCAAGAAGTGTTTTGTCCTGTGGTAAAACATGTATCAATCCGTATGCTTCTATCCATTGTGGTGAGTTTGGATTTGGAGCTTGAGCAGATGGATGTAAATACAGCATTTTTACATGGAGACCTAGAGGAGGACATTTACATGGAGCAACCTGAGGGGTATGAAGATAAGTCAAAGGGAGATCAAGTATGTCTCCTAAAGAAGTCCATGTATGGACTGAAACAATCCCTAAGGCAGTGGAATAAGAAGTTTGACGAGGTCATGATGTCTCAAGGTTTTGTGAGTAGTGAACATGATCCATGTGTGTACATTAAAGAAGTGACTCAAGGTGATTTGATATATTTACTCTTGTATGTGGATGATATGCTCATAACTAGAAGGAGTATGACTGAAATCAGAAGGGTTAAGGAGCAATTGAGTACCACTTTTGAAATGAAGGACCTTGGAGCAGCAAGAAGAATACTCGGGATAGATATAACCAGAGACAAGAGTAACGGTATCTTAAGGTTATTTCAGTCAGCTTATTTGAAGAAAGTAGTGAAAACTTTCAGAATGAGTGATG
Source organism: Arabis hirsuta (assembly GCA_964056655.1). Lineage (NCBI taxonomy): Eukaryota > Viridiplantae > Streptophyta > Magnoliopsida > Brassicales > Brassicaceae > Arabis > Arabis hirsuta. Next base: position 11,857,509 of record OZ053309.1, on the reverse strand, counting down.
CTAAGAAAGCATTAACTCCCATTGGAGCACATTTTAACATGTCATCAGTAAAGAAGAATGAAGAATGTGTTGATACAGACTCAGTGCCTTATTCACCAGCCGTTGGAAGCATTATGTATGCTATGGTAGGGTCAAGACCTGATTTGGCTTATGGTATTGGTTTGGTTAGTCGCTACATGAGTAAGCCAGGTCCTACACATTGGGAAGCAGTCAAATGGCTGCTCAGATATATAATGGAGGTACAAGGGTTTTGTGACTCTGACTTTGCAGCATATCTTGATAGGAGAAGGTCTACATCAGGATATGTGTTTACTGTTGGAGGAAATGTGGTTAGTTGGAGGTCTGAACTACAACAGGTGGTGGCCTTGAGTACAACTGAAGCATAGTACATTTCATTAACTGAAGCTGCAAAGGAAGCAATCTGGTTAAAGGAATTGTTTGAAGATTTTGGGTTCAAGCAGAAGAAGGTGAAGATATGGTGTGATTCTCAGAGTGCAATATGCCTCTCAAATAATCATGTATACCATTCACGAACAAAGCATTTTGCAGTGAAGTACAACTTTATACGTGATGTTGTTTCACAAGAAGAAGTGGAGGTTATGAAGATTCACACAATGAGAACCCAACCGACATTTTGAAAAAAGTGGTTCCGGTGAGTAAGTTTGATGCAGCATTAAGATTACTTAAGGTTGATCAAGCTTGAAGAGCTTGAGGCGTGCTAGATGGTGTAGGTCCACAAGGTGAGTCCACGGGTAAGAGCACAAGAATGTCTGATGTTTATGTGTTGAGGTTGATTGAGTCATTAGGTAGTATGTTGAGCTGTGGCTAATGATCAAGTCAACATATCAAAGAAGAAGTCAACAGGATCAAAGACTCTACTGGAATTAGAGGGTTTGATGATTGAAATTGGTTATAGCGTGAGTTGAAATCAGAGAGAGAAAGAGATGATTTTAGCTTGATCGGGAAAAAAAAACAATCGGTGTATCAGATCTTGTGCTAATGGATTTGTTGGACTGAGTCGAACCCCTGAGAATAGTTCTCCATATCGGAGGCAAACTCATAGTAAACAATTTCGTGTGTCTTTCTCATTTATGCTTTGCTTTCTTTGCTTATACACACGAAAGATCGAAAGAGAGATTGTGAGCCAAATCGTATAATTGCGTAATCATATCGGAGTTGCAACAAACAACAACATCATCAGTTTTTATCTCCTTCATGCACTTGCTGAAAAACAAGTAAGGTCTTCCTTTCAATCTATCTTCTAGATTTGGGGTTATCTCCAAATTAGGGTTTATTGAGTGAAACTTTGCTTATGAATTTAGGGGAAGACAAAGCAACATGAAAATTGAAAACTTTTAGGGAGAAGATGAACCCGCAAGAGTAGAAAAGAAACTGTCTGCCACGTTTACTACTCCTTGATCAGAAAAAACGTTCTCAACCCTCAATGAATCTTATGCCCCTTCATCAAACAACCGTTTTGGTGTCCCTAAAACAACTCCCTCTGACTTTTAACAGGTTTATGAGATCGAGATAGATCTTTTTTATTGATTTAACGAGATAGTTCCTTATTATTTCATTACGGCGCTTTTATCTCCTCATGAGTTATTACTCTCTACTGTCTAGCTGATTTTTGGGGTAATCATATGTTTCTTCAGTCAATATGAATATGTGTTAGTTTGGTAGATGCAAGAAGCTGTCAAAGACATGGCTTATCACTTTGGTACGACTATTGTAGATAAGGTGCCCAAATACTACTATTTCACTTTCGCTTTTCAAAGGCCATTATCATATATACTTATAGATACACATGTGTTGATTATATTGCTATGATTTCTTTCTTATTATAAGGCCAAACTCGCTGATTTTGGGCTCTCGAGGTCTTTCCCTGTTGGATGTGAATCTCATGTTTCGACTGTGATTGCTGGCAGTCCTGGTTACCTTGTACCAGAGTAAGTATTAACAGTTTTCAAACCAGAGTGATGTGTACAGTTTCGGGATTATTTTACTGTAAATGATCACAAACCAACCAGTGATTGATCGAAACCGCCAAAATTCTCACATAATTCAATGGGTTGGGTCTGAACTTAATGGAGGAGATACTGCTAAGATCATGGATCTAAATCTTAATGGGGATTATGATTCTCATTCTACCTGGAGAGCGCTTGAGCTGGCAATGTCGTGCGAATCCAACTTCAGCAAATCAACCAACCATGTCTCATGTTGTCATTGAACTAAAAGAGTGTATTGTGCCTCTGAAGTAAGCACGGTCATTGATAGTGTGATGATTCCCCAAGCAAGATAGTGTGTTCTGCAAGTAAGAACAAGGATGATATGAAACCACTCGACGATCTTGTGGCTTTGACTTGTCGTGTCCCCTCTTTGTATTTGAGTGCCAATGTACGTATTTTACCTTTTTAATATGAAAACTACAAGAATTACTGTATCTATTGAAGTGTCTACTTGTGGTAATGTATAGTTTTCCTGTGTGGTTTCAGCATATGAATGGGTTGTAACTTGCATTCATATGTTTGAAAATCAGGTCTTTTTGAACATTTCTTCATGCACCACTGTGGTGAGTCTGGTTGGCTATTAAATCCTTTTTGTGTGGTTGAAAGATTCTTTGTAAGTAAAATACATTATTGACTGACCAAGAAACTATTCCATTAATGCCCCCAGTCCACTAGGCATGTTCTTTTCGAAAACGCTGCGAGAACGATTGTTGACTCAAAATTACAAGTAACTTATGACGCAAGTATGTGGAGAGTGACACCAGTGTTGCCGTAGCCACAACGACTACTCCAACTGTTGCTGCTTTTTACAGTGGTGCCGGTGACACCAACAACATCCACAAAAATGATCGCAGCGACAACTTTTATTGTTCTCCACTGTTTCTTCTCTCTTTGGTGATGTGTTAATTTTGATCACTGAAAGTCGTCGCAACGTTTTTAAAAGGAAGATGTCTGCTCATTTGGAAATCAAATAGAAACAATAAAATTACGCATCTTCACACTTCTTTGATAGACACTCATATGTCTAGATCATTGAACACTTGCTTTCTTTTGTGAATGGTGTCTGACTCCAATACATGAATTCGGGTTTGGGACTTCTCTTTCTGCGGCAATTTGATTCTATATATAATTTACTTTCTTTTTCATTGTAATATTTGGAATCGTTTGTTTTAAAATATTTTATTAGATTTTTAACTTTATTCCAAACAAAAAACACGACCATTGATTTTCCAATTATTTGATAGAGTCCACACCTTGCAAACAATAAAAAACTATTTTACCACTTAGGAATGTAAGCTTCTGTTTCTCCATATGCTTGGATCTTCGTCATGTTTATTTTTGAATTTTCTAATTAACGAGAGGAAAAAATGCCAAACTTTTGGTTTTAACAGTAATTTAGGGTTGACTTCGACATTTCCATTCGGTGTATGCAATCGTATGGAGATGGAACTCATGGTACATTTGTGGTGCATGTAGATGGGAGAATGTGCAAGCTTATACAGCCGATAGTCATGATTGAGCGATTTTTTATGTCTTAAATGTTTATTCTCCAACTACGAAGAAAGAAATTTAATAATGCTTTCACATGAGAGAAGAAAAATCGATATCTACCAGATTACCACTTTGTAATTCATGGTCATTTCGCCTATATTTCAGTTACTTTTATGTTCTCTTCTTCTACTATCTTAGAAATAAATGAAGTTGTACATGTTATTATCAGGGCCAGCCCAGAAGCTATGCAGACTAGGCCACCGCTTAGAGCCACCAAAAAAATTATTTTTTTTATAGACCACATTTTTATTTTAGGATATTATAAATTTACAGGATTACAAACATTTAAATAAAAGATAAAAGCTTTTTAGACCACAAATGTAAGAAAATATATGTGGTTTTGTGAAATATAATGTATTTAAGTTAATATTATTAAAAAGAATTTAATAGTAGAAATTTAAGAGAATTTTTTTTTCATTTTTGTTTTGGACAACCATTTTTTTTGGGATCGCCCTGGTTATTATTGATATATAAATCACAATACCACATCACCTATGTTAATGTGTGCATGAAATTCACAAAAATTAATGCATATATTAACATACATTACTGATTGTTGGATAAGCTTCCATGACTTGCCACCTAAGATATCCATAACAAGTTGGTTTAGGATAAGATAGGTTTAATGTAATCCTATTGGAGTTAGGAGTTATCTAATTCTATTAGGAATAGGACTAACAAAGTTGTGTTAGCACTATATATATCAATGTCAAGTTGTGACAAAGATATGATGAATAAGAGCTTGTGTTTAGTTTTTGAGTAGTTTTCTAAACATCAATAAAGAGAGTCATTCTTTATTATCAAAGCTAAGTTTGTTCTTAATCACTTTATTTGGTATCAGAGAACATTAGATTAACGTGAAGATCATACATACGTATAGCCGTCGTGCCGGAGACATGGCCGACGACAACGCAGCTCGCCGTAAGGAAATCTCAACACCATCGATTCAATGTCCCATGTTAAACAACATGAACTTCACAGTATGGGCTATGCGAATGAAGGTCTTATTAAAGATCTACAAGGTGTGAGATACGATTGATCCTGGAACAGAAGACACTGATAAAAACAATATCGCGATTGGACTATTGTTTCAAGCAATTCCTGAAGAACTTGTGTTACAAGTCGGTGAACAAGAAACTTCAAAAGGGATTTGGGATGCAATCAAATCACGACATGTTGGAGCCGATCGAGTCAAGGAAGCTAGGCTACAAACATTAATGTCCGAGTTTGAAAGGCTTAAGATGAAGGATTCTGACTCGGTTGATAGTTTTGCAAGAAAACTATCAGCGATTGCATCAAGATCTTCGTCACTTGGTCAATCTGTTGAGGAATCAAAACTTGTCAATAATTTCTCAATAGTTTACCAAGACACAAACTCATTCAGATCATTGTTTTTTTAGAGCAAGTTCTGGATCTAAATACAACAAGTTTTGAATATATTATTGGAAGAATAAAAGCTTATGAAGAGAGGATCATAGAAGATGATAACAACGGAGATTCACAAGGAAAGCTTTTATACGCTAATACAAATCAACAAAACTTCACCACGACAAGAGGAAGAGGTCGTGGAAAAGGAGGCAGAGGACCGAGAGGACGAGGAAGAGGCATGTTCAACTCGCAAAATAGAGATTCAACAAACAACGCCGATTAAAGTCAAGAAAAAGAGAAAAAGGATAGATCGAAGATTATTTGTTATCGTTGTGACAAGCACGGTCACTATGCATCTGTTTGTCCGGAGTTGTGGAGAGAAGATATCGGACTCTATTGGAGATGACAAGGAGTACTCTCAAAGCCTTGAAAGTACCAAACTATTTGTGGGGAGAAGCAGTGCGACACGCCACTCATATAATCAATAGAGTACCAACAAGAGCTCTCAAGAGTATGACTCCATACGAATGCTTGAGAAACGAGAAACCAAATCTTGAGTGTCTAAAGGTGTTTGGATGCATAGCTTATCCAAAAGTGGAGACAACTAATATCAAGAAGCTTGACGATAGGTCAAGACCATTGTTACATCTTGGTCTAGAACCCGGATCCAAGGCGTATAGGCTTTACGATCCTACAACTCAAAGAATTGTTGTAAGCCACGATGTGGTCTTTGACAAGAAGACAAGTTGGAATTGGATCGAAACAAGAGAGGGATCAAGTAGGGATCCAGGAATGTTACACTTGACATGGGGAGATATTGTAGTTACAGGAGAAAGACCTACAATAATCAGTAATGATCAACACCAAGATCATTACGAAACCGAGAATGAAGAGCTAAGTGATCTTGGAGAAAACGACAACACAAACGAAGAAGAAGCAGTACACGACCAGCCTATACAACAACCACTAAGAAGATCAAAATGACAAGTAAGTAAGCTGACTTACCTTAATGATTACCTTCTCCAAGCCTCCATCGAGTGCGAGAGACTTTTACTCCTAATAAACAATGAACCAAGCTGTTTCGAGGAAGCAAAGGGGTCATTGAAGTGGAGATTAGCATGCAAGGAGGAGATCGAGTCAATCAACAAAAACAAGACGTGGGTTTTAGTTGATAGAACGGGGGATATGAAGGTCATTGGTCTCAATTGGGTTTTAAACTCAAGAAGAATGCGGATAATACTATCAACAAACATAAGGCGAGGCTTGTGGCAAAAGAATACGTATAAGAGCCAGGCATAGACTTTGATGAAGTGTTCCCAACAGTTATACGTATTGAGACAATTCGATTATTGATAGCATTAGCAGCATCACAAGGATGGGAGATTCATCACTTGGATGTAAAAACCGCATTCTTACATGGAGAGTTAAAAGAAGATGTTTATGTGGAACAACCCGAAGGCTTCGAGATAAAAGGAGAAGAATACAAGGTATACAAGCTTTCTAAAGCATTGTATGGTCTAAGACAAGCTCCACGAGCCTGGAATACAAAGCTAGATCAAATCTTAAAAGGAATGAGGTTTAAGAAGTGTGCAAAAGAAAGTGCAGTCAATCGCAAAGAAGGAGGAAATCTTCTCATCATTGCAATCTACGTTGATGACTTGTTCGTGACCGGCAACTCTCTTAAAGCGATTAGTGAGTTCAAGGTTGGAATGTCTACTAATGAGTTCAAGGTTGGAATGTCTACTAACTTTGAGATGTCGGATCTAGGAAAGCTCACTTATTATCTTGGTATTGAAGTATATCAAGGAGAAGATGGGATCGAGATTAAACAAGAAGGCTATGCTCGACGATCTTACTAGAAGCTGGTTTAGAAACGTATAACCCAACTCAAGTACCTATGGAGTTCGGATTAAAGATTTCTAAGGCACAAGAAGAAGAAGAGATAGTTCCCACAAGCTACTGAAGGAACGTAGGATGTCTATGATACTTGTTACACACGCGACAAGACTTTGGCGTTATCTATTGGAGTTGCTAGCAGATACATGCAAAGCCCTCAAAAGTCACATGGTGAAGCAATGAAGCACATTATGCAGTATCTTAAGGGAACAATGACGTATGGCTTAAAATTTAAGCGTGGCGGATCAAAGAAACTTATAGGCTTTAGCGATAGTAGCCATAATATTGACCAAGATGATGGAAGAAGTACGACGGGTCATATCTTTTACTTTGTAGAATTGCCAATTACTTGGTGTTCTCAGAAACAGGACACGGTCGCACTCTCTTCATGCGAATCCGAGTTCATGGCGGTAACGAAAGCGGCAACGCAAGCTATATGGCTTCAAGATCTCTTAAGCGAGATTACAGGATGGAAAAACGAGCAAGTGCTAATCAAGATCGACAACATGTCTGCAATAGCACCTACAAGAAATCTGGTATTTCACTGCAAAAGTAAGCACATTCATAAGTTCTACAATTTCATTCGAGAATGCATTGAGAGGAAGCTAGTGGATGTGGAGCATGTGCCGGGAACTGAGCAGAAGGCAGACATCTTAACTAAGGCATTGGTGCGAATCAAGTTTGCTGAGATGAAAAACTTGATAGGAGTTCAAGACATGTCCAAGATCAAGTCAACAAAGCTTACGAGGGAGAATGTTGGATAAGCTTCCATGACTTGCCACCTAAGATATCCATAACAAGTTGGTTTAGGATAAGATAGGTATAATGTAATCCTATTGGAGTTAGGAGTTATCTAATTCTATTAGGAATAGGACTAACAAAGTTGTGTTAGCACTATATATATCAATGTCGAGTTGTGACAAAGATATGATGAATAAGAGCTTGTGTTTAGTTTTTGAGTAGTTTTCTAAATATCAATAAAGAGAATCATTCTTTATTATCAAAGCTAAGTTTGTTCTTAATCATTTTACTGATACCTCATTCCACTAAAACCAACAAAATAAGCAAAAGGAATTTAGTCAAAGAAGAACAATCTAACTACAAATCAACCAAACTACTACAAAAAAAGAAGAATAGATCGTCTGAGCTAAATCTATCTATCTCATGCACTATATTAACCCTACTACAATTACAAAAAAAAAAAAAAACATTATGACATGCTAAGATTATAGTAATTCATGATTGGTTTATAGTAATGCCGTGTTTCTTATGTTTATAGTAATTCATGATTGGTTTCACAGTAAAAAAGTCTCCTAGATAGATGAACGTTAGGACTTAAATGGTAGAGGTGTGGAAGTTAAATTTGGAAGACACTTTAAAAGCCTATGATTATTTTTTGCAATGTAACACACAAGTTCTAGATGGTTTCAAATTAGGTGATATTTCACAATATGTGTATGACTTGAAGAAAGGATAGACGCGTTTTAGCCTAGACGTGAGTTGGGCGTTCGGTTCGGACCTAACGATTTTTTCAAAATTCGGATATAAATCGGGTAGTATTCGGGGAGTAGTTTTTTATACAATTTAATATTTTACTAAATATTTTCATAATTATAATATGATACATACATTTATATGTGTTATTAAATTATTAAATTTATAATTATTTTATTATTTTATGAATATATGTCCTATTATAATTATAAGACGTAAATGTTACCCCTTGGGAAAGATTTTGATCCCCACCCTAATGTTATTCCCACGTGTCAGATTCTAATTTGTTATAAAAACATACTTCATATATCTCGATTAAAATCCAACCGACAAGAATAGACCTCTTTTTAATTCTAGATCTTCACGGAAGAACACATAGCTTAAGCAAAAGTTTTAATGGCGGTGAAGCAATAAATCTTTCACCGGAAGAAGCACCAAACGGATCAGATACGGTGGTGAAAACATGGTTTCGGGCTCCTCCGTTTAGCTTATTAACCGCCGGTTTTGGTTAAAACGCGGTCAATGCGGTGAAAACTCAGACATCCGCGTAATGTCTCCGATCACCTCTATATCGCCACGGTGAACACCACCGACTGAAAACTCAGCTGCCGACCAATTCGGCCGTGTTTTATAACAAGGGTTTTAGGTAACTATATCTCTCTCCATCTTTTGTTTTTGAATTTAGATGATTTTTAAGGATATTACACGTATTTTAAGAAATCTAATAAATAATGTAACTTTTGTATACTTTTATGTTAAATAATTATTTATTATTTAAATAGAATTTTTTCAACCACCAATCCCATAAAATACTGCATAATTCAAATAGTCATAAAATCTAAAAAATATTAATTTTTTACATAAAAAAATAAAACAATCAACTAATTTGACATAAAAAATTCCCTAAAAAATCACTTAATATGATATAGAAGGAATAACATAATTTCAATATTTGATGAGACATTCTTTGCTCATGTATTAAAATGGCTCATGTTTTAGACATTCTAAGCTGTTCGGAGTAAAGTTATTTCCCGTAAATTTATGTAATAAAATTACCACACTCCTTATCTTAAAATCCTTATAAATGGATAAATATATTCTTCGTTCAAGCATATTACATCTCCTTAACATACAAAGCTTATGTGGGTACAATTTCACTGTAGAGGTTCATTGACGATTAAACTACACAGCTAAATAATCTATACACAGCTAAATAATCTATTAATAATCGAATAATTCTTGGGTTCATCTCTCATTCACCCCTTCCTCATTAGCCAATCACAATTTATTTTAAAAAAAATCAAATTAAATTAAAACATTAACATAATAATTAATTGTGGGAACCATTAAATCGCTCTATCCTCGCTCTATCCTCTCTCCTTCACGAGATATAATAATTAGTTTTCTTCCTCTTCTTTTTTATTTTATTCTAATATTATCTTTCTTCTTTTTTTAATGGAAAAAACTAACAAGAAGACATAACAAAAATCTTAAACCCCAAACAATAAATACTAAACACTAAACTCCAAATATTAAACCCTAAACCCCAAATACTAAACTTTAAATCACAAATACTAAACCCTAAACCCAACATACTAAACCCTAAACCTAACATACTAAATCCTAAACCCCAAATACTAAATCCAAATATTTAAACCCTAAATCCAATATGGGGATTGCTATTTGGAGTTTAGGGTTTAATATTTGGGGATTAGGATTTAGTATTTGGAGTTTAGGATTTAGTATGTTAGGTTTAGGGTTTAGTATGTTGGGTTTAGGGTTTAGTATTTGGGGTTTAGGGTTTAGTATTTGGGTTTAATATTTGTGGTTTAGGGTTTAATATTTAGGGTTTAGGATTTAGTATTTGAGTTTAGGATTAAGTATTTGTGGTTTAGCTTTTTAGGATTTAATGATTTAATCTAATTGGTTTAGTTAATAATATTAATTATTTTAATTTATTGTGTTTTAATTACGTGGTAAATTGTGATTAACTAATTATAAATGAAGAAAAAAAAAACATATGTCACGTGAAAGAGGGAGAGAGAAAGAGGGAGAGAGAGTAGTGGTATCCACAATTATTTTAGTGATTTAATTTAATTTAATTTATTTATTTTAACTAAATTGTGATTGGCTAATGAAAAGGGGTGAATATTTTTATTCAATCCTAGGGGTGAATCCAAGAATTATTTTTAATAATGTGAACGACTTGATGCAGCATAAGATATTGTAGATTTTGGGTTTTCAAAATGAGACGAGGACGGTTGAGTTGTGGAATCAGAACTCTTTTGACTCTATCTAGATTTTCAAGGCTCCCAAAAAGAGATGGAAATTGAAAGAAAGAAAAATATATGTACCAACAGCTCCATTAGTTTTAGCATAAAATATATACATGTGGAAACACCTAAATTAGTCAAAATATTAACATGGTCCCAATTGTTTGAAGAACTCAACTAAATTAGATAACGAGAATTTGTGTACATCATATTTATTGTTTCTAGCCCAAGTTTCTAACTCTACTTTCTAGAAAAATAGAAAAAAGAACAAAATGTTATATACATATATATGTACATATACTCGATAAGTTGTAAACTCGATCATACTATTTATATAGATATGTATATAATATACATGAAAGTAGTCTGGAAAGAACATAATGTTTCAAAAAAAAAATTAAAAAAAGAATCTCAAATTGATATCACTAAAGTTTAAGGTATTGACAATTCAAATATAGTGTGAATTATATAATACAAAATCCACGCGTAGCGTGGAAAATCACCTAGTAACAATATAATAACTGAATATGGAAAATAAATATTTTGTTAGTAAACGTAAAACATATTACCTTCTTTTTGTCAAGGAAACACATTATCTACAACTATCTATGTTTCTTTTCGTTCATTTTGTTATTGATTATATCACTTTATGTTTATCTATATTTTGTTAATCATTAAATCACTGTCATAGAAAACAAAATTGTTTGTCCTAGAAAACGAAGTTATGCACTCTCTTGACATGCACTCTCGGATAAGCATTCATGAAAAGTAGCAACATCATTTAGAGGTATCAAAGGAAACATAAAATCATAAACATTAGTTTTGTCAAGAGAAACATCAAATGATAAAACATTTTGGGATCGATTATTAACCAAAATTTGGATTGAGATACCCTTTTATTTCATTTAAAAATCCTACTAACTAAAACGACTTGAGACTCCTTAAGGGCTTCCACATCAACAAAATAAAGAGCTCTATTATCATGCCACGTCAGCTGTTTTACTACACGTTAACATTTTGTTCGTGCGTTTCTTTATTCTGTCAAGCCTAATTGACATCAAACCACAAAACCAGGCCCAATTGATATTCATCAAACTTATTAGCATTTAAAAATTCTAATTTTTAATTAACGTTTAACCTTTTGTGATTTGGCCTCCCTTAAATAAAACCCTCGAGGACATTTTACTCTTCCAAGCGGTTTTCGATCTTAAACGCACACATTCATCTCCCCCCAAAAGCGAGTCGCAGTAGACAGGTGGTCCCCATGGCGATGAACCATTATCCTCATTCCATAGCAAAATTAGATCTTTGGAATTCAAACTTTTACGGTATCTTGGTTTTATGTGTCTCATATTTTGGTTTTTCATGCCTTTGATTCTAGTTAATATCGGCCCCCACGGTTATTCTGTCATCTCATTCTCGTGCAGGGACAAAGAAACATCGTCTGAGTTTTTGTGGATAGATTTCTATGTTCTGCTTACTTCGATTTGATTCATCTGTTTTTCGATAAAGATTTAAAACTCATGATTTTAGGAAGCTTGCGTATGTGATTATGATTATGTTTCGTAATTATTGGTTCACATGCTTTTTTAGCGCATGTGTATGTCTTTACTCACTTGGATATATATATATATATATGGCTTCGTGATGATCTCCAAAATCACATAAAATTTTATGAGTTAAAATTTCCTCTGCAACTTTAGAGAGTGTCTCATCATACCTTACTTATGTTTTCCGTAATACAATTTTTTATTTCAACGGTGTTGCGAACAATTCTTAGGGATTTCGCACAAACCTTTGCATGTTATTCTTATTTATTGGCACTATCTAATTGTATTCTTTCTTTTGAAGGAACATGATGAAATCAGAGAAAGCTTAAGGTTCTAAAGCTAATTGATGAGAGATAACAACACATTTATACATTTGTCCCATTGTTAACAATACCATTGAAAAATAAGAAATCATGTTATTACGATCAACTTCATTAAAGACAAAGAGTTTTTCTTTGTTGGTCAAACTGAGAGTTTAATGTCTTAATTACACTTATGCATTTTCAAGAAGTCTTATCTTGTTTTCAAAGTTTCTCTCTTCTATAAGTACTCTGTTTTTCATTCTAATAAAACCATCAAACATTTTCTTATAAAAAAAATCTCTTCTGAAATTCGTTTGATCATCTCTTGTACCTGTTTCGGTGAATCCAAACAAAATCAAGTTTTCGATAGTCTAAGTGTCTTTCAAAACTCTTAGAAGTATCACTCGTTTCCAAATCATTCCGTTTCAAACAAGATCAATCCGCCCAGCAACATCATTCTCTTTCGTTTTCATTAGTTCATAATCTGCAATCATCATCATACGCATCCATTCAACCTCACAAAGTGTTTAAGGGACAATGAATTCTACCCAAAATCATATTAAGTGGTAGCAGAGCCACTTTGTGAAGGTTGTTTCAATTCTTTCATAATCTGATCAGTTTTACTCGTCATTCTATTCATCGTTTTAGGCTTGATCTTTCATTATTTCTAATAATCGTTAATTATATCATGGAGATCAAAATCTAAACTGTGAAAAACTGTATTAGATCGTGTGTTTAGGAGAAAAAAGTTTCGACTTTTAAGTGCTCTGTTTTAGTTTACAGTTAGAAAACGTTTGAAATTTCCAAATTCTAATCAAAATTGTCCGTAACTGTTTTAGGATTGATCGTTCATCTATTCTCATAATCGTTGAATCAATCCTATAGATCCGACTTGAATTTAGATAAACTGAGTTAGATCTCGTGTTTGAAAGAAAAACTTTTCAAATTTCCAGAACTGTTTTTAAAACTTGTTACTTGATCTCTACGTTTGTAGAACATTTTACTTGTTAGGTTTCTGTGATTTTCAGGAACAATAGTGAGCCACGATGAAGAAGAAACGAGCAACGGTGTGAACAAACTACTCATAGAGGCAATAATGGCTCAGATGAAAAAGTTGATGGATGAACATTTTGAAGTTTATGCTTTCAAAACAAATTCAGAGCCAAATCAAGCGAACGAAGCGAAAACATTAGGAATCCGTCTGATCAAGAGGCTGCACGTAGTTACTACAATCAATCCTCTTCTCATAGTAGTCGTAGGAGACCACGGCATGATAGAGAAGAAAAACATCCTCAAAGGAACAATCTGGCTAGTTTGAAGTTAGAGATTCCTCCATTTCATGAAACAAATGATCCGAATGTGTATCTAGATTGGGAAAAGAAGATCAAATTAGTGTTCAACTGCCAAGAATACAAAAAAGCGAATAGAGTAAAAGTGGCAGCCACGCATTTCTATGATTATGCATTATCATGGTGGGATCAACTTGTTACGGCTAGAAGAAGGATTGGAGATTATCATATTGATACTTGGAGTCAAATGAAGATTTTAATGAGAAAACGGTTTGTGCTAAGCCACTACCATAGGGAGCTTCATCACAGATTAAGGAACTTGGTACAAGGAAATAGATCCGTAGAAGAATACTACAAAGAATTGGAAACTCTCATGCTACGGGCTAATATAAGAGAGGATAAGGAGGCTACTTTGTCAAGGTTCCTAGGAGGTCTCAACAGAGATATTCAAGATGAGTTGGAGGTTCAACATTATGAGGAACTAGAGGAGCTATTGCACAAAGAATTTATGTTTGAACAACAACTCAAGAGGAAGAGTTCTAAGACTAGTTTTGGTGCAGGAAGGTCTAGCTATCATATGGAGGACAAGACTGAATTTCAGAAGGAGTATAAGCCGTTTACCAAGCCTAAAGTTGAAATTCAGGATCCTAAAGGAAAGGGTAAAGAGATTTCACGAGCTAGGGATTTTAAGTGCTACAAATGTCATGGGTTGGGACACGATGCTAGCGAATGCTCTAATAAAAGAGTTATGGTGCTTAGAGACAATGAAGAGATAGAATCTGAAGATGAGCAGCCTGAAGAAGGATCATTTCCAGAGGATTATGAGGCCGCACCAACCGAAAATATATTAGTTACTATGAGGACTCTTAGTGTTATGAGCAAATCAGAATAACAAGAGCAAAGAGAAAATCTCTTTCACCCTAGATGCATAGTTAAGGACAAACTATGTAGTCTGATCATAGATGGTGGAAGTTGCACTAACGTGTCGAGTGAAACTATGGTCAAAAAGCTTGGACTTGAGGAATTAAAGCATCCGAGACCATACAAACTACAATGGTTAGATGCTAGTAAAGAGATGGCGGTGAAAACTCAAGTTAAGGTTCCTTTATCTATTGGAAAGTATGAAGACGAAATCCTATGTGATGTGTTGCCTATGAAATCCTATGTGATCATGGAGCAGCATGAACCTGAGGAGAGCTTGGAGCATGGACGGCTTGGAGCATAGACGGCCTGGAGCGAAGGAGCAACTTGTAGTCGAGGATGTGCAAGGAGCTAAGGATGTACTTGAAGTTCATAGTGGCCCTATGACAAGATAAAAAAATAGACGGCTTAACCAAGCCATTAACACACTTCTACGTCAGAATGAAGACAACCTTAAACACGATGCTTGTCCAACTACTCAGGTTGTTATTCAAGCCGTTTAAGGGTTGACAATGAGAGGTGTGTGCCTTGTACTCTTTGTCCCTTGGTCTGGTTTTTCCCATTGGGTTTTCTAGACAAAGTTTGTAATGAGGCAAGTTCACACACTTATACATCTGCCCCATTGTTAACAATGCCATTGGAAAATAAGAAATCATGTTTTTAAGATCAACTTCATTAAAGACAAAGAGTTTTTCTTTGTTGGTCAAACTGAGAGTTTAATGTCTTAATTACACTTATGCATTTTCAAAAAGTCTTACCTTGTTTTCAAGGCTTCTCTCTTCTATAAGTAATATGTTTTTCATTCTAATAAAACTATCAAACATTTATCTTATCAAAAAAATCTCTTCTGAAAATTCGTTTGATCATCTCTTGTATCTGTTTCGGTGAATCCAAACATAATCAAGCTTTCGATAGTCTAAGTTTCTTTCACAACGCTTAGAAGTATCACTCGTTTCCAAATCATTCCGTTTCAAACAAGATCAATCTGCCCAACAACATCATTCTCTTTCGTTTTCATTAGTTCATAATCCGCAATCATCATCATCCGCATCCATTCAACCTCGCAAAGTGTTCAAGGGACAACGAATTTTACCCATAATCATATTAACATAACCTTGTGAAATACTTTGAAGAGAGAGTTCGTTCACACTAAAACAAAGAAAATGCTTAGGGGATAGAGGAGAGGAAGTTTAGAAGTTTTATGTGGAACACTTTGAAGCCATAAAAAAAATCAACAATGGAGTTAGCTTCTTACTACAATGAGTTAGCTCTTTCAGTACTCCAATTTCCTGATTTTAGTATACAATGCTTTTTGCAAGTGGAGGAATAGGTGACAAATTATACTAGATATCTAATGATCTCATGTGGGTTTCCATCGGTTTGGTTTCTGGTGAGTTAGGAAATCTAAATATTGAACTTTCCACACAAAACGGTAAAGTAAAACCTTATAGTAACTCATTGAATTTTAAGGATTGCAATGAAATGAATTTATGAAAAGAAAAATATGTCTTAGGCATTAGCTATTGAAAAACGGAAATCTCAAAATGTCAAGAATAATCGTTCTCTGTCAATAGGTTTCACCATACTCTCCTTCATATATCATTGTTCTCTTCTTTTCTCGGTTTCTTATCCCCACTCCATTTTCCCTACATTTGATTAGCAAGCAAAGTGAATTTTTCATAAAATCATTTCATTTAGTGTGTTGTCACTTTGTAGGTTAAAATATGGTTTATCTATGTTTTGTGCCAGGTAGGTAATTCTACTAACAATAAAGAGGAGTCCATTGACGAGTGAATTTCCAGAGGGTATGACAAGCTCAATCCCGTGGGTGTTATGGACCATTTGAAAGATAAGAAATGCGGTTGTAATAGTAGGAAGAAGTATCTAATGAAAGCTTAGGAGGATTATTTGCAACGGATAACTCTAAATATGGAAGAAACAGAGGGTCGAGCAATTGCGATCAGAGATCATTTAATTGAGGTGAAGTGGTTTAAACGGAGAGAAGATATGACCAAGTGCAATTTTTCTTCTTACTGGGTGAATGTCAGAGTTAGGCATGGGCATTCGGGTACTCGGTTCGGGTTCGGGTAGATCGGGTACCGAGTTTTTGTATCCAATCGGGTAGATATACATTTTCGGTTCGGGTACGGGTAGAATCCGGTCAGGTTCGGTTCGGATCGGGTTTTTCATCAATCTACCCGAACCCACCGGGTTTACATCGGTTTGGTTTAATAACCGAAAATTCTACCCGAAAACCCGAAATTTTACCCGAAAACCCGAAATTTTACCTGAAAGTATGTTCGGGTACGTTCGGGTTTTCGGGTATGTTCGGGTTTTCGGGTAAAACCGAAATTTTTTGGGTAAAACCCGAACGGGTACGGGTATAGCGGGTACATATATTTCGTACCCAATCGGGTATATAGCTTAAACCCGTACCCCAACCGAACCGAGATTTTCGGGTTGGGTTCGGTTTGGGTACTCGGTTCCGGAATTTTTGCCCAGGCCTAGTCAGAGTCTTTGGTTGGTGAAGGTGGGGTATTACAAGATCAGACCGCAACGGAAGATGAGATGTGCCGTGGAGATGTAATACGCATGGAAGAGCTTACCTTAGAAGGCAAAGGAAGAATGAAGAAGAGAAGTGCACGTGAAGCTCACATGAGGAATGAAGATAGTTGATTTCTTTATCTACAATTGCGTTGTCAATGGTAATCAGAGAGAGAAAGGGAGAGTTGATCGATTGTTGTAGGTAGTTGGGAACAAACATGTGTGTGTGTTATGGATAGACATTGTAATCTCTCTGGATCTCGAACAATTGGTGTAATCTTTCTTGATAATCAATAAACTTTGAGTTTCCATAGCTTTGTTCTTATCAAGATGGTCGACACATTGAAAACATATATATAATTTTAGTAAATATTGGTTGTTCTAGATATTGGTTATAATTATACTCCTTATTTTTGTTTTGTTCGATATTCTACATTATTTACATGTATTAAGAAAACACATTAATACCTAATTATAAATGTCTAGTTTTGGAACTAAACAATTTTTAATAACTCTAGGCCAATAGCAACTCAATAAAACCAATTACTTTGTATTGAATTTTACAATTCATCATTATTTATTCATTAAAAACACATACTTCCTCCATTTCTAAATAATTGATGTTTTAGAACAAAATTTTTGTTCTAAAAGATTGATTTTTTATATCTTCTATGTTGTTTTTATGAAATAATAATGATAAATTGTGAATTTCAAAGCATATTAATTGATTTTGTTAAATTACTATTAGCTAAAAGTTATAGAAAATTATTTAGCACAACAAGTTATACATTTATTGTCAAAAATTAATATGTTTTCTTAGTATGTGTGAAAACTCTAGAAAATCAATCTTATAGAAACCGAAGAAATAGAGAAACTCAATCTTTTAAATTTTTTTTTCTTTCTAGAACATCAATAAAAAAAACGCACAAAGTAAGTCTTAAGGGACTTTTTCTTATTCAAATACCTACAAAACAAAAATTAGGAGTAAAAATGTATCTTAGTCAAGATTTCGGAGCATCAAGTTTTTAGTAACAATAACGAAATTTTAAATCCATAAAAGTGAAGATCTAAAAATATATATGATTCTTTTCGGCATTAAAAGCAGGAGTAAGTTTTAATTTCTGTGAAATCTTTTTATGATATTAATTCTGTAAATATGACATAATATAGTTACAAAAAATATTTGAAAAAAGATTTGGAGAGAATTTCAGTTTTCGTTTATTTCTTCGAGTGAATGGTTAAACTGGTATTAAGAGAAGCCTTTAGTCTTTAGTTGTGTGATGTGAAGATAAAATAATAGACAAAAAAGGCAAAAAAAATTTAAAGTTTTCTTTTTTTTTTCCTTTGTCAACCAAAGAAATTTTGTGTTTAAAGTTTAAAGTTTAATTTAAAGTTTAAAGTTCAATAAAATTTAATGTTTTGTGTTTAAACAAAAGAAATTAACTGCTGATGACTCAAAGAGTTTGTGGAGAAAAAAAATATAAGCATAAAAATATATAAAAAAGTAAACTTTAACTAATTTTAAATTTATTGGTAAGGAATAAGATAAAAATAACTAAAAAATATTCTAGCGAAAAACTAAATTATGTACTTATGTGTTGTATATATAAATTCTAAATTCTAAACAACTCAAACAATAAAGTGAAAGAGATCAATTTATCTGACAATTGTAAAAATGTCATTTTTGATGTGTACATTTGCAAAAATATCACTAATTATGAATTTGTAGAGCCTAAATTTTAAAATTCTAAACCCTAAAAAATGTTTTGACCCCTAAAAACCCATAAACTCTAAAAACTAAATCCTAATACAACATAGTAAACTCAAACATGAATGATATAATGAGTAAATAATATTGAAAAAGTCGCATTTTTGCAAAGATTTTGAAAAAATTGCATTTTTGAAAAGTGGCATTTCTCAAAATTTTAAAATTCTAAACACTAAAAAATGTTTTGACCCCTAAAACTCCTAAACCCTAATACAGCATAGTTAACCCAAATATAAATGATATAGTGAGTAAATAATATTGAAAAGATGGCATTTTTTTAAAGATTTTGAAAAGATGGCATTTTTAAAAAATTACATTTAAAAAGTGGCATTTCTCAAAATTTCTCTTATATATATATATATATATTTGGCAAGGATATAAATTTCTGTTAGATCCATAAATTCACAAACACTACCATAATATCATTTTATTTATATCAA
Source organism: Arabis hirsuta (assembly GCA_964056655.1). Lineage (NCBI taxonomy): Eukaryota > Viridiplantae > Streptophyta > Magnoliopsida > Brassicales > Brassicaceae > Arabis > Arabis hirsuta. The sequence continues at coordinate 11,838,104 of OZ053309.1, read as the reverse complement.
AATATCAAACAAATATATAACCAACATACCCGGCTTAACCCGAGTCATCCCCTATGTTTAAAATTTTTTGATTAAGAAAATAGTTTATCTTTACTTAAAAAAAACGTTATTTATTATCAAATTCAAAAGAATTCGATCAATCGTAAAACAATACGTAAAATGCACTCAACTTAGATAAAATTATATATATATATATATATATATATATATATATATATATATATCTAAATTTGTCTTTGTCATATATACATGCATTCGTTGTTTGGCATATATATATATATAGTAAAAGAATCTTGAATATCCAAAATTAAAACATATGTATGTACCAAACTATGAATGCATGTTTATATGTCACAGACAAATCTTGAACACATGCATATATTATCTTATGGTATATGCCTAAAATTTTCATAAGATATATACATAGCAATAAAAACAATCAATTTGGTAATATATACATTTAAAGTTTCAAGTTTTGTTTTCAAAAAATACATACATAACAGGAAAATATCTATTTAATAATATATGCATGATATGAAGCTATATATATATATATATATATATATATATATGTTTTTCTACAAAATATATACAGAAGAAAATATCAATTTAATAATATATGCATGATATCTAACTATAGTATATATATATACACACACATAGATCTGTGATATTTCAGTGTACACTATCATTACTACTCTCTGATAGAATATGGAAACAATATTCAGGAGATCAACCATATTCTTAATTGATCGTTTATTAATGTCTATATATTTTCTGTATATTCTCTCCTTAATGTTAGCTGATTCCTCTTTGTAAAGCACGCTCATTCTCTGTGTATATAAACAGAGTCTTCATCATCAATAAGGATCATCTCTTGGTACCAAACTAACACTCTCATTGTTTTGTATTTTGCAAATTCCAATATCATGAAAATGACTAAAGTCACTTTTTTTGCTGTTTTCATCATCCTTATTCTAGGTTTGTTTTATGTATACCATCTCTATTTTTTCAGTCGTATTTGTTGTACCTTTTCTAACTCTATTATAGAACCATTTTTTTTTTTTAATATTTAAATAATACTTTTACAGGAATGATGGTGAATGAGACTCAAGGAAAAATGTGTCAAAAGATTTTACGAGAGACAGATTGTGGTTTAGCTGGTACATGTACCGCTCTGTGCCGACAACTATGGAAGGGAACGGGCAAATGCGTTGAATCAATTGACAGAAAACTAATATGTCTTTGCGATTTTTCTTGTGTTTCTTAAATTTCCTTTTCACTTTGTTTTTAAATCTATAAATTACCATCAACTTAAAGAACGATTGAAATAAAATAAAAAGCAATTCTTGCAATCCATTCTAGTTTTACAAAGATGTGTATAGTGATCCGAACTTATCCTAAACCGATCCAAACTCATCCAAAAAATTGAAATGACAGTCTCAAATTTAAGTTTAACAAGATTTAACATATACATGATGTGCAAGTAAAAATATATAAAAGAATATTCATATATATATTTTAAATCTGAATAATCGATAACCATGTAATTAGATTCTATATTGAACAGTGTTCACACGAAAATTTAATTTAAAACTTAAACAAAAATCACATCTTATTAATTATTTATCTAATAGTAAAGTTAGAAGTGTCAAAATGGTTAAACCAATCCAAACCCAATCCATAACTATTAAACCATTAATAAAATGAATTATGGGTTAACCCAGTTCATTAAGCTAATGGAACTCATTCCCTTTAAACGAAGAAAAAATTACTGATTAGCAGTTTAGCACTAATTTCTTGATACATTAATAGTTAAATGAGTTTGATCCATTAAATAAGTTTGTTATAATATAATTAGTTTTCATAGTTAATAATTAATTAACAAAGCCATCGAATCTTAATCGTTGGGAAAAAGCATAATACAATTGTTATCATCATCATCTTGACCGAATTAAATCCAATATTTCATGGTACATCGTCGGTTTAGCAAACCGAACGATCCAAAGCAATCTTCTTCACGACCCGACGACGTTGATCTCCGTCTCTCTGATTTGATTTCTCCTTCAAATCTCTGTCGACTAGCTTTGAGATATGAAAATGCTACAACTCTGCGAAAGAAATATCTGACGGATTGAGGCGTTTATCTTCGGCATCCATGACAGATATATGGATACGATCATGAGAGTCCACTGTGATGGGACTCGATCGACGACGAAGATGAGCGTGCAAAAAGGTTTGGTTAGTTTCGGTTTACACAAGGTACAGTTTTTTGGTTATGTTAGGTTTTGTAATTTGATATGTGAAAAAATAAAATATTTAATTATATAAAAGAAAATTAAATTACTTCTTAAAGTAAATAAATTAAAAAGTAAAAACGTTGTTGTAAACCCACTAATTGAAAAACATAACATTTATTTATTAATTTGGATGCTTTAATTATTTGATTTAAAATAAAAAATTTTCACATATTTTAAAACTATTAGTTTTTCTTATTCATATTAAAATTAAATTTGCGTAAATTTTCGTTCCCTATTTTACTACTAAAATTTCTATTTCTCAAATATTGATAAATTTATTTCCATATTTTTATTTGAAATTTTTTTATTCTCTAAATATTTTATAACTCCCGTAAAACAAATCAAACACGAAAAAATAAAAAACAAAATTAGGCCACCACCACAAAAATATAAGATAAAATTGAGAATATTTGTACCAAATTACTTACAGAGAAATTTGTCAAGTATTTATCTATTTTTTATTCTCATACTTATTTTTTATATTATTTAATATTCAATTAAATTATTTCATAAATTTCTAATATTTTAATTTTTTTCTAATTCTATTAAAATTAGGTTTAGATTTTTCTAATCCTACTTAAATTATGTTTATTTTTCACTATTTACAAATAAAGATAAATAGATAAATATTTTGACATGTAGCTAAATCTAAATAAAAAAATATTTTATATTTGTATACACGTGTCAAAATCTGGTTATCCGACTTGATACATGTCACAATCATGATAAATTTATTCCTATTTAATTTCAAATAGTTAAAATTTTCTATCCCTAATTAAATTAGGTTAAGTTCATAATCTTATTTGATTAGTTTTACTTTTGGGAAATTTAGAAAATTGCCCCATATTGAAAATGATTTTGTCCCAATACACCTTTCTCATTTTTTGTCAATTTTTACCTAAATTGCCCTTAAAAAAATAAAAATAAATAGAAATAAACAGTTTTTAAATTTTTTAAAAATACTATCATTACAAGAACGTAAAAGATAGACATTTCTATGTATTCACATATTTTTAAAGTTCACAAAAAAGCTAAAAAAATATATTATATTTATCTTCTACACCTTCCAGAATGTACGTTCTACCGCTAGTAGCTCTACGGACCCGTAGATTGTCGGTTCTGCCTAACTTATTAATATCTACGGAGAAGTAGAAAATGGGTTCTACTGAATGGTCTGTCATCTACGGCTACGCAGAATGTGTCTTCCACCGTTTCCAATATCATCTACCGTTTCTAGAATATACATTCTACCGTTTTGTCTAGCATCTACCGTTTCTAGAATATACATTCTACCGTATTGTCTATCATCTACCGTTTCTAGAATGTACATTCTACTAAGTTAGGTTTTCAATTTCCTTAAATCTAGGAACTTATTGAAGTGAATATTTGGTTTTAAAATCTAGATTGATCTGGCGACTTCTTCTTCCTCGTTCGCGACTTCTCCTTCTTCTTGAGGACAACTTTTTCTTCTTTTGATTATGTTGCATGTTTATGTCACATGTGGTGAATGGATATCATGCTCCAGTAAAGGATGGAGATTTCTGGCTGACGAAGGAAAAGGAGGTAGGTTACTTTCTTTGGAATCTACAACTACTCTTAAGGAGCTTAAAGCTATGGTTTTAGAGGATTATGGAATCGAGCAAACTGATACGATCGAGTGCAGTTATTTACCTGGGGATTTGATCAACAATTTAGGATCTCCTCCAGTTTTCTTATCTAGTGATCGTCAAGTAAAAAATTTTGTTGGCTACTTAAGGAAGAAATCTTCGATACAGTTGTGTGTGTCTTTTAAACCAGTAATTCCTTTGTTGGATAGCATTAGAGAAATGTTAACCCGATGGTTTCATAAGCGTAGAAACTTAAGCTCAAATCATAAGCATCCTTTAACCATTGCAGTTGAGAAAAAGATTGACAGAAGGATTGAGAAGGGTAAAACATTCATGGTTTACAAGATTAATGACAATAGATTTATTGTCAAAGGCGACTCCTACGACTGCATTGTTGATTTGCAGGCGAGAACGTGTTCATGTGGAAAGTATGACTTGATAAAAATTCCGTGCAGACATGCCATAAAAGCAGGATTATCTGTTGGAAGAGAGACACATTCACTCACTGATCATAAATATACGACCGTCGCATGGAGAGCAGCTTATGAGGAATGCATTAATCCTGTATCTGTTCCTAAGGATGCATGGCGTGTCCCAGCCGAAGTTGAAGCTGTCCAGGTTTTACCACCGGAAACACGAAGAGCTGCGGGAAGACGCAGGAAACGAAGATTCGAAAGTGCTGAAGATAAGATACGATCGTCACAAGGATCGAAAGTGTCGAAGAAGCATAAGTGCAGTCGTTGTCATATTACCGGTCACAACAGAGCAACATGTGATATGGCAATATAAAGATTGTTGCATTTATGTTTTACAAACTTCTTATTTATGTTTAAGTTGTCTGCAAGCTTTGGTTTTTACATCACTATAATTTTTCCTTGTGTCTTTTGTTTTGAGAACTTGTTTTGTTTCTTATATTTGTTTCTTGCTTTTTGGTCTCGTGCCAGTTTCATATACTCTTTTGTTTCTTTAAGGGTTAATGATATGTTTTGGGTACTGCACCGTAAGTGTTTAAATCACAGTATATAACTAAACGAAGTCTCTATGTGTTTAAAGATCCTTAGTATCCTTTTCTATACTGAGATATACCATAAGACTAATAAGTTGATTCGAGATTTCGGTATCAACCTCTTGGCCTAAAAAAAAATCTTTCTCGATAAAGTCGGTTGATTAGGATAAAATTTTATTCCTTAGGAGCCGTACAAGCACCTTTTGATGCATACGGTTCAACAAAAATTGTGGAAAAATCAATGTGTTCACCCCCACCCCTTTTTTTCATAGAAGGCTTTGATTTCTAACTTCTAAGGGAAGGGCTTGCTCCCTTTTTAAAAGTAAAAGAAAAAAAAGTTACTTTTTTCCTCTGTACACATGGATTCATCTTCACAGCTCTCCTGTTATGATTAAATGTCGCCATTTTTGGGGTTTTGTAAATGTTTAGAATTCCAGAACAGATCGATCGATCTTAACCAAGGATCGATCGATCCAGTCAGTGATCAGATGTTAAAAACATCGGGTCATTAGAGGATCGACCTGAACACTCTTTGCAATCGGATCGATCGATCCCAATTCTTGATCGATCGATCTGCCATCCATCATCTTGATCGATCCCACTTACATATTCTTCCCTCCCTTTTTCATTGTATTTTATTTTTAATTTCATAGTTTAATACTTACATGACTATGATTTTTTCTTGTGTCTTTAGTTTTAAATACTTACCCAACGTGCAATTGAAATTAATATTTGTTTCAGATGTCTAGGCTTACCAGCCATCACATTTTTTATGTTTATGCTTCATTACAATGCGGAGTAAATGCTAATTCAATTTAAAAAATACTGCAATCAATGGTCTTTGGAGCTCGCGCTGCGACTCTCTCCTACTGCTCTCCGACGTCTACCAAGGCGTCGGTCGCTAGTCTCATCATCTTCATCAGAATTTCTGTGTCCAGCAACACTAGGATCAGCTATAGGGGCATTGTCTCCTCCCCGAGTCTCTGTAGTGCGAGGGCGAAAACAAGAAGATGGGGACGGGCAACTGAGCTTAGACAGCGCGTTCCACATCGTCCTCAACATCGAATGTTGAGCCCGCTGAGAAGTCTCTATCCACTGCCAACGAGCTGAATCTGGTCCATCATGAGGGAAAGAGGGAAGATCATACTGACCATCGTAAGCAGGGAGGAGTGGCTCAAATGAAGCAGGTGCTCGTGGAGAAAAATCGACTCTCTCCTCCTCGAACTGTAAAACTGGTCGTCCTGAGGGTCCACCACGACGCCTGACAGATGGCGGATCTGGAAGGTAAAACTGAGGATCCAAATAGAACTCCAGGTTGTCTCTGGATATGGGAGATGTAAAAGCAGGGAGAGGAAGCTGGCAGCATCGGAGAACTAGCGAGCGATCGTATAACTTATACTTGAACCCTGCATCACAAATGTTGTTGTTACTAAGAAGCCTCTCATCGTAGTATTCAACCTTGCTCACACACTGCGGAGAAGTGAGGTCAATGCCATGGAATCGGAAGATGGGTGTCAAGAGACTGCCAACACCCTCTAGCTTGGCCTTCTGGATAGTGTTAAGACCCCGAGTCTTCTTGGTAACCAAAATTCGTGGTAAGCTCTGCAGAAACCTCTCTACCATAGATGTCATCAGGAGAAGGAAGTCCATAGTGTATCATCAGCAGCTCAGCTACACTGAGAGAACCTGTCTCCTCCTTCGCATTGAAAGAATGCCCAAGGATTTTGGCGAGAACCCGAATCACTAGATTCGTGATCAAACTCAGTTTTGCCTTTCGAGAATTGGCACTACAAAATTGTCCTGAACCAATTAAACTCCACAACTCATCGGCCAAGTGAAAATGAGGGAATTTGCAGCTTGGTATGGTCCTGTCAAATCCATAGAGATCACACAAATCTGGTATGGAAATTTCATAGAGAACCCCACTAGAAAGGTAGGAGAGGGTTCCCTCATCTGCTTGGTGCAAAGCAATATCCTCAAACCTGAGCTCCACGGAGGCAAGAAACTGACGAACCAAATCCGGATAAAGAGGATACGTCTTATACGCCAAAGTCCCTAGTCCCATCCTCGTTAACATGGATCGCACATCCTCCGCAATACCCATTTTCTGCAATGTCCTTGGGCATATAAATCGGGTAGGAACCATAGAGACCTGCAGTAAACCATTGTAGAACAGACTATTAAACGCATCCCATGCATGACCAGGCTTGCGGTTAGAGTACCGTGAATGTTTCTGCACCACACTCATGGTAGTATGAGGAATCTCCTGAACAATTGCAGACATAGGGAAAACGGTACCCTCACTGCGAGGCCAAGGTGCGCTAGTATGCTGGACTGCTTGATCATGTTCCATCTCATCATGCGTAGGATTTGACGATGTTGCGACTCCTTTTCCTTTTTCCCGTGAGCTCCTTTTGGAATGCTGTCGTGTAGGCTATACAGGTTGTCGGTGAGGGCCAACCTGTTCGTTTGACTTACCCATATCCTGCAAAATCAAAACAAAACCATGTCGATCACAATTTCTCAAGCATAGAAAATAAGGGATTTTGAACAATATAAGCATGAGAACATGAATGTATAGCAATAGCATCTATAAATTAAGTACATTGTTCTCTAATCATGCCTAAATTTCGACAAAACATATGGCAAATCCGTTTTTTTTTTTTTTTTGAATCCTAATTCTAATACTCAAATCAACGAATTCGAGGCATGGGTAAGTCGGAAATCACTCTAGGAGAGCATATCAAGCTACCAAATAACCTAAATCGACCTATTCAAACCCAAATTGCACCAATTTTACCAAGAATGTCGAACTGAAAAAGGGGATTTCGGAACACATACCTTTGCAGATCGAGTGAGAGGTTGCTAGAATCAGAGAGAGGAGGAAAAACCGAGTGGAATGCACCCAAAAATCACTTAAATCCGTCAAGTTTTGAAGAAGTTAGGGTTTGAATAAATTTTGAGCTCAAAACCTTTGAATATCGAAGGGAGAAGGAAGAGAAACCGAGTTTGATCTTACCGAAGGAGTGAAATCAGTTTCGAAATATGTATAAATCGATTCAATTTTATTAAAATTAAACCAAAATAAACCGAGGAAATCGAATTGGATACTTACCTGGGTTGGCGGATCGATCGATCTTAACATAGGATCGATCGATCCTATTGCGACGACTGGGCAGGTCGATCCTCACATGACCCGATACTTTGTTGCAAATTGATCGCAGTAGTGGATCGATCGATCTATACGTAAGATCGATCGATCTGACCTCCTCTCTTTTTTTTTTGTGTTTTTTTGTTTTTTTGTTTTTTGTGTTTTTTGGTTTTCTTTGTTTTTTTTTCTTTTCGGAAACCTGAAACAAGTAAAACTAAAACCAAAAATTAGTAAAACAAACGTAAAATTGTTAAACGTAAATCACTCTAAACCATAAAAACATAAGTTTTAAATTCATAACATAACTCATATGAAATAAAGAGAAGCTACCTAAAAACATATATCGAAGTATTGATCGATCTCAACCAATATCAACAATGGTTGAGTCGATATGTACTTCAGGAGGTTTATACTTTGACAAACGGTCAATCAAAACTTGATCATTTGCCGCTTGGTACAGATCGATTGCAATCCTAAATCGAGCCCCTTTAATGTTGCTATCGTCCATTAGAGAGAAGTCTAATCCAAGCAAGTGACACTCGATATATTTCAAAGCATACACTCCACAGTGACAGTGACTTCTATTAAGACCATCTTGCATCTTCACATATGTCACTGTATACGGTTTGATTTTCAGATGCTTGTTGTTTCCAGGTGCTTGCACTTTGTGTACAATACGTGGAATGATGGTTGCAAATGGTTCCACATCCTTTGCATGCTTTCCGTTACCACAATCAAATACGTGAATTGCTCTCTGTTTGAAGCTGATACACAACGAGATCCAATGGTTAGAATTGACATTGACTGGAACGTAAAGACGATCCACGTCAACATCCCAAAGTCTTCATGTCTTTCCATGAGCTGGAAGATCACCTTTGCCGAAAGCTAAGAGCAAAGTACTCAATTTGAATGCTTTCTTCTCAGCCAAAAATTCGCGGTAAGCAGCTTTTATGTGGGAACTAAATGAGCAGGTCATGAAACCAACACGATCTGGTTTCCAACGTCGCAAAGATGTCTTCTCCCGGAATAAGAACATAACTGCGTCTACTTCCTGAACAAAAAGCTTAAAAATTAGTAACATATGTTTACTAATCATACATGAATTATAACATAATCTAACACGTATATCATACCGGAGTGTGTAGCCATGATGTTGAGCTAATAATCCGGGTTAATACTTCTAAAGTTAAAGCTAGTGGACCGACATGTAGTTCCTTCAATCTATTAAACCATTAAGTATTTAGTACGTAGGTATACAATAAACTGTATGCGGTTATTCGGTAAGTAAAAATTGAAGAGAAACACATTAATAGACTTACTCGAAAGCCATGGACCAATCTTGCATTTCTTTAAATTCTTCTTCTTCATGGAAAACTAATGTGGCATCTGTAGCATTTCGGGACATGTTCTCCAATTCTTTTGGAGTTAATTGTCGAAGCCAACTACGAGTATGCGGTTCGACACTTTCTTTCTTGACGGAAGGAAAAGAAGATAGTGGACTTAACCAATCAATATCATCTTCCATCTTTGCTTTTGAAGACTGAGATGGATCGAAACCATGGACTACTGAAGCTTGAGATAGTCGTCCCAATGTTTTTTGGAGGTACTCCTGTGTACCTAATTCGAGCTCCATGTTGCAAGTCTGAGTTAAAGCTACGTCATGTAAACCATCAAAAGAAAAATTACAGTCTACTACATCTTTATTATCATCCTGTTAGACGATAAACAAAAGTGAAAGAGTTAGGAAACCAAAGAAAGCACATTATACAACATATGTTTACATTCACATAGAGTTAAACACAATATAAATTACATTCAAAATTATGTGACTAACATACTGTCATAAAACATATGTTTACATTTAACAGGTTACAACATAATAGATATATAGACAACATTACCGACTGATACAATACAAAAGTGATCAAGAGTTAGAGTTTCTTCTTTTGGGTTACCTTTCTCGCTTCTTGCGGTTGCTTCTCCACATTGACAGTTGTCGCTGTTGTGACGGTAGATCGTTGTCCACTGCTTATTGCTACTGTAGCTTCAGAGACTGCATCTTTGAGGATCGTAAACTCACTTTCCATATTGGCAAATCGGAGATTGATGTCCTTCTCCATCTTCTCAACCTTCTTCGACATTGAAGTGAACGAAGATTCAAACAAACCAGTAATAAAAGACTTCAAGTCTTCATTCACACCTACACTTTTTCCCGCTGACCGTTGGCATAACAATTTCTGCTTCCGTTCCTCTACACCAGGATCAGAAAACTTCTTCTTAGCCCTCCTCGAAGTCGAGGCAGAGCTGTCGTCTGCCTTCGGAGTACTAACATCAGCAACCGCATCTGCAATATCATTCTCTATGTCCACTTCATGTGCAACATGCTTCTGATTCGATGGTTTAACTTCCCAGATGTGGTCACTCCAATCTTTTTCATCTTTAATGAGAGAAATTATATTGTCAACTCTTTCATCTCTCATTTCGCTCGTCCTTGTAAACTGAACATGCTTGATTACGTCAGCATTCCCAGTAGACGAGATAAAAGGATACAAAATAGCCTGTAAAAAAGTGATTATAATCAAAGTTAGTGTCGAACTGATGGAGAAAGTTACACCAAAACCAGCTTACTACTTAGTGTCCTAAAAAGAAGAAAATTACACAAGAAATAGCAAGTTCACTTACTTCTGATCCAAATGAAGACTCTAGCTGGTTGATTTGTGGATATGAAATCTTTGAAGCTCCTATCCAATTTGAACATCTGGGAAATACAATGTCATCCTTATTCAGTTTCTGGCCCAACATATCTCCCATGTCGGGAATAGCTTCCATTATCCAAATCTGAAATGCAAAAGAGAAACCATGCAAAGGGTAGCTAATCGGTCGCGTCGATTTCTCCCTAGCAGTCTTCATCGCCTTAAGAAGCTGATCAAATGATTCAAGACCCCACGGATAAGTTCGTAGCTTGCCAAAATCCATAACCAATTTGATGTAAGTGTGTGGCATAACAACCTTCTCATCCATTGGACATAGCAATCCACCAATAACACACAAATACACCAAACGCAATCTATCAACACGCTTCCAATTCTTAGCATCCAGAATGTGCACCTTCCTTATGTCCTGAATGCAAATGCTTCTACCCTCTGCATTTAGCAGTTTACTCCAAAAACCCTCATCATCTACCTATTCATCAATGTTGCAATTGTCCTCTTTCTCGATCTTGAGGCCAGTCACGGCATGGAACTCTTGCAAAGAGAATCTCATAGGCCTCCTAGCAAACACAAACCATAACTCATGCAATTTAGATGTTTCTAGCTGCTTACACATCATGCTGTGTATCACTTTCCCCGAGTATCCTAGACCATTATCATGGATTGCCATGATATGAAAGAAAAGAGGATCTGCCTTCACGTCATCGTAATCCGTTGGCAACATCTCCTTCACTAGCTCAAGAATCAACATCCTGTAGCTGTTGTTGATCTTTCTAACTTCCGGTTCATGCCCTTCTCTAAAAATCTTTTTAGGCAACTCTAAATCCATACCTTCAATGAATTAAACAATGAAAATTATCAAAAGTTGGATACGTGATTAATATTTGTAATTATTATCAAAGTATTATGAACACATTCAAAAAGAATTAAGCAACAAAAGAAATTACAATATATACAAAACAAAGAATTAAGCAACAAAACAAACAAATTACAAATAAGGAACATTGAAAGCAACACGTAAAAATTAATATAATAAACGAAATATGAAAACAAGTAAGAAACAATGAACCATTTAACGACCATTTGGAAACATATAGAATAAAACCCTTTAGTTTTGCTGATTGGTCTTAGTCTAGTTAAGCATTAGAACACGAATGTAAACGCCATAGCATGTATAAATTAAGTACAATGTTCTCTAATCATGCCTAAATTGCAACAAAACATATGGCAAATCCGTTTTTGAAGAACTCGCCATAGTTTTTGAAGGTCAAATTCTAATACTCAAATCAACGAGTTCAAGGCATGGGTTTAGTCGGAAATCACTCTAGGAATGCATATCAAATCACGAAATCACCTAATTCGACACATTCAAACCCCAAATTCACCAATTTCTCCAAGAATGTCGAACTGAAAAAGTGGGTTTAGGAGCACATACCTTTGTAGATCGAGTGAGAGGATGCTGGAATCAGAAAGAGGAGGAAAATTCGAGTGGGATGCACTCAAAAATCGCTCAAATCCGTCAAGTATTGCAAAAGTTATGGGTTTAAGAAATTTTGAACTCAAAAACATTGAATGTCGAAAGAGGAGAAGGAAGAAACCGATTTTTGATTTTTAAGAACAGATGGTCTCGATCAGGTTTATTATAAATTCGGTTTTATTTTAGGGAAATTAAACCGATGTAAACCGACTAAATCAAACCGGAAAACTCACCTGGGAGTCGGATCGATCGATCTAAACGTAGATCGATCGATCCTAGTGCACCGAGTGATCAGGTCGATCCTCACATGACCCGATACTTTATCAAAAACTGGATCGATCGATCTGGTTTGGGGATCGATCGATCTGATGAAGCAGACTGGTCAGGTATATTGGTGCAAGTTGATCGCAGTATTGGATCGATCGATCTACAATTCAGATCGATCGATCCAGTTTTTTATAAACCTTGAATGAGACATAATTAAAGGGTAAAAACGAGTTTAAACATAATTAAAGCCTAATGGGACAAAACTATAAAATTTTAAGTGTATTGGGACAAAGTTATATTTGACGTGGGGCAATTTTCCAAATATCCCTTTACTTTTCACTATTTTACAAATAAAGATAAATAGATAATTTTTTTGACATATGATTAAATCTAATTAAAACAAAATCTCTTACACTTGTACATAGATGTCACATATTTCAAAATAAGAAGATTTTCAATTAAATCATGTCACATATTTTAAAATAATAAAATTTTCCTAATCTAATTTAAATTAGGTTTAGATTTTCTTCTCTCTATAATATTAAAAGAGGAGTACATTTACGAGAATGTCCAAAATGTATATCAATATTACTGAAATTGTCATTACCTTTTAATTAAATAGATTCAATTGAAAAGGGTAATTTTGGATTTATGGCATTTTCATTAATAACATTTTCGTAATTTATTAAGAGTTTTAGTCATCTGAATTATTAATGGATTATCCCAAAAGAAATCAAAACTCAATCATAATTAATTTTAAATGAAAAATATTTTGACTCTAAGCCCATACGAAAATTTTAAATGAATCAAAGAACTTTTGTCCCACATCGAAAATGAAGATTAGTTTTAACTCAGATTCATGTTATAAAAATGATCAAAATAATAAAAATAAGTTAGAGTCGGAAGCCCAATTTAGTAGGCATCCAAATTTGAAAGTTTATTTGGTTTAATAAAAATATGGTTATTAAGTTAAACCGGATAATTAAATCAAATATATTTTAAACATTCTACATATTTTAATTTGGTCAAAACACTAAAATCTTATAAATTAAATATATTTATAATATTTTATTTTTGATCAAAATTTAAGATATGAAAAATGTTTTATGATCAAAAGTTTAAATGTTATAAGTTTTAATATTTTAATTAAATTAAACTATTGAAATATTAATGAATCGGATCTTTGTGTGAAAGTATTTTTTAATATTAAATTTAATTTTTAAAAATTATTTAAGATCTCTTAGAAGGATAATCATTAATGATGCTCAGTATTATGTCTTGATTAAAATGTTTATAATATTTTTATTCTATGACAATATACATATTTTAATTTGGTCAAAACACTAAGATATATAAATTAAATATGTTTATAATATTTTATTTTTGATTAAAACTTAAGATATAAAAAATGGTTTACGATTAAAAAGTTTAAATGTTATAAAGTTTCAATATATTGAAATATGGATAGTATTATGCCTTGATTAAAAAATTAATAATATTTTTACTCAATGGCAATCTCAAGAATTTAAATCCGAGAAAATTTTTCTTAGAGTTAAATAAAAATCGTAAATACTACATTTACGATATTAAAAATCTTTAATTATTGATAATTGATTATGCTATAATTATGCATTCGAAATTTTTTCAATTGAAGATATTTAAAGATTTTCTTTACTTATATTTGATCAAAATATCTCTTCTTTAATTTTCATTCAAAGAAACTTTAATTATGTAAATTTATAATAAATTGATAACTGATTATGCTAAGATTGTGTACTCTAAATCTTTCAATTGAAGATACTGAAAATTAAAGGAGATTGAGTAAAAATATGCATGTATAAATTTTTTAAATTCAAAGATTTTTCAGATTTAGAAACCAACATTATATTTCCGATTTTGTTGTTATTTGTTATTTATTATTGCAAGATTGAGTAAATCTTAGATTCTTGGTACATAAAAAATATGCCGATATTATCTTTTAAATTTTAAGATTTTCAGTTTTAGAAACAAACATTAATAAAATTTCCTTTTTGATATATTCTTTATATATGTAGATTTAAAATTTTGATTATTATCCTAATAATGTGAATCATAAATCTTTCTGAGCAAGCAAATTAAAGATTTCAATCTTGACCAAATATTTTATCCATGGAATATTTATATAAAAGAAACAAAATTGATTAGTATACATTCCCAACGTTCAAGGATGTGTGCTTTGCTAGAGGTTTACTCGAGGACGACCAGAAATATATTGATGATCTTAAAAGGGCAAGCTTTGCTGGAACAGAGAAATTTCTCAGATCATTTTTTGCGGTTATGCTTTTATCTGGTAGTTTATCTCAGCCAGAAAGAGTTTGGGAACATACTTGGGATATTTTGTCAGACGATATTGAGAGTTCAAAGAGACGATATTTTAAAAGACCAGGCTTGCTAGTTAATTACGTTCACACAAGCTTTTTTGAAATTGTTTATTATATCATTGATTTCAAACTTTATTCCTCCATATTTGTTTGTAGATCTCTGCTTAAGTGATGATGACAAACACATATATGCACATGAAGATTTAGAGAACCATTTGAAAAGCAATGGACGCTCATTGTTGTACTTTCCTTCCATGCCGCAACCTCCAAGAGATGATAGAGATGATACTAATGTTCTGTTTATCGATGAACAAAGGTACAACAAAGACGAATTAAAAATCAGTCATGATAGGGACATCCAAAAGGTAACGATTGAGCAAAAGAAAATATACGATGAGATTATTGGAGCAGTCTCAAACAAAGTAGGTGGTGTTTACTTTGTTTATGGATTTGGAGGTACTGGGAAAACGTTTCTATGGACACTTCTTTCTTCTGCTATTAGATGCAAAGGTGAAATAGTCCTATATGTTGCTTCTAGCGGAATTGCTTCTTTACTTTTACAAGGTGGTAGAACAGCTCACTCAAGATTTGGAATACCACTTAATCCTGATGAGTTTTCTACGTGTAAAATGAGTCGTGGATCGGATCTTGCTTCTTTAGTTGAGGAAGCATCTCTTATAATATGGGATGAATCTCCAATGACGAACAAATTTTGTTTCGAGTCTTTGGATAGAAGTTTATCGGATATTATTGGAAATGAAGATAACAAGCCTTTTGGTGGCAAAATTGTTGTTTTTGGAGGAGATTTCAGGCAAGTGCTTCCTGTTATTAATGGTGGTAGTCGAGCAGAGATCGTATTGGCTACTTTAAATGCATCTTATATTTGGAAGCATTGTAAAGTTTTGAAACTTATGAAGAACATGCGTCTGCTTTCAAATAATTTGACATTTGATGAAGCAAAAGATCTTAAGGAATTTTCAGAGTGGATATTAGATGTTGGTGATGGTAAGATTGGTGATTCTAATGATGGAGAAGCACTTATTGATATTCCAGATGAATTTCTTATTACAGATTCAAATGACCCAATTGAAACTATCACCAAAACAGTTTATGGAGATTTGCAAGCTTTGGAAGAAGATAAGGAACCGGAATTCTGACAAGAGAGAGAAATTTTGTGTCCTACAAATGATGATGTGAATCAGATTAATGAATATATGCTTTCTCAATTGCAAGGTTAGTCTACATTAGAATTTTCCGTACAATTTACTATATATTCATTGGTTTATCTAAATTTATTAATAACATTTTAATATGTATTTTTGCATTATTTGGAAAACAGGTGAAGAGAAGGTGTACCTAAGTTCTGATAGTATCGATCCTTCTGATGAAATATCATTAAAGGATCATGGTTTCACTCCAGATTTTCTTAATAGCATTAAAGTTCCAGGGTTACCAAATCATGCTTTACGACTAAAGGTTGGTTGTCCGGTCATGTTACTTAGGAATTACAATCCGAAAGAAGGTTTGATGAATGGTACTAGACTTCAAGTGACACAAATGTACGATTTTATAATTGAAGCAAGTGTTATTACAGGAGACAAAATTGGTGAAAAAGTTTTGATTCCTAGGTTATTGATTACTCCTTCCGACACAAGATTACCTTACAAAATGCGTCGTAGACAACTACCTTTATCTGTTGCCTTTGAGATAACCATCAACAAAAATCAAGGACAATCTCATAGAGAAGTTGGATTGTATTTGCCTCAGCCAGTATTTTTGCATGGTCAACTATATGTGGCTATTTCTAGAGTGACTTCCAAAAAAGGTTTGAAAGTTCTTATTGTAGATAGCGATGATAAGACTCAGAATGTAACGCTCGTGAAATAAAAAGTGGATTTTTGGTTGGTGTGTCGATCGACACAGGGTGTGTGTGTCGATCGACACGAGTGTTTTTGACTTGTGAGAATTCGGATTTTGGGCATTGTGTCGATCGACACAAGGTGTGTGTGTCGATCGACACGGGTTCATTTTGAACCGTCAGGTTCGGGTTTTGGTTCGCTCGATTTGGCGATTGGTTTAGGAAACCCTAGGGTTCCGATATAAAACGTGGGAGCCGCGTTTTGTCTCCTCTTTTGGCCGAAATTAGAAGAAAAATCAGAGAGATTGGGAGAGTTTGGTGATTTTTAGGAGATTGATCCTTGGAGGCTTGTTCTTGAGGCTATAGGAGAAGGAAAGGATCGAGGGTTGGGTTTCATGGTTAGGAACATTAATCAGAGGCTGTATAGAGTCTGATTCATGTGTTCTTCGCTGTTTATTTCCTTTTCATTCCGAAATCGAGGTGAGTGCGTGACCGTAGGTTTATCTAGGTAAAGGAATCGATAAAATATGATTGTTTGCAGTTGTGTGGATTGGATTTCGTGTGTTTATTGGTGAATTCGTGCAGGAGATCGATGGATCGCAATTGGGTACGAGCCATGAGAGGATATGCTCGTTCCTTGTGTTCTGCGATGTCGTGTCGATTGTGTCGATCAACACAATTGCTTTGTGTCGATCAACACAAGTGCATCGTGTCGATCGACACCATGGTGGTGTGTCAATCGACACAAGTGCATTGTATTGATCGACCTAGTGGTTGTGTCAATCGACACAAGGTTCCTAAACTGGTTCACGTTGAGTGTCGTGTATGCTTGTTGTTTGCTCATCCTGGTATTGTATCATTGTTTATGCCTGTGTGTATAACCTGTAGACAGGATGACCGTCTCAATGAGTATTTGTGATAATACTCACGCATTTCTTTTTGCTATGTGATGCAGGTAAAGAGAAAATATGATCGTGGAATCATGGTCGGGAAAAATAGATGATCTAGTATCTCATTTTGTGGTCATTGTGTTAGAATTGCTAGGGTGTTAGTGATTCTGGAACCACTGTTTCGTTGTTATTGATATTGGTTTATTGAATTGGTTTAATTGTTTAATTGGTTAATCGTTCCGCTTTGTTGTATTGACCCGTTGATGATTATTATTTGTGATAAAAAAAAATCTGAAAGGGAAAATTTTTAATTTTTTTGGGTTGGGTTGTTTCATTTTGGTATCAGAGCCCTTATGGTTTTAGGGCGGGTGCAATTGGTTGGTTATGTAATTAGTCAATTGATTGTTGTGTGGGTTTGGAGTCCTAGATCAT
This sequence comes from Arabis hirsuta, assembly GCA_964056655.1. Classification (NCBI taxonomy): domain Eukaryota; kingdom Viridiplantae; phylum Streptophyta; class Magnoliopsida; order Brassicales; family Brassicaceae; genus Arabis; species Arabis hirsuta. The sequence goes on along the minus strand of OZ053309.1, from coordinate 11,820,045 downwards.
CTCTTCTGAGCATTCAAATAGATTGTACGGTATGTGTTGTTTGACTTTCTGTTTTCTAGTACTTAGTATTCTGCGGTTTAGTGCAAGAGATGGCTAGAGTGGCTAGAGGCAGAGGTCGTGGGGGCCATGGAGGCCGAGGTGGTCGTGGTGGGCATGGGAGCAGGCGGGGACTTGTGAGTGAGTCTGCTGCCGCGAGTGTGGCCCAGGAGACCATGCAGTAGCAGGTGGCTGACTCGCAGGCGTTTCAGGAGGGGTATGTGGGTGAGGTTGCCACGAGTACCAGCGTGAGGGCTGGAGGGGCTAGTGTGGGTCTCGGTGTGGCTGGCGGTGCGTGGGGCCTAGGTGGGGGTGCTGCTGCAGGTGTTGCCTAGGATCGAGATGATCGCTTGGCAGGTTGCCTGTAGATAATTCTGGAGCGGTTACCAAGTGGGGTACCGGTTTTGGGTCAGGCTCCGGGAGTTCAACCAGGTGTGGCTGGTGTGCAGCCAGTAGTAGCTGGGGCTCAGCCGAGAGTGGTTGGTGTGCAGCCAGGTGTGACGGTTGCGGAGGATTATGAAGCGGATGTAGAGGATTGGCATCGGGTTTTTTCTCGGGAGGTGCCAAGCCTGAGGAGGCCAATGAGTGGCGGCTGAGGATGTAGTGTAATTTTCGCTCTATTAGATGTCCAGAGGGATACACATCTGGAGGGTGATGCACATCTCTGGTGGCGAGGTGTGGAGGCTAGGAGGGTGCAGGCCGAGATGGCTTGGGAGGATCTTTTGGCTGAGTTCAATGCAAAGTATTTTCCGCATGAGGTGGTGGATCGGTTGAAGCTGAGGTTTATGGAGTTGGCTCATGGAGACCGGTCAGTGAGGGAGTTCGACGCGGAGTTTAGTCGACTTCTGGTGCATGCTGGTAGAGGCGTGGAAGGCGAGCAAGTCCAGGTAAAGAGGTTCCTAAGGGGACTTCGAGCTGATTTGAGGACTCGCTGCAGGGCGAGTAGGTTCGCCACGAGGGCGGAGCTGGTTGAGGCAGCTGCTGCGATTGAGGAGGACCTCAGGGAGCAGGCTGTGGTGGTTAGTCCACCGGTGCAGCAGTAGAGGAGGCCGCAGCAGCAGGCGGGTTCGAGCAGAGGCGACAAGCCTGCACAGGGTCAGAAGAGGAAGTGGGAGAACACTTCAAGACCGAGTCGGAGAGGGCAGGGTGGTCCGGGGTGCTTCGGGTACGGGATCTTGGATCACAAGGTGGCCAGTTGTCCGAAGAGGAGTGAGGCTTGGGGTGCTCAGGTGTGTTACCACTGTAGAGAGCCGGGGCATATCAAGCCCAAGTGTCTAAAGCTGCAGCAGATGGCGGTGGCGGTAGTGCAGCCGTTGGCTCAGGTTGCAGCGGCGCCACGGGTTTTCACTTCGACGGAGGTGGGTGGTTCTAGCGCTAGACCAATCACAGGTAATTTATGGACTTGACTTTGTAATTCTTGTGTTGTTTGAATTTAGTCTGTTTGGAAAATTGTGAGTCTGCGCTAGAGTGTCGGGGTCTTAAAGCATATGGGATTTGTGCAAAGACCTTAGTTGTGGGTGGGTATGAGTCCCACGTGTTGTTTGATTCGGGAGCTACGAATAGCTTCATTACTCCGGAGTGTGCGGAGGGTAGCAGTATCCATAGTGATTCCGGTAAGCAGTCAGGAGTAGTTAAGGTTGCGGGTGTCAAGTCGTTAGTTACTTTTGGGCGGGCTCGAGGTATAGGTGTTCTGGTGGCGGGGGAGTTGATGCCAGCAGACCTGATTATTAGTCCAGTGGAACTGTACGATGTTATCTTCGGGATGGATTGGATGGATCGTTACAGGGTCCATCTGGATTGTCATCGAGGATGGATTGTGTTCAAACGGGAGGCAGGAAGGTTGGTTTATCAGGGTGTGAGACCGAATTCCGGAAGCCTCGTGATTTCAGCGATACAGGCCGAGCAGTTGATTAAGAGGGCTATGAGGCGTATCTGGCGACGATAGTGATGCCAGAGACTGTTGGAGAGGTTGCAGTTGGGGATATTCGAATTGTTCAGGATTTCCAGGATGTATTTCCCTCGTTGCAGAGATTACCGAAGTCTCGGTCTGATCTGTTTACGATTGAATTGGAGCTTGGGAGGACTCCTATATCCAAGGCGCCTTACCGTCTGGCTTAAGCAGAGATGGCAGAGCTGAAAAAGCAGCTGGATGATCTGTTGGGAAAGACTTTCATCCAGCCTAGTGTTTCACCGTGGGAAGCGCCGGTGTTGTTTGTGAAGAAGAAGGATGGGAGTTTCCAGTTGTGCATCGATTACCGGGGACTTAACCAAGTCATTGTAAAGAACAGGTATCCTTTTCTGCAGATTGATAAGTTGTTGGATCAGTTGTGAGGGGCTACTTGGTTCTCCAAGATTGATTTAGCTTTGGGTTACCTTCAGATCTCGATTGATGAGGCAGATGTTAGGAAGACTGCCTTCAGGACGAGGTATGGGCATTATAAGTTCGTGGTAATGCCTTTCGTGTTGACAAATGCGCCAGTAGAATTTATGCGGTTGATGAACGCGGTGTTCCAGGAGTATCTGTATGTGTTTGTGATCATTTTCATTGATGATATCCTGGTGTATTAGAAGAGTCCTAAGGAGCACGAGGTGCATCTGAGATTGGTTCTGGAGAAGCTGCAGGAGCATAAGCTGTACGCGAAGTTGAGTAAGTGCAGTTTCTGGCAGCGAGAGATGAGTTTCTTTGGCCATGTGGTGTCTGCAGAGGGAGTTACTGTGGATCCGGCTAAGATAGAGGCTATCAAAGGATGGCCTAGACCATGGAATGCCACCGAGATTCAGAGTTTTCTTGGGTTGGCGGGTTATTATCGGAGGTTCGTCAAGGGGTTTGCGAGTATGGGAAAGGTTATGTACTAATGCAGCAGGGAAAAGTTATTGCATATAGTTCGAGGCAGTTGAGGAAGCACGAGTGCAATTACTCTACCCACTATTTGGAGATGGCTGCGATGATTTTTGCCTTAAAGATCTGGAGGTCTTATATTTATGGCGAAAAGGTGCAGGTGTTCACAGACCACAAGAGTTTGAAGTATTTCTTCACTCAGCCGGAGCTAGACTAGAGACAGAGGCGCTGGATGGAGTTAGTGGCGGATTACGATATGGAGATCGGGTACCATCCGGGTAAGGCTAATCTGGTTGCAGATGCGTTGAGTCGGAAGAGGGTTGTTCAGGGATTGATTGATGCTTCTAAGGTGGCGGGTTCAGAGTATGTTGTCTGGACAGTACTGGTGAACGGACGGGTTTGCGTACCCAAGGATGAGGATTTGAGGCAGGAGATCCTGAGGGAGGCTCATTCGAGCATGTTGTCAATTCATCCGGGAGCGACCCAGATGTATCGTGATCTAAAGCCGTATTATCACTGGATCGGGATGAACAGAGATGTCGCTAACTGGGTTACAGCGTGCAATGTGTGTCAGTTAGGGAAGGCTGAGCATCAGGTTCCGAGTGGTATGTTGCAAAGTTTACCTATTCCGGAGTGGAAGTGGGATATGATTACCATGGATTTTGTGACGGAGTTGCCAGTGTCATGAATTTATGATGCGATTTGGGTGATTGTGGATCGTCTAACTAAGTTAGCACATTTTCTTGCCATCAAGAAGACCGACGGAGCGGCAGTGTTGGCTAAGAAGTATATGCGGGAGATTGTGAGGCTGCACGGGGTACCAGCGAGTATTGTGTCAGACAGGGATCCGAGGTTTACTTCAGAGTTCTGGAGGGCGTTCCAAGCGGAGATGGGCACTGAGGTGCATATGAGTACAGTGTATCATCCTCAGACGGATGGGCAGTATGAGAGGACAATTCAGACATTAGAGGATTTGCTGAGGATATGTGTGTTGGATTATGGTGGTCATCGGGCGGATCATCTGAACCTGGTTGAGTTTGCATACAACAATAGTTACCAGGCGAGTATTGGGATGGCTCCATATGAGGCTCTCTATGGGAGGCCATGTCGTACACCATTATGCTGGACTCAAGTGGGGGAGAGGAACATGTTTGGTGCGGATTTTGTTTAGGAGACGATGGAGAAGATCCGTGTCTTGAGGCTGAACATGAGAGAGGCCCAAGATCAGCCGAAAAGTTATGCCGATAAGAGGAGGAAAGAGCTGCAGTTTGAGCTGGAAGATCTGGTGTATCTCAAGGCAGCGATGTTGAGGGGTCCTAACAGATCCATTTCAGAGAATAAGCTAAGTCTGCGGTTTATGGGTTCGTTCAAGGTTGTAGAACGGGTGGGACCAGTAGCTTATCGGTTAGAGTTACCTCAGAATATGAAAGCTTTTCACAAAGTCTTCCATGTTTCGATGATGCGGAAGTATCTACATAAGTCTGAGGAAGTGTTGGCTAGGATTCTGGAAGATCTTCAGCCCAACATGACGTTGGCGGCGAGGCCTGTGAGGATTCTCGAGAGGAGAGTCAAGGTGCTGCGTCGGAAGAGGATACCGTTGGTGAGAGTCGTGTGGGACTGTGACAGTATTGAGAAGGAGACTTGGGAACCAGAAGCGATGATGAAGACTAAATTCTCAAAGTGGTTCGAGAAGCAAGCAGTAGATTGAGTGTTTTCTGGTTTTCAGAGTCTGGATAGCATGTGGCTATGAGATGTTATGTATTTTTCGTTGTTGATGTAACAATTATACATTTTGAGATTTAATAAGATGAGTTTTTCCTTATTAAATGTGTTATAAGATGTGAGTTCTTATGGTATGACTGGTGAATTCATGTGTTGTGATGACTGGTAGGTCATGTGGAGGTCTAGCGATAGAAGTTCTGTGGGAGTTAGAGCTTGTCTATTGGCTAGGGAGACTAGAAATGGAAGTTCTATGTGAGTTGGAGTTGTCCATGTTCTAGGAGAAGTATCTGGGGATGAGGTTCTATGTGAGTTAGGACTTGTCTATTCCCTAGATGGCGCTGGGAAATAGAGGTTTTATGTGAGTTAGAACTTGTCTATTTCCTAGGGGGAGTCTGGAAACAGAAGTCTTATGTGAGTTAAGACTGTCTTTTCCAGGGACTCTGTGGAAACACCCTAGTGATTGGGTTGTTTCGGATGACCACGAGAGGTGATTTTGGTCGATAGGTGCTTATGATGCATGTTACAGCGTGATGGCTCCAGGGGATAGTGGGTCTCCTTGATATACTTGAGGGGACAGTGAGGTTCTCTCCAGGGGATAGTGGGTTCCCTGCATATACTTTAAGGGACAGGGATCTCTCCAGAGGATGTGTGATTCCTCTACGCAGATAACTTAACGGACTGTGTGTCCTGAGAGTGGGAGGGGCTGGAGCATACCGAGAGCTGGATGGACGGCGGTCCTGAAGGTGAGAGGGGTATGATATACATCGAGAGCTCAAAGGGTGACGATCCTGAGAGCGGAGTGGTGTATATAGATATGAGTATGAGCAATAGTGACTGTAGTGTGATCGTAAGTATGAGACTGGATGAACTTCAGGGATCGGGAGTGGATCTCAGGTAGTGCTGATCGGGTTTGGTCAGAATTGCAGCCGTTGCGAGACGGTGCAATGTGGTTTGTATAAGACTAGTGGAGCTCGGGAATCGAGTGTTGTTTGGACGTCTAGTCTAGGGTTTTTACTTATGTTTGGAACCTCGGTTCGAATGATCCTGGTAGCATATATAGCGTCGTTGATCGTGCATGTTCTTGTTTGATTGTTGCGATCAATTGGTCCAATTCGGGGTCAACGGTTGGTCGTGCGTGTTCTTGTTTGATTGTTGCGAGAACAATCGGGCAGCCCTAATCTAGAGCAGGGGGCGTGGCATTGTTGATGTTCTGGGTGAATCTAGTCGAGTTTTTGGATGGGAGTTTTAATCTTAGTGAGACGGGATCGCGTGATTTGAGGTCAAATCCGTGTTAGTGGGGGAGAATTATAACGCCCATGAACCAAAAAGTAGATTTTTGGTTGGTGTGTCGATCGACACAGGGTGTGTGTGTCGATCGACTCGAGTGTTTTTGACTTGTGAGAAGTCGGATTTTGGGTGTTGCGTCGATCGACACAAGGTGTGTGTGTCGATCGATACGGGTTAATTTTGAATGTCAGGTTTGGGTTTTGGTTCGCTCAGTTTGGCGATTGGTTTAGGGAACCCTAGGGTTCCGATATAAAACATGGGAGCTGCGTTTTGTCTCCTCTTTTGGCCGAAATCAGAAGAGAAATCAGAGAGATTGGGAGAGTTTGGTGATTTTTGGGAGATTGATCCTTGGAGGCTTGTTCTTGAGGCTATAGGAGAAGGAAAGGATCGAGGGTTGGGCTTTCGTGGTTAGGAACAGTAATCAGAGGCTGTGTAGAGTCTGATTCGTGTGTTCTTCGCTGTTCATTTCCTTTTCATTCCGAAATCAAGGTGAGTACGTGACCGTAGGTTTATCTGGGTAAAAGAATTGATAGAATATGATTATTTGCGGTTGTGTGGATTGGATTTCGTGTGTTTGTTGGTGAATTCGTGCAGGAGATAGATGGATCGCAATAGGGTACGAGCCATGAGAGGATAGGTTCGTTCCTTGTGTTCTGCGGGGTTGTGTCGATCGACACAAGGTTCCTGAACTGGTTCACGTTGAGTGTCGTGTATGCTTGTTGTTTGCTCATCCTGGTATTGTATCATTGTTTATGCCTGTGTGTATAACCTGTAGACGGGATGACCGTCTCACTGAGTATTTGTGATAATACTCCCGCATCTCTTTTTGCTATGTGATGCAGGTAAAGAGAAAATGTGATCGTGGAATCATGCCTGGGAAGAGGAGATGATCTAGTGTCTCATTTTGTGGTCATTGTGTGGTCATTGTGCTAGAATTGCTAGGGTGTTAGTGATTCTGGAACCACTGTTTTGTTGTTATTGATAATACTCACGCATCTTTTTTTGTTATGTGATGCAGGTAAAGATAAAATGTGATCGTTGAATCATGGCCGGGAAGAGGAGATGATCTAGTGTCTCATTTTGTGGTCATTGTGTTAGAATTGCTAGGGTGTTAGTGATTCTGGAACCACTGTTTCGTTGTTATTGATATTGGTTTATTGAATTGGTTTAATTGTTTAATTGGTTAATCGTTCCTCGTTGTTGTATTGAACCATTGAGGATTATTATTTGTGATAATAATAATTTGAAAGGAAAAAATTTTAAATTTTTTGGGTTGGATTGTTTCACAGAAGAAGGCTATGAACGTTGTTTTCAAAGAGGTTTTCTAAAATATTGACTCGCAATTGTTGTAGATGAAGGTATAGAGATTTATCTATTTAACTTCTTTCAAATTTGTCTCTTAAAACAAGTTGTTCATTTTTATAATATTTTGATTTTTTTTTAACAGATTAGTTTTTGAACCTGATTAAAGAGTTTGATCAATCTACAGCGATGGAGAGTCTCAAGTACTATTGTTTTGCTTTTTGGATTAAATCTTCGGTGATGTGTACAATTTATGTTTTGGTTTTTTTTTGTTATTTTAAATTTGTTTTATTACATAGAGATTTAGTACGTTGGCTATATTATAAACCATTCTCATTCAAGTAATTTTAAGTCTCTTAAATCATTTGAGAGAAGAGAAATCACCTAAATAATTTGTTTTTAGTTTTTCTGTATTTTCATTATGTTTCAGTATGGATTTGGTTATTGTATTTCTTCAAGCTTAACAACAATGTTTTTCTTAATAGCTTTTGATATTTAATTATATTTAGATATCATGCAAGGTAAGATCATTCATGAAATAGTTAAATTAAGTTAACATATTTTAGATATTCAAATTATTCAATAAGTAAATACGACATACATACATATATGCACAAAACTAAATAATTGATACGACAGATATACGTAAATTCACAAAACTAAATATTGGAATTTATGTATACCAACTCCAATGACTATTCATTATAAAATTCAGTACTTAACATACTTATTTTCTACCTTCAAACTAAAAAAAAACCATCATACTTTTTCAAACTAATCGATTCTATATACAAACTAAAACAATAAATATCTAATCTTAGAACATATTATATACAACACAATAAGAAAGCTAAATATAGTTTACAACATACACAACGAATATTCCCGCACAACGAATATTCCCGCACAAAGTGCGGGTGAGAATCTAGTTTCTATTTAAATTAGGTTACTTATCACTATTTTACAAATAAAGATAAATAGAAAAATAATAAGATTTTCCTAATCTAATTTATATTAGTTTAAGATTTTCCAATCGTATTTAAATTAGGTCACTTTTCACTATTTTACAGATAAAGATAAATAGGTAAATCTTTTTATTTGTGGTAAAATCTAATTAAAAATAATTATTTTACACTTGTATACACGTGTCAAAATCTGATCAACCGACTTGATATGTATCACGATCTTATTAATTATCATGTTTGACGTATCAAGCTTTATATAATAAGATATCCATTTCAACTCAACTCATTAAATCCAATTAGCCAATTAATCCATCAATCCATTAATACCCAAAATTTTAACTCATTATTGGTTTGGATTGACTCATTAATTTTTACCCATCTTGACATTCCTAGGTAAAGCATATGTTATCATTAATTATCTTATTTCAAAAGTAGCATACTAGCATGTACAGTCAGATGTCCAAAATTTGTTATGGTTCGGTGGCATTTGGAAGAGAAACGGGAATGAGGAGCTTGCAAGCATTGGTGATGTTAGGCGTTTGGTTAGATAGCCTGCAACAACAGAGTACAATATCACAATTTTTGTGTTTGAACTAGTTTTATACAAGAGTTTGGAAAAATGAGAAAATCTAAGCCACCTGAGAATTGCTTTTCAACAAATATAGTCATGTATATTTGGTGAAGTAACTAACAAACAAACTATGGTACCATGTGCTCATCAATTCAATTGCAAACCATAACTGAAAACCAAATTGTTTGATTGGATAACTGTAGCATATCCTCCCGTCTAATTGTATTGGTGTTCCAACGCACTATCCCCAATTTTTTTTATTTTTTCGGTTTACAACACAAAAAAAAATCTTCATTATATATAACAAACTATCAAAATTTATCTCTTGATGTCTAGACACTCATAAACTAAAAACTGCGTTTATTGTACTGCGATTAGTTTGATCCGGATTTAATTTGTTCGATCCAAAAAAAGACTGCTATATGTGTAAAATTAGGTAATTTTGATGGATACGAATCATATTAATTTGATATGTCGCATTAGACAAAATTTGGTATTTTCGTAATATATAGTGAAGAGTTAATTTGATGGAATGTTTCAGTCGAAAAACTCTTAAAAACTATCTCTCGAAAACTGCTTGATATCGTTCGCCATGCGGAAGGCGTGTTTGGCGTGTTTTGCATCAAACGAACGCCCAACCTATCCACTGCCTCTAGAGTTTTGACATCAACTCAACCTTCGGCGTTGAGGAACGTCTGCCTAGTATGGTCTTGATCCCGATGGAACAAAACACCGGATTAGGCTGGAGTAGTTATGAACCAAAATAATTTTACGAAGCAAGAAAAATTCAGTACGCATAATCTCTTTTCTATATGCAGAGCCAGAGGCTCTAATTTGGGAGATGGATTTACTGCTGATCGCGAGAAAAAAGACCAAATTTTGGTACCGACAATCAAGATGATATTATTAAGATGATCTCAAATTCACAATTATATAATTAACCGTTTTGATCAATTGTGTGACTGATACTATAATGATGAATATTAATTAGATGATAATAAGAAAATTGTCGCCATGATTTTGATGTGAAATGTTTGATCAAACAACAACAACAAAATCATGGAATCGAGATTGATCAACATTACATTTTCTTTATCTATATTTAAAAATTTAATCTAAAAAAACAAAAACAAAAAAGATTTACAACAAAAGAGGAACCCTAATTTGATCTTGACCTTCGCTTTCGTCATCTTTGCCGCAATCAAAGATAGATGTAGCCAAAATCAATTGATCATCTAAGTATCTATGAAGCAAACCACTTCCATCTTCTTTTGGCTTATCTCGGACTCCGCCGTCTCCGTAGCCTTCCTCACATCGCCGGAGCCGCAAATCCTCTTCATCGGCAGCGGCGGAGGGAGGTAGGGATTTCAAGAAACGGCTTTGGAGACGGCTGAAGATCTCGAGGGCACAGAAGAGAGGGATCGAAAGGAAGAGAAGAGGTAAGAGGAGGGGAAAACATAGGAGGAAGAAGAGGAAGCGGCTCCACCGCGAAGGGAAGCACGATACGGCGTTTAGCATGACGTCAGCGGAAGGAGAAGGCGGCGGCGTTTGTGGGACCTAGCCTCGGCAACATTGACTTGTTATTATTACTCTTACTTTCGTTCGTAGTTTTCGTAAGTCTTTTAAGGACTTTTTTTTTATTTTTACTTTTACATTCTGACCTTCAAGTCACTTTTTTTGTTCTTTCTCTCTAGGTTGTCAAATAGATAAACAAATCTTCTAACTCTGTGCTTTAAATTGAAACTTTATATTGAAATTTTAGAAAAATACAAAATCGGCAGGACTAATCAAAATCTTCGAAAACAAAATCAGGATAATACTAATGTTCTCTAGACATTCTTCAAGAAGGGGAAAACATACGAGTTTAAGCATATACAACGAACAGAAACTAATAAAGATCTAAATATGTACACGAGACATTTATAATCCTCCTATACAAGGTACCGTCAAGTGTAATTTGAGTTCAGTTTGGAGGAATGCAACATTACATTGTGGAAGCGCTTGGTTAGCACGTGATCACACTGGAACAATGTTGTTCCATTGCGGAAAAGCATTCACATGTTTTCTGAATCTCATAGTTGTAGAACTTTGATGTTCCATATGGGTGCTAAGGAGTTAAAGAGATCTTGGATTTAAAGATGTGGTGATTGCGCTTGATTGTCAAGCAGCTATGGAAGCATTAAGCAAACCGATGGCATGGCCAAGGTATTGAGCTCTTCTCTCTTACGTCGAAGGCCTCTAGACCAATTTTGAGTCTTTTTCATTCGAAGCCAAATCAGTGGAAGCTAATTATGTGACACAAAAAAAAAAAAAATCAAAGAGTATTACACACGATGAAAGATTTCAGTCGTACCTCGTGCTAGGAAATCCATTTTGGCTTCACGATATGATTTGTCGAGGGGCTTATTGTTAACATCATTTTAGTCCCTTCGTATTGGGAATTGATGTTTGTTGTGTTTCTGTTACATTGTCAAACTCTAGTTTGCTCTAAACGTCTCTAGTGACGCATCTCTGTAACCATGTCTCTTCTTAACCGAATTGAAAATCATTGATCCAAATCTCAATCAATTTTTTTTACTATAATCATTTAATATTTTAAAGTTTTTCTAAACCCAAGTCATGAGAGGATGTTATATGTCATCTATTCTTTTGACATTTGTCCAGATGATATAAGATTGGACTCCACCAACACTACAGGAAAAACAGATTTTCTTAGCATATGAAAACCGCTATCTAACGATACCATAGCATTATGGAAAGCACTGTTTCTGCTCCCGTCATAATAGGCCCATAACATAACGCTTATTTCAATGCAATCGTTTATTCTACAATAGCAATTAAATTTTGTTTTACATTTTTTATTTATATTAATATTTTATAATATATAACAAATTAAATAATTACATTATTATTTTGAGTTTTATTTTTATTTTTTTGATTAAATATGAATACATTGTTTGCGATAAAATAAACATATATAAAAGAGAAATGACATAGGAGTATTTTATTAATATGAAACCATGGTACAAAATACATGTGTCTTTATTGGATCCTATGCGGCTCGAAAGGTAAGTTTGATGGAGTTCCGAACCAGCTATAGCTTTGATGACCGCATTCAAATCAGTTTGACAAGTTTCAATGTTAGCCTCTTTGATTTTCGAACTTGAAACAATTTCTTGTTTCTTTTGTTTCTCTTTAACTTTTAACAACTCTTTTTCTCCCGTGGACTTAAGAAAACTCATCAATTTTTCAATATTCTTATATTGACTTGTGGTTTATATTGACTTGTGGATCACGGCTTAAGGTTTTGATCTGCTCAAATTTAACCTGAGCTACTCTCTCAAATTAAGAGATCATAGTAGTATTTAGGGATCGAATCCACAGAAAATCAAATCACACAATCAATTATGAATTCAAATTAAGCTAAGCAACAATGTAATAATGTAAAATAGAAAGAAAAAGTAAACAGTGAATGATGATAAAGTTCTTGAAATCAATTAGACAAAAGAGTTAGGATATGGGTAATTCGCAGGAATGAATCAAAATATGATCGTGTCGATCGACACAGATGACTATGTCGATTGACACGATGATAATAAACTGTATGATTTGTTAAGTGCAGTTCTAGAACTCAAACACGAATGTAAAACCAATCAACTTTCGTTGCAAAGATTATCTATGACTAAATCCCTAAATTCCAAATTTCTTTGCAAATTCAGTGAATAAAGACAAGCATTAAGTTCAGGTTCAATTGTTCACAAAATTACTAAGCCAAATTTCTTTGCGAATAGATAATTTTGTTCATCTAAGATTATGTCAGGTTTAATACTTTCACATCTATTAAAGCAACCTAGGATATCCAATTTCAGTTGATCAATCCTAAAATCAGAGTTTAAAACAATCTAGATGAAGAACATAAAGATACATCCTAACAGGTTTTCAATCCTAACAATTTCTCATCAAACCCTAGAGCTCCCCAAAATCTAACAAGCAAACTACTCAGACATAGATGCAGTAAACATTATGAATGAATAAAATTGCATAAAAGAGATAGAGTAAGAGATACAAAGATTTGAAATCTGAAGGTCTAGAAGTCTCGAAATCTCTCCTAAAGCTCTCCAAATCTCTTCACTCTCAAGTCTCAATTAAAAACTAGATAGATACATAAAAGCCTAAGGAAAAACTATATATAGTGTCTAAAATTCGGATTGGGCTTTTCTGTAAACTTCTGGGCTTTTTGGGCAAAACTGGAATTTCTTCAATCTTCTTGTCAGACATGATCGTGTTGATCGACACACTAAACCGTGTCGATCGACACAGACATGTAAAATCGACTCCGACTTGATCACTTTGGCTCTTCTTTCCTCGATGCTCCAAAATGCTCCAAAAGCTCCCATTAAGCTCCAATCACTCATTAACCTACAAAGACTCTAAAACAATAGGAAAACACCAAAAAAATTCGATAAAAACAGACCTATATCATGGTCAAAAACGGGTAAAAACCATGATATATCAGGTTTGTTGTGTCAGTTCTGTTTTTGTGGTAGACTTCCTCGTGGGGCAGAACTTGACAACGTGTCCTTGCTTCTTACACCTGTAACATGTCAACTCTTGCTTAGTTTCAGATCTAGAAGACTTACCTTGGTCTTCAACTTGCTGGATTTTACTCGTTGCGTAAACTTAGGATTTGCATCCTCTCGGCTTGCTTCTTGTGGAGGATAAACTATTTGGGTCTGTTGTGGTAGGTTGTGAGATGCGTATCTGATATATCATGGTTTTTACCTGTTTTCGACCATGATATAAGTCCTTTTCATAGTGTCTTTTTGAGGTTTTTCGAGTCTTTTAGAGTCTTTGCAGGATTAAGGACGATTGAAGCTTAATTGAAGCTTTTGGAGCATTTTGGAGCATCGAGGAAAGAAGAGCTAAAGTGATCAAGTCAAAGTCGATTTTACATGTTTGTGTCGATCGACACGGTCCTGTGTGTCGATTGACATGATCGTGTCTAACGAGAATATTGAAGAAATTCCTCTTAGGCCCAAAAAGCCCAGAAGTTTACACCAAGGCCCAATCCGATTTTTAGACAATATAAAGAGTTTTTCCTTAGGTTTTCATGTTTTTATCTTGTTTTTAATTAAGACTGGGAGATTCAGAGATTTGGAGAGCTTTTAGGAGATTTCAGACTTTCAGAGATTTCTAAACCCTTTTGTATCTCTAACTCTATCTTTTTAATGCAATTTATTTCATTCATGATGTTTGTTTCAATCACCATGTCTGAGTAGTTTGCTTGTTAGGTTTTGGGAAGTTCTAGGGTTTGATGAGAAATTGATAGGATTGAAACCCTGTTAGGATTTATCTTTATGTTCTTCATCTAGATTGATTTAACTCTGATTTTAGGATTGATCAACTGAAATTGGAAATCCTAGGTTCGCCGGAAAATCACCCCGCAAGTGCTCTGGTCGGATCAAGCATAAGAATTCCGTATTCAGAAAACAGTGATTTTTCCTGATATTCAAATACGATTTGTGAGTAGACCATACCTCGTAATTCGAATCCAAAAGAAGCTACAGAAACTAGAATCTGTGATCTTTCTAGAAGTACTAAGATCACGATCTAGATCCTTCTGTGTTGCTAGGAATCCGGCTTATAAACTTGCTACTCGAAACTGATCTGAACTCGTCTCAATTGTGGTTTTAGGGAACGGCGGCTTTAGCTTACTGAGAAATCTGACCTTTCTCTCTTCAATTTGTGGCCTTTATATGGAGGCAAAGAGGCAATAGGTTAGGGTTTCATTTAACACTTGGGCCACACGTAACCGGCTTTTTAGGTTTGGGGATTTTTGTGGGATTGTACCATGACAAATCTCCCCCACTTTGAAAGAATTCGTCCTCGAATTGCATGGCTGGGTGATGCACCGTCTAGTCTTGGAAGAGCTCTGGATGGTCTGCCTTCATCCGGTCTTCCAACTCCCAGGTCGTCTCTCGAATCCCATCTCTTTCCCAACAAACTTGCACTTTCCATTTGCTTTTGCCTTTCGTTGTCCCTTCCTTACGATCCAGAATCCGTACGGGTACAGTTGGTATTGTCAAATTCTTTCCCAAGTCAGACAGTGGATGTGGAATAATCAATTCTGGTTCCTTAACCACCTTGCGCAATACTGAAATGTGGAACACATCGTGAAAGTCGGATAGCTCCTCCGGCAAGTCTAGGCGATAGGCTACTGCACCAATTCTTTCGGTTACGTCATATGGACCAATGTATCGCGGTCTGAGTTTCTTCAACTTCCTCCACTTATTAGTTCCCCTAAATGGTCTCATTTTTAAATACACTGCATCTCCAACATTGAATTCCAAGTCTTTTCTTCTTTTGTCAGCATAGCTTTTGTGACGATCATGAGCTTCCTTAAGTTTATCCCGAATTAAAGCTACTTGCTCTTCCGACTCCTGAACAAGTTCTAATTCCAGGTCCCGTTGCTCCCCCACTTCTGTCCAACACAGGGGTGTGCGACATGGCCGTCCATAAAGGGCCTCATAGGGTGTCATCCCAATACTCGAGTGGTAGCTATTATTATAAGCAAATTCGACCAAAAGTAAATATCGCAACCAACTCATTTCCCAATCCAGCATACACGCCCTTAGCATATCTTTCAATGTCTGAATAGTGCGTTCCGATTGCCCGTCTATTTGAGGGTGATATGCAGTGCTCAAATGTACCTTAGTCCCCAATGCCTTCTGGAAAACTGTCCAGAACATCGAGGTGAATCTTGGATCTCTATAAAAAAAATGCTCACTGGAATACCATGCAACTTTACTATTTCCTTTAAATACTTCTCAGCTAACACCTCCACTCCGTCTATTTTCTTAATAGCCAAGAAGTGGGCGGACTTGGTAAGCCGATCCACAATCACCCAGATGGCATCCATTCCACCAGTCGTCTTTGGAAGCCCAGTAACAAAGTCCATAGTGATCATGTCCCACTTCCATTCAGGTAGTGGTAAGCGCTGTAGTAACCCGCTTGGAAGTCCACGTTCTGCCTTAACCAGGTGGGACCAGTAGCTTATCGGTTGGAGTTATCTCGGAGTATGAAGGTTTTTCATAAGGTCTTCCATGTTTTGATGCTACAGAAGTGTCTACATGAGTCTGAGGAGGTGTTGGCTAGGATTTTCGGAGGATCTTCAGCCCAACATGACGTTGGCGGAGAGGCCTGTGAGGATTCTCGAGAGGAGAGCCAAGGTGCTGCGCCGTAAGAGGATACCGTTGGTGAGAGTCGTGTGGGACTGTGACGGTATTGAGGAGGAGACTTGGGAACCATAAGCAAGAATAAAGGCAATGTACTCGAAGTGGTTCGAGAAGCAAGCGGTGGCTTGAGTGTCTTTTTCTGGTTTTCAGAGTCTGAATAGCATGTTGCTATGAGTTTGATTTATTTTTCATTTTGTGTTGTAACGATTATACATTGTTGAGATTTAATAAGATTGGTTTCCTTATTAAATGTGTTTATAAGATGTGATTCTTATGGTATGACTTGTGGAGTCATGGGTTGTGATGACTGGTAGGTCATGTGTTTTTATGGTTGGTGGGGTCATGTGGAGGTCTAGCGATAGAAGTTCTGTTGGAGTTAGAGCTCGTCTATCTGCTAGGGAGCTAGAAATAGAAGTTCTAAGTGAGTAGAACTGTCTATTTTCTAGTGAGGCTAGGAATGGAAGTTCTATGCGAGTTAGAGCTTGTCCATGTCCTAGGAGGAGTATCTGGGGATGGAGGTTCTATGTGAGTTAGGACTTGTTTATTCCCTAGATGGCGCTAGGAAATTGGGGTTTTATGTGAGTTAGAACCTGTCTATTTCCTAGGGGGAGTCTGGAAACGGAAGTCTTATATGAGTTAAAACTGTCTTTTCTAGGGATTCTGATGGAAACATCCTGGTGATTGGGTTGTTTCGGATGGCCTAATGATTGGCTATGAGGTGACATTCCGGGATAAGGAGTGTCGGGATGGAACCACGAGAGGTGATTTTGGTCGACATGTGCTTATGATGTACGTTACAGAGTGATTGCTCCAGGGGATAGTGGGTCTCCTTGATATACTTGAGGGGACAGTGAGGTTCTCTCTAGGGGATAGTGGGTTCCCTGCATATACTTTGAGGGACAGGGATCTCTCCAGATGATGTGTGATTCCTCTGCAGTCGATAGCTTGACGGACTGTGTGTGCCGAGAGTGGGAGGGGCTGGAGCATAACGAGAGCTGGATGGACGGTGGTCCTGAAGGTGGGAGGGGTATGATATACACCGAGAGCTCAAAAGATGATGATCCTGACAGTGTGAGTGGTGTATATAGATATGAGTATGGGCAATAGTGTTTGTAGTGTGATTGTAAGTATGAGAGAGGATGAGCTTCAGGGATCGGGAGGGGATCTCAGGTGGTACTGACCGGGTTTGGTCAAGATTGCAGCCGTGGCGAGATGGTGCAATGTGGCTAGTATGAGACTAGTGGAGCTCGGGGATTGGCTGTGATCTCGAAGGGTGCTGGCCGGGTGGTTAGGAGGGTTGATAAGGATGTATAAGTGGACGTCTAGTCTAGGGTTTTTACTTGCATTCGGAACCTCGGATCAGACGACCCTGGTAAACATATGTAGCGGCTTTGGTCGTGTATGTTCTTGTTTGATTGTTGCGCTATCAATCGGGCAACCCTAATCTGGATCAGGGAGCGTTGCATTGTTGATGTTTCCGGGAGAATATGGTCGGGTTTCGGATGGGAGTGTCAACCGTAGGGTGACGGTGTCGCGTGATTCGGGGTCGAATCCGTGTTAGTGGGGGAGAATTGTAACGACCGCGAACCAATTTCTGTGGATTTTGGTCGTGCGTCGATCGACGCAAGGTGAATTAAACCAGACCGGTTTGATTTCAATTACCAGTTCGGCGGGTCGGTTTAGGGAACCATAGAGTTAAATATAAATGCAGAACTGTCGGATTCTGGCCGATTTTCCTATCAGAAATCGCAGAATCATAGAGTTTTGGGAGATTTATAGTGTTTGTGAGTTTCTGGTTTGTTTTTAATCGTCGGGGGCTGGAATTTCGTGATTATGAGGATCCAGGGAGTGTTGGATACCGTGTTCTTTGCGTTCATCACGTTCTTCGTGATTCTCATCCTTTTTCATTCCAGAAGCGAGGTGAGTGCGTGACCGTAGGTTTATCTGGATAAAAGGTTGATAGAATGCGATTGTTATGTCGTTTTGGTGTGTTTTCATGTTGATTTGCGTGCAGGGATTGATGTAATTCGATCTGGGATCGATCCGTGAGAGGATAGGTTCGATCCTGTATTCTGTGATGTTGCGTCGATCGACATACAGGACAGTGCATCGATCGACACCGGGGTTGCGTGTCGATCGACACACTGGTGATGCATCGATCGACGCATGGTGGTTGCGTCGATCGACGCATGTCTATTCGAGGTGAACCTGCGTGTTTTGTTCGTGCTTTGCGTGTTGTGTGTTCACCCTGATATTTTATTGATTCTTATGCATGTGTGTATAACTTGTAGACGAGATGATCGTCTCACTGAGTATTTGTGATAATACTCACGCATCTCTTTTTGCCATGTGATGCAGGTAAAGACAAAGTGTGATCGTGGAATCATGGCCGGGAGGAGCAGATGATCTAGTGTCTCGTATTTCGTGGCTGTGTTAGAATTGCTAGGATGTAGTGATTCTGGAACGTTGTGATTTGATTATCTAGATTGTTGAGATTGTTTACTATTATTGGAATTGGTTAGAGATTTAGTAAAGTATGAGATTTACTGAATGTATGATTGGTTTGATCGTTTATTGTTTCTGCATCGCTTGTGTTAACCGTTGAGGATTATTATTTGTGATAATAATAATCTGAAGGGAAAAAATTTTAATTTTACGGATCGGTTTGTTTCAAAATTAGTTGGTATGACAAAAGATAATAAACAGATGAATTAGCTACCGTATATTTGTTGATCAAAAATATAAATCAAATGACTTAATGAACTACAAGATAAAGTAACAGAAAACATTTCTTGATGTGAATTCAATTCCTTACTATGAAAATGGAATACTTAAAGACAGTTTTAGACTAAAAAACACATTACTAAATAGCTTCTTACGATGGTAGTGCTTGAGAATGCTCCACAGCTATGTGCTAAATTTAAGGAAACATCGAACTCAACATATCAAACTTAGGGCGGATAGCACGTGAGAATGGGCACCATGAAGCATAAAAGAGTACTGACATATAAGCATTATCATGGTTCAAAGCCATTAACCTGTCCAGTGAGTTTCCATCTAGCTGCATAGTGCAAATTTATACACTACTTTAATCAAGAATAAAGCTTTAGATCCAACTTCATGCCTTTAGTAGAACCAAATACACATACTTAAATTTTGTTGTATCATCTTTGCAGACAGAGCTACTACACAATATGTATCACATCCAATTCACACAATAGGGAAGATTCATAATCCAAAATTGAAGAAAAAGAGGACAGAACAGAACATAACATAACAAAGAAGCTCGTCCGGTAGATTGCTAACACGATCCATCTTCTCTGCACAAAAGAAGAGGTATAATAAGTAGACAAATTTCAAAGCTTTTACTAGAACATCAGAGGTACATGATTACCAAACATTTTCACTGTGCAAATGTTTAGGCAGTGATACTACATGATTCAAACATGAGAAGTTAACAGATGTAAACACAGTTAATAGCTCATATATGAATCAACCCAAAAGAAACGTTGAGCTAGGAAATACCCAACAGAGAATAGAATCACTAAAAGCAGAAAAGATGAGAAAACTTCGGAATCTACCTCGTTACATACGCTAAATCCAAGTCCCAAATTTAGGGATTTCAGTGAGAAGAAGGAGAGAGAGAGAGTTGGGAGAGCTTAATCGCTGGTTCGAAAAGCGAGATATGAAGGAGAAGCAAAGACCCAAATAAAAAGCAGAGGAGAAAGACTCAAGCTTTCAGAGACTTTAATAGAAAGAAAAAGCTTTATAATGAAGGAAAAAGCTTTCAGATCTGTGACTTTACCCAGAACTAAAATTTAAAACTAAATACATTCGAAGAAACAGATCTGGAATTTTGAAAGAGATGAAGAGAAAAAAGAAGAAGGCCACAACTTACAACCGGTAAAAATGGAGACGTGGTAAATCTTGAGTTTTGGAAGAGATGAAGAGAAAAAAAAGAAGAACCGCCATTTTAGAGAGAGAAGTTTTTAATTAGGGTTACAATTCAGTAGATTCGTTTATATAGGGGGGTAAAGTTTTCGATTAGGTTAATAAGAAATCCTAAACTCTAAACTAAACCCTAAATGTAAAGTCTACAGGTTGATGCAGCGAAGTCTGCTACCCGAAAACCAAATTGAATATTTTCAAAAGATTATTCAAAATCCTAAATGAAAGTTTATATCAAATATTCAAAACGTGTAATGTATTCACAATTTAATACTTATATACAAATTTAACATTTTAAATTAAAATTTAATAAACCCTAAACCTAATCCTCAATCCGAGCAGTTGAACTCTCACACCTTATGGAACTATTTGACGATTGTGTGTAACTGTATTGACCCATCCTTGATAACCATATAACAATAACTAATTAAATATGCAAACCGTCAAAAAAAACCTTAACTATGTCAATTAAACCGAACAAACCCTGAACTACATACTAAACCTTTTTAATCTCCATCTTTTGTTGACTTGTTGTTTTAATCCCCAAGTTTCGTTGACAAAGCCATATTAGCCCCGCCGTTAAGTTGCCTAACGGACTAAATCAGACAGAGTTAACGGCTGTTTCATCTATCCGTTTACGGACAAAACGACGTCGTTCCCTAAACGGAAAAACGGTAAAAAAAACCCTCAACTATGTCAATTAAACCGAACAAACCCTGAACTCGTATTAAACCTTTTTAACCTCTATCTTTTGTTGACATGTTGTTTTAATCCTCAAGTCTCGTTGACAAAGCCAAATTAGCCCCGTCGTTAAGTTGCCTAACATACTAAATCAGACGGGGTTAATGGTTGTTTCATCTGTCCGTTTAGGGACAAAACGACGTCGTTTCCCTTGTCTTCCTCCTCCAACTCAAAAATCCCGAATTCGTGTGACTTTCAAACCCTAATCCCCAAATCCTCCAAAATTTGGGGATTAGGGTTCGAAAGTCACACGAATTCGGGATTTTTGAGTTGGAGGAAGAAGACAAGGGAAACGACGTCGTTTTGTCCCTAAACGGACAGATGAAACAGCCGTTAACCCCGTCTGATTTAGTATGTTAGACAACTTAACGACGGGGCTAATTTGGCTTTGTCAACAAAAGATAGAGGTTAAAAAGGTTTAGTATGTAGTTCAGGGTTTGTTCGGTTTAATTGACATAGTTGAGGGTTTTTTTGACCGTTTTTTCGTTTAGGGAACGACGTCGTTTTGTCCGTAAACGGATAGATGAAACAGCCGTTAACTCCGTCTGATTTAGTCCGTTAGGCAACTTAACGGCGGGGCTAATATGGCTTTGTCAACGAAACTTGGGGATTAAAGCAACAAGTCAACAAAAGATGGAGATTAAAAAGGTTTAGTATGTAGTTCAGGGTTTGTTCGGTTTAATTGACATAGTTGAGGATTTTTTGACGGTTTTCCCGTTATTATATTGAAAAACAATTATATTCAGCATCGTGTAGACTTTTTTGTCAGTCTACCGTGTAGACGTCTTTGTCAGTCTACAGATACTTTTTCAAGTCTATTATCGAACAATTAACAACAAGAACAAAAAAACTTATTGTGACGAAAGTGTGACTTAGATCTGGAATAATAAGAGAGAAACAAATGTGAATAAACGGTTAAAGATATGTGTGAAGATAAAAGGAGATGAGAAAGATGGAAGGTCAGATAAAGTTTACCGGCTCGAAAGGAGGATATATGAGGACGATGAAGGGTCAAATCTGCAACAAACCATAAACAATACCATAAATAAGTGAGAAACAGATGAAGGTGATATATAAAATACAGATAAGAAAGGAGGATGAGTTATAAAAAATGCAGAACACATACTTACTCCTTCAAGAATCGGCAGAAACGGAGGAGAGGCGGCGGAGGTTACCGACAATAGAGGAAAGACCGCCGTTTGAGAGAGAGAGTAGAGGCGGTGAAGGATTTTTTAACAAAAAAATTAGGGTTACAGAAACTATGAGTTCATATAGGCAGGTAAAAATATTCGGTTAGATTAAAATCTTCAAACGAAGTCTACAATGCCCTAAACTCTAAACCCTAAATGTAGACTTCCGGAGAAGTCTACCGAAAATCTAGATCAACTATTTTTGATGAATTATTCTAAACCCTAAATAAAAACTTATTTCAACATTCAAAAAGTTTAATATATTCATAAATTAACACTTTTATTCAAATTTGACATTTTAAATATAAAGATTATAAACCTTAAATCTAACCCTAAATGTAAAAACATGTTTCCAACTTATGATATCAAACTATTGCCAATATTTTTAAGTCTAGATATAACATACATACCTTCATATTTGTTTACAACATATAATCCCTCAATCTAAGTCATTACAACATAAACTCATGAAATATCAAACAAAATAACTACCAACATGTCACTACATCAATATCAAAACATATGTTTAGTCTTCATTTCATTATGAATATGTAACCTAGTTTAGTTTTGTTTTTTTAATTTGTGAAATTTTAATTTTTATACTTCACAATTATTTATACTTTAGTCATGAATACAAATGTTTAATCAAACTAATTTTGTTAATTTATAAATTTAAATTTCATATATAATTAGTAAGTAGATTACCATTGAAGTCTACAAAATATCTAAAGTAGACTTCTAATAAAGTCTACTTATAGGGTAGACTTATAGTACAATGTAGACTTCTCGAGGGTTACAACGGTAATTGTGGCTTCCATTTTTTTTGGGTCATAAGGGGTATAATTGTAATTTCACTATCCTCTTGGATTAGTTTTGCCAAACATAAGATAAGAGGTCTTGCATTTAAAATGAAATTGTGGGTTATTTTTAGCTATTTCCCCAATATTTATACCATAATTTTTTTTGTTTAAATTCGTTCTGTTAATTAAGGAAAAAAAGGAAATAAATTAGTAAGAGAGATCCTAAGAAGAAAAGGATTAGGCACCGTAAAAGCTTATATAAGGAGAAGAAGTTTTGTAATCTCTTCATTCACATTCACACAACATTCTCTGATTCAACGAGTTCTTGAAATCATCATCTTTCTTCTTCTTCGTTTAATACCATCGAATCATGGCCACAACAAAGAAGATCTTCTTCTGTTTCATGGTCGTGATATTCACGGTTCTCTTGGGTTGCTGCTCCGCGACAGTCTACAAAGTCAGACACTCTGATGGATGGACTGCGAAGGACGATGTCTACTACGATTGGGCCAAGGGTAAAGAATTCCACGTGGGAGATTCTCTGGTCTTCGAATACGATCCCAACCTCAACGACGTGACTCAAGTCTCAGGCGCTTTGGAGTACGAATTCTGCGACTTTTCTTCTCCTAAAATCGTGTGCAACTGGAAGGCGTGAGGGGGGGGGGGCAACTCTCTCCTCCATGGGGTTGAAACCGTAGAGGGCACATATGTCCGAGATGGTCACCTCATATCTCTTTCCTCCAGCAAAGAAAGAAAGTGCTCCTTGCGAAGCCACCGGCTTGCGTGGGTTCGAGTAGGTCAATTTGGCGGATGCCAAACACTGCCTCACCAAGTCGGGGTAGAGGTCATCTGGTTGGGTGACCAGATTAGACAGTTGGCAAGTGTCAAGTATGCTACTTACATCATAGAGCAGCCCCAAATCGTTAAGCGTTTGCCCACACATGAAGCGAGTCGGCTCGATGGTAATGTCGAGCCAGTTATTGTAGTAATACGCGTCGTTTTGGTCTCACTCTATGTCTGAGTCGAGAGGAAGGCAAGGGTCGGTTAAGGAGAATCGTTGGCCTTCGTCTCGTGGCCAAAGTGTAGTCGTGACTTGAGAAGAGGTGGAGACCTCTTTTCCTTTCCTTGAGCGCGATGGATTTCCTACTGATGTTCTTGGTCCTGTCATCCTACAATGACAACCACCAACAAGAAACAATTCTAGCATAAATCCATATCTCAATTTACCACACAAACACCAAAATCCATATCCCCTAAATCCATATCCCCTGCTTTTGCAAAATTTTGAGATATTATTGAAGCTCTGTTATATAGATGATTTCGACTACACCAA
This sequence comes from Arabis hirsuta, assembly GCA_964056655.1. NCBI lineage: Eukaryota > Viridiplantae > Streptophyta > Magnoliopsida > Brassicales > Brassicaceae > Arabis > Arabis hirsuta. The sequence continues at coordinate 11,796,076 of OZ053309.1, read as the reverse complement.
ACAGTCCAGGGTAAGTAATGAAATAATCATAAACCAAATCACATCTCCATTCCCACAAAAATTTCGATTTTTCTCCAAAAATTAGGGTTCAAGTTCAAACAAAATTTCGAATCAAAATACACAACACTACACACTCGAATTCAATCCCAAAGCAGGCATATGGTATACTTAACACCCGGAAAGCCACGAATCAACAAAATCAATGAGCGATTTTACCCCTTTGTTTCAAAAACGGCGAGTACAAAAACTGGAATTTCGAGTGGTTACCTTGTTTGTCTTGAGAAACGGTTGGTAGATTCGGAATGAGGATGAAAATTCGAGTGAAATCAAGCCAAAAATCGCTCAGATTGGTTGAGAATCGAAGAAGTTGAGGTTTATGGCTTAAAACTTGAAAGGTTTTAATGGAGGAAATATCGATATAAGGAAGAAGGAGAAGAAGGAGTAATGGGCGCGAGAAATTAGGGCTTTATGGGGGGTCCCATGTAACTGTTATTTCCTTTTTAAAATTGGAAAATAATCCCATATTTCTCAGGCCCACTAGCCCTTTTCTGTTTGACATTACCTCTTGGTGGGCCTAAATTTGAATTTCAAATTTACCCTGGAGAGCAGGTGCTCCCTGGAATTCAGATCGACTTGACAGATCGATCCTGGCCTTGACCGCTGGTTTGAATGTTGACTTCCTCATCCGGATCGATCGATCGTATGGTGTGGATCGATCGATCTGCCTCTGGTATTCCACAACACGAATATATGTATATATATATATATTTTTTTTTTTTCAAAGATCGAAAACAAAGTTAGTAGCGAAAGAAGTCAAAATTCAAAAGGTTAGAAAACATACCGGTGGGTTGCCTCCCACCAAGCGCTTGGTTAAAGTCGCTAGCTTGACTTGATTAGCCTTTTAGGCTTTTGACGCGTCACCTAAGGTGATAACTCCACCGTCGGTTGGGTGTGCATCGGCTAGGTACGGTTTGCAGCGCTGTCCATTGACCACGAACTCTTTTCCTTTGGCGTCCAGCAACACCATAGCTCCATATGATCGAAATTCTTTGACGAGGAAAGGACCGGACCACCTAGATCGCAATTTTCCAGGAAAAAGTTTAAGGCGAGAGTTAAAGAGAAGTACCATGTCATTGGGTTGGAAGTTTCGGTTAAGGATTATCTTGTCGTAGTACATCTTGGTTCGTTCCTTGTACAATTTCGAACTCTCGTAGGCCAGGTGCCTAATCTCCTCTAACTCGTTAAGTTGCATGGATCGCCTTTCCAAGGCGGGTTTGATGTCGTAGCTCATTAACTTAACTGCCCATGCCGCCTTATACTCAAGCTCTACTGGAAGGTGGTACGACTTACCATACACCAAAGGAAAGGGCGTTGTCCCCAATGGCGTTTTGTATGCGGTTCGGTAGGCCCAAACTGCGTCGTCCAACTTGGCTGCCCAATCTTTCCTTGTTGTGCCTACGGTCTTTTGCAAAATGTCCTTGATCTGCCGATTACTAACCTCAACTTGGCCACTAGTTTGTGGGTGATATGGCATTGCAACCTTATGTTTTACGATGTTCTTTCTCAAAAGGTTCTCAAAAACCCTATTGATGAAGTGGGTCCCTCCATCACTAATCACCACCCGCGGTACACCAAAACGGGGAACTATGATTGTCTTAAACATCCTCAAAACCACAGCTGCGTCGTTTGTTGGAGAGGGAATGGCCTCAATCCACTTAGACACATAGTCGACGGCCACTAAAATGTACTTGTTGCCATAGGATGAAGGAAACGGTCCCATAAAGTCAATCCCCCACACATCGAACACTTCAACTTCCAAGATGAAGTGCTGAGGCATCTCATTCCGTCGCGAGATGTTTCCTTGCCTCTGACATTTATCGCATCTTGCAATAAACGCATGTGTATCACGGAACATTGTGGGCCACCAATATCCAGCTTGTAGCCCCTTTGATACCATCTTAAAGGTCGCGAAGTGTCCAGCGTAACTTGAACTGTGGCAGTGAAACAAGATTCCCGGGATTTTTTCTTCAGGAACACATCTCCGGAAAAGACCGTCGGAGCATTGTTTGTAAAGGTATGGCTCGTCCCAAAAGTACCTCCTTACTTTGCGCAAGAATTTCCTCTTCTTGTCTCCCATGAAATCAGCCGGTTCCTGGTCAGCAGCTAGGTAGTTCGCGATCTCACCAAACCACGAAAAACTTGGTGAACTTTCCTTGGAGATAGCCGCACAAAATGCCTCTGGAGCAGGTGCTCCCTCGGGTAGGACAGGTGCTCCAGATTGTACTGGGTGCTCTCATACACAGATCCCAATAGCATACACATGTTCATCCGGTAGTGCATCATCAAGCGGTAGTTCTTCATCAACTTTCATCCTAGATAAGTGATCAGCTACTCCATTTTCTGTACCCTTCTTATCAACGATTTGAAGATCAAACTCTTGAAGCAACAAGATCCATCTCAAAAGCCTTGGTTTCGCATCTTTCTTTGTGAGCAAATACTTCAATGCTGCGTGATCGGTATGAACAATGACTTTCGAACCCACAAGATATGATCTGAATTTTTCAAAAGTGAACACCACAGCTAGTAGCTCTTTCTCAGTCATAGCATATCTGCACTGAGCTTCATCCAAAGTGCGACTGGCATAATAGATTACGTGAAGCCTTTTTATCCTTCCTTTGCCCCAAAACAGCCCCTACGACGTAGTCACTCGCATCTATCATAACCTCAAATGGCATATCCCAATCTGGTGGTTGAACAATAGGTGCGCTTACCAATGCTCCCTTTATTGTGTGAAACGCCTCAAGGCAGGCCCCATCAAACTCAAACTTGGTTTCTTTACACAAAAGTTGGGTGAGCGGTCTCGCGATCTTAGAAAAATGTTTGATGAAACGTCTGTAAAAGCCCGCGTGACCAAGGAAACTTCTTATCCCTCTGACTGAATCCGGCGGTTGCAGGCTCATCATTACCTCAACCTTTGCTCGGTCAACTTCAATACCTTTCTCTGATATGCGATGACCCAAAACTATACCATCCCTTACCATGAAATGGCACTTCTCCCAGTTCAACACAAGATGCTTCTCCTCACAGCGCTCCAATACCCTGCACAGATTAGAGAGACAAACAAAAAAAGAACTCCCGTAGACGGAGAAGTCATCCATGAAAACCTCCATAATATCTTCAATAAAATCAGTGAAGATAGACATCATGCACCTTTGAAAAGTCGCGGGGGCATTGCAGAACCCGAATGGCATCTTGCGGTACGCAAAGGTGCCATACGGACAGGTGAAGGTTGTCTTCTCCTGATCATCCGGGTGAATGGGAATCTGAAAGAAACCTGAATAACCGTCTAAAAAGCAGTAGTAAGGGTGGTTAGCGAGTCTTTCGAGCATTTGATCAATGAAAGGTAAGGGAAAATGATCCTTCCTAGTTGCTGCATTTAACTTTCTATAATCTATGCACATCCTATGTCCTGTGACAGTCCTGGTATGTATCAGTTCGTTCCTATCATTGGCGATCACAGTGATTCCGCCCTTCTTAGGTACTACGTGTACAGGACTAACCCAGTTACTATCAGATATTGCATAAATAACACCAGCTTCTAAGAGTTTCATAATTTCTTTCTTAACAACATCTTTCAAATTCGGATTCAGCCTCCTTTGGTGTTCTACAGAAGTATTAGATTCATCCTCTAAATGTATCCTATGCATGCATAAATCAGGTGAGATTCCAGGGATGTCATCTAGCGAATAACCTAAAGCTTTCCTATACTTCCTAAGCTCGCATAAAAGTAAGGCGGATTCTACATTATTCAGATCAGCATTAATAATAACAGGATACGTAGAGTTGGGACCGAGAAACGCGTACCTTAGCCCAGCTGGTAAGGTTTTGAGCTCAAGTTTTGGAGCTTTCAGCTCGCTCCAAGGGTCATTAGCAGAGTTCCGAAGAGCAGAAGCAGGCGCGCTGTCTCCTTCCTCTTCGTCGAGTTTCAAAAAGTCTGTTGATTTCTCCATCTGCCCAGAATCCAACATCCTTGCGAACCCAATGGTATCTCGCTCAAATAACCATGTTCGCTTTCAGCTTTTATCAATACAACATCCAAGGGATCATCAGCAAGAATCTCTTCAATCTCTCCCTCTGAGATTTCGAGATTATCCTCAATGGCAAAAGTTTGCCCACCAATGGTCGGTTTCTTCAACATCCGATCCATCTCGAACTCCATAATAATGTTTCCCAGGTGGAGACCAATCGTTCCGTTCTTCACATCAATGATCGCACCAGCTGTGCGCAAGAAAGGACGTCCCAAAATCAAAGGATCCTTTGGTTCATCGTCCAATTCCAACACCACGAAATCTGCTGGGATAAAAATATTCCCAATCCTGACCTGCAAATCCTCCAAAATTCCTACAGGCAACTTAATAGATCTGTCAGCAAACACTAATGAAATCCGTGTAGGTTTAAATTTTGTGTACCCGAGTTTCCTTGCAACCGAGTAGGGCATTAGATTCACGCTGGAACCTAGATCACACAAGGAACAAGCAAATCGCACGGGACCAATATCAATAGAAAGCACGAATTTACCTGGGTCCTCTTGCTTTTTAATGGCTTTGTTTTGTAGCACAGCGCTACAATTCTTACTTACAACCATGACACTCTGCTCTGAAGGAATCCGTCCAGTAACCAGGCCCTTGACATACTTTTTCATGGACGGCATCATCTGAATCGCGTCCACCAATGTCAGCTTAACCGTCAAATCCTGTAACATCTCCTTACATTTCGCCTCCTCCAAATCCTTCTGCGACTTCTTCGGAGGTACTGGGTAAGGGATAGGGGGCCTGTAAACACGAGAAAGAACCTTATCAATAATCTCATTTGGTCTTAATACCTTAGAAGTTGGCTCAGCGGGTTCTTCATCGTTTTCTGTTTCTGGAGCAGGTGCTCCCTCTGTTGGTGCAGGTGCTCCTTCTGCCGGAGCAGGTGCTCCTTCTGCCCAGTTTGCAGTTTCTGTTCTTACGACTCCAGGTAAAGTTCTTCCACTTCTCAGCTCTATGGCATTCACAAATTCTCTGGGGTTTGTATCCGGCTTACCAGGCAGCACTCCTTGTGGCCTTTTTATTGCATCAGCCGTTTGAGCAACCTGAGTGTCGAATTTCTTTACGTGGTTGCAAACCGCCTCAAGCCGACCATTAAGGTCTAAGTACATACCATCCACCTTTGTATTGATCTCAGTGGCAAACTTCTGCTGGTTTGTCAATATCTGCTGCACCATACCTTTCAACTCATCCTGAGAACCATTTCCAGAGCTTGCAGAAGCCTGAAAATTCGAAAACTGCGGTTTCTGACCTTGAAAAGGGACGAATGTCTTTCCTTGGAAATTTTGGGGGAATGATTTCTGGAAACTCTGATCCTGAGGTTTCGTGGTCTGGGGATTGGTTTGTTGTGGGTACACTTGGTCCTGGGGGTTTTCAACATTTGTGCTTCGATAGGAGAAATTCGGATGATTTATGTAGTTCTGGTTGAACCCTCGGTTTCGCACAAAACCCTGCCCATTAACATAACTAACCTCCTGCTGATCATTGTCTCCTTCCTCACCCATCTCTTCAGCTAGTTGCTCGCCATTCTCATCAGCAAAATGAACCATCCTTTGGTTCGCCTTAAGCAACAAATTGATCTTGGCCGTAAGGTCATCGATCTTAGCAGAATCCGTTCCATTGGATTTTGTAGTCCTGTCATACTCCTGGGACTTATTACTTGAACTTGCAGCCAAGTTCTCAATCAGCTTATACGCTCCCTCTTTGGTTTTGGTCATGAAATCACCATCGCTAGCAGCATTGAGCGCGTTCCTATAATCCCAGTCCACACCATCGTACAAAATCCCCAGCAGATTTTCATCAGTGAACCCATGGTGTGGGCACTCTCTCTTGTACTCCTTAAACCTTTCCCAAGCCTCACAGAAGGACTCTCCGGAATGTTGTTGGAATGAGGAGATTTTGTTCCTCAAACTCGCGGTTTTGGATTTTGTGTAGAAGTGGTCCAAAAACGCAGCTCTACATTGCGCCCAAGTCGTTATAGATCCAGCAGGTAGGGACTTGATATACCCTATATTTTACCACTTTTTCTATCTATTTTAGTATGGTTTTTATATATATTAATAAAGTTTTTGAGCCAAAAGAGGTAGTTTTCTCGTATATGTAGATTTTAAGGACTTAACAGGTTTTATCATCAAAAGGATGTAAAAATGAGCAAAAGGAGTATCATCTATGATGCAGCTACTTATCCAAGTCAAAGGAACCAAGCCAAGCCATTTTATCTTGAAGATAATGCACATTCCCCTACTGGAAAGAACGCATATGCCAGAAGTTTTCTGACAAACGGAGGATCAAATCAGTTTGGAATTTAATGAAACTTGGTATGGAGATATCCCTTTGAGTTAGCTTTCCAATGGAGTTGGAATTTCATCAATTGGAGCTGTACTTTAGAAGATACACCCGAAACACTGAGGACATGTCAAACTGCCTTCGAAGAGAAGTGAGTGCAAAATGAAGCCAAGAACCGGGCCAGGCCATGGGCCGATATCCAGCCTTTGTATGACCTTCTAGAAGCTCCCTAGAAGCTTCCAATACCGGTCACGAAGCTTGATCCTTATCCTAACCGAAATTGCCTCAGTTTTTGACCTGAAAAGACGTAATTGCCCGAAGAAGCCCTAACCGACTTATGCCTCCTTAAGCCCTATATATATACTTGCTTTTAGCCTCTCTAGGAACTTAAGTAGCCGGCCTAAACAGCCTAAATAAATACCTAAACAATGTATTTCGTTTTTCTCTTGTTCTTCATGTTTATTTGATTCTAGAAGCCTTTAAGGATAGGTTGATCTTTGCCCTATTGCAAAGAGATGAGATCTAATTCCTTACGCTTAGATAGATCAATGAATTATACTGTTTATGTGCTTTAATCTTGCTGCTATGTGTTGCAAAACATGTTAGAGTTATAGCTTTGATTTGATTTCTATGCACTTTCTTAATTCTATGTTTTTACGCATTTAATCGTTTAGGGATTTATTCTAGAATTGATTCTTCATCTTTATTTATACTCAAAGCATGAATTGGCTTAGCTACCCAAGGACTGATCTTAGGTTGATATACTTTCCAAAAGCTTGTTATATCTTCGGACCTAGTATTCGATGAGCTAGAAACCTTAACAATTCGAAAGGTTAGTTAAGGAGTTTAGTGAACAATCAATCTTGACCAATAATGCATGTTTTCACCTTATAATAACCTGCGATAGTTGAGTCTATTAGGGTGTAAAACGTAGATGGTTAGTTACTTCACGATAGTGGGATGACCTTACCTTAGTGATATGAGTTCTAGAACAACTAGTACTAAAACCTTAAATCGATTGCTTGTGTTTGCATATGTTTTATGAACTGTTTGATTTCTAATCTTAATTGATATCTATCCCTTTTACTTTTATTGCTTTGTTATTTGCTTCCATAAAACCCCAAAACCAAATAATATTTTCCCTTAGCTTAATCCGAATCATATAGGTTTGTAGCGCATTCATCACTTAGTCCTCAGTGGATCAACCCCTAAGTACTACAATTGTCTTAACTGTGCACTTGCAGTTCCATAGGGTTATAAATTTAAAGACCTAATTGTATAAATCCTACATGAAAGTTTTATGCACATCAGGACTTAAGCCAACGCGAAGCCTTATCCGCGAGCGAGAAGGGGAAAAGTTTGCACTTCACAAAATCCGGGTTCATCCCATTAGAGCTCGTCGGGGAGCAAATCTCCTCAAAGTTCTCTATGTGGTCCATCGGAATTTCAGCGGGCAAACCATGGAACAAGTGCTGCTTAACCAGCGATATCATCTGCGGTTTGATTTCATAATCATTCCTCTCAACAGCGGGGGGAACAATTGCAGCTCGGTTTCGGTAATAGGCATGGGGATTGTCCATATCCCCTATGGTTCGTTGCTGCTCACACGCGCGTTGTTGCTGCAGTTCACGTGCGTGCTGCTGTTGCATTTGAGCCATCTGCTCTTGCAACCTTTGCAACTCAACTGCCATGTCGTTGTCGCCTTGATCGCCCATATCAGCGGGATTAGGCCTTTGTCGTCGGTTTTCTCGTTCTAGTCTCGCGAGTTCAGGATTACTCAAAGTGATGAGGTGAGTTTGAAGATTTCTCCTTGTTGTCCTTGAGTTCATGCACCTGAAACACACGTAAAGAAAAACAAAAGAACGAGATTAGTGCTTAGTCTAAAATTGTAGTCGAGAAGTAAAGGTATCGAGTTGGTCTCCGGCAACGGCGCCAATTTGATGAAGAATAAGACTTGTCCTTTATCCGGTTTCAAGATTAAAACCTAGAATTACTAATCAATGTAGAATAGTGAGGTTCGTTAAGGGACCAACAATACGTTCTAATTCTATGAAAAACAATCTCAGCTAAGCGATTCAAGTTGGGGTTTAAATGTCACGATAATTAACAATTAAATAAAACGAAACAAAGGTAAAAGCGGTTGTAAACAATATTGGAAAGGCGTTAGGTCAGGGATAATTCTCAGGGATT